>OW121723.1:3780000-5030000 GCA_933228805.2 Hipparchia semele | reverse complement strand
GGCACTACCCAATCAGATGTATATGAGGATTTCCTCTACTGTATAAATAAATAAAAAAGCTATTCTTTAATTTGTACAAAGTTTGCTGAGTTGAGAGATAACGTTAACCAACCCTGTTATCACTGCTAAAGGCTGCTTCAGGAGCATCAGGGCTGGCGTCCGCGTTGGGTTCCACAGCATTCACCTCTATTGGTCGATGAGGACGCGTGGCAGTTCGCGTAGCAGTACGTGCGGCAGTTCTTGCGGCTGTCCGAGCAACCGTCTGTGCTTTTTCTTTTATTGCCTCTTTCATCGATGGTTCATCGTCATCCTCTCCAAGATCCAGCGGCATTTGTTCGTTGTCCACTTCGGGCGTCTCCTTCGTTACTATTATATTTGTTTCCTGTTTAAAACATTTAATTAAATTACCAATAGGACTGTTCTCTATCTCAGTGGTTATCGATAGTTGCTAACTAAGGAGTTAAGGAATGACGAAATGCGTGTTTGACAGTTCGTAGTAACTTTCCACTGTTTTCCATAGCCACTCCGTATTGTCTATTTTAGGCATTTCCAATATCTAAAATTTTTTGGGTTCATCGTGAGAGCACAACTGTGCTGCAGAGGCTGGGTAAGGCCATAAAAGTACGGCAGCTGGAGTATGTTGGCCACATCCTTAAGAATAACAAATACGATCTCCTGCAGCAGATTATTCGAGAAAATATTCACTTACCATCAGGTGAGATCGCAGTCAAAGACTATCTTGTCATCAAATAAAAAAAAACTTAGTAATAAAAGTATGGTTACCTGAGTTCCCAATCGAGGCTTCTCCTGATCGGGAAAATTGTGAAGAAAAGTCGCGAGGAAAGCCACTGGGTCCTTCGGTTTAACGTTAGCCACTTCGGTCAGACCTTTGATCAAAGGATCTCCGAGTGCTGCAAAAACAGAGTCCGATTCATCGTTCTCATACGCAAAGTTGTTTGTTGAAATGTTTTCCATTTTATAAACGGTAAAGAATTGCTTACACTTGGCGAGGTATCTGCCTTCTTCGGTGTGAAAGATGGGAATGTCCATGTGGCCGTTAGTGACGTGGCCCATACCTGAAAGTGTTTAATTATTCACTTAGTTGACCTTCGATATAATAACGTGGGACGTTCAAAAGAAAACTTGCACGATGCGAACGTAAAAATAGAAACTTTTGATATTAGTTTTATTATTAACTAGTTCATTCCCATTTCTTCATCATCAGCTTGGATTTAGATTATTTTTTTTCTGTATCCGAAATGCTAAATGTCGCTTTTAATTCGTCGAAATTTAAAGCATAATAAGGATTAGCAATTGCTGATACAACAATTCCTTATCAACAATTTATTTTTATACGAGGGAACTCTATACATTTAAAAAGTAAAATAGCCTAGACTGCCTTCCTCAAGCTAAAAACGTCGTTAAACAAAATTACACCAAATACGATTTTTTGAGGAAAAAAATTCTGTATATTATCTATTTAATCGGTATGCTCCTTATTGCTGTAATTTATGATATAGCAATAAGGCGTCATTTCTTCATTTAAATTGCCGCTTTTTGGAACATGTGAGCTGTCGATTACTCTTTTAATTTAGTATTTATTGTTTTTTTCCACAAAAGGCTTTGCCGCGGCACAAAAACCCCACAATCGAATAAACTTTCTACAAAATATTAAAAATATTAGACGCAGGGAAACACAGAGCGCTTTCATCACAATTCATCAAAAGACAAAATGGCCGATGGCCGTCCGACCAATCGGAGAGGCGGGGAGACCAGCGCGCGTTCGGATACTTGTTACAGGCTCCCCCTCTATCATGAACTTAGGCGTCCTCGCGATTCGTGATAGTAGTAGTAGTGAGAGTAGTATAAACCACACTAATTACGTCGCGGTCGACCCCGTTTTCGTTTTTCCCTAAGAGCAGGTACAATATCCCCGACAAAAGGAGTGAGTTGGGAGGTGTGATACTTCCCAAGAAGTGCCCCATCGCTAATGCGTTCCAATAAATATGTGACTGGACTGACGGCCGAACGGATTCGATACGGTCCATCCCTTCGAGGGATGAACTTGGCTGTCTGTCCCTTACTTGTGTCGTTCAGGCCTTGCGTCTTCAGCAAGACGAGAGTGCCCGTGTCGTACTCCGGTACCTCACGACGCGCTGCATCTGCGTGCTCTTTGCTCACGCGCTGCGCGCGCTCGTGCACATCCCGCGCCGCCGCCAGCGTCCCGCCCAGCTTCCGCAGGTACGGCGTCACGCTGGCCACGAACGTGTCGCTGTCGACGATCGAGCGCAAGTCGCGCGCGGCGTCGGCCGGTGCACGGATCTCCCTGCCAAAAGTTAAAAAAGCAGGAGAGTGTCCAGTACTACACGTGACAGCAGAGTTCATCGCGAAACGTATCGCTGGAAGGAAAGCATCCCAGGTTGAATGATCTTTGCCCACCAGAATAGCTAATTGCGGTTTGAGGTCTCTGTTTTTTCTTTCTATGGGGTTCGCCTCTGGGTGATAATACGAGGTTAGCGACTGCTGAATGCCAAATACATTGCATACCTGCTGCATCACCTCAGAGACGAACTGAGTGCCCTGGTCGCTTACGAGGCGCCTTCCGACGCCGTACCGTAGAAAGACCTCATCTACAAGTGTCTTGGCGCATTCGAAACTAGTAGCTTCTCGAAGGGCAAACAATTCAACCCATCAAGTGCATACATCCTCAGCAATGAGAATCCATCGGTTGCCATTTGCTGTTTCTGGTAATGGACCAAACAAATCAACTGATATTACCTCAAATCTCCGGGCCGGGACCGGTGTTTGCACGAGTCCCGCCGGTTTCCTCGTATCGGCTTTGTAGCGCTGGCATGCAACACAGCTTTTTATGTAGCTAGCTATGAAAGAACGCATGCCAGGGAAATAATACTTAGTGCTTATACGTTGTAAAGTACGCTCGACCCCGAAATGACCGGCGGTCGGAGCGTCGTGATATTCTGACAACACCTGTGCACGTTCATGCTCGGGTACCACGAGACAAGCCTCGTCGCCATCCGCCTCGGGAGCATAGCGATACAAAATGCCATCAGAGAGTACATATCCACGGTCGGCCCATTGTCTCCCCCTAAATGGGGCGTCGTCAGCCTCTAAATCATCAATGATCTTACGTACCTCTGGGTCCTTTAATTGATTGTCGCGAATGTCGCTAGCTGCGCGAGCCGGGAAATCGGCGACCGCGTAGCACAGGTCGCACTGCGTGTGTGCGTCCTGAGAGCATGACGGGCGTGAGAGCATATCGGCAAGTACGTTCGATTTCCCAGGTGTATACTCAATGCGGAGATCGAACTCCTGCAGAATTAATGCCCATCTGGCTAGTCTACCACTAGGTGACTTAGTGTTCATCAGCCACCGTAAAGGTTGATGGTCAGATTTGACTAAAACCTGTGCCCCTTCTATGTAACCTCTAAATTTCTGAACGGCCCAGACTACGGCGAGGGCCTCTCGCTCTGTAGTGGTGTAATTCCGCTCAGCAGAGTTTAATTGACGACTTGCATATTCTATGGGCCGCTCATCGGTTCCCTCCCCCTGCATTAAAACAGCTCCAAGACAATACCCGCTACTGTCCGTGCGTAGGATGTACGGGAGTGTGTCGTCGGCCTGTCGCAGGACGGGCGCCGATGTCAGCAACGCCTTGATCCGCTCGAAGGCCTGCTGCTGCTGCTCGCCCCACTGCCACTTACTGTCCTTCTTCAGCAGCGCAGTGAGGGGTCGAGCCACTTCTGCGTAACCGGGGATGAACCTCCGGAACCAACTGGAAGTTTGCAAAAACGACATTAAATGTTTGACGTTCTTGGGTGCAGGCATAGCAGTTACAGCGGCTGTTTTATCTGGGTCTGTGTGAAAACCACCTGGTGTAATAATATGGCCAAGAAACTTGACAGAACTACATGCAAAGCAACTCTTCTCACGATTGACTCGCAAGTTGAAAACAGCCAGCCTGTCAAAGACTGACTTTAGGTCTGCTATGTGGTTCTCAAAACTACCAGGTGATAAGACAATAATATCATCTAAATAAGCCAGCACTGAGCCATGCAGTGCGGTGAGATTAGATTTAAAACGATCAATAAGCCTCTGGAATGTAGCTCCGGAGTTCCGTAAGCCCATAGGCATGCGTATAAACCTAAACATGCCAAAAGGTGTGACAAAGCTGGTCTTATCTCGATCATCTGGGTGCACGTTAACGTGAAAATAACCAGAATGCAGGTCAAGTGTGGTCATATAGGTGCAGGTCTTAGCCGCATGCAGAACATCTTCAATCCTGGGCAATGGGTACCGGTCAGGTACAGTAACCTCATTGAGTTTGCGGTAATCAATGCAAAGACGCATACCTCCATCCTTTTTGGGAACCATGACTACATTAGCAGCCCATGGTGACTCACACTCTTCGATCACCCCTGCAGCAAGCAGCTTGTCAAGCTCTCCTCTTAAGGCAGCCTTCCGGTTTGGTGATAGCCGGAACGGCGGGCAGGCGATAGGCGGTTGGTCATCCCTGACCTTGATGCTATGGGTCGCGAACTCTGTGGCTGGACCTTCCTTAGCAAACCGCTCTGCTCTGCAAGAAATAAAATTATTTAAAGTTTCCCTCTCAAAACTTGATAAAGCTGGACCCTCATGAGCTCTCAGCAGCAAGTTATTATCAGACCTGGTAATAAGAGGCGTAGCTAGTAGGTGAGTACTACTTACATGCCTCGCATCAGCATCTGATATCAGTTGGAAGGATTTAGTAAAACTAAATATATGGTTAGGATTATCGATAAAGCTCCACGTAGATTGAGGTATATTCATTATAATCCCTGCGCTTGAGATAAAGTCTTTCCCGAGTAAGGTTTTTCCTTCAGGGCTAGGTAGGTACATGAACTCTGTCATGACCTTTCGGCCACCTATTTCAACCACTACAGTACTAGATGTAGTTAGAACATTGCATACTTGCGGTGAGCCAAACGCTAAACTTATTGTTCGCTGCACCGGTGAGAACTGGACTCCAGCATCGAGTAGAACCTCGTACAACAAAGGGCTGCACAGGCTCTGTGTAGCTCCGCTGTCTAGTACTGCAACACCCTGCTTGCCAGCAATACGCACAGTTACCAGTGGTAAGTCGCTGTGAACAGGTAAGTTAGATTTGAGTACATTAAAACTAGATGGTGCTGTAGCCTCGGCCTGTGGCTTATTTCCATTGCATATATCACACCTCGACCGAACAACTCCTGGTGTCAAGCACTGATAACACATTAAGGGGGGTTTCACCTCAGCGGCAGCTTTAGAGTTCTTAGCCTCATTTTTAGCAGCAAGTTTTCGGCAAGAATCAACAGAATGGTTAAAAGCTCTGCAATATGAACAACGAAGCCGGGTTCGTTTCTGACTGTCACTACTAACACTACTAACAGAACTAGGTTCGGTGACTGTACTGTGAGGTTTGCTAATTTTTGAACTATTATTATCTTTAAGTGAAGATTGTGGCTTCTGAACTTCTGCCCTAGCCTCTTCCACCTCTCGCGATTTTGTTAACAATGAATCTATATCCTTAATTGTATTACGTGGTACATACTTTCGAATCTTACGATCTAATAATCCATAAATAATATCAATTTGTAAACATATATCTAGTTTATAAGGTAATTTAGCGATAAGCGCTCTAATATGGGGAATAAAAGCGTCAACACTTTCACCGTTTTGTTCACGAGCGAAGATTGTCCGTAGTATTTTATAAGCGGGTTGTGGAGCTCCAAACATCCCTCGCATCCTACGTTTGGCCTCGTCCCAGCTGTGCACCTCGGTCTTGATTCCGCGCCACCATATTGCCGCGCCGTCCGTGAGCAACATTGCGAGACCGCGCAATGCGTGCGCGTCGCTGACCCCTGCACATTCCTTATAGATCTCCACCGCGTCAATGAATGTCTCGACTGCGTCCGGGCCGGAGTCGCCGCTGAACCTCGCCGTGCACTTCGAAAGATTACCCGGAGGCAACGTCGTACACGGCGGCGTGGTGGGTGATGAGGTTTGCGATATGCTTAACGTCTCTCGAATCACCTTCGACAACAGGCTGGACAGTTGGTTTTCCGAAAGTTGGATGGGCGTAGGCCGCCCTCGTCGAACTGTCACGTTTTCTTCTCCGCCGGCATCGCTGTCGGATGTACCGCGCTCCGCGTCGTCACGTGTAGGGGCTACGCGGCGTCGGAGCGGAGTCGATTTGTCTTCTGCCATTATTGATTGTGATTGCGCACGCGATCGCGCACTTCCAACTTACAAAAAAAAAAAATTTCCTGTTTCGCCGTAATGGCGTCGCTTTTAGCACAAGCGAAAGCACTGTATATAGTTCGATGGCCCAAAGTTGAGCGCCACTGTGAGCTGTCGATTACTCTTTTAATTTAGTATTTATTGTTTTTTTCCACAAAAGGCTTTGCCGCGGCACAAAAACCCCACAATCGAATAAACTTTCTACAAAATATTAAAAATATTAGACGCAGGGAAACACAGAGCGCTTTCATCACAATTCATCAAAAGACAAAATGGCCGATGGCCGTCCGACCAATCGGAGAGGCGGGGAGACCAGCGCGCGTTCGGATACTTGTTACAAACATAGTTTAAAAAAATGGGTTTTGGTATGTAACGACTTTTTAGTTTCAGAACGGCAGTAGGTCACTCCTTATTCCACCTGTCTATGTAACAGTCAAAACAAATACAACTTATTAGGGTGAAACTGATACGTAAGATAGGGTAGTTGACCATTATTGTTATGTAATAGATACCTAAATATTCATATAATTGTTTATTCAAGCCGAATCCAATCACTGAAGAAACAATCGTAATTGATCAATAAACTGAGAACTAGTTAAATCAAAGGGAACAATGTCATTACTTCTTCTTGTTTTTGATGCACCTAATTAATTCTGTTTTTACCTGTTCTGTTTTATTTGTTGTTAAAAAAATAGTCAAATACCCTATTGAGAGACAAAGGTGCCTTGTGCTGCATAGTGCTTTAGAATAGGTACAAAAGCGTTGGTTGTTATAAAATTGACGGTGATGAAGCGATTGCTTAGTAAACACGTCACTCAATAGAAATGTTCACACGAACACGGTAGCTTCTACGAACACGTAATATTTAGTAGATACTGACCTAAGCTTTTGTTGAACATTTTACTTTACAACATTAAAAAATATTATCCGTTTGCAGAAAACTCCTCACAGCGCACTTTTGTCTTCTCAATATTTCACCAAAAAGAAGAAAAATAAAAAGGAACATCATACTTAAGTGCTTCTAAAATTATTACTACAATATCTACTAAAGTATTAAAGGAACTATTAGTTTTTAATTTTGTATTTTTTTTACATCGTGAATATCAGCCAAGCTGCTTCTTTTCCTGCGGAATATATTGCTTAGCATAGTCGTAATGTGATCAGAATTTTGCATCGATAAATCTTTTTCTAGATGTAAAAGATTAGAAGCTGCTGTAGCGAAGTCGTTAAAACAATTTGATTCCGTTATACTTAAACACTGGTAGTTGGTTATCCTAGCGATATCAGTACTTAAGGTTTCTCTGTACTGCAGTCCCCTCACAGCGCATAAGTGCTTCATATTATCTGAATCCTTCGCCAGCCCGGGAAAGTTTACTATAAGGCTAAAATGTATACCAGCTCCTAAAAATGTAGGTCTGCTCGACAAATGACCGAGCTTTTCATCAAACACAAAATCAAGTTTTTCATGTAGATACTTCATAATGTACGATAGTTTACTAAATGTAAGACCAATTTCTCCTGGATATTCAGCCGGTGTTGATGTTACAACCCGTAAATGATCGTGAACGTTTATCCAAACTGCCACATTTTTATCATCACTCACAAATACTCCACGACCGTAAGGCCATTGTTTTCCATGAAGATGATTGCAATCGTCGATTTCATCCCTGTCACATAAAGAAATTAGTGTACCCGATGCGGCTAAAGCAGCACCTATTTCAGACGGTTTTTCTAATATTTCATTCAACGTATAATAGGAACCTCCTTTTTGATCGGATTCAGGGCTCAATTGTTCAATAATTCTCGAAAATTCTTCTCTCATCAAAACTGTTGTTATAATTCTTTCAATACTTTCTAATTTGCCAATCTTAAGATTTAATGGCAGTTCAAATCCATCTAAATTCCTCGAACACTCCATTGTACCTGAGAGTACAAATTCGTCATTTGAATCAATATTTAATTCTACTAATGGCTCTGATGAATCTGACAGTGGCACGTTTTTTGCAAAATCCGAAATAGGATGTTGAGGCAACTCTGAGAGAATATTCATGTTGTGGAGATCTTTTATCAGCGGTGTCATAAACTCTGCAAACACTTCATACACGTAGTAATCTGGAGCTGTAACTCCACCTGGGAAGTCTTCCTCTACAATTTGTGCTACGTTTCTGCTATCTGGTATTTTCTTAACAGCCGGCCATATAACATCAAAAAGATTATGATCAAGTTTTGTTATTCTATATTTAATTAAATCAAAGATTTGTTTTTTGAGAAATCTTCCTAAAACATGAGATGGTGTTGCTTTGTTAGATGATGCAGATAGCGGCGTTCGTGTCGGTCTGGCTGATGCTAGTAGCCTGTAGCATCGTTCCAAAGTATCTATTGTCTCAGGTATATCCAAGACACGCCGCGACGATACACGATCTTCTGGTACTGCACATATTACAATTGTAACTAATAATATAATATTTTTATATTTTCAAAAGCTTTTTAAATAAGCGAGCTATACAGATTAACATTGCATTAATTCTGGCTTATGTTCAACTTACCCTGATCGGAGAACATTGACTTAGCTTTCTCTTCACTTATCCCGAAATCTAATAGTAATTGTCTGAATGGTAGGAGAGCTGGGTTCTTGTAATAATCTTCGGCAGAGCGTCCAATCTTAAAGTTAACATTTTAAGGTACTAAAACATCTTGTACATTTGTTAAAAGTTCAGTTCTAAACCAAAACGCAACATTATACTTACATCGTCTAAATCCTTAGAATTAGCCCCCAATTGTTGTAATAAATTGTAATAGTGTCCGTTGTCTGGTAATACTGCTGCAAAATGCAAAGCTGTTCTACCTTCAAAGTCCACTGCGGATAAAGTTTCAGGGAATCTAAAATCGTACTTAACAATTAATTCATGAATTAATAAAAAATATTTAAAAAATGTGATAGTAGAGTTTATTGTTACCTTCCTCCTAAATATTTAATTATATTAGTTTTCCCATGAACCGTAGCTACATGTAAGGGAGTAGCGCCATTGGCTGAAATGGGGTCGCGTGCGATTGCGAATTTTCTACGGTCTAAAGCTGCTTGCAAATCTCTAATGTTGCCTTCTTTTGCTGCTATATGAACTCTATTTATTTTTTGCTACAACAAGGTAAATGTATAATGTTAAATTGCAATTTTTTTTTTATATATTACCATTTAATATATTAAAAATATTACCATGTAATTTGGTACGTTATCTAAAAAAGCTTGTAACTCGACATTCCCAGATCGCCTACCAATCAATCTGGATCCTTCTCCATTTAATACTAAGGTAGCTAACATTTCCATGTTTGCTGTATTTATTAAATCTGTAACTTCCGGATCAATTTCATTGTCCTGTGTAGTTAAATAAGTGAAATTATTAAAAATCTACTAAGAAAAGTATAGAAAGGCATTCGCGGACTATGTCAACATAGAGTCTAAGAAGCTAGCAAATTAATCTAAGACTTTGAGTGTTGAGGTGTATGTGAGGTATTTGAGGTGCTAAGTTGGTTCTACGCTAATAAACATCACAAGGAAGGTTCTTATTGATCTGGCTTGTTACCTTTAAATTCGTGACGATTTGTGATTTATATGACATAAATAAGTACTTACTACAACATTGCTGCTGCGAACTGAGTTGTCTCTATGTGTTATACTAGCGTCTTGTGTTTCTTGTTCAGCTTCACTACTGACAATACCTTCTATAAGGTTTTCTTGAATATTTCTGCCGTTGATGACGTTTCCTTAATTAGCAAAACAACCAAAAAATGTTGAACTCATTAGGGACCCCTATATACATTATATTATATTAATTAAAATGTAGTGGTTATATTTGATGTGTAGAACCAGAAGAGGTGTGGGGGCGACCTCTTTTGGCACTGCCGTTAATTTGTTCTAATGTAGCGCTTTGAGTGTAAATGTCGTTATGTTCAGGGTGACAAATTTCTTGTACTTGTACATCATCGTCGTCTTCATTGATATCATGATTAGTATTACCTTCACTTATATCTTCGTCTTCTTCTTTTGTATGTGCAATGTTGGTTGTTTCATTTCCATTTGTGCTATTGTGTTCATTTGATTCATTGTGTTTAAGTTTATCATTGTGACCATTAATGTTTTTATCATTACTATCTCCATCGTTGTGATTAACGTGATCATGTCTTTCTAATTGTGCCTCTTTTAAAGAGCTTTCTTTTAACTTACTTTCTTCTAATAATTTTTGTGGACTATTATGTGTACTTCCATTTGGAGTTTCTTTTTTATCAATACCAGTAATGTTTTTTTCTTTATTTGAAATGTCATTTCCATTTTCTTCAGTGTTTTCTTTATCTTTATTTGTTTCTGCATTTTCTGTAAATTCATTGTTTTGACTTTCTATTTCTTCTTTATTTTCCTTGATTTCAGTACTTTGTGATAATGACTCAGTTGTCTCATTTGAATTGATATTTTCCTCTAAAGCCCTATTTTGCACATTTTCTTCATTCATTTCTTCTTTTTTTTCTATTTCAGGACTCTCATTTGAAGTTTCTTCTGGGACAGGTACATTTTCTATTTCACCATTATCTGTGGATATATTTTTGGCATCTTCATCAGTTGTTTCCTTAATCTCTTCGGTTTCCTGGTCATCATTTTTCTCTTCAATAGGTTCAGTGGTTTCCTAAAATTAGAAATATGATTCATGCAAATGCCTTTTGCTTAAAAGCAATGCAAATTAACAAAAATGACATCCGCAAAAGTGTAACATGCGAAGCTCACCTTACTATTTTGTGTTTGACTTTCGCTAGGTTCAACATTCCTCACAATTTGCTTATCGCTATCATTTAAATCTGGTAAATCACTAATCAATTCATGCGTGCTGCTATTTTTCAATGATGCAACATTATTATTTTCAATGCTATCTGTTATTGTACTTGTGTTATTCTTTGAGGAAATATTTTCACTTGAAGCCTTTAAATTTTTCTTTCTAGTTTTTTTACTATTCATTTCTCCTATAAATTCAGTATCTAATATTTTCCAGTCCCATGAAGACGGATACGTACTAGAAGGAGTTCTTGGAGCTTCAGGTAATATTTTGAAAAGATTCTTATCAATATCTTGGGTTCTATTGATATAGTAAGCTGGAGTTTTATTTTTCTATATAAAAAAAAAACATATATTCTTATCACCACTTAAATATGCTATTTTCTAAGAAACTATTCAAATTGAGGTTGTAAGTGAATTGTAAGTGGACAATCATGAGTACGATGAAAAAGATAATCTAGATTATGGAAAACGTATTTGTATTGTTTTTCGGCCGGTTTCAATAACGTATCACATCCAAAATCTAAAACTTAAAAGTCGAAAATCGAATCTTTTATAATAATAGTAAAGGTGTTTTAAATAAAATCAATCCACGAATAGAGACTGTACATGTACAGATTAATGATAGGGAGAGCTGTTTTTTTGGGAATAACATTAGATGCTAAACTACAACTACACATTATTACTGCGTTTCAAAAGATTTGACTCAAGAATACTGTTGTATTTCTGCGACCGGGTAGAGTTTGTTTTGGGCTCTTCCCAGACCAAGGCGCGTTCGGAAGCCTTGTTATAATTATTACCATCCTTACCTCACTTGCATAATGCTATACAGTAAAATTTTACAAAAGGTATCTAATTTGATTAAAAAATTGACTAACACTTTTAACTTCACTAATTATCTAGATTAAAATATATTTGTGATTTTACGGATTTTGTATTAGATTTTTTTTATTACTAGATAGACTTGCGCTTGACGACAAAACTGGTCTAGGTTGGAGCGCACTTGTCTAGAAGATGCCTATTGACAATTGCCTGGAAGGTACTCAAATTATTATAGGAGTAAGTTGGATTTCTGCCACGTTATGCCAACGCTTACGACTTCTCGCAGTTTGATGGTAAAACTTTGAAAGAGGTTAGGCGAAAGTTATTGAAACCGGTGGTTATTAGAGAATCTCATACACTTACATTATCAACAGCGCTTTCGTCGGCTCCCGCGCTTATGAGAGTTTTGTAAGTGTGTTGGTCGTCTTTCATGACCGCAGCATAATGAAGAGGTGTTCGGCCATCATTATCAACATCGTTGATCCCTTGGGGGTATCGCTCTAAGATATACTTCAAAATTCCACCATGGCCTAGACCGGCGGCCTGAAGAAATATGAGTCAGTGATTTTGAAGGCATTTCCTAATATGCAGTTGATATCAACTACAGTTATAATGTATAATCAATTTTTACTTAGCAGTCTAAGCTTAAGAACTCACGGAGCGGTTTTCACCAGCGCCCGCAGTGGTGTCGGGCCTCCGTTGAATGTCTATTATGTATGTAAAATCACAGAATACCTAATAGTACGTCTGTAAAATTGAGTAGTACACTACACTGCGCATTTTCCGCCCATGTCGGGCACAATTGCTCGCGGTTCCCCCCAGGATATTACTTGCCTCTTGTGGGATATTAGTAGAACCGCGCAGGACGCGGTCATCCACGAGCTTGTTAGTAGTAGCCTGCATACTCTGCGATCGGTTGGTTCGGGATTGTAAATAACCGCCCAAGTATCGCGCCCACTACAGGCGTGGGTGAGAACCGCTCTGTGAGATCTTGCCCTAAAAGGTACACAAATCGCAGAAAACCTAGCCAGGCGCTTACGATGTTCTTTAGTTTGGTTTTTCACTTGTAGCACGGTTTTATTGTCGCACGGTAAGAACTTCGTTTACGCTCTGTTTAGTGCATCGCTTACGGCTTTCTGCAAGAAACTAGTGCATATAAGACAGTTAAGGAAAAATAGATTGTACATACTTTGTGCATTGCTGTCATGCTGTTAGCATCCCTGCTGGATAGAGCCTGAGGCGGCACTGGATCACTGGTAAGTTTCATAAGTCCTTCCAAATCGTTCCGAATGACAGCGTTGTGGATATCGCGTATCGTATTCTGTAAAAGAATTTTTACTTTTTATTAAAAGAAGCTTACAGCATATATTGGCAATTAAGCCTTAAAAATACTAGAAATACACTGTATTTAACGTTAAAAAAAAAAATAGAAAATCGCGATTTCTGAAAAATGCTTGTTTTTAGATACACTTTATTGTTATGGCACAGCGGCACTCCATGATCTTACCATGATATAAGGCACAGCCTCCAGGAATTTCTTGACAATCGGTTGGCTGGACACTTCGCTGAGTAATCTTGCGCCTTGCCCTTCCCACACCACGCGTTGCAGGCGCCCCATGTCACATTCATGGCACCATATTCGTATGTTATGCCGCTTAATTACCAACCCTAAAAAATTACCACGCTTAATATTAAAAGCATCTTTAAGTACTACAGCAAAGATTGCAATATAATAATACAATTGCAATATAATATTCGTTGCGCAGATCGTAGATTTTTTAGGGTTCCGTACGCAAAGAGTGCCAACGGAACCCTATTACTAAGGGTCCGCTTTCCGTCCGTCCGTCGTCAGTCTGAATGTCGGCGGGCTGTATCTCATGAATCACAATAGGTAGATACCTACTTGAAATTTTCACTGAATGTAAATGAAGGGAGGTCTCCATGCAGCAAACGTGATTTTTTCGCCGTTTTTTGTTGTTACGTTGGTACGGAACCCTTCGCGTGCGAGCCAACTCGCACTTGCTTGGCCGGATTTTAGTCTTTGGTTCAGGTGTGAAAAGGATTTTATTTTCAAAAGGAAATTCTAAAGCGTCGCTATTTCGTAGAAAAATTAATGAAATATTTTTATTCATTCTGTACTCGGCGGCTGCCCCATTTCAAAACCTAGTAAGTATAATTATTGACAAAATTTTACAGGGGATCAAAAATCATTTTTGTGGTAGCCCTTCTAAACTCTTCAGTATCTGTTGATGAATTAATGTTTTGTAAATAAACTACTTCGAAAGCTTTTATTTGATATATTTATTATTTCGCTAAGCCATCTACCATAAAACATTTTTTTTTTGGTTTTCTGTAAAATTGAGTCAATCACACACTAGGTTTTGAAACGGGGCAGCCGTCTATGCAAGGTGTGTTTTCCTGGTATTGTCAATCGATTAAAAAGTTCAAGGTGAATTGGCCCACAATACGGGAAATATCGCAAACACTACAGTTTTATTGTTTAATCGACACAGTACCTAAGTAGTAGGTATGTACTATGTAGGTATAGGTGAACATAAAAATAAACTTAACAATTCCCCGCAAAATAAAAAAAGACTTAAATATTTGCATACAAAAATGACAGAATTAATATGTATTTTCTTTTACGGTAGTAAAGAATACTGTGTTTATTTATTTTCTATAATTAATATTACAGAAAAAAAAGACGTGTGGCCGCGGTAAAGCTATTGCATAGCATTTTTTATCAATGCCATCTAGCGGCTCACCGTAGAGGAGTCCCGTGTCAGGTTATTTTCGTTGCGGAATTTCTGGATTCGGTCTCCACGCTGGCCCGCGATAGAAGCTTAAAAAATGATAGGAATCTAGGTTTCAAGTTAAAAAAAAGCAGAAAATAAAATAATAATAATGTTAACAGCCGTCCTAGCCATATTACAAACTTGTCGTATCTATTCTCTTTCCATGATCGTTTTCTTCGTTCGAATGAGATAACTCGCACATACTGGAATCTCTTCTTCTGTAGCTGTACGGCTAAGCTTGCAAGCTTAAAGCTCGTTCATGAATAAATCGGTTCAACTGAACAGGTGGTTAAGTTAACCGGTGGTTACTTCCAGTAGTTATTTATTAAGGACAAATTATTGTGCAATGAAGTGGCCAGGCAAGGTCGCTGTCAGACTGGTTGATGCCAGACAGACGCGTTGTTACTATTTAATGACATGCCACGGATCGATCGCACCTAGGTACCTATCAGAACTACACGATAGACATTTATTAGCTGGTATTGACTATTAATTTATGAAAGTTTGTAGGGCACGAGGCCTTCAACTATAACTGGTAGTAGGTAGATACTTTCCTTTTTACTTTTTAATCAATATGATAAAAAGCAATTATTGCTCATTAGTCTGGCTAAAAGTCAAAAAAGGCTTGACAACCCAAAAAAAAATAGATTTAAAAAAAAACTTGAATTGTTTTTTGTTTTGTTCGCCTTTATATAGGAGTGGTTTAAAAAAACCAGGGAAAACTCGAAAGAACAGCTTTACATTAAGTAGTTAAATATTTATAGGTATTCAGTAGGAGTAAGTATTCAGGTAGGTACAACATAATATATCTAACATATTTATAGCAGCCGGTCAGATTAAAGAAAAGATGATTGGCAATTATTATATTTTTGAGACACTGATCAATCAACGATCACACACATACGTACATTTATACACATGTGTTACACACTGTTAAACATAAGACTCCCATAGTTGCGTAAAAATAATAAAATTAATTTGTACCTTATACCTGCTTTATGTGTTAAATATTAGAAACGTACTTTTACTCAAACTTTAATCACAATTCACTAGTTTGCTTTTACAGCTATCCCTATGATATCATGTTATGTTGTCATTTTTTGTTGCATTGCTTGGTAGGTACATAGATACGTAGTTTTTTGTTTGAGTTTCAGGTCTGTCCATAAATAAATAAAAAAAGAAAATCTGGCTAGCTATACAAGAGTACATTGAATTGTTTTTGATGCTGCTATCACGATATTATGTTTTATTTGGAAACATGTATTTTATGGAGCCTTCAAAAACATAGCTGAATGGAGCAACAAGTTCGCGTGTTTGGTCGGAATTATGACTGCGATTAGCATAATAGCGGTTTTCCAAAACACCCAAAACAATCGAAACTGTGCTTAGATCAATCAAGATCTGATCAAACGCTATTGGATTGGAAATAACTGAATTGTTATCGCCTTTTCATTATACTAAGGTAATTTACTAGGCTAAATCGAGTTTTATAATTAGGTAGGTGTACCTACGGCAGTGAAGGTCACCAAGTCTTTTAATGAAAATACATTTTATTTCTTGGTGAATGGGTGAAACACAAGGATCATCAACGAAGCTCAAAAAGTTACGGCTGACGCGGACGTTGCAATGAGCTAGGCCGATCAGCCGCCTTAGCCATAAATTACAAAAGTTTTGTCTCTTTCTACGATCGCTCACGCTAAAGCAGGAGTTCCCAAAGTTTTTTTATCGCACGGTTTAATTTGGTAAAATGAGAAAGGTTTTGATTTTAAAGGCCTTGCCCATGAATGACACTTGCAAGGTGTAAATTTTTTGTCAAAATCTATTTCTTTGTTGTAAGTTTTAACTTTTATTTTATATTTTTATAAAATATGTTTTTAAATATTAGATAGGTATAATTAATTAAATGCTTATGTTCGTTACTATGTCAATGAAATAATATCCTTTTTCAATTCTGAAGAATAAATATTATACCTAATGAAATAGTAGTCTTAAATGTTCGTGGTGTTTAAAAAATATAACCTTTTCAGTGTCCGAAATGAAAAGTTAAATAAACATGACACAATAACGGGTGCGGCGTCTATTTCGTGAAAGCCCGTAAAGTAATACCTACTCATGACCACGCAACATTTGGCCAAGCCTTTGAAAGCCAAGCCTTTGCCTGACATAAACATAATTTATAATCTGACGACTTATGAAAACTCATCATTTCTTATTCAAATAAACATTTCGAAAGTACTTTGTAAAAGTTTATTTGAATAAAAAAATATTCTATTCTATTCTATTCATCGATACGGCTAGAATACACTGGCATTTAAATAACACTTTTCTCCTAACTGAATTTGGCTGAAAAACTGAATTCACCGGGCGATGGAGAGGCGCAGAGTATCTGAGATCAAATCATGAATGAGGAGATCCGTAGGAGGACCAAAGTTACCGATATGGCTCATCGAGTTGTGAGGCCAATGGTCGTTGGGGTCCCAATTAGAAGTGCCAAAAACGTATCTTATTTAAGATTGGATCATTTTTGTATTTGGATCAGTCCAAAGATTTGAATCAGTCAAGCGCTTCATTTGAATCATTTGGATCATCAGAAACAGAATAGTATGGACTAAGTATAGTCTGCTTATTTATGGTACTTTTCTAATAACTCGATACTTTTATCTCATCATTATATTTCTTACGTCAGACAGCAGACTATTCTATTATCTTTCTGATGTAGAGCGTTATCTCTCTCGATGGAGTGGTACAGCTTTCTGGAACTTTCCTATAGGTATCCAATCAAAAGAATCGATACTACTCTCGAAAAAAAAAAAACATTTTTGTACGACCCGCGATGTCATCAGCCTAATAAGCTAACCATTAGACCAACACGGCACGCTACACCTAACAATATATAATTTCCAAGACCAGGAAAAATTAATGATGCACCGCTCGCCGACCGCCTTGCTTAAAGCCCAGACGGTTCATTTTTTGAGATTTTTGCTTTCATTTTCAAGGCTTATATATAAACACCGCCCGTTCACCGTTCACCGGCGATTTTGCCTCCGCGACGAAAGGTTCACTGGTATCGTACTTCGTTCATGAACGATGAACGGTGAACGGTCCACCGTCTAATTTGGGCTTTATACATACGCGCGAAAATCAAACGACTGAATAGTAACGACTGAATAGGAGTGAATAGTGATCAACTGATCAGTGTCAAATTTAAACCACCTTTAGCAATAAGAAAAACCTGGAAAATGGATATCTACTATCATACTGATTTTATTTGTATAAAATGTAGTCCGGACCAAAATAATGAATCATTTGTCGCAGTGACAAGTCATTCATCAAAATCAGCTAATTTACACGCTACTGTGGAACATACGTAAATATACACACATATATACATAGATTGCTCACATCATAACCATTTTTGGCTAAGCCGTTGTCGGGTAAAAAAAGCAAATTAAAAAAAAAGTGTGGCGAAAGAGATCTGTTAAATGATTAAATAGTTGTATATTTAACATTTTAGATCTTGCTTATTATTTTTCTTGAAGTTCGCTTGAATCACATGTTTTATACATAAAAAAACTTCTAGAGCACGTTAAATTAGGGCAATTTAAAATATATTTTAATGGTTTCACTGAAACATCGACGGATGTTTTCTTTATTTTTTGTATTGGTAAATAAACTTTACGCTCGGAAGACTTATTTTATGAAATCAGCCTTTATAAAATTATTAATGTTACGTTTTTGAATAAATAAGTTTAAGTAAAATAAAATAAAACCTAATTAAAGTTGTTAGTATGTAAAGTGAAGTAAAGCTGTGCACTCACCGGGCGGGTTGGCGTTGGGTCGGGCGGGCATGTCGGCGGCGCTGGGCACTGTGGGCAGCGCGAGTTGAGTGCGAGCGGCGCGGTAGTGGGCCAGCGTGTGTCCGCCCGCGTCCCGCGCGCCCCGCGCCGCGCCCGCGCCCTCCAGCAGGGCTGCCACCGCCGCCTCGTCGCGGCACGCCGCCGTGTAGTGGAGAGGCGTGCGGCCCTCCTACCACACATCAAAACACCTTGCCAGTGTCTCATATGAACGTGGGTAAACCAAATTAGACCAGCTTGGATCCCACATTTAAAGGAGTATAAATGAGTGCATTTATTCTCCTTTTAAAAAGAAAAGACTTTAAAATGCCGACTACTGAAAATTTAAAAAAAAAAAATTCGGCCACGAAAAGATTCATGAAAAAATTCTAACGCTGAGCGACTCAGAACCATCTACAGTAGAATCCCGATTATCCGAACATCGATTATCCGAACATCCGATTATCTGAACTCATTCGTGATCACTCAAAAGATGTGATTGATTACGTCAAAGATCAATAACAAGTTATTTCCAACCAAAATTTTAAATTACATAGGTACTTTGTAATTCATTTGCGTTGAAATCGATTATCCGGATTTTCGATTATACGGAATACCCCTGGTTTTATTTGATCCAGATAATCGGGATTCTACTGTACTACAATGTAGCCTGTGTCGTCCCTACTCGAATAATATCGAATCTTACGGAGTCTCTTTGATGCACCAGCTGTGGGTATCTTTCAACAAGCCATGCCACGATGTCCAGGTAACTGTAGAACACTGCCTTGTGCAAAAGACCAACACCAGCTTCATCGTAGCACGCTACGTACTTGTGGTGATTATGATCGTGATCCAAAAGCTCCTGCAGGTATACCCAAATAATTAAACAAATGGTTGCTACATACTACACATAGATTGGAGGACTGAACGAAACAAGAATGACTTAAAAAAAAATACGCGTCGAATTGAGAATCTACTCTTTTTTTGAAGTCGGTTAAAAAATAGGGGTCCAAAGTGTCATCCCTATTAAGGTGTAAGTTGAAAACTTGAAACTTGTTCAACTCACCTCATGACATCATTCTTGATGCTACTTGTACTAAATAGATGAATTAATTTATGATTAAATATCTTCGTGAATTTACGAGTATTATCCAAAAATATACTTAACTGACGTTTACGAGTTTGTCAACGTGGCTTCGGTTTTTAAAAATCTTATGAGAACTTCAAAATCCAACAACAAGTTATCTTTGTGTCCGTCAAGATCTGGCCAATGTATGAACCATGAAAAAGCAACAAACACAAAGACAGACATAGTTAATGTCTCAATTATAATATTAGCACATATCATTACTATTGATTTGTAAGGAAATTAAAAAAGAAATAATGCTACCTGGAGTTCCAGAAGCGAGCCTTTCTCAACCGCTGCATGTAAGGCATCACACTTAATTATAAAGTTGGTCAGATGTCGCGATAGAGGCAAGGCATCGGCTTCCGCCAGCAGCCGGTGGCCCTGACCGGCCAGGATCACCCGCTCCAGCTTGCACTCTGCCTTACCGCGCACCCATTGACGGAGTTGGGCTGACGATATTACACCCAACACTAGGGAAAAATGTTTTAAAGTGTAAGGTTAGTGAAGTGCCGTGACAGATGCAAGGCATCTCTTTCTGGTAGCAGGCCCTGACCGGCTAGAGTTCCCCAATCCAGTTAATACTCTGCCTTACCACGCTCCCATTGGCGGATGACACTATCTCTAATATGTACTAGGGAAAATTTTATGAAATCAGAAAGTTAGCTACTGATTTAACCTGCCAGAGGCAAAATTTCGGCCTCTACCTGCATCCGGAAGCCCTGACCAGTTGGCTGTTACAATCACCCGCTTGAGGTTATACTCTGCTTTACCGCGCACCCATTAATGGCCTGACGATATTACACCCAACACTGAGAAAAATTGTATCGAATCGCTTAATGAATTAATGACGACAAAGGAAAGGCATCGTCCTTTGCTAGCAGCCGATGATTTTAACCGGTTAAGATCACACGCTTCAGGTTAAATTACGTGAAATACCATGCCGTGCACCCTTCAAATTAAAATCAAGACAGTACTGTAAATAAAATTACTGATCACGTAGTGCTACGAATTTGCTACGAATCTTCGTAGCGAATGATTTTATTTAGCACATTAAGAAATAGCTAAGTTTATGATGTTATGTCATAAAAAGGTCCTCTTACACTAATTCATAGCACAACTGCATTGTTACTAAGCGTTGTAGTGTGCGTTTTTTTCATTTAAAATCGTAATACCTAACGAAAAATCGATTTTCAATCGATTCGAAGCCGGAGGCGTAAATAAAATCAGTGTTCATTGCGTGCTACGAATTTGCTACGAATCGCCGTAGCATATCACATTTAGATATATTTAGTTCTAAATTGGCAGTTAGGGCTCGTTAAAACGGCTGGATAGGGGGCCACTTTATCAGAAACTCATTTCCACAACTCAATTATAACAAACACAAAAATAAACTCGGGAAACAAAGATGTTATTCGCAAGGGAGGCAATACCAGAGTAAGCTTGAAAGTAAGGAATAGTAAAACTTTTTCGTACCCATAGTCTAGCAGATACGTCCACAAAAGATTAGCTGATTAGTTAACAGTAAAGGGTGTACTTATTTTTTGCAGTTCCATAGCAGATTAGTTCATATTAAATGACACTTTTTGAAAAAGGTAAAAACAAACTGCATTGCTGCATGCAAGAAAGCATTGATCAGATTTGTTTACGAAAATATTTTGTAGGATAGCAATTTAAAGTCCTTTGTTTAAATATAATTTCGGAGAAATTATTATCTTCAATTCTGTACTATGAAATCAGTACAAATCATTCCATCTAAAATATTTTTGTCTGAAATTTTGATCAACTTTGATTATGAAAATTTAAATTTTGGCCTTGCAAAGGAACGAAACGTTCAATCTTAAAATATTTTTTGTTTACACAGTTTCGATTTTCGCGAAGCCACTGTGCCTGTATACAGGCATGATACTTGATATTGGCAAATAACTTAGTAGTAATATATTTACTATGACTTGAATACGTGACACAAATAAATTCCATATCAGGTAAACTGAATTAATCTTAGTTTAAAGAATGCTTTACATTTTTGTAAAAATTAGGAACATCCTGTTTATAATGTTCGCATGGTCAAGCAATTTCGAGATACAAGATTACAAGATTTATTCTTTTACAACCAGCAGTAGGTAGCCAATCGCCTAGTCATAGAGCTACTTATACATTTATATAGATACATCTGACCTTAACCAATATACGGACTTGCATATTGCGTAGAAGAAAGTTCGTGTCAAACTGGCTTTATCGGTACCGTTTAGCGTGGATTTTTATGCAAATACAATAGCCCACTTGGGTTTTTTTGTAAGTGTACCTATTTCTATTTATTCTCACTATTATTACGCAATATCTTTACTTGTATATGTTAATATGCATTTAATATTCTACGCTGAGTAATGGGTTGTTTTCTTATTCCGAAAATAATTTACTCCTTTGTAGGTTTGACCTTGTAGGTACCTATTAGTTACTTGATTAACGCTTTTGAAAACATGGGTTCAATATAATAATCAAACAATGTATTTTGATAAGGCGTGATAATTCCTTTTTTTAGTTATTTTTTGTCCAAATAATATAATAATCGGATAACTTCTCTAGCGTTAGTCTGTGTTTTCTCTGATACAATTTCTGTATACATTATTTTCTTGCGAAACATCTTTTATCATTTTTGAGAAATAGAAATAGAAATAGAAATATTTTTTATTCAAATAAACTTTTACAAGCACTTTTGAATCGTCAATGAATCTACCACTTCTACCACTTACATATGGCAAACTAGTGCAAACTTCTACCACTTACATATGGGGAAAATTAAAATTGATTCAAACTGGTTTCAATTAACGCACACACCAAGAATAACCTTAGGACGCTATTGTTGTATGAATATTTATAGGTGTGTTCCGGTGCGGGCTCAATTGTCGGACAGATACGACGCACGACACCATCGGTGACGTCATTGGACCATGGCTAGAGTTACCTAAAAATAGATTACCTACTAGCTTTTGCCCGCAACTTCGACTGCGTGGAGGTATTTTTTTTAATCCCGCGGGAATCCTTTTACGAACAAAATGTACTTATCCTTAGTCACTCTCCAAGTCCTAGTAAATAATTATATTTACAAAAACAATCAAAATCTATCCGTTGCTCCGTAGTTGCGTGGTTGAAGGCGAACCAACAAAATCAGCTCAAACAGTATAGTAGATAGAGTAGGCATATAGCACCAATCCTATCCTACTATTATTATAAATGAAAAAGTTTGTGAGGATGAATGTATGGATGGATGAATGGATATTTGTTATTCCTTCACGCCACAACGAATAACCGATTTGGCTACAAGGATGGTACTCTTGGTTTTCATCCATTCCTGAAGAACCCTGACGCCAGAGGCGTAACTATGCCGATTGAGGCCCGTGGCAAATTCATCGGATGGGGCCCTCCCTTCCCCAATATAAAGAAGTTCAACCAATGAGATAGTATTTTTTTATTTTATAATAAATCACTATGTGAAGTAGGTTTTAAATTTCAAACGCATTTATAATTACTTGATTTTCTAATAACCTTTAATTCAGAGCGCATTGAACTGTATGTCACAATTTTTGTATTAGTATCAAACTAAGATTAAAATTCCTTTTTTCTGGCTTTTTGTTCAGCAAAAGTGTTAGAATAGAATAGAATTCTGTTACTGACATATTAACCAAAAATGTCATTTTCGCGAGCGAAGCGAGCTCGAAATTTTTTATAATTGCTTTACGGCACTTAGTAGTCTATTTTTGGCACCTACAATAGCAACGTAAAAGCAACATTTTCGCGAGCAAAGCGAGCGCGAAATTTTTTATCATTGCATTACGGCACTTAGAAGTCCATACTTGGCACCTACAATAGAAATGTAAAGGTGACATTTTCGCGAGCGAAGCGAGCGCTAAATTTTTATGATTGCATTACGGCACTTTGTAGTCCATACTTGGCACCTACAATAGAAAAGTAAAAGCGACATTTTCGCGAGCAAAGCGAGCGCGAAATTTTTTATAATTGCATTACGGCACTTAGTAGTCCATTTTTGGCATCTGCAATAGAAATGTAAAAGTGACATTTTCGCGAGCGAAGCGAACGCTAAAATTTTTATGATTGCTTTACGGCACTTAGTAGTCCATACTTGGGCACCTACGAGTACAATAGAAACGTAAAAGCGACATTTTGGAGAGAGAAGCGAGCGCCAAATTTTTTACGATTGCATTACGGCACTTAGTAGTCCATACTTGACACCAACAACGTTTTTTATTTTGCACTACGCCATTTAGTCCTGTACTTTTGGCGCTTGAGACCCTGCGCTTATATGCGCCGCACATCCGACATCGTAGTTAAAGTCGGCCCTCGTACCAACTATTTAGTCATTGTTATTTGGGTACCTATATTCGGTAATTAATTAGATATTTTATAAAATTTTAAAATATAATATGTTTATGAACTTAATGACATTTAGGTACCTATACAAATACATATGTATCTTTTTAATTTCTGTAAGACATAAATAAAAATTTTGTCCCCAAATTTACTGCCCCTAAAATCTGCTGCCCTGGGCTCCAGTCAACTCAGCCCAAAGAATTTCGTTTATATCAATTTTAATTTTGAAATTAAAATTGATATAAACTTGATTGATTGATTTGGCTAGCCATAGTCACAGGAATGGCTATAAATCTTAGGATAATCTTGTGCTTCTGGCCTTCTCTGACCGGGGCCCCTTCCGGCTGGGGCCCGTGGCATTTTGCCGTCATGCCACCCTATAGTTACGCCTCTGCCTGACGCACTACTGTCAAAACACATTGTACCTATATATTACTAAGTCCGTATTTAATTTACCTCCCAAAGCTTATTTCCTTACAAAAAGGTGATTTATACATTTTCAAACAACCCCTCGAATGTATCAAATATCATATTGTATGGGATAATCTGAGTAATTGACGTTGACACGTATTATACATTGCAAAGGTGAATACCCGATGGTCGACGAACCTGCATCAATATTAAACCTCGTCATGTTAACCTACCCGTTACGTGTGTACTTTGTACACTGGCCTATAGATGTTTATAGCTTTTTAGTGCATAATTGAAAACTCTACTGAGAAGGAACTATGTCCTATGGATACTTAAATATTTATGAAAAGTCAAGTATAACTTCACGTTTAGTTACCTACTACAGCTGTGGGATTGTCTACAAATAATTGCTATTAGTATGATGATCGCCATCAGACCTGCCCCCCGATTCAGACCCTTCCGATAACTTATTTATCGATCGATTCGGTTTGTTACCGTACGATAACATATATTTTCAATTCGTAAATGCTCTTGTAATCGAATGTATCTTGTCGATGTCGATAACGTAGTCCATACCGAATCGTATGACGTATCCTCTAACCAAACGCTCTGAATCACACGACAAATTTTTTTTATACGAGATCGATATCTAACCGTATCGACACGGTATGTTATCGAACAGGTCTGAATCGCCCCCCTGATTGGCTGGTACTTTATTGGTTAAAATGTATGATATTGGACGTCATATAATAATACTTATACTAGCTGATGCCCACGACTTCGTACACGTTAATTGAAGTTTTTCGATTAACTCTCTTATTTTCCTTAAAAATAATAACCTATGTGTTATTAAAGACTACAATCTATCTCTATGCCAAGTTTAAGCCAAATCGGTTCAGTCGTTGCGGCGTGATTGAGTAACAAACATCTATCTATCCATATAGGCCAATAGAAAAATGTAAAAAATTTATGTCAATAAATAAATTCTTATTCTTTTTCATCCAAACTTTTGCATTTTATAATAAGTTTAGTAGGATTCAGCCAGTTTGCATCAAACTTTGTAAGTGCGTATTGATCAACCATAAACCAAGTATTACCACAAAATACTTAATACATATTACCTACCTTATCTTAATACTTATGACCAATATGTTCTCGTACATATTTTTAGTGTACAAGTCTTTGGTCACAAGCCAAGTTATATTAGGTAAACCAATAAAAATAACATGAAAGCATGTTATTATATTTTTATTAATTTATTAAGTGCACGTTGTTGGTTACGCTGTGATTTAAATGAATTTTCCACATTTTTATAATGAAAGCTCGTGTATTTGATTTTATGCAAAAAATAATATTGTCATGCTACGAGTTAAGTACAACACGCTAAGGTCGCGTCCACCTTTTTCATCCATTTTGTAAATGAAAACCAACCTAAATGATCCATAATTTTGATATTTTTTGTTAGCTGACCGTGACCGACCATGAACAGTAATTCTGGATTTACTTACAATGCCTTCTGAAGCTGGTCGCACATTCTAAAAATAATCTTCTCTATGTCACAGAGGCGTTTGAAATCGGTCTTTTAAAAGCATTTTTATTAATTTTTATTTTAAGCTTTTTAGTGAAGATGCATATGATCATTCTACACATTCTCTTTCATCGCCATCTTGGACCGATTTTCATCAAACATAGCTAAAAACACTACTGACTAATTCATCTTTCAAACAAAAAAAAAAACAAAATCGGTTCATTCGTTTGGGAGCTACGATCCCACAGACAGACACACACATACACACTGACAGAGACATGTCAAACTTATAAGACTCCGTCGTATTTGCGTCGGGGGTTAAAAAAAATAATAAAAAAATACGTGTTGGATTGAGTCAAGGGCTATCTTGTCATCGAATAAAAAAAAACTCCTCTTTTTTTTGAAGTCGGTTAAAAACAAATCTACCGTTTATTAAGCCCTTCTAGTATTTCAGTATCATAGCTGCGGGTCATTATAACCCGTATCGCTTACTAGCATATCCGCAACACGGCGCATTACGAGTATGACTATGTATGTATGTGCTTCAAGCAACCATTTTAATAAGTAGTACCGTATTGCGAACAAAAATAAGGCTATTTTGCAAGAAAATAGCATCAGTTACACCTACACACTATACTAACCATTGATAAAAATATGAGTGCGCTTATCTGAATATAAATTCAGGTAAAGTTCAAGTTTAAAGCCACTTAAATATTTACGATAAAGATAAAGAAATGATGTATATGTATACTGTAGCATGTAATTTAAATGTAGCAACGAATATGCCTAAATATTTAGTTTTAATTACCTTAAAAATGTTAAAAATAGGTATTCATTATTTAAACCTACAGACTTATTTACTTAAGTGGTAGTAGTTCAGTCTGTTTGAGTTTCGAACTCTAGGCACACATCTCAAACTCTTCAGTGATTCTCGGAATGGCTTTTTAGGCGATTTAGCATCACGTCTTTGGTATTGGTGGGCTACATATAGCCTAAACCCTTCTCATTCGGACAGGAGAACTGAGCAATGGGTTAGTTAAAAGGTTTAGTTGTGTTGAATGTCTGTTCTCGCATCACTTTATTGTAAAGACTTCAAATAAATAATTTCAATTTCAATTTCAATGATGATGATTTGAGTTGATGATGGTGAATGATAATTCAGAATTAATATCTACTATCGCATGCACAGAGTTCAAATATTTTATTTTCTGTACATAATGTGTTAATAATAAGTAATTGATCAGTTGTTTGATTAACTACATGCCCGATTTTGATGCGATTTTTTATTTAAAAATACCATATACTTATAGTAAATAATGATTTCTAGAAGTTCCTAGATCTAGATAAGTTTACGATTATAGAGAACAACCACTTGCAACAATTGGAACGAAGTTCCTTATCGCGCGTTGTGAAAGGGGGCTAGACGGAAAAAATTCTTACGAAAAGTTGTCACGACACTTTTTGCTGTGCGGCGTCGCATGTTTCTCTGTCTGTCTCTCTCTCTCTCTTATAGAAAGCAAGCCAGATATTTTCATTTCTATTTCGCATTGAACTTCGTTCCATCCGGGTGTCCCTTGACACCTCTCAAGTTTTTTTAAATTTTTAACAGAAATTTTCGATTATGCCTGGAACTCTGGAGCTAAGGAGGTAGGTACACTTGAATTAGAGGTAAGTTTGTCTTTGCGTGTGTTGTAGTCAGTTAAATTCATTCAGAAAAAATTAAACTAAGCCCATGAATTGTTACATTGTCGCCTTAGGCCTTCCTTAGACCATTCAACCTAAGATTATCGCTGATTATTATCAGCTCGACCTTGATGCATGACGTTTATAATATCACGAGTCAGGGTCATGGCTACTTAATAGGATACGGGCCTGGAAATAATATACCTATATTCGGCACTTTGGCAGCTGTTTTATTTTCATGTTAAAATGCATTTATAACGCGATTATATAGCGATACCCGCAGAATACTTATCAGTAAAGTAAGTACACTTTTTTAGAACTCACCTTGAATATTTCGAAGATTCACCTTGAATCTTTAGGTTCTTAAGGGTTTTGATGAAGTTTTCAAAAATGCAAATTTTTTCTGACAGTATTCTAACTAAGGTAGACTGTGGTGTCATACAAGGCAGATTTATCCCTCCCAATATATTTAATAAGTCTATAGACCTGACAGAGGAACACAAAGATTGAACACCATTATGTGAAAGACTCACTAGGTTTATCTATTGTATAATTATATTTGTTTTGCGTCAATGGAAATTTAATATATATTAAATATGGTTTGAAATACGTAAGTGTTAAGAAATCGATTGTGCAAGGTCTAGGGCGTAACACAGTCTGAAAGACATAAAATAATTACCTTCTCGTAACTGTTAAAGTGATCGCATAGAAATGGACGTTGGCACATTTTTTGTATTAAAAATGTGTACTTATCTGAAAAAACCTTATCGCACGGAAGAAACGCTGATAAAGTTGATCTAGAGTTGGTAGCTATTGCCAGGTATGTTATGGTCTGAATTTTGTGGATACTTTATTAAATAGTATTAAATACGTAATGATATTTTACAGTTTTCTAAAACTGTATACTTAACTTGAAGTTTGAAGCTATCTCGTATAGGTAAAAGCGTATACTCAACCCCACAAGGTAGATGTATTTTGTGAACCTTATGAAAATGATATGAATGTTACTATTTTCTAGTTAGTCGATTATGCAGTGCATCACCTCTTTGTTTATTGAGATGAATATTCGGCATTTGTAAATAATATAGTATCTGCTGTTTGCTTATCGCCGAACCGTTGACGAGATTGGCGGACTTTACGGGTCATATGATTCTTATGCGACCACCTTTATTTATAAGGTAGGTCTTAATATTAATTAATAGAGGGCAATCAGAGCAAAAGCACAGTGTACGACGTAAAAGTCACGGCATATTATATACGCCGGCGATCGCGTGGGCGTCATGCCCGCCAGTCATGCGACAGCTTACATGGCAGATTTCTCGTCACCACATTTTTTACCTGAATGACCAATTTTATGAAGTAGATACCTACAGTACAAGCTGATGCTTCGTTTTCCTTTCAAAAATCCCTTTGCTCCAACTCCAGCTTTGCTTGGCATGGATTTAGCCTTTCAAAAAGAAATAAAAGTAATCCGTTTCCAGGATGCAAGCTATCTTAGTATAACATATTTTCATCAAGATTAGTACAGTGGAGTCATCGCGGAGATATATCTACTTTTGCATTAATATTAGTCAAGTATAGTTTATATTTGATTTTCAGTTCGAGTTAATGTTTTGCTATACATTAATTTAATAATATTAAATTATATAAAAAAAAAAAATATTTAAAAATGTATATTACACCACTTTACAAAATATCGGTACCTATATCTAATATGCCCCTTTTTCTGTATAATAGGTATGATGATGATGAATGGTGACATATTACTGGCCTTTTAAGTATTTCCTGTTAAACGATTACATTTTTTCTTAATACATACTAGCTTTTGCCTGCGACTTTGTCCGCTTTCACTTAGGTTACTGTTTTCCCGGGGTAAAAGGTCACTTTCCTTGCCATCGAAAAACCCCGTTGAATACAAGAAAATGTTCATAATTTTTTTCCGTCAATTTTCCTATTTTTTTAATAGTTATTCTACTAATACAACAAATAAAAAACCATGAAAATCGATCCAGCTGTTTTAGACTTATAAGTGTTCGAACAAACCCGATTTTGTTTTATATATTACTAAAATAAGATTAGCTAGCTTATTTTGAACACTTCCCTTCAAATAAACGCGAAGCTTTTGTTAGGGATGACAGATAGATATGACAATAGTAAACAGTGCAAGAGATGGAAATTGAACTGTCGACCTTTCAGCTTTCAGTTTTCACTTTTCACTATTAACCTTTGTGCTATTGAGGGTTGTATTTGCTAAAGACTTTATTAAATTACTGGTAGTTACCACTTTTTCTTTTACTTTGTCTTTTTCTTTACAGTTTTCTGCAATTTGTAAACTATAGCGAATGCCACGTGTCCGCTTCTCAGGAGGCGTGTCGTGCTAGACGCGAACGTTTAGTTTGAACAGGCGGAAAAGCTAACAGCTCTATGGATTGTTTGTTATCACTCTCTTTCCATTTTGGCGTCGCGTTGGCTCTGTAATAGTCTCGAGGTGGCAGGTGCATCCGCTATGTAAGGATAGTGGGTACCTCGGTTTACCAGCTAACAAGGTAATGAAGTTATTTACCTATGCAAGTAGATAAGTATATACCTATGGGTGGCTTGGTACGGTTGGATGGCTAGTAAAAATATCTAAATTCTTTCAATACGATTGCCTAAGAAAATCGTATTCATTAGATAGGTATTTAAAACGTTTGTTTGATGTACGTATATATTATGTATATTTCATTTGATATCATTTCATATATGAAAACTACTACTATTTGTAGCTACTTTTTAAGCTGTCCTGTCAAATGAATACTATTTTCTCACACAATGTCTTGTCTTGGCTTGTGTTACAAAACACGAAATCAACTTTATGGTTGACTAGACGATGCCCGCGACTTCGTCCGCGTGCATCAAGTTTTTTTGATCCCCGCAGGAACTCTTTTATTTTCCGGAATAAAAAGTAGCCTATGTTTTAATCCAAGGTATAATCTATCTCCATTTTAAATTTCAGCCAAATCGGTAAAGATAGTAGAATTCAACTACTGAAATCGAACTGAACCGAGGGAAGTAGCCTTTCTCGTATTAGGCATCCATTCTTTAAATTAAATTCTTATATTTTTTCAAGTCAAAGTAGGTCTCAAATGTCAACGTATAATATCTACATGAAATGTATATCACTGAATAGTGGCTACTTTAAGTTAGTAGGTACTGAATTACGGGGCAATTAGGTGTCTGCACCTGTATTGCATTAACATGGTACGTGGTCATTTCAAACTATGTAGGCAGGCATCAATCGATTTTATAGCCGGTTGGCACGAACGATCGAATATGTTCCTCATCAAATATTTACCCGTTACTTGCACGTCCTACTGACACCGCTAGTTGTATCGAATATTCTCCGTCACAACACAAATGAACTTTGACCTGAACCTCACTTAAATATGAATTAACGAGAAATAACGAATATAGATTTCAGAATAGGTAGGTAGGTTTTACATTTTTGGTAAGTACGATTTACGGATAAAGATAAATAACTTTTACAGTTTTTTTTTGGAAAGCATGCTGGAAAAAAATAATGCTAATGAAACCTGCACATCTGAGAATTCGCTATATAATGTTCTCACAGGAGTGAGATGTGAAGTCTGCCAAACTGCAAGGCCAGCGTGTTGGATCATGGCCTAAACCCATTTTGAGAGGATTATAATGGTGGTAATGATAAAAAAAAACAATTTAATTACTTGCAGATATTTCCACTACGCACAAGTATACTAATTTAGGATTTTCTCAACGGCTTACTTAACTTTAACGGCCGCACTAAGCACTGACTTGAATGTTCACCGGCATATAGTAGTAGTAGATATGAAGCCAAACGAAAACTACTACTACTACTGCACAAACCTACTTCGTTAAAACTTCGCTTACAAGAACAATCTACCACGAGTATAATACGTACAGGCTATCTGACAAGTTGCAGTCATGAAAAAAACCTTTTATAAATACTGGATATTTAGATTAGCCACTTTAGGTAGGTATAGTTCTTGCAATTCACGAGAGCGCGTGGCTTATGGTTGTGTATGTATGGTATATAAGTGGAAGCGAGAGCCTGCTCGCGCCTAGCCGCTCTCACCTAGGCTCCTGACAGGCACGCGCACTTACGTAATGTGCATGTAGACGACGTATCCAACGATTACTTGTAAAACTCATGCGCTCTTGTGATTTGTAAGATCTATAAAAGCACTAAGAATATTGTGAATACGTAGAGTAATATTACACAACTGGCAGAGTCACTAGTATCGCCGTCATCGACAATCATCACTTATGTCATCATCATCACCAGCGTGATAAACCTATGGCTGGATCTCCTCTCAAAATGAGAAGAGTTTAAAGTCCACCACGCTGGATGCACACCAAGTGCGGATGGGCAGAATTAAAGGGTATTTTAAATTACTCTTTTTTGAAAAGTGTCTAGATCTTAAGGTGGTAATGGTCGCAGGTTCGAACCCCACCCGTTGCACTATTGTCTGTGCTATTGTCTTAGCCATTCCTAGCACAAGATTTCCACTAAGTTGGAGACAATTAAGAAATTATAAAGAAACCTCCCGATTATAAGACAAGAGCGCTCAACATTTTGCCTGGAAGGTCGGAGTTTATTTTAGCAAGCCTAACAAGGAACCCTAAGGTATCATAAGTAAGATAAGGCAAGACTTTATATCAAGACTGTCCATGAGAAAGCAACATTTTCATGAAAAAAAATCCTTTCATAGTCTCCGTTTCACGATTGGTTTTGCGTTTTCGAGTAAGACTATTTGAAAGTGTTTTATATCTGAAATCGGTTTGGGGTGAGTCTTTTGTATGCGCCTCGCAGGAATAAGGTCACATCACTACAAAGTCAAGTAATCAACAATTATTAAGAAAACTGATAGGGGTTTGATACAAAAGAGTTCGCGGGTTTTGAACAAATATATTTCAAAAAATTATATATTGGAACTGATTACAGGATTATAAAAGACACTGAAAAAATTCACCTCTGTAATTTTATAATAAGTGTGTATAGGTATTTTTAATGTGCAAGAAAGGCTGAATAAAAAATATTGTAACATCGACATCTAGTCGATGGTTAACGATATAAGGGCAAGCGCAATCAGATAATATTATGCTTGCGCATCCATTTCAGTTACTTCGGTGAATTTCCTGTCTTATGTTATAACGTACGTCATACGTCGGACTTACTTACGTCGTAGATACTTTTGCATTCTTGAATTATTACTTTGTTTACTTGAAATTTTAAAATTTTCAATGTGATCTTAGGTCTTCAGGTTCAACTTGTATTTTTATTTCCATCCATTTGCTTATTGTTGCTGTTGTGACAACTAGATAGAAGACGTGCTTGATAACCACTTGAAACTAAACTTTTTAGTAAAGTAGTATAGTGGCAGATATAAGATTTTAATTTGCTTCTGCATTACTTATTTAGTGCTTCGTCGCTGTTGGAAAGTGTTACATTTATATTCAATCCAATGTTTTTTTTATTTCTAGTTGAGTCCACCGTTGATACATCGTCAGGTTTTTCTTTGACACAAGTATTAACTGAAAATGCATTAATTTATCAATAAAGGAAAGGATAAGCCTAATTTAAATAAAAATAAAGAAATTTTAATTGCACACCTTTATTTAATTGTAAATTTAATATTCGATGATAAAGTTCGCTGAATTTCTTTTGGCGCCTCATATTAGACGGAGTTTTAACCACAAGAGTCGGTAATAAAATATAGTGCTCAAGGTTGGGTTCCTCTTTATATTTTTTCCTTAAAGAGTTCTTTTTCACAACTAAACGAGGATTCTTAGGGCGTGTTGCGCCATTTGTATAACTACTACCACTTGTAAGATCTTGTGTACTTCTTTCTTGTTTAGTGGTTTCGGGTTTAGGATTTCTCATAGATTTACTTGGACTGGAAGTACGGTAGCAACACGTTGGTGCCCTGGTAGCTGTGGAACGAGGCGCAGCATAACTCGGTCCAGGAGTACAGTCTTCTTGTCTAAACCGTCGCTCGGTTCGCGATTCTGGAAAAACTAGGCGTTCGTAGCTTTGGTGATTTTTGTACAAACTTCGATCATTCCGTTGATTAGCGATGCCGGAATTTGCAGTGTTATGATCGCTAGCAACTACATCTTCATTGCCTTGTCTATTTTTGTGACTGGCTACTATAATGTCTCCAGTCTTGCCGACTGGCCGACAGCTATTTTCATGGCGATGGTTAAGTTTAACAATTCTGTAATGACGCCTTTTTCTCCGTTCCACGTGAGCTACTCTCTCCCGGAGTAAGCTGTCGATCAAATGTTGTAAGTCTGATCTCGTTCCATACCTGTCTGGATGAGGCACCCGTCGCGCAAGACGAGCATTTGGCCAGTGGGTTCGACATACATCTTCGTAAATTATGTCACTGAGTACAGCTTCCCGAGATGGCGTTAATTTAATTCCGTCGTCTCGTGGAGCAAACTCCCCTTGAGCTAAATAATGAACTGTGTCCATTAATCTATAATCCCTTACTGGATTAAGCTTGTGTCTAATTTTGTGAACCCTCTCAGCAGCCAATTTTGAACCATCGTCTCTCTTACAAGGGACTGATGCACACTGTCGTCTACCTCTTGCTGTAATGCCGTCATATAGTGTAAAATCGCGTCCATATTGTTCAGAGTTATGTTCTTTTTGAATAGTTGTAGCTTTACTTGCTGACAATGGTGCTGGTTGCTGCGAATATCGTTGAAATGCAGACGTTTCTGGGATATGACTATATTCTATGTAACTACAGCCTGCCCTTCCATTGCTTGACGACCCTCTCATTTTATTTTCTTTGTATTCTTCTTCATCGGATGACGATAATGGAAGATTAGGATCAAGAGAACGAAATACCATTTCCTGTTTTAAAATTTTTCTTTCTAGTTGGTCTATTCTTTTGTTTATGTGAAAAATATTGTGTGGAGAAGATGGTGAAGGTTGTTCATCGGATGGTATTTCTGTGACTATGAGTGTTCCAATATCAACTTTTTTCGGAGGAGTTCTTTGGTTCGTGGCTTTGTTGTTGTCAGCAATTTTATCAATTTTAGGAAGTGTCATAGTTACTTTTGGTGGAGAGTATAGATAACATTTTTCTATTGTACGTTGTTCTGTATTTATAATGGAAACTTGAGAAGAATTTTCAGTATTTGAACATTTTGAAGCTTCCGTAGAGCTTTCTACTAGTGGAGTACTTGTTGATGTCCTTTCGCCGATAATTTCACTCTTCGCACGATTTTTTAACCGTATAGTGCCACAAGCAACCGAGTTAACTGTATTTGATACATCTTCACTGAAATCTATGAAATGAAACAGTTGTATTGATAATACGATTAATTTTTTAATTACTCAGTCATCAAAATATGCTTACGTGTTGTAAATGATGAATGGTCTCCAATTGCAAGCCTTGAACCTGATCTTTCTGAATGCTATAATTGTAATTTATTGATAGGTTTAATTAAGTATACAAAAAAAGTTTCAGTTAGGTATATTAATAATATTATATAGATACTTTGGTGCACGTCACTGTGATCCAAGTAACATTTTGGTCAAAATTGAACTCTCTGCATTTTCGCTTTCTTGGAATCATTATACAAGTTCTTTTCGAACATCCCGTCATTCTAACTGCATTAAAACCTAGCGAAAACTTCAACGACCTACTTGTGTGCACATGAGATTTGTACGAATGGTTATATGAATATCTTGAAAGTCTGTGACTTGGATCAATTATGTACCAAGGTATCCATATGTACTTAGATAAACGAATTATTTACCTTTTTGGAATGAAATCGACTCTTTTCAGCTATGTATAAAGTTTTGATAGCTGGTGTTCTTGGTTTTATAGAAACAAGTACTTTTTGTGCTGAGTTTTTTATATTTGAACCTTTTTGAACTATTTCTGAAAAATTAAAAACTATAATTACTATGTTATTGATATTAATATAAATTAAAGTAATTGTATTAATATCTGTAAGATTTAATGTTATACCTTAAATTAAATAATTTAAATAAAAATGTTACAGGTAGATTAAGTACAACTAAATTGATACTACATACGTACGATACGTACATGAAGTTAGTCTTTTATTTAAGGTGCTTAAAGGTAATCTTTGAAACTTTACTTTACTTAAACTTTAATAATACTAAGAAAGTCTAAAAACCCCACTTTTAGGACAGATTAGTTACCTAAAAGTAGTTTTTTGGGTGAACGACTTGATTTTTCAGCAAGAGAGTCGTAGTTAACTTCGCGTATTAATTTCTCTTCGTGAGTGGATATTAATTTCTTCTTAGATGGAGACTGTTTATTTTCCATCACATTTTATTTTCTTCTTCCCGAGCATATTTATTTCTTGATATCTTTAAATTCCAATAAAACTAGACCTAAAACAATAATTTAGAAAATAATAAAATTTTACATCATCATGCCATTTAGACATGTATGACGTATGTATTAAGTAAACAATTCTTCTTCCTTCTCTCTGACCTTTTAAAAAAAAGTTTTAAGTACTTCTGTTTCATTATATTTTTTTAATATTCAAGCGAAAGCGTAAAGAAAAACTAAAGAAGCATTAACTGACTCTGAGAATGAACTTTCTGCTTGGTTACTGAAATAAAGAGATCCTTAAGTAACAATTAAGCATTAGTTTTCTGCTTTGAGTATTAAAATAAAGTTGGTTTAATAAAGGTTTACTATTAATTACTGCAGATTTTAATTGGTAAATAGGTATCATAATGCAGCTTTTAATCAAGGTATAAAGCTTTATATAATAATCAGAAGACATTGTCGTCTTCTTAGAAAGCTTCTTAGTATAGTTCTGATTATATAAAACTTTATACTTTTTGCGGAAGGCATTTCGAAAATAGAAGATATGGGAAACAAAGAAATTTAACTGTCAAAATTGCACACCGTGACGTTTCAGCCTTTTGTACTTTTCTAAAAATTGTTAGCCAATTTTCTGGTGACAAAAAAAGCGAGTGTGAATTAGACGTATGGATGCTTGAGTTGCTTTAGAGGATGTCCGAACAAGAGAAAACGAGTGGGGCCGCCCGCGTAGGCTCGGTGATAATGGTGGAGAAGACAGCTAGCAGCCGACACAACAAGCCCTGCCGCCCCAACGAGCTGCAGGACGAATCTGACTTACATCACAAACGCTCGAAGGCACCTGTCGTCCCCTGTACGTTACTCGTATCTTATAGTTTTAAATAATTTGCTTATGCTGACATCATAAGACTCGTATTGATGACGACTCGTAAGATTCTCGTATTTTTTAAAGAATATTAACCCAATTGAATGTGACTAATATTCCCCTTTGCCCTCAAACTAAACGAGTAAAGCTTGTGATAGGAATAAGTAGGTCCGACAAAAGTTCAACAGGCCGGATTTGAACAGTCGACCTCTCAGGTTTCAGCCATTGAAACGTTGAGGCTTCAAATATTAATTGCATTTTCTAAGTTAAAAGTATAGATAAAATCAATAACGACTGATTTATTCGATAGCCGTTGCCGAAGAGTTGAAAAATGTAGCTGAAAATTCCACTGTAAATGAAAGTACAGTAATTGAGGAACGGAAGGAGCTCGCACACGGTAATCAAGATTATTTTAATATTAGAATATCTTTATTTACAAAACAATTTTTATCTTTATTTACAAACAATCTTTATTTACAGAACTATCAATAACAAAAAAAAAAAACCTACGTATTTATTTCTTTTTAGAAGTCAATAATATAAAGAGCCATTAGGATATTATTAGCGACAATCTAAATATATAAAAGGCAAAGGTGACTGACTGACTGACTGACTGACTGATCTATCAACGCACAGCTCTAACCACTGGACCGATCGAGCTGAAATTTGGCATACAGGTAGCTGTTAGGACGTAGACATCCGCTAAGAAAGGATTTTGGAAAATTTCAACCCCAAGAGGGTTAAATAGGGGGTTAAAAAAATCGAACCTAACGTGAGCGAAGCCACGGGTTAAAGCTAGTAATAAATAAAATCAAAGGAAACAATCTTAATATCAGAATATTACTTCTGCTTTTACAGCGATATCTTCTGAGAAGCACAAGCACAGCATTGCGAAACTATTGTCATCTAGTACTAAAAAGCGGGAACCCTCACCTGAATCGATCACATTAGCAACATTAGAAGTTGATAAAAAGGTAACGACAATATCACTGCTCCATTAGAATATTTTCACGCGATGAGCGTGTTTTTGGTCAATTTAATAGATAGATAAGATAAACTTTTAATGTCTACTAAATTGTGGCTATCAACAATCCTAAACAATAAATTGCAACATTGAAATACAGGACTTTTTAAATAGCCTGAATAATTTTACGAAAATTCCGTGCGGATGTTTTTTCTTTAATGTTGAAAAGTTTAAAACTGATATGATGGAATTTCAGAAGTTCCATAATGAAATTTATGAATTAATAACAACATTCATGCCAAATTATGTTACGAAGTTTAATGATATTTATAATAGGATAATAATATTGGAGTTATGTGCACGCAATTATTTTAACGGTGAAGGAAAAAACCTCATGAGGAAACCTGCATGCGTTAGAGTTGCCCATAATCTTCTCAAAGGTCTGTGAAGTGAAGACCAATCCGCACTTGGCTGGCATGCTAGACTAAGCCCTTCTCATTCTGAAAGGAAACCTGTGTAGTGTATTTTTGATACTGTAGATAATGATGAAAATGAAACGATAATTTCAGAAACCCATACCAGCAGATATACAGTCCGATCCCGTTATCAAGGAGAAGGAAGCAGCAAAGAAGGCATCCAAAGATGATGACCACGACAGTATCACAGATGAAATTACCGAACTGCGGACCACCGAAGTGGCGAAGGAACATTCAGAATGGGTAAACTAAAAAATAATCTAACTTACGAAGTTCTCACAGCAGATCGAGATTAAGTTTTTGACTTTCTGGCCCAATGGTAAGCACAATGGTCTTAAAATGGATTTCGAGAACGATTGGAAAAATATTTTTTTTTTTCGAAAAATTCGACTACAATGGAAATTTTTAATTTCTGAAATGTCTCTGGTCTGGCGGGAGAATTTTTAGGTGAACCCCCTTTCAAGTTAGCCCGCTACACTTTAGGTAGACTGATGTTGTATGAAGATTAAAGTACTTATGTTCTAACTATATATCGTCGTTGTCTATCGTTGTATTTTTTGATTGTTTACATCCGGAAGCTTATCGAGGGTGATTTGATATTGCATCTTTAGGTATGGGTCACCAGTCATCACCACTCCAGCACACTGGGAGGAGTTGGGGGCACCATGTTTAAGCAAACTCCATAAAAATGCGCGGCAGCCCGCTTACTATAATATATATATATTTTTTGCGAATGTAAAGACCCAAAATGCATACGAGCTTAAATTAATTTTTTCCGATTGTGATAAATGAGATGTCAATCGATCTGGGTGACATATAAGGCTACATTTTATACTAACAAGATCAATATGGCGGATGTTATTTCCAATTTACTGTAGTTGTTTACATTTTTTTTTAATAATGATAGGGTGTAGCAAAAACCGCATAAATTCTCAACATGTTTCGTTAATATTAATGAATCTCATTTGCCATTGTTGTAGTCTGACGACGAAGAGGCGGGCGGGCTGCCGCGCAGCGACTCGCGGTCGTCGCGCGTGTCCCGCGCGGTGCAGAAGCTGTTCTGCTGCGGGGTGGCGTACGAGGCTCCCTCCGAAGACAACATCTCCACGCACCGCGGCTACCCCATATAGACGCGCCCTTACACCGCACGCGCCGCTTCCAGTGTGCTCGAGCCCCCGATCATTATGCTAGCTGGCCATTTTCGATTGCCAGCTTAGGATCTAAGATCGTACTTACAGTTAAGCTATAAATGAGTATTTGACCGGTTAAACTGATCGTCTTTTGCAACAGCCACAAATATAGGAAATATATCAAGATAGTAAAACCAGGATTCATGATTGTCTATTTCTGGACAAAATCATTCGTCCGTGTTGCTTGAAAATATTGTTTTGTTTGAAATTAAACACTCCCTGGTAAAATGGGATGTTGCGAATGTTTAAGATTAAAGATAATAATTAAAGTACTGTAATCGATCATGAAATAGAGGATCTTCCAAAACAAGTAAAATACACGTCCACTGTTGGTTTAAAAAGTAATAAATAGGCACAGTAAATAGGTATTTTAAATGAATAGTGCGTCAAATATATTTGACGTCACTTTCATACAAATTTTGAGTTGACTATTTCATAGAATCTCTATATTCTATGAAATAGTCAACTCGAATATAATATATTGTTTATGTTTTGACCTTTGATATAGTTGTTGATTTTATTCGTTGGCAGCATCTGCATCTTTACAAGGAATGCAGTGTAATGTAGCATTTTCGTGGGTTTTTATTTTATTTAAAAACTATTGCACTATACTACAAATTGTTGACTTTATCGTTCTATCTTGATATATTTCTGTGGCAATAGCACAGATTATAATAAATAGGTCATAAATAGGTCACTGATAGAGGAAATATAGCTGGCAGTCGGGGATGGCCAGCTAGAGTCTTGAATGTCTTACACGTGAACTTCGCAGGTGTATTTATTTGTGTACATAAAATTATAATAATGAAAAAGATTTTCATTAGCCCCCAACATTTAATGTACCAATTAATATAACAGGTAGGTAGTTGCAGTGCTGAAATAATTTTTACGAATATTTTATATGAAATGCTGTAAACTCATATTTCTTACAATCTGCCTTAATTATTGCTATAGCAAGCTAACAATATTTTGTCTCATCAATATCATGTTCTGTTTATTTAGTTTTCTATAAATTATAAATGTACGTAATAGTAAAATATTAATTAAATTATGTCATGTTACATTCATAGTTTTAATTTCTAGTGCGCGAGATAAAGTACAATTTAGTTGTCTATATAGTTTAGTGTTATTAATATTTCAATTCTTATTCTAAAGAATTCTAATCCTGATTCTCGTCTCATGAAGAAGAAAGGAATCTCTTGGAATGACAAAGATTATCAAGATAATGTGACCTTACAGGTAAATTATTTTTTCGTCAGAATAATTAATTAAAGCATAACACAGGAAAAAGTTCAACACTATTAATAATATTTTTTTATTATAGGAAATAGGAGCAAGAAGTGAAGCATGGATGTTAGACCGTAAAGCTTCAGTTGGCCCCTGCTACAGACCCGGTTTGCCCCTCGAGGGGCCTTCAGGAATTATGATCAACTTACCCAAGGTTTAACGTTCTGTGATTTTTTTTATATTATAGCAGATCGCACATTTTGTTCACAAGATCCGTTGTGGGAATGTCTAAAAATGATTTTGCTACAGTGTTATGATCGCAATCACCTCTGATTGGTCAAATTGATTGGGCTCAGTTGATTATTCAAAAGAGCCGTCAGAGCCGCAAAAGCCAAAAGCGTACATATTTCAGGGCTTATAGTTTTAAGTCCGTTTTCACCAACGTTCGTAATTTTTACGGGCTACCTAAGTTAGGCGACGTTTTCTGTAAATTTCGTATTCACGAACTTTTATGGAATATCTAAATGTCAGGGGACTGTATTTAGGAGCCTACGTAAAGAGACTCCTTTATTAGGGGATGATTGAGGTATCGTTGGTGAAAACAGGCCTAAGAGACATCAGTGGGTCAAGTCCTTAAGTTTTTATATTCTTTTCTTTACAGAAATCTTTAAAGTTTGTGAATCAACCATCAGGGATAAGTATTAACATATCCAGGGTGAGATTTTTTATTACTTAGATGTACCTATTTATGTAGAGTTTTCACAAGTGACAGTGTTTCTAGATGGATAAAATGGATTTCGACTGCAAGCCGACTGCAAAGTCTTATCTGCAGCATGCCGATTTGTCGTTGGTTGCAGCACGCTATGTCTGGCATCTTGCAATGACATGCAGTTCTAGTACAAGTGACAGCATTATCGCTCGGTGCGATATTCCAACAGAACTGCATCTAAACTGTCGTGTGCCTATTTTGTAGTCGACTTGCAGTTCAAATTTAGTCCGTTATATACGTAGGTTTATAACGGACTAAATTTATAATATATAATATTTTTCCATAATTACACTAATTATTTTACGAGCATTAGTAGTTAAATATTACTATTGCGTTTGGAGGAGATATCGCTAAAAGCGATAAAGGCGCCATTGTGCAATTCGCTATGAGAATTTGTTCTTTCTAGCTGTTACAATAAAGACAATCTATCTATACATCAATTTACCTAAACCCAAATAGTGACTGAAATTTTGTATGTCCACAGAAATATTCAGAGACCAATAAATCCAATATTGATGAGCTCAAGAAGCAGAATGATAAATTAAATTCTGAAAATGTAAGTAACTCAACAGTAGGTATCCTTTTGCGAAGCAAGGCTCCGTTTCATATTATGTCTGTCCCTACCTTATATAGTAAATGCTACGCCTACGCCTACGCCGGATTTTTAAAACGCATGGAAGCATTTTGCCATTGAAAATGCGGGCCTTTGCCTTATTGATAGGGGTCGATGACCGAGGTCGTTATCCAGGTTATTTTTATTAGTCGTTTTCCCGTCCAAGGGGAAGTCCTCGCTTTCTATGTACCAATTCGCTGAATTAACGACCAAGTTCGAAACAACTTTCTTTAATCAACAATAGTGAACAGTGCACTTCCACTCTCCAAACTACATTCAAACTTTATGACCAAACAATTAGCATGGGGTTATTCAAGGGGCGGACCAACAAATTCCTGAAAAGCCGGCAACGCATAGATGGTGCTTCTGGTGCTACTTTTCATGGGCGGCGGTAATCACTAAACATCAGGTGACGCGCCTGCTCATTTGCTCGCTAAAAATATAAAAAAAAGACGTGTGGCACTCGGGGACTGTCGCGGTAAAGCTATTGCATAGCATTTTTTATCAACGCCATCTAGCGGTGAGAGGAGTCCCGTGTCAGGTTATTTTCGTTACGGAATTTCTGGATTCGGTTTCCACGCTCAAGGCCCGCGATAGAAGCTATGCAATAGCTTAAAAGATTATTTCTTTGATTCCCATTCGATTCCCATCCGTTACCTACACTATTGTTGTACGATCTACTCCAATCACAAGCTCTGGCTAATTTTTTTTTTTAAGTTAAAAATAATAATTTTGACACCTAATTTACCTAATAATTTTATTTCTTGTTGCTTTCCGTTCCAGCGCGAATGCGAACATAAACTAACGAATTGCATCAGCAACATCAGAGAAAAGATAGCCAACTTGCAAAGCAAAATAAGAGGCGTTTTTCAATAATAAATTGTTGTTTGATATTTTTCTAATTTGTTGGATACAAAAATGGTACTAATGGTAATGGTAATGGTAATGATTACTCTATTCTTTGGAAAGTATGATTTTCAATTGATAGCTAGATGTGAATAAAATAAAAAGCAGAAAATTATTCTCGACTTTTTTTCACAAAAACTCAATGCTAAGTACGTAAATAAAAAAATTAGAGAGCTACAAGTTAAAACACAGTAAAAACAATCTTTCCTAATAAAAGTCCTATCAAGGTTTTGAAAATTGATAGTTTTGTTTTCAGCACAGCACAGAGATCTCTAAGAAAAAAATTGTCACTTGACTCGCCATCCAGCGCGTTGGGCGGCCAATCTTCACTCGTTCAAACGTTCAAACATTGGATCAAAAATATTTTAAGATTCCTTGACACGGTCCCTGTAAATCTGTTCGATTCGGACACTTTTGGGTACGTTGCACACGCTGCAGGCGGGCCCCTTGAGGGGCATCTGGTGCTTCAGGTTGAGCGCCCGCGCGGCGTCGAACTCCGGCTCCCGCGGCCTCCAGCACAGCTCCGTGGAACCGCACATGCACGTCATTTCACGGCATATCTAGGACACAACATCAACGAATAACTAGCAGCTACTATCTATATTCGCGATGGAACAAGAGGTGGAATAGCTTGGCACCGTGATTACGGACCGAAAAGTGATGTTCGGACCCGGACCCAGAAAGGGGAGAGTAACGTAGGACATAGGTTAAGATAAAAAATAACTTGCAGGGAGTCAAGAAGTCGCACCGGGAAACTCGCCAAGAGCAAGTACCGGGCACTCTCCTAATGCTTCGGCCTTTATAACGCGAGGTTAGAGGAACCATGGGAGGTGGCGGGTCATGTCCTTATCTAAATTCGTCCAGGTTTCCTTACGATGTTGGCCTTCATACTTATAGTAAGCGATAATTTATAGTAAATTTCTTGCTTTATGCAGATGACAATAAGATTTATAAAATCATAAGAAGCGTAAATGATTGCATTGACTTACAAAAGGACCTAGATTCACTATGTCATTATTGCTCCCAAAACTCACTGTTTTTAAATATAAAAAAGTGTAGTATTATAACATTCACTAGAAAATGCAAACCTATAAACTATGATTATAAACTAAAAGATGAAATCTTGAACAGGGTGTCCTCTGTGAAGGACCTTGGCGTAATTTTAGATAAAAAGTTACTTTATGATGAACACATTAACCATATAGCTAGTAAGGCTTATAGGATGTTGGGGTTTGTTTTAAGGATTTCTAAAGAGTTTAAACTACCGTCAACACTTATTCTTCTTTATAACTCGTTTGTAAGATCTACTCTGGAATACGCTTCCACTGTTTGGAGCCCTCAGTATAAGGTACATAAAGAAAAAATTGAAAGAGTCCACAATCGATTCGTAAAACGGTTATCTTATTATATATCAAATAATACTAATAATGACTGTCCCCGTATGCCTATTTCAGCCACTAGCAGACGGGTTCAAAGAGATCAAATTCTTTTATTTAAGCTCCTGAATAATGGTGTTGACTCCCCTTATCTACTTTCTAAAATTTCTTTAAAGTGCCCACGGTCTACCTGTCGGCATCCAAAACTATTTTATATTGCACCATGCAAGACAAAGTATGCTACTAATACATTTATTAGAAGAAGTTGCAACCAATTTAACGTGCTATTTTCGGAAAATGACATCTTTCATCTCTCTCTCTCCAAATTTAAATTAGCTATTAAGGATACCTTGTCGAAAACCGACTAGCTACACGTTGGTCGGTTTTCGGCAAGTTTCTGTTTAAAAAATTAATTTATAACTTTTGTTCTCCCTTTCTGCTGCACCTGATTGTTGCGTTGTCAGATTATGTAATCTATAAGTGTTATATAGTCTTTGGAAACTATTTAGGTTTAAGAATTATAAATCTGTTTTTAGATTTAAGACAATTAACACTGTATGTTTCCATAAAATAAATAAATAAAAATAAAATAAAATAAAATAAATAATTAATTATGTACTCATAATTCCCAGAAGATACAGGAGCGTACCTGGGATTCGAAACACGTTTTTGCCCAAGACTCGCGTATACGATGGGCGGACTGAAGCACGTGCTAGGGTGCGCCACACACGTGGCCCAGTAGAACTACTGGCATATTGTGAACCAGTTTTGAACACTTAGAAGTTTACAGATCAAGAACTTTTAGATACAAGAAAAGGCCAGGAAAGTTGCACGCCCATTTGAACGGAGGTACCTCTGCACCGCACGATGGAGTGCCGACATGCCGTGCACAGTCTTGCTGGTGGGGTAACAGTACTGCCAGCACGTTGTCAACACCTAGCAGATAACAGACTGATACTTACAGAAGCAAGATACTCGTCGCGACAAGGGTCGGGAAAGTCGCATGTCCAGTTGACCGGCGGCACGCACGGCACGATGGGCGGAGTGTAGCACGTGCCGGGGTGCGCCACGCAGGTGGGGCAGCAGCACTGCTGGCACATCGTGTAAACCTACAACAGAATAAGGGAGTCTAGATGTTTAAATAGTCTTGAATTTCCCACTATTTTTGAAACTTATAAACAGGAACTAAGCTGATTTTTAACACGGAGTTCTCAAGTCGTCACTCTGATGCTAAGCCGTTTTTCACAGAAGATTTTTTTATGACTGATTGTGCACTTCTTTAGACTAACTCAGCCATCAAAGGCGTTGTAACCAGATAATTAAGTCGATAAAACTTGTAGTGAACAGCTTACCAGCCATATTGCGCGGGCGATTTCATTCCGTACGTAGGGCAAGCAGTTGCATAGCAGGCAACACTCAAACTTCGATAACTCTGGGATGCCCAAATTCTTTTCGATGCCTGAGGGGCCCAAAACTACCTGAAATGTTATTTATAGTTTACAGGTACCTACCTATATTAAAATGTCACAAAACTATTTTAACGAAATGATAAAACGCAGCCACTTAACCACACACAAGGGGAACGTGGGTGGGTCCCATCTCTCAACATCGTCTCTTACAGTGTCCTCACCTCGCTCGCGAAGAACTAACAGTCGGGCGCGCAAGTGCCGTGACTGTACTCGCTGTAGGCGCACTGTATTACGTCGTTCTTGCTTCGCAGCCGCTTAACCACCCACAAGGAGAAGGTGAGTGAAACCCATCATCCAATCTCGTCACTTACGGCCTTACTGTGTCCTCACCTCGCTCGCGAAGAACTGACAGTCGGGCACGCAAGTGCCGTGACTGTACACGCTGGAGGCGCACTGTATCACGCCCTTCTTGCTTCGCAGCCGCTAAACCACTCACAAGGAAAAGGTGAGCGAGACCTATCACCCAATCTCGTCGCTTACGGCCTTACTGTGTCCTCACCTCGCTCGCGAAGAACTGACAGTCGGGCAAGCAAGTGCCGTGACTGTACACGCTGGAGGCGCACTGTATCACGCCCTTCTTGCTTCGCAGCCGCTAAACCACTCACAAGGAAAAGGTGAGCGAGACCTATCACCCAATCTCGTCGCTTACGGCCTTACTGTGTCCTCACCTCGCTCGCAAAGAACTGACAGTCGGGCGCGCAGGTGCCGAGGCTGTCCACGTAGGCGCACTGTATCACGTCCTTCCCGCCCTGCAGGCCCTTCACCACGTTGACGGCGGTGCGCGCCACGGCGTAGGCGCCGGCCAGGCACGGCGTGGCCGTCGCGCAGCCCTTCGCCTCGCACACCGCCTCCGTGCCGCTCATGATGCACGATGTTACGCACTCCGTCTGACATTCATAAGTGTTATCAGTCACAAAATAGGTGATTTACAGCATAGGCAAATGAGTAGGTAATCCTAATAAAATGCAAATCCAAGTAAAAGAAGACATTTTTAAATTATTTACTTAAATGAGATTTAAATTATACCTACTTACTTAGAATTCTATAGAACTATTCAAGTAACCACTAACTACTTCTTTATCAACCGTTATACGTCCAGTAGGTACTGGAGATAGGTCTCTTGTATAGACTTCCACATGCCTTGTTCTTGTATCGCCTTTAGGTACATGTTCTTCCTGCGAATCATTTATTTTGATGTCATCGGTCCATAGACTATCATTTTACTTGTCTCTTTCTTAAGAGACAAGAAAGAGCCTTTTTTACCTAATATTTTACATCTTTGTAAATTGTAACTCAACGGTTAAAGGTGCGGTCTGCGGACTGAAAGGTCGCAGGTTCGAGCCCCACCCGTTGCACTATTGTCATACCCACTTCTAGCACAAGCTTTTCGCTTATTTAGAGGGAAGAGGAGAATATAGGTCAAGTTCAGCTTAGCTAATATTCTTTAAAAAAAATACCTGTTCTTGTGACAAAGTGCATGGATGTACAGCGGCGGAGAGCACTGGCACCATGGTTTGTGGCGTGGCTCCGCCAATGACCGGCACGCGCACAGACTCCGGCGGAACGTGCAGGAAGTCGGCCAGCACAGTGTTCGCGCGGACGCAGTTCAGCTCCACACAGCCGAGCAGTTTCCGCGGGTTGTAGACGGCACGTAAACGCTGTATTTCACTGACTATTGGCACCATACTTTCTACAGGCTCCGTTGCCACTATTGTGAAAGCCTGGAAAATAAAAGTTTGCAATTTGAAAGGCGTGGCTCTGCCAATGACTGGCACGATAGACCCTGGCGGAATATGCAAGAAGTTAGCCAGTACGGTGTTCCCACGGTAACTCTCTGACACCTTACTTGCTACGGATTCAGTCCAGCCTCCATTGCTATAGGAAATAGCAGTGGGAACTGAGATCTTTGTATGGGTGAAACGTTACTGATCTTTGTTTTACTATGGAAACCTAAAAAAATGATGAATTTATTACCGAAGGACAAGTGTTGCAAATCTGTAGTGTAATTTCCGTTACGATGGGAGCGCTCTCCTCGAATGTATCGCAGTTGTTCCTCGCAACTATTATGACGACTCTTGCACCCTGTCATAAAGTACAAAGATAAGGCTAGGTAGTACCAACACCTACTATAAGTACTCACTAATATTATTTCGTTGTTAAGTAGTCAAATAACAAAACTTTCCAGTATTGAAGCCTCAGTAGCCAAAATAGGGCTGATAACTGAAAGGCCGACGGTTTGATCCCCTATTGTACTAATATCTTAACCTACCTAACCTAACACAATCTAACGTTTTTAACGTTTCTGCTTATTTGGAGAATAGCTATTATTCAAGTTCAATTTGACTAACATTCTTTAAAAAAAAATTACAAAATGTCACCAGTACCCACCTATGCTGTCAGATCAGCAATCTCTTTAAAATTTGGAAACTTTTATCCCGCAAAAACAGAGGGTTCCCGAGGGATTACTAAAAGTCTAACTCCACGCAAACAAAATTTGTATGTTTTTCATATTGTTTTACCAAGCAGTGACTCATATCCTATACCTTAAGAGCATCGCAAAGCATGTGTCGGCCAGAAAACGAAGAGACTTTGCACTTGGTGTCGACGTGGCTCAGCTCCATGCCCTGTCCGCAGGTGGCGTAAATGTCGTAGAGCGCTATCTCGTCCAGCAGGGGGCATTGCTTCAGCAGCAGCCCTAGGGGTTGTCCTGCAAAGTTTGCCGTCCATTAGGTTTAGAACCCCGCAGGGCCATCTGTAACTATTTGAGATCTTGGACACCAAGATAATGCCACTTTCGAGGGCTTCTGGAAGCAATCTCTTCCTTAGAGATAAGCTATCCTTGTGCACGTCCACCATTGTTTATTATAGCTTTTGCCCGCGGCTTCGCTTACGTTAAGTTCGATTTTTTAAAGACCTATTTTACCTCCTTAGGGGTTTAATTTTCAAAAATTCTTTCTTAGCGAATGCGTACGTCCTAATAGCTACCTATCTGTATGCCCAGTCCGATCCGTCCAGTGGTTAGAGCTGTGCGTTGATAGATCAGTTAGTCAGTTAGTCAATCAGTCAGTTAGTCAGTCACTTAAACAAAGAAAATCAATATGACGGATGTTATATCCAATTTTCCGTAGCCAGCTTTTAGCATTTAAATTTTTTCATGGTAAAAAATTTACCCGTGCAACCGGCAGCTCCACAAATTGTCACTTTCATTCCATCTGGGCAAGTGCTGTACCTGCGTTTGTTGTACCCATTGCAAAACCTTGGAAAACTCGAAAATGTTCTTGTGTTAACAGTTTTTATGCGATTTATGAACAACCTCGACGTAAATAATTTAAAATACATTTTAAATTATATTTTTTTTTATTTTTTCTTATTAAGTATTGTTATTATTTCATTTTTTTATAAATTTATTAAGTTGAACTTCAAATTTTGAAGTTACCCTACCTAATTCATGAAATGGCAGATGATGTGTATGACAGAAAAATTATTAATAAAATATTTATTTTTTATAAGCACTAGCAGAAACTGAGAAGAAATGAAAGAAGGTTTATCAAAATTTTTATATTAAACCGACGAAAAAAGGAGGTTCTATTGAGAACTTGCGCGGAATTGTCCTCGTATTTTTTTTTAATATCTATTGATCATTCTATTATAGCATTAGCCCCCGCATTCTTAATAGACTGTATATTATATAATGTAGGCGCTTACATACATACCTACCTACATACATACATGTACACCGAAGCCATATTGTCTTGAAATATTCTACAGTAGATATGCTGCCCGCGACTTCTGCGTGGATTAGTTCTTCATTGCGATTCGTAATGTAGGACACTCCAACTCGTGATTCCACAGCATTACGGCATATCTACATAGAATAATCCTATATGAGATGCGTGCCGCAACAGTTTCACAAGTGTTTCAGGCAAGCACAAGAAATGCAGCCATGACGTAGCAAAAATTCGCAAATCTGGGGCGCACTGTACGGTATACTCGTACCACGGAATTTTATATGTAGGAAAACGCACGCGGCGGCGGCGTCGCAGGAGCAACGCAGCGACACCGCAAGCTGCCGTGTTTATATCGCCCTTTGGCAATGAATATTGAACTATAACGCATAGAAGTGCAGTATTTGACGCGCTGCTAAGCCATATTAAGTAAGCCTTTAAAGGCTGATCACCTGCACGTCACGTTACTACGACGAATTTGCAGAAATATAATGGATTATACTAAACACCCGTTCACAGCACCGTATACCATTTTTTAATAATTTTCTCGAATAATATAATCGGCAAAAACGTAATTACTAGTACCAGAATGTACCTAATTACATGGAAATTGGCACTAAACACATTCATTGGTTGTTTTGACCCTACGTTTGGAGCGGAACTTTGTTAGAAACTTCTGTTCTAAGCGCTACATTTCGATGGAAATGAAGAAAAAAGAATTGACAGTTTAAAAAAAACCTGTGCACTATAGGTACCATTATATCAACCATCAAGCGAACAATTAGAACTAAATACGCGGGAATTAAAAGCAAATCACGCTACGGCGCGGAGTTACATCGACACACAGTGGAAAAACATGACTGTAAAAGCTTAATAAGCGGATTGCGCTTTATTTACTGCTAAAATATGAATTATTTATAACATAAACACAGTCTACTTTTTATACAAATGACAGCAATTTTTTTTCTATTGCTTGCATAATCAATCTTTTATGGCATTTGCACCTATGCAGTGCGTTAATTTACTCGTATACGAGTATCTAGTTAAAAATGTTCAGTTTCCCTAAAAAGCTGTTCATTCAGAAACGAAGAGAAAATAAACTTCTTCTCATACAAGATATCGCGAAGCCGATTTATATTGTTGCATCATTATTCGGTCTATTTCCTTACAGGCTAAAGTTTCAAAAAAGTACAAATTATTTCATAATAATTCGTAAATCCGTCTACGTCAATTCGCTGTGCGGTATATCGGTCGTAATTCTTGTTCTCGCATTCCTGGCACTACACATTCGAGACGTGTTTTTGTCCACCGAGAATGCTTCGATGACCGATATTATTTTGACGCAAATGAACTACGTACTGGAGCTGGTCTTGCTGCTAACATTCTGCGCTGTGGCCTACATCTGTGTTTTCATAAACCGCGGATCCTATTTGAAAATTTTAAATACAGTGACCACTACTTGGTACGAGACGCCACCTAACAGAAGAAATCAAGTTATCCTCTCCCGTCTACGATTTCAAGTGAACTTTGTAGCAGTGGGCGGCTTGTTTTCAGTTATAACCTTACAAGTCGTCGTCAACTTCACCCGGGAAAACAGCCTGTGGAAAATGATCCTCGTTGCTTTAACTTTTGATTTAACGCAATTGATACAGTTCGTAACTCTTGCTGTGTACTACGTGCTTGTTATGTTACTTGTTGCTTTGTTAACTAACATCAATGAACACTGCTCTGAACTTGTAACAAGTAAGAAGGTCCTCTCTGAAGGAGTGATCAAAGTGAAACCCAAGCAATTGGTTTCGTTGCGCCAAATGGAGCTAGCTTACGTTAAGGCGTTTGAGATAAAAACGTACATAAACGAGGCGTTTCAGGGACCTATCCTAGCTTCCGCGATACAGTGTTTTCACTCGATGGTCAGCGAGGCACACATAATCTACCACGGCATCGTGGTGGATAAGAACCTTAATGCACATGAAGTAGTCAACTGCTCTATTTGGATCGCCTATCAAATTTTGAAAATTTATTTACTAGCGTATGCTGGGACCTTACTGAAACTTGAGGTAGATCTATCTTTCTAAAGTATATGACAACGCAGGAGTGCCGACAAAGTATATTATCTACCTAAGGGTGACGAGACTATTAGCCCGCATGCGTTGAATTCTAATCATACGCACTAATCGACGTATGCGGGGAACGCTGGTGTAACTCTAACTTTTTTGCGTACAACATAATACTCAATAAATAATTAAAGAATCTATCCTTTTTATTTTCAATGTAGGCACTTCTCAAATACACATAGGGATAGGTAATAAGTAGTTACCTACGAACTTTTACTTTATTAATATTATTTAAATTTTTTTCAGGCGATGAAAATTGGGCAAACTCTACACAATATTCCAACAGAAAATCAAGACTTAAGATGGTTGTTAGAGGTACTTATATCCATTAAAATATTTTAATTTTATCTAAAAATATGTTGGTGCCGTTGGGGAGTTTGCTGGCTGCAGTCTGCGGAAGCACATTAAAGTTAAACCGCCCAAGTAGTATCTGTTCGCACACCGAGGGTACTTTGAGAAAAATCTATTTGGGATGTCCAAAAATTGTTTAGTCAGATGTTATTGCCTTATTGCCTATTCTATTGTACCTTGTTGTACACAATCTACTAAACTTAATTGACAGGTCTAAATCTAGTGCCACCTTTTCCGCAGGAAGTATATTATGAAAGGGATAGCGCGAGATTCAGAGCTTTCAATTTATTGTAGTTTAAAGATTGTGTGCTTACAACAGTTATTTAATTAATTTATTTTTACAATAAACATGATTAAAATACTTTCAGATTCAACATTTCTCGTCGCTTATGTCATATCAAAGAATTGAAATGACCGTGTACGAGTATTTTCCACTTGATGCCACATTAATTTATAATGTAAGTCTCTCAGCTCGAGCACTCTCGAGCACACTCCATACAAACGATGTGGATATAATAGTAAGATATTAAGCGATCAAAGTCTGTGAAATTTTGTAGACGCGCTCTTTTGTATCGTATTTCTCATTTCTGAAGGTCGTGACCCCTTTCCATTATTCGCTTTATGGATTTCTTGGGATAATTTGGGGGTAACAGTGGGCTTCCAGAAAAGTACCTACTTCTTTAACGAGAACGAGATAACCCGCTATAATCAGATGCGGCGATAATAAGTAACTGAGCTCGAAAACTTAAGAGCTTATAGTATGCCAGCTGGATTCCAAATTTTGCCCCCGCCTCACTGCCCAGGCGTGCAGCCGCCCGCACCGCGTAGTTGCAGCTATCTCACTCGCACGAGTTCATCACGCGGCAGGGGTCACGCGCCGTACGATAGGGTATATGATACATTTAACGAACCTCTAGTACATAGTACATAGGTATGGAAATAAAATGAAAGTAATATTATTATATATTATTAATAATTAAGACTTAGAATTAGACTTAGACTAAGTCTAACACTAAGACTAAGTCTAAGTTTAAGTCAAAGACTAAGTCTAAGTCTAAGCAAAGATTAAGACTAGGTCTAAGTCTTTCACTAAGACTATGACTTAGTCTTAGACTTAGTCTTAGTGTTAGACTTAGACTTAGTCTAAATCTAATTCTAAGTCTTAGTTTAATTCTAAATCTAAGACTAAGACTAAGTATAAGACTAAGACTAAGTATAAGACTAGGTCTAAGTCTTAGTGAAAGGCTTAGACTTAGACGTAGTCTTAGCTTAAGTCTAAGTCTTAGTGTTAGACATAGACTTAGAGTTAGTCTTGAACTTAGTCTTAGACTTAGCCTTAGACTAAGTCTAAGTCTTAGACTTAGTGTTAGACTTAGACTTATACTTAGTCTTAAGTTTAAGTTTAAATCTAAGTCTTACTCTAACACTAAGACTAAGTCTAAGTCTAACACTAAGATTAAGTCTAAGTCTAAGACTTAGTCTTAGCTTAGACTTATACTTAGACTTAAAAAGACTTAGTCATAGTCTTAGACTTAGCCTAAGACTTAGCCTTAGACTTAGACTAAGTCTAAGTTTAAATCTAAGTCTCTGTCTCACACTAAGTCTAAGTCTAAGGCTAAGTCTAAGTCTTAGTGTTAGACATAGAGTTATACTTAGTCTAAGACTTAGTCTTAGACCATAGTCTTAAAATTAGTCTTAGACTTAGTCTTAGACTTAGTCTTAGACTTAGTCTTAAACTAAGTCTTAGACTTAGACTTAGTCTTAGACTTTGACTTAGACTTAGTCTTAGACTTAGTCTTAGACTTAGTCTTAGACTTAGTCTTAGACTTAGACTTAGACTTAGTCTTAGACTTAGTCTTAGACTTAGTCCTAGACTTCGTCTTAGACTTAGCCCTAGACTTAGTCTTAGACTTAGCCCTAGACTTAGCCCTAGACTTAGTCTTAGACTTAGCCTTAGACTTAGTCTTAGACTTAGCCTTAGACTTAGTCTTAGACTTAGGAAGCCTAAGGAAGACCTTTAGGAAGCTATGTATTTAAATTCTGTAACAAAATAGGCTATAACTAGTCTTTTGTTTATATGTACTACTAAAATAATGTGACTGTGGCTACTAACTGGGAAAACTACCTTAATATTTAGTGATGGTAGGTGTATGAAACTATGTACCTATTCCACAGACAAGAGCCAATAAAGTTTTATTATTAAGTATTATTGTAGTAATCAATTCATGTTTTTAGCATTTTCTATTCTCCAATTTCGTCTTATTTTTCTTATTCCGCTTATTTCCTATTTCACTACACTTATAATTTCTTAGATAATATACATATTCTGGTAGGTATGCGTGAGAACAAGCGACGCAGGTTCCCCGTTCGAATGCCGGAGCATGAATGAATTCATACGGTGGACACGAGTCGCCCGTCGGCCCACAGCCCCACCGCGCAATTTTTCAGAATTTAATTTCTAATAACGAAAAAATTACTTAATTTTAAATAATACATAGTATAGGACACTTATTGTACTAAGTTGAGTATATATTTTAAGTTTTATTAGTATAGGTAAAGTATTCATTGACTACTGCGTTTTATTTGTAAAATTCAGAGGGAAATTTGTGAATTTTTTCTATCGAGAAAATTTTTAGTAATCGTGTTTTCACTTAATACAACATTCAGTCTATATCGTCAACTTTACTATATATTTCTTTCAATATTATTGATTCAATATTTTTATTGATATGGACGATCAAACGTGGCACGCTGGCATACTGTAAGCTCTTAACGTGCTCTGCGAAACACGGAGAAAACGCAAAGGCCAAATTGGAACTCTGGTGGCGGTCAGGCATCCAGACTCCAATTACCGACCGGGGTTATCGGCATGCTTAGGTATCTAGCATGACCGTTTTGCGCAAAACATCTAGAGACGCTCTAGAAACCGGATCATTCTGATTTATTTGTTACATTTCCGTAAAAATACTTTTTTGTGTGATTATTATTATTAAAATAAAAAAAATCGTTTGTATGGAGCATGCCCTTGAGTTATATTATAATTAAGTTCCCACAAGTATTAATATTAGATACAACCCACAACATTATAAAATTTCAAATTACAGATGCTTGCATCCGCGACGATGTATTTAATTATTTTAGTATAGTTTAGTTTAGGGCTTGGTGGTCAACTGTCAAACTATAATGTTGTAAAATCAGCTGTTCCTTAAATAATTTTAATTTTTAAGTGTAATTATAGATAAATTTTATTTAAATCAAGTGTAAATAGTTATATTTTGTGTCGAAACTTATGAACTATTGATATATACCACCCTGCGACCATCGAAACTGAGGCAGGAAAATATAACCTGATCGCGTACCTGGGAGGCTGTGCTGACGCAACGAGATTCATAAGTCAACGACTTAAACCGGGGAAGTAGTATTTTTTAAACTCATAACAAGTGTATTATAAGTTTATTCTGACACCAATTATTATTCTCACCACTACTACTTTCTCGATAATCTCGAGATACGTCCCTCCTCACATTGGCAAAATATTTCTTTCTTCACTTGACATAATAAGTGGAAGTGAAGCTGAAGAATAAAACTACTGCCTCAGACACATGTAACATTAACACTTCACATAATATAATAGCACATTAAGTCTTGAACAAAATAATTAGGTATTTGTATCACTGTTAAAGATACTTAATTAATTTTTGTCAAAGTTCAGGTAAAATACCTACCTATCTGCAGCTGATTATAGTCTAACAAGAACAAGCTGTTATTTGCATTAATTCATACCATATCTCTAGTTGGAGTGTAATACAGTGCCTACAACATATATTCTAAATTTTCTTTTCACAGTAATTTAATTGAATCTTAATTACTACTACTCACTTAGTCTTTCTTTTCCCTAACTTAAACTTTTCTGTTTCTTTTACTAACATTTACTTATTGGTGTTTCAGAAATAGTATTGCACAATGGCACCTACAATGCAAACTAGACGGGCAGCGGCGATGGAAGAGCAGCTGAAGCTTAAGAATGCACTCTTCGAACTAAAATCTCTGAAAGATCTAAATGAGCAGTTATTGAAAGAAAGAGAAGACAGTGAAGTTGAACTCACAGCAATTATCTCTAAGAACACGCAGTTGAAAGCTGACCTGGCTGAGCTGAGTAGCGCTCACACTTTGGTCCTGGAGGAACGTGACCAACTTCAGGAGGCAGTCAGCTCATTTAATACATGCATTAAGACGTACGATGAGGCTCTTTGTAAGATATCCATGTTGGAGGATGAACTGAGTACAGCACACAAACAAATTGATGACTTGCAGTCTCAATTACATAATTATGAAACGCAAACAACAAATAGTTTGTATAGTGAATTGCTCACTTCATCCTCTTCAGTACCAAAAATGATCATTGATTTGACTTGTGACAGTCCCTGTGCCAGCAAGCCACTACCTAAGCAAGATGTGATCCACTTAAATAGCCATAAAAAAATTAAAAAATACATTAGAATTAGTAAATTAATTAAAAAAACTAAAAAATCAATTAAAATACAAAAGGCCCATATAAAAAATGTATCTTTACGAAAGGAACGAGTTCATTTATTACAAAAGTTGGATACATATTGCTCTGCTTTGGCTGAAGTTAGAGAAAAATATGAATTGGACATTCTAAGTCTAAATGAAGAAATTCTAATATTAAAAAAATCCCTAGAGAATGCTACTATGCAGTATGAGCTGTCACAAAAACAGATTGATGAGCAGGTACATGCAGCTGATGAGCTGCTAGCCTTAGGTACCTATAACTTGGCTCGCTTTGAGTCATTAACTAGTAAGTGTCAATGCAACCACAAGGTACCTATGGCTATTAACGATAGCAACAGTATACTGCTCCCTGATAATTTGGGCACTTGTCCGGAGCAGTGTACTGCAAATGCGGTTGTAGATTCCTCATGCTTGAGCGATAATCTCTCAACTAACCCTACAGAACAAACTATTATTGTTTCTGATAGGTTGGGCAGAGATTTTGGCTCATGTATTAGCCGTTACTTGCAACATTCAGTGATAAACAAATGTTCCCCGGGGGCAAATCTTGACTATTTAATCAATAGTTTAAATGAAGAGAATTTGAACTCTGCTTCAAATGTTATTATTTTGTTTGGGGACAGTTTAAGGGTAAAAAAACACCAAATATTGAAATGTATTGATAAATTACTAGACCTACATAAGAAAACAAAATGTAAATTTTATATGTGTGCCTTGCCTTACTCTCGGTCACTGAATGGAAAGCAAAACCAGCGTATACATGACTTAAATTTACTAATGTATAATGTGACATACCGTCATAGCGACGCAATATTTTACTTTGATACAAATAAGTTTATTTGTAATTTTAAACTGACCGGCGAGAGTATGTATCTCCCGAAGAGATGTAAGCTACTTATAGCTTCCCTATTAGCACATAATATTAATGATACAGTTACAAATGTTGTAACTAAGTCTATTGACTACTTTACAAACTGTACTTCTAGTACTAATATTTCTGTTTTTGACTCAAGTACTTTATGTACTAATAGTTCTGTTGTTGAACCAAGTAATAGTAAGCCTATTACTTGTTTAAACTAGATACTAAGACAACGGAGAGGCTCTGCAAACTGAACATTGTACATCAAAATATACAGAGCCTATCCGGCAGTATGGTGAATTTGGACTCAAATAAAAATAATACTTGTAAAAAATTTAAACTAAGCAGTAAGACAACAGATAAGCAATATAAAATTAATCTTGTACACCAAAATATACAGGGCTTATCTGGCAAAGAACATGAGATTGAGCTTTTTATTAAAAAATTTGATATTGAAATCTTATGCTTCACTGAGCATTGGCTCAATACTCATCAGTTAATTGTACACCTTAATAATTATTCACTGTCAAGTGCGTTCTCAAGAAAGACTGCTATACGCGGGGGATCATTGATAGTAACGCGAAATAACATTAATTACAAAGAGCGAAAAGACATTGTTAGCCTTTCTATAGAACGCATTATTGAGCTGTCTTGTGTTGAGCTGGACCGATACATTATAGTTTGTGTGTACCGACCGCCCTCAGGCGACTTTGTTCTTTTTGAGGAGGTTATGGAGGATGCCCTAAGGCGGCTATGTAGGTCATCAAAAAAAATAGTGGTCTGTGGAGACTTTAATATTGATATTTTGCTTCACACTCTTTCCACTGGTAGGCTGCTTAACTTATTTAAAAGCTTTAATCTAGAGAATATTTTTATTGAACCTACAAGAATAACTGCAAACTCAGCTACTTGTATTGACAACATTTTTTGTGATTGTAACATTATCGAAAAATCTATTATCACTTATCTCAGATCTGATCATTGCGGTCAAATGATATCTATTCCAGGCAGTGAACAGAATTTAACAAAAGTAATAAAATACAGGCCAGTTACCACTAAAAAAGTAAAGCATTTTAAACAAAACATCTCAGCTGGATTGCCGACGCTTGACCTTGCACAGGATGATCCGGATGAAATTTATACAAAGTTTTTTGATTTGTTAAGCTCACAATATAACTCTATCTTTAAGGTTATGGAGAAAAGACTGTTTAAAGATCTTAAGTTTAGTGACTGGGCAACTGCCGGCATCTATAAAAGTAGAAATAAGCTGTTTGACTTGTATGCAGAAAAAAAATATAATTATTCCCCCGCGTTTATTGAATATGTAAGAAATTATTCTAAATTGTTTAAAAATGTGTGCATACAAGCAAAGTCACTTCACATAAAACAAAAAATTGTCAATTCTGATAATAAAATTAAAACAACATGGGACATCATCGGCGATGAAATGAGTAACCATAAGGTGCATAATAATAATAAATTGGAGCTTAAAATTGATAATCATGTAATTAACTCCGATATAGAAGTTGTAAATACATTTGAGAACTTTTTCAAAAATATTCCAATTACCACAACCAGTTCTCTAAATTCCTCGCCGGCAGAAGCCTATCGTCTTCTAAGTAGCAATGTCTCTGAGTGCAATAAGTTATTTAAGTTTGAACACGTTACCCCATATGACATAGTCAAAACATTTAAATCTTTACAAAATAAGAAAACAGCAGATCTATGGGGGATATCAGTTAAAATAATTCATAATGTAATTGATATTATTGCGCCGTATCTTGCTTTAATTTTTAATAAATCAGTAGATTCTGGATCTTTTCCAGATCTTATGAAATGTAGTAAGCTAATACCGCTTTTTAAATCGGGCAGCAAAAGTGACCCGAATAACTACAGGCCAATTTCAATTTTGCCAACTCTCAGCAAGATATTCGAAAAAATAATGCTCAACCAACTGCTTTTACACTTTAATTTAAATAAACTCCTACACACTGAGCAGTATGGTTTTACAAAGGGTCGATCAACAACCGATGCAGCCGCAAGGTTATTACAACACATATTCGTTGCGTGGGAGAACTCACAGAATGCCATTGGTATTTTCTGTGATTTGTCAAAGGCATTCGACTGCGTTGATCACGAGACTCTTTTGCTTAAATTGAGCCACTATGGCATTAAAGATTTTGCACTTAGTCTCATTGCGTCTTATCTCAGCAACCGAGTCCAAAGAGTATGTGTCAATGATGTAAAATCATCCGGATCAGCCTCAGTAATGGGTGTACCCCAGGGTTCTATTCTAGGTCCATTCATGTTTTTGGTCTACATAAATGATTTACCACATTTTGTCCAAAATACTTGCGATATTGTACTATTTGCTGATGATACGTCCTTAATTTTTAAAGTCGATAGGATGAAAGACAATTTTGACGATGTAAATAATGCATTATCTCAAGTTTCTGAATGGTTTACGGCAAATAATCTCCTTTTAAATGCTAAAAAAACAAAGTGTGTTGAGTTTTTATTACCTAACACGAGAATTGTCAGTAAAAATTTAAAGATAAATAATGAACCTTTGAAAACTGAGGACTCCACAGTGTTTTTGGGGTTAACCCTGGATTCAAAGCTACAATGGGGCACCCATATAGCAACGCTTGCTGGCAAACTTAGCTCTGCTGCTTACGCTGTTAGGAAGATTCGACAGTTGACTGACATAGAAACTGCAAAAATTGTTTATTTTGCATATTTCCATAGTATTATGTCATACGGAATCTTACTATGGGGTAAGGCAGCCGATATTGGAAAAATTTTTGTTTTGCAGAAGAGGGCAATCCGCGCAATCTATAATTTGAGGCCGCGGGATTCCCTTCGAGAAAGATTTAAAGAGATAGGCATTCTTACAGTAGCTTCACAATATATTTATAACAACATAATATTTGTCAGACAAAACATTTTGAGTTACAAAAAAAAGAGTGATTTGTCCGATAGACCAAGTAGAAATCCAAATAGGCTCATGTTTCCTGGGCTGCGCCTCAAGAGGGTCCAAAAGACATTTGTGAGAATGGGCGTGACGTTTTACAATAAAATTCCACAGTCAATCTTAGACTTGCCTCTACACAAGTTTAAGAAATCAATTAAATCTACTCTCATGAAAAAAGCATATTATACAATTGAAGACTATGTAAATGATAAAAAAGCGTGGATATAATTCGCTCCAGTGATTCATAAGACAGTAATAACTATCCTGTGTTCAATAACAATTGTAAAATTTTTTATTTTTTTGAAAAGAGCAACCGCCGAGTTTCTTGCTGGCTCTTCTCGGCAGGAAAGGCATTCCGAACCAGTGGTAGATTCATTGACGATTCAAAAGTGCTTGTAAAAGTTTATTTGAATAAAAAATATTTCTATTTCTATTTCTATTTCTAGTGCAATTCGATAAGAAAATATAAGTAAATTAGTAAGTATGAAGATGAAAGAACACATAGGTAAAAAAAGGTCTAAGTAATCTCGCCGACTAAATATGACTGCAAATGATATGGATGGATTTAATATGGCCTGGACGTGGACACACAAATTAAAGGCTTTGTCGTTCTACAAAACGTTTTTATTAGACTCTAATGAATTTGTAACTTGAAATATCTATACTATGGTAAAATGCTCTAAATACCTACTTACCTACCAAATATTAGGGTACCTACATATCCGATCAACAAGATCTCACTCGTAATACCTATCCAATAATACCTACGTAAGTAACTTAATGAAACTTCCAACTTTATGAACAAGTTTTAAATATTTTATAATATATCGTTTATTATCATGTCTTTATATATTACTAGAAGCCCGTGCCGACTTCGTCCGGGTTGAAAATCCACAGGAACCACACGAATATCCCGCACCGATACCCGCCACCGTGCCCCGCCGCGCCAGCCGGCACCATTTTATTATTTTGTCGCGCGGAAATATTAATTTTCCGATAACTCCTAAGATATTTATTTAAATTGTATAGTGTAAAGGGCAAATATGTTCTAAATTAAATACTTACCATAATAAACATATTTATTTAGATATAGATTGACATCACATCGGTTAAAGAAGCTTCGAAAATAATTCATTATTTTTAATCAAAATTTGAAAGATAGAAATGGTTACTGTAAGTTATCATTAGAATATAGACATCGCGGACTTTTTTTTAGAACTCTTTAAGAGGAACAATTCACCCATACATCATTTTCATCCAATAACAGTATATGACCCAGCGCACGCCTTGAAAACGTTTAAGAGTCAAAAAAAATTCCGACTTCTTTAACAAATTTGCACATAATATCTAGCCATAATACAATTATTAACATAATTATAGCCTATAACCATCTGGAATAATGTACCTTTGAAATGGTAAAAGAATTATTGTAATAGGTGCGGTGGTTCCAAAGTTTGCTCCGGACATACATACAAACTCACAAAATTCGCGCTCTCTCTTTATTATAATAGTATAGAATATACAGAGAACATACGGATAATCAAAAGGGTAATGTTAAATAGTTTTTTTTTAATTCTGAATGAAATACATCGCGGGCTGGACTTGGACAGCAAGACCGCGCCGCGGCGGCGGCGCGGGCAGGTATCTGGCCTAAGCACAAGTTTTAATACCTGAAAACGTACCTGTATAAAATAAAATAAAATATACCTAATAAAACTTAGAGAAAGAAGATAATTTTTACAAAAAAAGAATCTTCTATCATATAAAAAGAACAGAATCGATATTTTTTTTATTTACTTACCTGCCCATCTTACCCATGGAGTTAGTTGCATTTAGGTAGTAGGTAGGTACTTCCTGATTTTGGTGATGGTTTTACTATTTTACCTTTTCTCAATGACTGGTGGATTTACTCTAATCTTGTACATAGTAATAGGTACATTGTGAGGGAATTAAAATATAAACGAAACATTTTAGTTCTAGTGGATTTTATTTTTACCAAGGTCATCAAACACCAGCGCACCCACCCTAGGAGGACAAAATTTTTTTTCCTCCGAGCACCCACCCAATCAAACAACTCCGTTTCCGTTTGTCAAACACGTAGTTTATTTGACAAACACGACCACAGACTATCAAATACACGTAAAAATGTTACGTGTTTGACAAACACGTTTGACAGTGTATGGGCCCCCTTATTCTTTACTGGTCTGTGATAAAACTTGAACCATAGATAATACACTATATACCAGAGACTTGAACTTTGAAGTTGGCAACACTGGGCTGCTTCATTTGCTGAAGTCTCAAGGTGTTCCGATAATTTTTAATTTTCGTATTTTCTTAAGTTTTCGTGTAATAAATTAGTGTTTTCAAGGATATCTAATCCAATCTCATTTAAACGTTGCAGTTTCATTAAAGTTGCAACTGTGGATAGATTACATAAAATGGTAACTATAACACTTTTCTTTGGTAATTGGCCGTTTCATTGATTAAACCACAACACATTCATCACATTTTGAGATAATCCAATAGAAAAGTTGAAAAGCCTACAGCCAAAGAGCATTTCGAGAACTTTTTGTGATAACTTCATTGCCGGCATGCCTGTGGCCATCTTGAGAACGATATGGATAATGGCCGGGCGCCATGTCATACCTCATAAAATCACATGTTTCAAAATTGGTTATTCTTTAATTTCTGTTTGAAATCTTAGAAGAAGGTATAAAACCTTTATTGTTTATAATTCGACTGCAGTTCATCTTAATTTGGACAGTTTTACTTTTTAGCTGCAATCGTATCATAGCCGGTAGAATCGATTTTTGTAATCAATACCTAACCAAGCAAAGTAGGTAATTAAATTTAAAGTATACACTGAAACATTTAAAAATTGTTGTAGTCCGTGGACGGAGGGGTCAACTTTCAGTTAAACACAAATAGACACTATTTTCCAGTAGTGCTAATATTTTAATTGAGGTTATGTGTTATTGGCTGTCTTCTGATAATTACAAGACAAATCTAAAAAATCCATGACTTCATAGACTCCTTGGTGACCTCACTTCAACACTTGTGTGTGTGTTGTTTTGAGGTGACCTGCAATCTGCATCAAATAGGTAGTGAACGAGCAAATGCATGGAAAATCTTATTGTTTGTATTTTTACGTATGCATGTATATGTTTTGTATGTATGTATGAATGAATGTATATTATATATGTGTCGACTACCACACACTGTCAACACTGCAAGTTGGCCGCTACAAATGTTGTTAAGTTATAATTAGTTATTTATTTTGTTTGTATTGTTTTCTAGGGTGAGTTAATAAAGGAAAAGTTTTTCATAGTGCAGAATATTTATTACTTTAATTAATGTCTTCAAAGAAGAGACAAATAAGAAATTAAATACCACCCCATCGATGTTCAAGACATCATTGCCAGATCAGAAAACTTTGGTCACCATTGTACAGTAGTAATAAATACAACTGTTATTTTATTGTCAGCGATACTGGTGTGACATCATTTTATTACCATTGATAACAGCCAACTTGGAGTGAACGGGTAGTATACATTCCACTGTAGTGCCCAAACTATGGAGCCAATTTTGATTAATAAGGTGTCAATTAATTCTTTATTTTGACAAGGTGAACAAAATCAATATAACCAATAAAATAAATATAATATCTAATTTTTTGTAGTTGGGTTGCAGTTTTTAACCTTTTTCATGTTACGTCTCTATAGATGGACGGAGGTGTGGTGCACCCCCACCCTGGCGTGGTCCACGGCGGCGTGCCGGGTGTGGTTCATGGCATGCCGGTGCACGGCGCGGGCCCGGACGGCGAGCATCCGCCACACGGCCCGCGCCGCCGCTATCAGAACCGTCCCAAGCCGCCCAACAATCTGGAACGCCTGCCGCTGGACGAAGCAGCTAAGAGGGTAAGAGGTTTGTCGTTAAGGAATTTCACTAACTGTAATAGCTTCTACTTATTATTATGACGTTCGAAGTCCATTATGAAGACTTCGGACATCGTAGGAAACACAATACAAATTTTATTTCAAGGTAAAATTTTATTATTATTTTAATTTAGCAATCTTAGTATATTGCTGCATCGAAAACCGATTAGGGTGGTCAAGGACTATTTTATCATAATAGTAAGAAGAGGCATTTTGAATTTTGATGCACAACCCAATACATATAACACAGAGTTCGAGTTGAAATAACATCTTTCTAGCTTTTGTCCCAGCTGACTCAAGTTGGTCTTGTCATAGGAAATGGAATCCTTGCCGATGAAGACACCAGTGTCTGTGCTGCAAGAGCTGCTTGCGCGGCGCGGGACGGTGCCCAAGTATGAGCTGGTGCAGATTGAGGGCATGATCCATGAGCCCACCTTCCGCTACCGAGTCACTGTTGCTGATTTAGTGGGTAAGGGGGATTCTGGAGAATCAAATGGAAATTCTTGATATTTATGCATGGCATTTTCTTCCATCTAAAATTGATTCAAGTCTGTTATAATTACATAAAGTACCTACTATTATTGAGTTTTAAATATAGACTTTTTAAAAAAAATTGCAATAGGCTTGCACTTTGCGACGACCAATACTTGATAGCACTGATGAGGTCCAGGTTGGAGCGCACTTGCCTAGTAGATGCCTATTTACTCTTGGCAGGAAACAGATGCTGGGATAGTGTTCCATTACTTAGCATTTCTTATTAGGAACGTTGAATCAAAGCATTTCGTTCGAGTAGGTTAGATTTCTACTACACTGGTACCATTACTATATTGGACTGGTATTTATTTAGTTGCATGCTTTTTGCAGATAACATTGTTGTATAGTCTCTAATGTCTAGCTGACTTCAGGCTGTATATATTTCTTTACATAATTAACTTTTCTCAAACATGCATGGAAATATTGTCATTATTTTCGAAAAAAGAACACGCGAAGTATCGAATTGTCGGACAAAGAAAATCAAATCCATTGCAAGAGCGTTTTTTGAATTTGGAACATTACAACGCTCCGCGAAACAGTTGTTTCGCGGAGCGTTTTTTTTTTTTAAATATTGCAGGAGCTTTGTAATGTAATGCCGTTTCATACAACAGTATGAAATGGCGTGCTGGGGTTACTAAATACTCCTTGATCGGATCTCTTTTGTCATTCTTGGCATACCATAGTCTCTTTGCTTAGTACAAATTGCGTTTACGTGGCTGTATAGCCATAAATGCGTTTGCCTGTGGGCACAGATAATAAAAAAAAAATTGGCGGTAAAGCTGAAAATTCGTCTTGATTTGTTATTTACATACCTACTTAATAAATATAAATTTAATAATAATCAAAATGAGTTCCAACGGTTCAGAGAGTGAAATGGAGATTGATTGTACCTACTCCACCAGATTTAAACCAAAATGGCGGATGGATTTGGATGTATAATATAAAAAGTGTTTTATTTCCCTGCATTCTTTTGAGAAAAGCACTATATATGCCTCGGCGGGAAATGGCAATTGCCTGTCTCGTATTTAGTGAAGTCCTCGCCTACGGCTCGGCCTTCAAACTCATACTCGACCTGCAATTGCCTACTTCCCTGCCTTTGCAATAATGTACTATTTTTCTCAAACATGCATGGAAATATTGTCATTATTTTCGAAAAAAGAACACGCGAAGTATCGAATTGTCGGACAAAGAAAATCAAATCCATTGCAGGAGCGTTTTTTGAATTTGGAACATTACAACGCTCCGCGAAACAGTTTTTGTTTTTTTTTTTTTAAATATTGCAGGAGCTTTGTCATCATTACAAAGCTCCTGCAATATTTAAAAAAAAACAATAATGCCGTTTCATACAACAGTATGAAATGGCGTGCTGGGGTTACTAAATACTCTTTGATCGGATCTCTTTTGTCATTCTTGGCATACCATAGTCTCTTTGCTTAGTACAAATTGCGTTTACGTGGCTGTATAGCCATAAATGCGTTTGCCTGTCGGCACAGATAATAAAAAAAAAAATTGGCGGTAAAGCCGAAAATTCGTCTTGATTTGTTATTTACATACCTACTTAATAAATATAAATTTAATAATAATCAAAATGAGTTCCAACGGTTCAGAGAGTGAAATGGAGATTGATTGTACCTACTCCACCAGATTTAAACCAAAATGGCGGATGGATTTGGATGTATAATATAAAAAGTGTTTTATTTCCCTGCATTCTTTTGAGAAAAGCACTATATATGCCTCGGCGGGAAATGGCAATTGCCTGTCTCGTATTTAGTGAAGTCCTCGCCTACGGCTCGGCCTTCAAACTCATACTCGATCTGCAATTGCCTACTTCCCTGCCTTTGCAATAATGTACTATTCTCTGGTCCTCAGCAATGGGTACTGGCAGGTCCAAGAAGGAGGCCAAGCACTCTGCTGCTAAGGCTCTGCTCGACAAGTTGACTGGAGCCACCCCCGCCGATCAGTCCACCAATGGAACTGTACCGGAAACGTGAGTATTACCCAGCAGTGAATAGTGATGATAGAAACAACTAAGAGAAAAGAACATGTTGATGGACATTTCAGAAGAATTCAATTTTTTTTTGGTTCAATCTCTTTAAATAGTTACGGGCCTTATATAATGAATGGTGCAGAGCTATGCCTGATGATGGACAAATTCTTTAAAATGTAATCATATTTGTCAATGTTATTGGTATGCTATTAAGTATTACTTCTGTGTGATTGAAGTGTGTAAAGTTGTATTAGAAAAATTTTAGATTTATTTTGTGGCTTAATGACATAACTATGATATTTTCTTCGAGTATATACCCCCATGCACCACACTATGCAACTGAATCGAAATATTGACTTATACCCTCCCCTCCAAATAGTGTTGGAACGGGAACAACAATGCTTAGAGATTGAACTGCGGATGTCAGTTTTGCTTGCACCTTTACCTGTTACTGTCAGGCTATTAAAGTTTGTATGATGTATACAGCGGCACAGTGGTGTCATCATTTGAGGACAAACTGATGGGCAACCCGGTAGGTTGGCTGCAGGAGCTGTGCATGTCGCGTTTCTGGCCGCCGCCCTCCTACCACGCTGAGAACGATGAAAACGTCACTAGGCGTAAGTTTATCGACTATTTCTCATTGCATCGTCTGGCTTCCTTCCTTTACTAAGATCACCCCACATGTCGCTCATTTGCGACAAGAGTGACATAATCCAAAATTCACCAATTTTAGTGGCGAAAATTTATATTTTTTTCCTATAAAAAAGAGGTTGTGAGCTTATGCTCTGTCGCACTCTGGCCACTGCGTTGTGCGTTTCGAGACCGTTAGCATCCACAGACCATTACTCTCTAGCGAGAGAATTCTCTCGTCCTCGAATTTGAATTATGTCACCCTTGTTGCAAATGAGCGATGTTTTTACACTTGGATCTATGCATGCTATTTTGTAGAGCAGCGTGGATAGTTGTACTGAGAACAGTGCTGAACAGTTGCCGTATTGTCTATTTTTAACCCAGATTGAAAAAGGAGTACTTTGGGGGTGAAAGTTTGTCTTTCAAGATATGTCCATGAAACTCAAAAGCCACCAGCTTTCAATTTAAAATGAGGAAATACATGTTTCACAAAAAAATTTCCACCCCCAAAGGGTATATCCCCTTTAAAAGGGGATGAATGTTCGTACGAAAGTCTGTCCTTTTTCAAATTTCTGTTATATTGTCTTTTGATTAAAATAAAGAAGACTATTACAGTTTTTAAAAATTCCAATCCAAAATCTAATTCTACGTGGACGAATTCGGTGGGGCTAAATTGCATATTCTTTAAACCGTGTTCACTGAAAAAACTAAATCCTTATTTTATGTATAGGTCTGCCTCATGAGCGTCAATTCACGATTGTGTGCACGCTACTGAAGCGCCGTGAGGTCGGCACAGGCAAGTCCAAGAAGCTCGCCAAGCGTCAGGCCGCCTACAAGATGTGGCAGGCGTTGCAAGACAACCCGCCGGAATCGTTCCAGCCAGATGAAGAGGTGTGTATTTTACTGTATGTTTATTTGAGACTAGCCATCTACTAAAAGTAATCAGAAGTGATTCCATACAAAATTAACAAGTTTGATTTTTTTTTTAATTTTTCTGTGTTTTTGAGTTTTAGCGAGACTAGCAGCTGATTTTTGTATACTTAATAAGTTATGTTACTGTAAAAACCCGTATATTGTTAAATCGCAGGTTTTACTCACAGGTCTTACTACTTACTTGTAAGACCTGTATTTTAAATTGACGTGCGTGGCCGCGTGACCTTTTTGAGCTTTTCAAGCGATACTGGTCTTTAGCGATTATGTAGATAAAGTTTAAAATTAATTCACACTGAAAATGCTCGCCGCGCCGCTGCCAGCCGCTGTAGATCGGCCCTAATGGTCATATTATTTATTACCTCGCATAGTATGGTATACAAGTGAATAACACAGCCTATGAGATGAGATCAGTTTCCAATAAAGAAACAACAAATATCACATTGGTTTTATAGTATTTCCGGTTGCCTCGCTCTTAAATAGCTTGCTACAAGCTTTGTCATTAAAGTGTTATGTAAAGTATTATGCCAATGTACTTGGTGGCATTGGAGTTGAAAACTGATTTTATTTTGGTCACCTTGTATGAGAAGACTTATAGAAACCCTCTGTGACTAACCATAAACCATCCATGAAGTAATATTTGTTAGGTGGCTCTCGTGTGTTGTTCTTCTGAAAGGTTGAATAGCACTTGGCCAGGTGTTTTTACTATCTTTCAGTGGGTCACTGCTCGGCAGAAGGGTTACTGGGCAATACTGTTGTGTTGTGACGTTGGTGTTGTTGTGTTGTTCTAGGGCGGAGTGGCGGCCCGCTACGCTGATCTGAAAGATAGTAAAATTTCCACTCTCACCACGAGTCACAGCCACAAGGTGTCGCAGTTTCACAAACATCTCAAACAGTCTGTCGGCCCCAACCTGGCCAAGTTGCAGGTATGATTTGATTTGAATTCTTATGTTGCATGCTTGTGTTTGCGAGTCTGTGGTCCTAGCATTGTTTGTGGGCCTTGCACTGATGTTGTAAACTAACATTGTGATTGTCACAATTAAAAAATAAATTATTATTGTTGTTATTGCCTGAAATATCGTCATCATCGTAGTACAATGATGGATCTGATTTAATTGTCATCATTTTTTAAATAAAACATGTGTAGCAGTGAAGTTTCACATAAATATCCATTAAAAAGATTCTGTTTTAGAATAGTAAACAAATAACAATTTTTAATTAAATGTCCAAATATGCTAAAGAGTCATTTTTGGACTTTTTGCAAATCCGTCATTGTTCTAAGATCATTTCAGTATTTTTTTGTAATGAGAGCTACTAATAAGTTACTCTTCCTTTTCGTAACAGGTTACTCCATTGAACAACAAGGATTTCAACTTCGTACAATTCTTGCAAGAGATTGCTTCCGAACAGTCGTTCGAAGTGACCTATGTGGATATTGAAGAGAAATCGATGACCGGACGCAGCCAGTGCCTGGTTCAACTGTCGACGTTGCCAGTGGCAGTGTGCTACGGCTCGGGCCTCACTAGCAAGGATGCCCAGGCTTCGGCTGCGCAGAACGCGCTCGAGTACCTCAAAATAATGACAAAGAAGTGAAACACCTCCATATCTCGCGACATCAATCGTTCACGCCTAGTGTCGACTTATGCATTATGAATTTTTAAGTGTAAAAAAAAATGACCACTTACAGTTCTTCGTATGAATTACTTTTGCAACTAGGATCGGACTAACACGGTTTTGATTTCACTTAAAGTGTGTCTGTCACGAAAATTGAACTCGGGTTTATATGAGGTGTGATGAAGTAAGGTAATATGCCAGAGCAATAAACTTCAAACCAGTAGATTTAGTTTTTAATACTTTTCAAATAGTAGTCTGTCTAATCATGAACTGCGCAAGTGACAGAACAATTCTACAATTTTATGAACTTGACTATCAACTTTTTCAACTTATCGTGACGCATACTATAATCGTTTTGGCATTACAAATGAGTAAAATCAAACTCGCATAGCTAGTTCAACCGTAAAAGGTTCGCGTCGACGGCGTAGAGCGCCGCACGATGATTGATGTCGCCAGGTCTAGAGTCTGTACTAATCTTTATTACCACTATCCATTTGAATGGCAAACGTTTGCCAGCGTGCTGCAGCACTTCGGGCTTTGCTGTCTATCTGGCATATTTGCAGTGCGTACTTGCGACTGCACCCTTCCCTCCACCTCCAGTCAGACAGTTCATGCACGATAACGGTTGTAATGTAGTAATTATTTGACCAATATAAAGTGAATGGACAGGCCAACTTGCTCATTAATCTGTTATCCCTTTCCATAAATTGCAATGGTAGAGCTTTTCTTGGTTTATATTAATGTGGTTGGGGTTCCTTTTGTGTAAATGGTACTCTTGGTCCACTAAGAGTATGTGAGGTGGTCTCTTAGGTTTGATGATTATTATCAGTGATAACAAGCGGGACCGTCGTAGGAAACGAAAAGGCCGATTTCGTAAATCCCAAGTTGGTCAACCATACAGTTAGCAACTATATGCCCATCTTTTAATAAACTATAACATTACAAAAAAAGTCCATTGAATAATAATTATTTGCTGTCCAGTAATGAAATGAAATGAATGAAATGAAGTAGTACTGTAAGTACGCTTAGTCTGTTTTAATTCGATTGATCGTAAAACAATTCGATAATATTAGCGTCGAAGTAAAATGAACCTTTATTAAAGTGATTCAAGTATGAAAATAGTTCGTATGCTGTGTTAGAAAAGAAAATACGAGTTTTCCACAAGGAAAAACAAACTACAAAGGAACAAGGTTTTCTATAAAGGAATTATTAAACTACTTGACCGTCACTGGAAGCTTTATATTGAGAGTAGCATTTCCGTTTCCGTCGATTTCTTACTAGTTTTCGTACTTTTATTGACGTCACAGCCGCTATGTGGCGCCACCTGGCGGCGACGTGCTCACAAAGTTTTCATAATTTGCTGAGCTCGGCCCTTGGCTCATTGGCGTTTTGTTTTCCGTCGAAGCAACAGCTGGCAAGCAGTCTATACGTAACATTGCAAAGCCTATATTTTTAAAAATAAATTTAAAATATAATATAAAATAAAATAATAAAGTGAGTGTATTTGTATGTGAAACTACTTCGCAGTAAGTACTTATACGTGTAAAATAATAATAAGTGATCGTTGTTTTAACGGTTTTTCCGTTCGGATCACTGATGGTTTGTTCAAAATTTAAAATTTTATTTAAATGTTTTCGTACGTAAAGGTTTGAGTATTTGTAACTACCTTCCTTTTATATTCATTTATAGCTGTTTTTTAACATACTGTGAATTTCAGTTATGAATATTTCAACGAATGACGTGGCCGGTCCGAGTGGACAGGCTCGTAAGCGCACGCGCAGCCGCTCCAGCAGCTCCAGCTCATCCAGTAGTTGCTCGAGTTCTTCTTCGAGTAATAACGAAAAACGGACACGCCGCCACCGCCGTAAGCGAGGCAAACGTGCACGTAGATCGCGAATTATGGGTGACATGGATAAGCTACGCAAGGAGATGGGTGAGTTGCGCAAACATATTGTTACATTAAGTAATAATGAGACTACAGCTAATCATGACGAAATTGATTCTCAAGTTAGTGGTGAACTTTATGAGCTTGTCACACCTGATGAGCCTCAGTGTAGTCAGTGTGAAGTTGAAAATTCGTGTTTGAAGTTTAGTTTCGATATTGAAACGAAATTGAAGGAACCATCCGTTCCAAAGACCTCAGAAACCTTTCTAAAAATGTTACTTGACGTCCAGCGCTTAGACAATGCTTCTTGGTCTGAGGTTAGGTATGCTGACACACAAAAATGCTATAATCATACTCCAGGTTTCATAGACCTAGAAACAAACGAAGAGGTGAAAATGTATGATACCTTGCGTCATCTAGCCAACGCAGATAAAGCTTATGCAGCTATCACATACTGCATCTTAAAGCAAAAAGTGGCATTGCAGGAAGCCATCGGAATATTATTTTCTTGGGCTAGGCAAAATGATAATATAAATTCTGATCAGTTAGTTGAAAAAGTAGAAGAATTATTTCACAAAGGTGAGTTTTATAAAACTTCATCGGACCTTTTGCAATTAGTGTGTGGCCACAGAGCAGAAAGCATTGAGATGCGCCGTGAAACTATCACGAGCCAGGTTCGCGACCCTTTGGTGAAAGCGTCATTGAATAAAATACCTCCTTCTGCTACTCATTTGTTTAGTTCAGAACAATTTACGACTGCATTAGAAAAGGCCGGTGGGGTTCGCAAAGCTTTTTGGCCAAAGAAGGACACATTTACGCAGCCGAATAACAATCAATCTGACCGTCGCCCCTCGCGGGGGCAAGGTGTTAGATATGTTAACGTTCCATCGCGTGGAACTGCTCGGCATGGACAATGCTCGCAGAATTGCCTGCATGAACATTATAACCCACCCTCGCGGGGTGGATACCAACGTACCAATGATGCCTACAAAAGTCAATCATCCAAAAAGGAATTTGACCACTTAAATGCGAAGGATAAAGAATCCTTTCGCAACCGGGGTTCGCGGCCCACCCGAGGAGGCCACAGAGGAAGATCCTCTGGCCCTAGAACCTCCAGAGGAAACTGGAGAAATTGACTCGACTTCGTTCCGAGCAGGTCGTTTAGTGCACCATCTTTCACAGTGGAAGAAAATGGGAGCACCCGATGTTATTCAAAGGTTAATTCAAGGGTATCGCATACCATTCTTTCAAAAACCTCCTCTTGTTTTCCCCAATACAAGCAGAAAAACATTTCACACTCCTGTCTCAGAGGAAATGTCTGCAATAATATACAAAATGAAAAAACAAGGGATCTTAAAGGTTGCACCATGCACACCGAGCTTCCTATCCTCTCTGTTTCTGGTGCCGAAGCCCGACGGGTCATTTCGGCCAATATTCAATCTCAAGGCACTAAACGAATATGTAAAGGCGGAACCATTCCACTTAATAAACATGCACCGCATTCCAGACTTTCTTCAACCCCGAGACTGGTTATGCAAAATCGACATAACGCAAGCCTACTTTCATGTAAAAATAAAGAAGTCTCAAAGGCGCTTCCTACGCCTTGTATACGAGGAGGAGTTACTAGAAATGACTTGCCTGCCGTTCGGCTTAAGCACAGCGCCCAAAACCTTCTCCATACTGACAAATTGGGTAGCTCAAATACTAAGGGAGAGATGGAACATAAGAATTCTAGTTTATCTAGACGATTTTCTCATTGCAAATCAAAATGTGCATACACTGTGCAATCATGTCAAAATCACGGTACAATTATTACAGAAGCTGGGTTGGCAAATAAATTTCCAGAAATCGGTTCTTCGGCCTCAAAAAAGTGTGATATATTTAGGAATACTATGGAAACCTTGGCAAAATCTAAAAATTCTCCCCAGGGAGAAGTCCGAGGTAATAATCAGAAAAGTAAGTCAGATTCTAAAGGAAAGAAAAATCACTCTAAAAGAATTACAGAAAATAATAGGTATACTAAATTTTGCCAGTTTCGTAGTCCCACGAGGACGGCTAAATCATCGACACTTGCTACTGTTCAAAAACACACTTCCAGACCCATCATCAAAAACCTATCCATTACCGACAGAGGCCATAAGCGAACTGATATGGTGGAATCAGAATTGTCAGTTACCGTCTCCTCTACATTACCATCCACCAGAAAATTTTTTAGTGACGGATGCCTCGGATCAGGCTTGGGGCGCAATGCTGAACAATCTTCCTCTATCAGGTGCTTGGTCACCAGAGGAACAAACACTTCATTCCAATCAAAAGGAAATGTTGGCCATACTTTATTCCCTTCAGAATCAAGCTCAGTTTTTACAACACAGTTCAGTCCTGATCCAATGCGACAACAAGACTGCAGTCGCTCATTTACGGAAGGAAGGAGGGACGAAGTCACTACCGCTATTGGAAATAACGTTCCAAATCCTGGATCTATTAGATCACCACCAAATTCACCACAGTGTACAATATATACCGGGTCGTTACAACAACCATGCGGACCATTTGTCACGTCATCGCCTACTTCCAGAGTGGCATTTAAAACCACCTTGCGTGGAAGTAGTGTTTGCGAAATGGGGAACGCCGGTGATAGACCTTTTCGCCTCGAAAAAGGCGCACGTAGTTTACAACTACGCATCACGAGACCTGATGGACCCTCAAGCTCTATTCCACGACGCATTCAGTGTCCCGTGGAATTATCCACTGGCGTGGGTCTTCCCACCACCGTTCTTAATACCGAGAGTCCTGACTCATCTGAATCAGTCGACAGGAATTTTCTTAATAGTAGTACCTCGATGGGAGAAAGTTTTTTGGCGCGCGGACCTCAGAGCTCGAGCACTAGCTGCACCACTCACCCTGAGGAATCTAGACAAGTTTCTCATCGATGTGGCAACGGGTCTACCACCTCCGAAAGTCGAGGACATCGTGCTCGAAGTTTGGAAATGTGGGGGTGGTCCGAAGCGGTAGAAACATGGAACTCGGAACAGTTGTCATTGCTTAAAAATTCTTGGCGAAAATCTACCCTGAAAACTTATGTATCGGCTTGGAAACGTTGGTTCTCTTGGTCTAAAAATAAAAATATTAACACTAAAAATCCTACAGGTTCCGAATTGGCACAATTTTTGGCAGATCTACATTTGAATGATAAATTATCTTATAATACAATTCTGTTACACAAATCTGTGGTCTCGACATTATGTAACGCCGAAACATCGAGCCACTTGAGTAATCATGTTCTTGTAAAGCATATATTAAAATCAATTGCATTAAAGAATCCAAGGGCTTCTAAACCGCCAGTTTGGGATGTTAGTCATTTGATTTCATACTTAGCTAATTATACAATAGATTTAAATAATCAATTTCAAATATCTCGCCATACTGCAGTATTGTTACTACTATGTTCAGGAAGACGTATACATGACCTAACTTTACTTAGAGTAGATGACAAGCATTGTGTAAAAAATGATGATTTTATAATATTTTGGCCTCAATTCGGTTCAAAAACTGATACGAGTGATTATAGGCAATCGGGTTGGAAATTACTTGTGAATAAAAATAATCGTAATCTAAACCCTCCTTTGTGGATTGAAAGGTGTATTTCATTGTTAAATGACAGACGTAACGCGGCAAAGTCCAGTCATTTATTTGTAACACTAAGAGGTTTGGCTAAACCCGCCTCGCGAACAATCATAGCAGGCTGGGTCAAAACTTTGTTCAAAGACGCTGGCATATCTGCTACTCCCGGTACCGTTCGCTCAGCGGTAGCTTCCAAGAGTTGGTTGGAAAATAATTCCCTTGATGAGATCTTGGCTCGCGGAAATTGGCGATCAGCCAATACATTTCAAAAATTTTATAGACGTGAAGTAATTCGAAGTAATGATTCAGAAAGCGTCACTCAATTGTTCAATCCAATAAATTAGTAGTTGGTGTGTCATTGTATTGATTTTATATATTTGTATAATGAGATTTGAATTGAAGTCGTTATGTTTGGGAGTACCTTGAATGTATTAATTATTAATTTATAAATAAAATGATTAATATGTTAAATTTATCTTTTATTATATGTAATCACTGATCACATTGGCGTAGAGGCATACCAACATAATGATCTAATGTGGCGTCACCAGGCGAAAACAAACAGGCTCTCAATATAAAGCTTCCAGTGACGGTCAAGTAGTTTAATAGCAGCGTTTTACCTGAAAATAAAACGCATATTAAAATACTTACCTCACTGGAAGCTTTCAGTAATTCCTGCCTGGTGATATTGAGCCAATGAGCCAAGGGCCGAGCTCAGCAAATTATGAAAACTTTGTGAGCACGTCGCCGCCAGGTGGCGCCACATAGCGGCTGTGACGTCAATAAAAGTACGAAAACTAGTAAGAAATCGACGGAAACGGAAATGCTACTCTCAATATAAAGCTTCCAGTGAGGTAAGTATTTTAATATGCGTTTTATTTTCAGGTAAAACGCTGCTATTAAATTAACTTAGGTTATTTAAAAATAATCTTAATAATAGAAAATTAATATAAAGGACATTGATACTAGGGGCTTCTATCTAGGGGGATCTTTAGTGAATATGTAGATAAAGTTTAAAATTATGTCATACTGAAATTGGTCGCCGCGTTGCAGGTGGCCGCTCCATTCCGGTGTAGATCGGCCCTTATACCTATGTATATCCCATCAAAAAGTCGATAGTTACCGATTGCGACATTATTGGAAAGACGTATGTGCTGCCAATTTTATCAATTGTATCAATAGCTGCCTTTATACACGCACTCTTTAACGCGTGAATCGGCTTTCGTGCGAGAAAGAGCGCACATGTAAAGACAAGCGAAAGAAAAGGGAATGCGCTTCCGCGCCATCCGCTCGCGCAACTGCCACGCGCTTCATCCATCATGCAAGTCTGCGTGACAGTTCGCCTTTAGATGCCCATTTTTGTTCAGTCTCATAAAAATGACAGACATAAGATTATGGAGCAGGACTTAGATTAATAAGCAGGGATTTTATTTCAGAGTTTTTGGAAATTTATAAATCTCATACACGTTTATGGAAAATTAAATCTAGTATAAAAATAAAAATTTAAAGATTCTCATGCCTACAAAGATTTTGTGGTAAAGAAAATTCAAAGCTTAAAAGGTCATTTCGTAAGGAGTTAAAAAAGTTTCAGACATTCAGCGTTGTGGAAGAGGTTCAAATGATACATAACTGTTTGTGTAATATTTCTAGCTCTTTTGTCCGTTATTCAAGAGAAGTAAGAACACGATTTATATAAAAATTCTTTTGACAAAACCGACTTCAAACGCCAATACAAAGTATGTCATAGAGCCTAGATTTCGACGAATTGAGAACCTCCTTTTTTCTAAATTGGTTAAAAACATACGCGACTTACCAAAACTGCATGTTTTTCACACACTCCAGGACACGAAAGTATCCCGAAGTGAATCGCGCGTGATTAGCCTTTACACGAGCACTCTTTCCTCGGATGAAAATCAAGCAGACAATCGCGCGCGAATGATTCGACAGCCAAAAATTGGTTATTAACAATCACTCGTGATTGCGCGTACAAGCTTTCTCGCGTTCCATCGTGCACACTCCCAACACACTCCAATCGCGAGCGAATGAGCGTCTAGTCTAAAGGCAGCTAATCGCGATCCTTAAGGATAAATCCTTAAGTGTGCGACATGTCATTTTTACGGAATCGAGCAGCTGATTTTAGTTTGAAGCGTATCGTACACGTCCGTGTATGAATTATTGTACGAATTGAGCTTTAATTAAATGTTGTTATGGTTCATTTTACTTTGACGCTAATAACTTCGAATTCTTATACGATCAATAGAATTAAATCTTGACTAAGTATGCTGGTGACAGTTTATCGTCGTCAAAAACTGTTTAGAACACGTCAAGATTAGAAAATACTTCAATTCCTTTTTAAATTGGGAGAATATCAAAGTTTAACATATAACTATCGCAAGTACGATAAATAAATAATTAACCAACTTGCATGCTCGCTGCAGCTGCTAATGTGCGAGAGTAAACAGCATAGCCCGTAAACATAAAAGAAACAAAGTATGGAGTGGTCATATTAAAATACAAGCTATACTTTGCATAGAATTAGTGTAATTTTCCCAGCGTGGAAATTACTCAATAAATAAATAAAAAAATATAAAAAGTAAAAAAAAAATTAAAAAACAAAAAAAAAATCTAAAAAAAAAGTGTGGACTATAAATTTCCAGTTTAATATTCAGCATTATTTAGGCATGTTTTTGCATTTATATTAAATAAAGATGAAATCATACTTACCCAAAATGTTAGCTTTTAATGTATAATAATAATTATTATAAAGTACGCGAAGGATAGTAGCCAATCATGGTGTTTTAGTTAAAGTCACTATATTTTTAATGAATTCTTTCTTTGTCCGGTGTGTTAAGGATTTTTCTAGCATGCTGAGCATTAAACGGAAAAATATTCTCAGCTGGTACAGTCTTGTTGACGAACTGCCGACCTTTGCTTTGTAGTTCTGCGTTCGACACAAAGTGCAAGGGTTGGACTCGCGGCGCCCGCGCTCGGCGGAGGCGGGCACCGGTCGACTTTATTTCAAATTTACCAGTGATCGTATAGGTTTTCTTTTTAAAACATGATGGAAAACTTTGCAGGGAAGCTGAGAACTAGGTGTTAGAGTGAGGCGTCTCACTGGAATTAACGGATGCGAAGTTAGGATCCCTTGCCTGTGAAAATGGGCATTATTTTAATGCAAAGTATAGAGGTTGTAACAATTCTACCGTACAGCGCCGCCGTCGCGCGTCGCGGCGCGTCGACGGGGACTCTGCACTCACACAGTTTCTTTTAAATTGAATGGTGTGAGATCGACCTGCCCTTACTATAACATCGCACTGTTCAAGTTAGAAAAGACTTATTGGAGTAAAGGAATGGAGTTCTGTTCAACCAAGACCAACTAAATAAAACTATAATGTCCGACCATCGAGGCATCGAAGTTCACTTGTTATATTTTTATGTTTAGTCAGTCTTGGTTTTACTTTAATGTAATAAATGTATACCTAGATTATTGACACTGTAGTAAACAGCTTAACAAATTTTTCTCCCTCGCTTAACTATGTAGTTATTTCATTACAAAACATTTTATTTTTATTATGCCTATGCATTATTCTGCTCTTAACTTACAATAAAGTTTGGTGTTTGCTTAAATATTCTTTTATTTTGTCCTTCCTTGTAGATCAGAAACAATAAATAGGAACCAAATGCTCCAATTATGTCAATGAAGGGGGGAAATAAATTTAAATTGAAAAAATTGTCAATAGGTTATGCCGTCCTAATAATTAATATTTACTACAACATTTTTTTAATTATAAAATGAAACAACTTGTAAATTGAATAAGGTATATTTACAATATGAAAATTTCATAATTAAATTATTTATTATTTCACAATAAAATTAATTAAATTAATTACGCTTAAAGTTAATAATTATATATTAGAAACGAGCGTCCATTTACCACCGCACCTGAAATCAACAAAATTTCATTATTTTAATCACACTTATTTGTATCATGATCACTATGGATCGTGGATCCAGCATGGTAATTTGATTCATTAGTTACTTTACTGCCTTAGAATATATTGTTGAGATTGTTGGCTTCTTCATTTTAAGGTAGGTAAGAACACTTTCTTACCTACCTTAAAATTTTCATAAAATTTTAAAATTTTCCTTTCTTACAAAAGGTCTACTGTTATAACTGTAAACAATTTACGATTCAACCGATCAAAATTTAGATGGAGAGAGTTACTCGCACGTTTCGGTTCGAGAAATCGTACGCAATAATCGCATCAAAATGTGTGTACATAAATACAGACAAGAATTCTCACCAACGATTATGTCACACGAGATTAGCAAATAAATATATCGCTAGGCGATACTTTCCTGCATCTGTTTACACAGCAAATTATAGTAAGAACATTCTAGCTTACGAGAATCTCGACTTGTATAAACATCCCTTATCAATTGTGGAAGGGCGATAGTTGTGAATAAACCTTCACGTCTAAACAGACGAAGAAATCAATTCATATTATTAAAATTTCATGTTTGTCTGGTGGGAGGCTTCGGCCGTTGCTTATTACCACCCTACCATCAAAAACATGCCGCCAAGCGATTTAGCGTTCCGATACGATGGCAGATTTGGGTTGAATGTACCATACCCTTTCCAAGTTAGCCCGCTAACATCTTAGACTGCATTGTCACATACCGTCAGGGCGTCAGGCGTACCTACTTTGTCATTGAATAAAAAAAAATATATAAAAAAGTTTCTCGAGACTCCCTCCATCTAAATAGCTCTTTAAGCTTGTGAGGTAGTTACGACAATGTGCAACGGGGGATTACTGTCGACATTTTGGGCTGTCGATGCTTAAATGGTAAGGTTACCTGCAGGCGGCTAGGAAGCGTCCGTCGTAGGCCTTTTGCAGTGGGTGCCTGGCGGGCGCGGCGGCGGGCAGCGCGCGCGCGCCGCAGCGCCCGCAGCGCCGCCAGCGCGCCGCGCGCCGCCCCCCGCCCAGGTACATGTACCTACCATAACATGGACTAAGTTTTCATTTTGATTGAGGTTCTTTAATTCCTGCTTAAAACTCAATGCCCCCTGGTTCACGAAAACAACAGAAATGCATGAGTATTTAGGAATGCCTACAATAAAAGAGGAAATCCATCTAAGTGCCAAAAAACATAAGGCCAGGCTAGAAGGACATGTGAATAGTCTGGCAGTGTCATTAACCACATGTAGCAAAATCAAAAGGCTAAAGCGAACCACAGTGGAAGAACTGTCACTGTAAACCCAGTCCAGCAGTTGCATAACGAGAAGAGTTTCTTGATGGAGTGACCTTCTCTCAACTCACGACGCTTACATCGAATCTACTCATAGTCAGATGGACTGATTGTAGATGGCTGCAAAATAGCAAAACAAAAAAAAAAAAAAAATTCCTGCGGAAACTCTTCTTTTCCGAGATAAAAAGTGGTCTATGTGTTATTCCAGACTATAATCTACCTCTGTGCCAAATTTTACTCCAGACTATAATCTATTTCTTTGACAAATTTCAGCCAAAACGGTTCAGTCGTTGCGGCGTGATTGAGTAACATCCATCCATCCTTTCGTATTTACAATATTAGTAGGATTTTACTAGGCGAATTTTCAACTACCTAGGTACTAGTTAAAATTATTATTATTAATCTACGTAACAGTTTCTTACCTTATTGAATCCATGTCAAGAGAAGGTGCAATGTCGGACTGTGCGTACGCTGGGGGCTCGGGCACGTACCGTAACGACTCCGGTTCTACGCCGTATTCAAACTGGAAAAGAAAATTATGATAAAATACAATATTTTCCTTCGCACAACAGCACTGGTAGCATGGGCAGGAGATAAAAAGGAGATGATTGTGGTCCATACAAGCTTGGGCCCAACACTGAACAAGGATGAAACATGCTTTATTTTGAAGATTTAGATGCTTGCTATTTACTCAAAAACTCGTACATCTGCAGACCTTGGGAGTTTTGTTTTATTTATCGTTTTAGATTTGTAAGTTATGTGAAAAACACGTTCAATTTTTAAAATTCTTTTAAGAAGAATTGTTTAAATACTTTAAATAAATGGAAAAAGTATTACGGATAAGATACGGAGAAGACACAGAAAATGACAAGACAAACCGTCTCTCAAGACGTCTTTTTTTCAGCTCTGGGTTCTTGCTTTTTTGTGATAAAAAAAATATTCATGATGCACAATTTTTTTATTATAAATATTTAAAGAATGTTCCCTTGTAAATGAGTATATTATTTAATACAAAATGTTTTACAACTAGTTTGGGTCTATTTCTAGATTACTGATTTTATAAAGATAAACTATTTGGGTTGAGGTGTATAGCCTAGAAAGCGATGTTAATTAAGTCAGAATAAATCTAACTGCCGAGAAGTTTAGTCGTATCATTTAACCAAACACCCATCCTTACATGGCGACCCTGCCTGTAAGCGATCGGGTTCGCGCCGCGTTCCGATCGCCATATACGGCTAAGTTATAATAAACATGGGCCAATGGACATACTGTGAAATGTAGACAACGAGTGAATACAATAGAAAACTAATACTAAACTGTATATATATTTTCAAAATGTGCCGATCTAGTGTAAAAAATGAAGAAAATTTTATAAATCAAAATTCTGGAACTGGTGGGAATGCAGCTTCGATTGAACAAATTACCTATCATATGAACACCATGAATATAATTTTAACAATAATTTTGGTTCTCCTACTTATCGGTGTTTCAATATTTCTTTATAAAATCTACAAGAGATGCCACCATAATTGGATACGAGCGGAAATAAAAGAGGACACGCTGCGACGCTCGGTGAGCCGCCGATTCAAAGAACTACGTAAGGCAGATGGAGAACAATAAAAAAAAAAAAAAAAGTGAAAGTGAAAAGTGCATAAAAATAATTACTTTATCAGTGGAAAGTGAAGTGTACGATAAATTTTTATTTCTCTCTCCTAAAACTTTTATATAATATTATATTTAATCTCATTTATGGCAGAAATATGCGAGAAATTTTATGAAAGTATATTAGAAATAAGAAAATATCTAATAAAAATAGGCCCACAAAGACGCCAAACTGGCAATATTAGTTCTAAGAAATTAGAAGAGTCAAATATAATTTTGGACAATTTTGAGAAAGAATTGAGCAATTTACGTAAATTAAGGACATTAAGTGACAGTGAATGGGTTTTAATAAATAGTTATACGGAAGAAAGGAGGTAGGTTGATAAGGCCCAAAATCCGCCCCTCATACACTCGAAAAAAAAAGTTCCAGATTCCGACAAATTGTAAATGTATTTATATACTTGAAGATATAAACTTTATTTTAATATAAAGTTTAGGTGATAAAAAAAATAGTAAGTTACAGAAAATAATACCCAAAAAGAGAGTGTTTCTTTTACTTTTCATACATTTTCATACATTTTAGTCGTTTTTTAAGCTTTGATTTAATATTTTAGAATGAAGCGCTCCAAAATAAATTAATACTCATATGAAAGCTTATAAAAAGGAGCATCTTTATCAGTTACGTTTACCATGGTTCATGGAGCGCTTCATTCTAAAATATTAAATCAAAGCTTAAAAAACGACTAAAATGTATGAAAATGTATGAAAAGTAAAAGAAACACTCTCTTTTTGGGTAATATTTTCTGTAACTTACTATTTTTTTTATCACCTAAACTTTATATTAAAATAAAGTTTATATCTTCAAGTATATAAATACATTTACAATTTGTCGAAATCTGGAACTTTTTTTTTCGAGTGTATGAGGGGCGGATTTTGTTGCCTTATCAACCCACCTCCTTTATAAGTTAATTAAGGAAATTAGACTTTTATGTAACGTACCTATTATAAGCAAAATGGAGACGTTTAACTTAAAAACGGCTGTCTCTTTACTACCTTTGATGAACGACAAGGAGGAGGTTACAAAACAATTAATTTCATCAATTGAAATGTACAGTTCTATGCTGGATGAAAAATCAAAACCAATACTTACAAATTTTATATTAAAAACTAGATTATCGGAAAGTGCTAAATTGAGACTATCCCAAAAATATGAAACAATAGAACTCCTTATTAATGATATGAAAAAACATTTATTGACTAAAAAGTCTTTTACAGCTTTACAACAACAATTGTTGAGGTGTACACAAAACCAGAAAAATATAGAGGACTATGGTAAAGACATAGAAAATTTATTTGTAGAGCTGACTATCTCGCAAGCCGACGGGGATGCTAACAAATTTGAGACTTTAAAGGAAATTAATGAAAAAACAGCAATAAATCGGTTTGCTACCGGATTGCGAAATAGTCACCTCATTACAGTAATTTCAGCAAGAAATTACGCAAGTTTAAAAGATGCAATTCGAGGTGCAAAGGACGAGCAGATTTCTACATTTGCAGATGATAGTATTATGAAGATAGGTCGTAATAAACATTTTTCGCAGATGTCTTACAACACAAGAGGACACAATACTCAAGGTAGAGGCGGTTACAATAATCGTAACTATCCCCATGGCCAGTACAATCAGCGTGGTCACCCTACTCGCGGAAAATTTAATTTTTCTCGCGGCCGCGCACAGCCTTCATATTACATTCCCGCGACACAAAATATCGCAAGGAATAGAGGTAGGTACTCTTTTTCTAATCGCGGACGTAATTATAATGTTTCTCGTATTAATTATGTGAATTCAAATATGCAACAACAACTACAACAAAATACTACAGAAACCGATTTAAATCATAAAAATCAGTTTTTTCATGAATAATAACGACATTAAAAATAATCATGCCCAAATATGTTATTACAATAATTATAATTCAATACAATTGTCACTTGGTAACAATTTATGTAGTTGGTTAGTTGATACCGGCGCCTCGCTCAGTGCCGTGAAATACGAACAGTTATCACAACAAAACATTCCATTCCATATCGGGCAAGTAAAGATAAACGGAGTCTGTGGGGAACTTTGTTCGGTAGGTTACGTTGATTTAACGTTATCATTTATGGATCAGACATTTATACATAGATTCCATGTATTTAAAAACTTATGTTGTTCTACTGACGGAATTTTAGGTATGGACTTTTTGAAAAAGTATAGGGGTAAATTAAATTTGGAACTAGACACCTTAAAGTTATTTAATAACGACATCGAAACTACTTTATCATTGCAACCGGGTCTCTTAGGAAATAATAAATATATATGCTTACCGCCTAGATCAGAGTCTTTACATTTAGTGTCAACACACTTGAACGAAGAATGTGTGGTTTTACCGAAAGAATTGTGCGAGGGTGTATTTTTGGCTGCAACTATTTCACGCCCTAGGTCAGGTAAAATACCTATTCAAATATTAAATACACGTGAAGAGGAAGTTAACTTAAGTTTTTTTAGTCAAGAAATAGATAAATTGGCAAATTACAGTTTACTTTGTTTCGATAAACCTAAAGTTAACGCGAATAGAGTAAAGAAATTACTTACGGAGTTAAATTTAACTTACTTAAATAATGAAGAACAACTGGAAATTGAAAAAATTTGTGCGAAATATTCGGATATTTTTTATTTAGAAGGAGACAAATTAACAAAATGCAATATTTACCAGCAATCAATTCATTTAAAACCCAACACTGTACCTGTTTATAAAAAACAATACCGGTTACCTACATTTCAAAAAGGGGAAATAGAAAGTCAAATTCAAAAATTATTAAATGATGACATTATTGAGGAGACTATGAGCGAATGGTCTAGTCCTATCCTGTTAGTGCCCAAAAAATCCGATACATCCAAAAAAAAATATAGGCTTGTAATTGATTACCGGAAACTGAACGAAAATATAGTTGACGATAGATTTCCTCTCCCAAATATAGCAGACATACTTGATTCACTCTCAGGAGCAATATATTTTAGTCATTTAGACCTTCAAAGTGGATTTTATCAAATTGAATTAGAGCCTTCTAGTAGAAAATGTACAGCTTTTACTTTTAACAAACAATATCAGTTAAAACGCATGCCAATGGGACTTAAAACGAGCCCTAGTGCATTTTCAAGGGCAATGACAGTCGCATTATCGGGGTTAAACTATGAAAAATGTTTAGTTTATTTGGACGATTTGATATGTTTCGGACGAAATTTGGAAAGCCATAATAAAAATTTAATGGAAATATTTTCGAGACTTCGTAAAGTTAATTTAAAGCTTAATCCTAAAAAATGCGAATTTTTAAAGAAAGAGTTGCTATACTTAGGTCATGTTGTAAGTGCTGACGGGGTAAAACCCGATCCAGCTAAAACTTTAGCCATCAAAAATTATCCAACTCCAACCTCAAGTGATGACGTAAAAAGATTTGTAGCTTTTTCTAATTATTACCGACGATTTATTCCTAATTTTGCCGAAATTGTAATTCCATTGAATCAGCTATCTAGGAAAAATACAAAATTTATTTGGACAAATGAATGCGAAAAATCATTTTTACTATTAAAGAAATCTTTAATTTCGCCACCTGTTCTACAGTATCCGGATTTTTCGGATAATAACGAGTTTCAATTATACACTGATGCCTCTGGTATAGCAATAGGTTCTGTACTGTGTAATAAAGATGGTCGTCCAGTCGCTTATGCCAGTCGAAGTTTAAACAAAGCTGAATTAAATTACCCAACAATAGAAAAAGAAATGCTCGCCATTGTTTGGTCAATTAAATATTTTCGACCTTATTTATTTGGTAAACGTTTTAAAATTTTTTCTGACCATCGGCCATTAGTTTATTTGTTTAATATGTCTAATCCGTCGAGCAGACTAACTAAATTTCGTTTAATTTTAGAAGAGTATGACTTTGTAATTGAGTATATAAAAGGGAAAGATAATGTAGCTGCAGATGCATTATCTAGAGTGAGAGTGACGTCGAATGAACTGAAAGATATGAATGAAAAAATAATTAATGTGATAACTAGAAGGCAAAGAAAGGAAATGGAAAGAAAGGAAATGGAAAGAAAGGAAATGGAAAGAAAGGAAATGGAAAGAAAGGAAAATATTCATACAGATTTGACATCTCCTAACAATTCCACCGACTGCCGGATTGATCACCCGAAGGTCGTGGAAATGCTTAGGAAACCGCCAAACTCTGTTGAATTATTAGTTGTGTCTGAAAAAGAAATATTTAAAATGAAAGAAGCGTTTAATGACTCGGATTTAGATTTAATAAAAAGGAAATGACTTTATATACTTGCCCAGACTTGCGATCATGTAAAGCGCGAGACGCTTACGTGAGTAAACTGGAGCAGTTTTGCAATGAAATGAATATAAAAGAAATTTATATAGTAAAACTTGCAAGTAATATTAATATTATAAAATGGTTAACCAAGTTAATAAATTGTAGAAAAACGTGGACCGGACCACGAATTTATATATTAAAAGATATTCAAAGAATAACATCAGATGATGACAAAAAGGTAATTATTAATGACTATCATCTATTACCAACCAGTGGTCATGCTGGGATTAGGCGAATGGTAAATAATATCAAAAAGTCTTATTTTTGGCCTGGCATGGAACGTGACGTCACGGAATTTGTAAATAAATGTAAGAAATGCCAGATGCAAAAGCATTCTGTGCCAATTAAAGAGCCTATGGTTGTAACTACAACTGCTGTAGGTGCTTTCGATAAAATATTTCTAGATATAGTGGGGCCCTTAGATAAGGATTATTTTAATAAGATATATATTCTTAGTATACAATGTGAACTTACAAAATTCGTTGAAGCTTATCCATTAGAAAGAAAAGACGCAATTTCTGTAGCAAAATCATTTGTAGAGAATTTTATTCTTAGATATGGTGTGCCAAGAGAAATTGGATCAGATAGAGGTTCTGAGTTTATAGCATCAACAATGAGAGAAGTTTGCAAATTGCTTAATGTTAAACAATTATTTTCAACAGCTTACCACCACGAGTCGATTGGTGCTCTCGAAAATACTCATAAGCATTTAAATGCGTATCTTCGTATTCAAACAAACAATAATGCTAGAGAGTGGAGTACATGGGTACCATATTGGTGCTTCGCTTATAATACTAGTGTACATACTTCTACTAAATTTACACCATACGAGCTAGTCTTTGGGAAAACTTGTAATTTACCAAGCAATTTAACCAAAGATGTAGAACCACTTTATAATTGTGAAGACTACCCATTATCTTTAAAGTATAGATTACAAAAATCTCTTGAAGAAGCTAGGAAAAATTTGTTATCATCAAAAGAAACTAGAAAACTACATTATGATAAAGAAATTAAGCCTATTGTATATAAACAAAACGATTTGATACTGTTGCGAAATGAAAATAGTAGTAACCCAACTAACAAAATGGTCATAAGATTTTAAGCTTTTATGATTATTTCGTCACATAGGTGTCGTATTAATGCAAGTTTTAAAATGTGACGTTGTACAGGCATCATGTATATTGCATTTAAGTTTCAATGCAATTAGGTAATAAAAGTCGTTGTACAAACGTCTGTATGAAATAGCTATAAAGCAATTTAATCGTAGAAAATAAACAGTCATACAAACGTTTTAGGCGGGACATTTTGGCTGGTATTACAACCTTAATAATGCTGCTATAAGACTATGCATGTGAACATGACATTTTAAATATATTCGCAGTAATGTAAACCAGCCAAGCCCAATAAACGCGACAGAGAGTGATGGTTCCGTACCTATTTTTTAACCGACTTCCAAAAAGGAGGAGGTTATCAATTCGGCCGGTATCTTTTTTTTTCTGTTGAAAATCGATGTCAACACGAATGAACCGATTTGGCTGAAATTTGGAATGGAGATAGTTCATACATTTTATCCCTGATAATTAAAGAAACCTTAATCATGTCAATCAAGTCATTATGGCCATACCTCCCATGGTTAACGACACAACACAACGGCCCCTAGTCCCCGGATAAAGTTGGGAACCGACAATTATGTCATTTTTCCACGTTGACAAAATATGTTTTTTGCCACATTCTCAAAAAACTTATGGTCTCTAAAATGTCCTGTTAATGTAAAAAACTATTTTTTGGAATGACAAATAACGGTTTACTAAAATGTTTTAGGGAACTCTGATAGGTTCGTAATGAAAGAACGCCATGTTCTTTAAGAGTTTATAACTCTTAACACAGCAGTATTCATCGTGTACAAGGAGTTTTAACTCTTAACACAGCAGTATTCATGGTATATAAGTATTTCGTAAGTCATAATGGCATTATGACATATAATAATTTATTTTTTATTTAAAAAATAATAATTAAATACACAATAAATGAAGGGGGCATTTAAAATTTATTAATAAACCTAAAAAGTTGGTCCCTAAAGTAATATTCGCATTAAGTTTTCCAAACTTAAACATAAACACATCCCATTTCAAACTTGTAAATAATTTGATTACACTTATAGTATAAAAGTATAAAAATATAGTCTGCACACATGCAGAATTTATTAATAGTTAAATTCTATTACTTATAATTGAAAGCGCTTCCATACTGCATCAAATAGATTCATTGGTGCGATAAACGTCTGCGCTATGAATGCTATGATAACTATACGACTAAATACTCATACCAATGATAATATTACAACACTACTATGTTCTCGCTTATGACTTTTGAATGACAGCTATACGACTTTATAGAAATAGTAACTGCGCCAAAATCGCGTTGTATAAGCGTTTGTAAGCCTTATTTTCATGCCATTCAGTTTTTGGAAAACGTTTACACAATTCTTATATGACTTATATTAAGACCATTTTGTTAGTTGGGAAGTTTCAGAATGTTTTCAATGGTCCCTATACGGTTCTAGAAGATGTATCACCAAACGTTCGTATTATAAAAGATAATAAAATAGAAACAGTTCACAAAAATAGAACAAAACTATATAAATGTTAGATTAGATTTAAGACATAATATATCTACGTAGATATTAAAATAGAAATTAAGAATAACAATTGTATTTAATATGGTTTAAATATTATAAAAAAAAAAAAAAAATGTCTTTGTATAAACATTTTTTTTTCTATAAGGAGGGAGATGAGGTGTATAGCCTAGAAAGCGATGTTAATTAAGTCAGAATAAATCTAACTGCCGAGAAGTTTAGTCGTATCATTTAACCAAACACCCATCCTTACAGGGTAGGTACCAAAAGGCCAGAGCCCACACCAGAACCCACAGTTGCATTAGTACTATATTAGTCTGTGGTTAATTAAACTGACATTCATGAAAACGTTCCGTTTCTACTAAAGAAAAAGCATTAGGTTTCGTACTTAGTTAAAAAAAATTGTTTTGTATGATTTTCCTGAGCTGTACATAAATAAAAACCATTCAATTATGTAAGTAATTTATCGACTTATTTTCTTCATATTTTTATATAACTGTGCGAAACCCCGAGTTGGGCCCAATTTAACACATCTCCTTTTATCCCTCGATTTTATCCACTCACAGGGGATAAAATTATCTTTTCCCTATGCTAAAGCATGGCGACAGAGGAGTAGGCGATGTATATTTCTATAAGTATAGCCACTGAGTGTTATTTCCACCGCTGTGCTCGACGGGTGGATAAAGCTAAGCGAGGGGATAAACGTTTTATCCTTTTCCCGGGGATAAAATTTCTCCCGCCCATGCTACCAGTGCTGATTTAAAATCATCTACGATATTAAGCGCAAGGTGTCTCACGTAGAGCGGCCAGCCCCGGCCGTGCGGCGCGGCGAGGCAGCGGCGCGGCAGCGCGTCCCACACGCGCGCCGGCAGCTGCGCGCACACGCACGCGCACTCCTCTACAAACATATCATAATACGGCATTTTAATCTTTTTTGAAAAGTGTCTTAGCGTGATCCTAAGGTGATAATGTGCTACTATATTATATACGTATACGTACGTATGTATACGTAGTAGTATCAGGCGACAGTTTTTATAAATTTAAAAAGATTTTATCAAATCAATTTCTGTCCTCATACTCTTCTTCTTAATTTATGTAGATATTTCAATTTAATTGTTTGTTTCGTATCTGCTGGCTCATCATTCTCTTCAAGTACTTTTAAACTTAAAACATGTTGTGGCAACCAGTAAGTAGGTCTACATTACTGCATAATAATTTATTTAACATGTATTTTTCTTAGTTTTTAATTTTAATTTATTGTTACCTGTTGGTCGTCTATAATTAAATAAAAAATAAAATTGTAATGTGAGCGCGATGCGATAGTATGTGCACGGACGTATGAGTAAACGAAAGGCGTTTTTATAATAATGCGGGAATGATGACTGGGCGAATTGTACGGTTCCGACATAGACCGTGCACAACCGATAAGTACCAATAAAGTGCATTTAATTTTCGCGCGCATACGCTAGCCGCCATTTTGATGACGTCATCTGTATCACTTGCCGCCATTTTGATGATGTCATCTGTATCGCTTGTCGCCATTTTGATAACGTCATCTGTATCGCTTGCCGCCATTCTGATGACGTCATCTGTATCGCTTGCCGCCATTTTGATGACGTCATCTGTATCGCTTGCCGCCATTTTGATGATGTCATCTGTATAATAAATTTCGTTCAAATGGTTTGTCGTGAAGCTCACCCAGTAGGTCCGGTTTGGGCGGCGCGCCGGCCGCGAGGCGCGCGAGCGGGCGGCTGAGCGCTTCGCCGCCGCGGCCGCACGCGCGCGCGACCACCACCAGCTTGCGCAGCAACGTTATCGCCGCGGGGTCCGACCACAGCTCGTACCTACAAACTACATTTTATTAATATCTGAATCCTAGCACCCTATAGATCAACGGGCAAAGAGCTGGATTGAAATTCGAAATGTCGACGTTTCCAATCCCACCCGTTGAACATTACCCATGAGTGGGAATGAGCCCTCTTGACACAAGCTTTATGGTTAATTTAGAGAAGAAACACAAAGGAGATGAGAGAGAGAGGAGATGAGAGAGAGAGAGGAGATGAGAGAGAGAGAGGAGATGAGAGAGAGAGAGGAGATGAGAGAGAGAGAGGAGATGAGAGAGAGAGGAGATGAGGATGAGGACAGTCAGATAGTGATCCCAAAATGGACTGTCTCCTTTAGTCATGTGTAACATGGCAAATAATCTTAATAAAAAAAATATGATCGGCTTTTTGGAATGGGGAGGGGTAATAACTAAAATAACTAAGTTGCCTATTAATTGACCATTCCTTGTAATTGAAACTTGGAAATCGATTTTATTATAACTTATTATTTGGTTTGGTTTGGCTTTCGATCTTCTTCTTTAGCAACCGATCGGCGTCCACTGCTGGAGTTGCTGCCGCTGCTGTATATAGGTCTCTTGTAAAGATTTCCACATGTCTCGGTATTGCGCCGCCTGTATCCAGTGACGTCCTGCGACCCGTCTGATATCGCCGGTCCTCGGTCCGGTTTCTACACGCCATCGTGCCGGAACGCTAAATAAGGTGGCGGCACGTCTTTGACGGTAGGGTGGTAACTAGCCGCGGCCAAAGCCTCCCACCAGACAAATATTCTTCTGACTTTGGATGGATTTTTAGTTTTTAACTTGCCCATTATGGTGCTGCAACTGGTGTAGATTGGGCGGCTGTAGCGCGGCCAGCGCCGTCAGCGCCGTGTGCAGCGCTCTTTGCAGCGGCCGGCGCAGAGCTTGCAGCGGCTGCAGCGCTTGAAGCGCGCCTTCACCTGACTGTTCTGCTTTCGCTTCTAATGCTAGGAGATTCTGTCAAAAGACAGTATTGTAGTGTTTATAATGGTTGGTTAGTCTTTCAAACAGGCGGCAATAGACTTGATTTTTGCACGAATAAAGTTGAGAAGTTGAAGAGTGACATAGGATACTTTCCACCCCGGAAAACCAAAGGACCTAACTTTAGCCCAACGACCAATTTTATCATGGACATAATTTGAAAAAATGGCGGATTTTCAAGCAAACTTAAGTCCCCTATTTAACTTTTAGGGGTACAGATTTTAATACAAACTTCCATCCCCTATTTAATTTACTTAAGCGCTGAATTTCTTTATTAGTGATTCTAATTCTAGTCTACGTCATACAAGGAACATACTATCAAACTTTCAAGTTTTTAACTCTAGCGGTTTAGAATTAGGGTCGGTGACTAGATCAGCCAGTCAGTTCAGAGGGACTATTCTCTATCTCAGATTCTTAGCCCACGCGGCGTAGCACACTCGGTGAAGTACACGCGGCGTAGCTCACGCGGCGTAGTTCACGCGACGTAGCACACGCGGCGTAGCACTCGCAGCGTAGCACATGCGGCGTAGCACACGCGGCGTAGCACACGCGGCGTAGCACACGTGACGTAGCACACGCGGCGTAGCACAGCTGCAGCGACGCTGACAGACTAGTTGATGGTGTAACAACACGTCGTCACCTTGTCGTGCTCGGGCAGGGCGGGCGTGTGGTCGTCCAGCAGTGCGGTCAGCGGCGCGACGGCGTCGGGCTTGTCGTCGCGTAGCGCGGCGCTGCACGCGGCCCACGCGGCGTAGCACAGCTGCAGCGACGCGAGTGACGCGGCGCTGCTCTGCCACGACGCTGACAGACTAGTTCAAAGACAATTTTTTTTAATTCGATGACAAAATAGTCCTCGACTGCGATCTCACCTGATGTATTATACGGAACGCTAATCGCTTGGCAGCATGTCTTACGGTAGGGTGGTAACTAGCTACGGCCAAAAAGCATCCCACCAGATGCCAAGCTACTCGTTAGAGTTTTCATACAAAAATAATATTATTGATAAATCTACTTTTAATTGTTCTAGATCTAACGTAGCTCGATATCCATTTATTTCTCCAAAAAAAATTCAAATTTGGATGAACAAATTTGACCTTTTTTTACGAATTCTTTAACATTTATACTTTAGTTAAGTAATACGTCGGTCAACTTTTGAAATTCGCTCTGTTTTCCCCTCGTAGATTTTTTCCTTGACTATTTTTTTTATAAGTTTAAATTATAATGTTTTTTACTAGCTACAATATCAACAAAGACAGACCAACCTGCACAATGATATCCTTAGTTTAAGCCAGCTGTGGAAATAATACTGCTGGAACGATGGCGGCTGCCTTTGGAAACTCTCCGTCAACCTGCAAGCGCGGATAATATTCATTTAGATATACTTACACCCTCCCTTAACCCATGAATCTTGAAAGTTATTTCGCACAGATGTTCCTATTATAAAACGTCAATTACACAAGTGTGCAATTGACGCTTTATAATGTGAAGGAAGGAAGCAAGAAATAGTTTGCGATTATCCTGTGCGAAATCTTTACATATAATTTTCGCCCGCGATTATAAATAACATTACATTATTATACATTATGACAAAAACAATGTAGAAGGCCAGATTTTTCGAAATTCCCACGGGATAGGAATAAATGGTTCAAAGAGCTGATGGTTATAGGGATTCCAACATCCCAAGATGCTGGAGTGGTGATACTGCACCGGCAACCGCAGTGTTGGCAAGACCCCCCCTCCTTCACCCCCTCACCTAGGTGGACTGAAAACGTCAAACGCGTCGCAGGAAGCCGTTGGATTCAGGCGGTGCAAGACCGAGGACTGTAGAATTCCATGCAAGAGACCTTTGTCCAACTGTGGAAGTCTATCGGTTAATAAAGAAGAAAAAGGTTAAAGTATTATATTCATTCGTTCATACCTCTCGTACACAGCCTCGACGATGTTCGTTTTGAGGGTCATCAGAACATCGAGGCAGTCGTATCCCGACACCATGGAGTATTCCAGAAGAGATGTCACGTGCTGCACCGACAGCGGGGTGGCTACATTAACCAAATAATCATTTCAATCAATAACAATTCCACATGTATCCACACATCATAATTGTTTCTGCTTATCACTATCACTACATAGTATAAAACAAAGTCGCTTTTTCTGTCCCCATATCCCCATGCTCGCTTAAATCTTTAAAACTACGCAACGGATTTTGATGCGGTTTTTTTAATAAATAGAGTGATTAAAGAGGAAGGTTTATATGTATAATAACATCCATTAAATAGTGGAGAAATACTGTTATTTTTGAGGTTTCTAATGTGATGTCGTAAATAATTACATTTTTTCCGCTTACATTGCAAACGCAGGCTGAACCTTACGAGATTTATCAAAATAATGTACTAAGTATTGTACACATTAAAAAGGTCTACAGAAAACTCCGCGACTGTATATGTGTATCTCTTATGGATATCCCACAATAACATTTTTTTGTCATTTACTTTTTACGACAAATAATGGCTAATTTTCGAAGCGATTTTAACCAATACAACATTAATCCTTATCTAATTAAATACCTTAAATACATTGCTGATTTAATATAGATCTATATGGCTCTTTACAGCATATGATTTAAGTGAATATTTTCGAAGATATTACAGATTTAAAAATTGCGGGACGTAGCGTTTGCGGCGGTTCCGGCCGGCCGGGGCGGCGGGAGCGTGCCTATAAATTGTTTTACTCTAAAAACGCGTGCGGGCCACGGGCAGTAATGAATAAATCAAAACTACTGGATCGATTTTAATCATTTTTTCAGTGAATGACATAGGCTATATATTTTATACCCGTGCGAAGCCGGAGCGGGCAAAATATTTATTTCGACCAACTAGGATCATATTGTGTTAGTAAAATTGTGATTCGAAAATATTATTATTGACTCTCGGTAGCTAAACTTTTGGAAGGGGTCACGACCCTCAGCCGGTCGGTAACTCACGTATGTCGGGCGCGGGCTGGTGCAGCTTGTACACGTGCAGCTGCGAGTGCGTGTCCACGGCCACCACCACGCCGCCCAGCGCCGACATCTCCGCGCACCACACCGTGGCGCAGCTCGCGCCGCTCTACGACATGCTATCGACTCACGTATGTCGGGCGCGGGCTGGTGCAGCTTGTACACGTGCAGCTGCGAGTGCGTGTCCACGGCCACCACCACGCCGCCCAGCGCCGACATCTCCGCGCACCACACCGTGGCGCAGCTCGCGCCGCTCTACGACATGCTATCGACTCACGTATGTCGGGCGCGGGCTGGTGCAGCTTGTACACGTGCAGCTGCGAGTGCGTGTCCACGGCCACCACCACGCCGCCCAGCGCCGACATCTCCGCGCACCACACCGTGGCGCAGCTCGCGCCGCTCTACGACATGCTATCGACTCACGTATGTCGGGCGCGGGCTGGTGCAGCTTGTACACGTGCAGCTGCGAGTGCGTGTCCACGGCCACCACCACGCCGCCCAGCGCCGACATCTCCGCGCACCACACCGTGGCGCAGCTCGCGCCGCTCTACGACATGCTATCGACTCACGTATGTCGGGCGCGGGCTGGTGCAGCTTGTACACGTGCAGCTGCGAGTGCGTGTCCACGGCCACCACCACGCCGCCCAGCGCCGACATCTCCGCGCACCACACCGTGGCGCAGCTCGCGCCGCTCTACGACATGCTATCGACTCACGTATGTCGGGCGCGGGCTGGTGCAGCTTGTACACGTGCAGCTGCGAGTGCGTGTCCACGGCCACCACCACGCCGCCCAGCGCCGACATCTCCGCGCACCACACCGTGGCGCAGCTCGCGCCGCTCTACGACATGCTATCGACTCACGTATGTCGGGCGCGGGCTGGTGCAGCTTGTACACGTGCAGCTGCGAGTGCGTGTCCACGGCCACCACCACGCCGCCCAGCGCCGACATCTCCGCGCACCACACCGTGGCGCAGCTCGCGCCGCTCTACGACATGCTATCGACTCACGTATGTCGGGCGCGGGCTGGTGCAGCTTGTACACGTGCAGCTGCGAGTGCGTGTCCACGGCCACCACCACGCCGCCCAGCGCCGACATCTCCGCGCACCACACCGTGGCGCAGCTCGCGCCGCTCTACGACATGCTATCGACTCACGTATGTCGGGCGCGGGCTGGTGCAGCTTGTACACGTGCAGCTGCGAGTGCGTGTCCACGGCCACCACCACGCCGCCCAGCGCCGACATCTCCGCGCACCACACCGTGGCGCAGCTCGCGCCGCTCTACGACATGCTATCGACTCACGTATGTCGGGCGCGGGCTGGTGCAGCTTGTACACGTGCAGCTGCGAGTGCGTGTCCACGGCCACCACCACGCCGCCCAGCGCCGACATCTCCGCGCACCACACCGTGGCGCAGCTCGCGCCGCTCTACGACATGCTATCGACTCACGTATGTCGGGCGCGGGCTGGTGCAGCTTGTACACGTGCAGCTGCGAGTGCGTGTCCACGGCCACCACCACGCCGCCCAGCGCCGACATCTCCGCGCACCACACCGTGGCGCAGCTCGCGCCGCTCTACGACATGCTATCGACTCACGTATGTCGGGCGCGGGCTGGTGCAGCTTGTACACGTGCAGCTGCGAGTGCGTGTCCACGGCCACCACCACGCCGCCCAGCGCCGACATCTCCGCGCACCACACCGTGGCGCAGCTCGCGCCGCTCTACGACATGCTATCGACTCACGTATGTCGGGCGCGGGCTGGTGCAGCTTGTACACGTGCAGCTGCGAGTGCGTGTCCACGGCCACCACCACGCCGCCCAGCGCCGACATCTCCGCGCACCACACCGTGGCGCAGCTCGCGCCGCTCTACGACATGCTATCGACTCACGTATGTCGGGCGCGGGCTGGTGCAGCTTGTACACGTGCAGCTGCGAGTGCGTGTCCACGGCCACCACCACGCCGCCCAGCGCCGACATCTCCGCGCACCACACCGTGGCGCAGCTCGCGCCGCTCTACGACATGCTATCGACTCACGTATGTCGGGCGCGGGCTGGTGCAGCTTGTACACGTGCAGCTGCGAGTGCGTGTCCACGGCCACCACCACGCCGCCCAGCGCCGACATCTCCGCGCACCACACCGTGGCGCAGCTCGCGCCGCTCTACGACATGCTATCGACTCACGTATGTCGGGCGCGGGCTGGTGCAGCTTGTACACGTGCAGCTGCGAGTGCGTGTCCACGGCCACCACCACGCCGCCCAGCGCCGACATCTCCGCGCACCACACCGTGGCGCAGCTCGCGCCGCTCTACGACATGCTATCGACTCACGTATGTCGGGCGCGGGCTGGTGCAGCTTGTACACGTGCAGCTGCGAGTGCGTGTCCACGGCCACCACCACGCCGCCCAGCGCCGACATCTCCGCGCACCACACCGTGGCGCAGCTCGCGCCGCTTTACGACATGCTATCGACTCACGTATGTCGGGCGCGGGCTGGTGCAGCTTGTACACGTGCAGCTGCGAGTGCGTGTCCACGGCCACCACCACGCCGCCCAGCGCCGACATCTCCGCGCACCACACCGTGGCGCAGCTCGCGCCGCTCTACGACATGCTATCGACTCACGTATGTCGGGCGCGGGCTGGTGCAGCTTGTACACGTGCAGCTGCGAGTGCGTGTCCACGGCCACCACCACGCCGCCCAGCGCCGACATCTCCGCGCACCACACCGTGGCGCAGCTCGCGCCGCTCTACGACATGCTATCGACTCACGTATGTCGGGCGCGGGCTGGTGCAGCTTGTACACGTGCAGCTGCGAGTGCGTGTCCACGGCCACCACCACGCCGCCCAGCGCCGACATCTCCGCGCACCACACCGTGGCGCAGCTCGCGCCGCTCTACGACATGCTATCGACTCACGTATGTCGGGCGCGGGCTGGTGCAGCTTGTACACGTGCAGCTGCGAGTGCGTGTCCACGGCCACCACCACGCCGCCCAGCGCCGACATCTCCGCGCACCACACCGTGGCGCAGCTCGCGCCGCTCTACGACATGCTATCGACTCACGTATGTCGGGCGCGGGCTGGTGCAGCTTGTACACGTGCAGCTGCGAGTGCGTGTCCACGGCCACCACCACGCCGCCCAGCGCCGACATCTCCGCGCACCACACCGTGGCGCAGCTCGCGCCGCTCTACGACATGCTATCGACTCACGTATGTCGGGCGCGGGCTGGTGCAGCTTGTACACGTGCAGCTGCGAGTGCGTGTCCACGGCCACCACCACGCCGCCCAGCGCCGACATCTCCGCGCACCACACCGTGGCGCAGCTCGCGCCGCTCTACGACATGCTATCGACTCACGTATGTCGGGCGCGGGCTGGTGCAGCTTGTACACGTGCAGCTGCGAGTGCGTGTCCACGGCCACCACCACGCCGCCCAGCGCCGACATCTCCGCGCACCACACCGTGGCGCAGCTCGCGCCGCTCTACCGACACGTGCCATGTTACAGCTAACACCACATCACTACTTTACACCTACATCTACATGGCTACTTTTAGTTGCCACCTGTCATAATTATCAACATCAGCAACCCATAAATAAATTTACAATAATGTATTGTTATAAATTAATAGTAATTTAATATAATAGATTTTAAACTAATTTTTAATGTTGCATGCTGTTTTTAAGCAGAGTTTGGTTGTCCATTTATTTTATTTGTAACACCTGTATATTACTCAAATTCGCAATAAAGAAATTGAAAATAAACGGCTCACTACTGGGCACAGGTCTCCTCTCGAAATGAGAAGGGTATGACCATAAACCACCACGCTGGCCAAGTGGGAATTGGCAGACTTTACACGCCTTTTTTTTTAAAGAACATTATAGAAACATAATGGCTTAACAACCACCCTAAACCGCCTTCATTCAGTGATTGCCAGCAACTCTCCTGACCGCCTTGGGACCACATCTCGATTCTTCGAGCTATGTGCCGCGCCCATATCGCTCATTTGCGACAAGAGTGACATAATTCAATATCGACGATGAGAGAATTCTCTCGTTAGAGAGTAATGTTTTGTGAATGCTGCGGTCTCGATTCAACACAGCGGCCAACAAAGCGACAGAGCATTAAGTCCCAATCTCTCTCACTCTTATTTTTTTGTGCTTAGCGTAATGTTGTTTTTATAGCAAAAAGTATAAATTTTCGACACTAAATTTGGTGAATTTTGAGTTATGTCACCCTTGTCGCAAATGAGCGATATTTCAGCTTCACGACTCGATACGCTAATTCGGTAGCTGTGGTTCTACCTACTATGGTATCTCCTAGTAATGTGTTAATCAATAAGTTTACTCACAGGTAAGGAGCCGGGTCCGTATTTGGGTTTCTTGGGCGGCGTGCCCGCGCCCGGCGCCGCCTCGGGCGCACCCGACCCCGCGCCGCTCGTCACGATGGGCCGCCACACTAACTGTTGTGTGAACATCGAGTCATTTGATATTGATCGAAAAACATTTTAGAGTTAAGTTAGCGTATCTTTGCACCCTGTATGTCATTATACTAACGTAGTGGTGGCTGTCTCTCGCCAGCAGGTGCAGCGCTCGCGGCGTGGACAGCACGGCGTGCGCGCCCAGCGGCAGGCGCGCGGCGGACACGTGCGTCGCGCTGTCGCTGCCCTCCATCTGCCACGCGGCCGCTTGCTGCCACGCCTGTGTCAACGGAAAGCCTCCTTACCGTTGAAATACCCAATTGTGGCCTTAAAAGGCCTAACAAGGCCACAGTTGGGTATTTGACTTGTATATCATAATCATCATGTAATAATAACCTTTGTGAAAACCGAAAATAAATCGGTCAAAGAATAAATAAGTTATACTGTGACTGTATCCATCTCTTTCTAAAACGAATATGTTAATGGAATCGTGGCACATATTGAGACTTTTTTTGTTACAAAACAGGGATTTCACGCAATTTACAAATTCCTGAAAAGCCGGCAATGTACCTATTGGTGGTTAACATCAGGCGAACAATGAAAAAAAGTACAAAAAATATTCATTTCATTCATTCTTTCTAGCCTTCTGGCATTCTTTCCAGTAGCTTCTCAAAATATTTGCAACATTACATTTGTTAGTCTTAATCGATTTATGAAGTAATTAAAAACTTACAACAGTATTGAAACAGTCTGCAGCTTTAGGGCCTCCCCCGGGTGTTGTGCTTCCTTGGACCAGACCTTTTGAAATAAGTATTCAAATTCAAAATTTATTTATTTCATGTAGACCAACTTGTAGCTCTTATGAAACATAATAAACCTACCACCGGTTCGGAATGCAGATTCTGCTGAGAAGAGCTGGCAAGAAACTCAGCAGTTGCTCTTTTTAAAAAAAAAAAATTATTAGAGAAAACTATGCTATGTATACAGTGCTTCCACAATGAAGCTTCAAAAATGCATACGTAGGTACACAATCCAACGCATGTCAACACGTGCAGACCCATTCCCGTAGGTGGCAGCCGTTCACGAGCATGACGCAAGATCCAGCCGTTGCTTCGCTCAACCATATTTAAGGGAACGTAACAACCCGTATTGTTGTATAGAAGTAATATTTATAACTTGTGCAGACATATCGCTAGAGAATTTTAAAAATATAACAGCCAACTATAATAACATATATTATTACAGTGGCTGACTCCGGTTGAAGCTAGTTACAATTTAGCGTTCCAGTACAAAGGCATGTAAGCTAGAAACGTCATGGTGTCGCCTGCGCAAAGTTCAGAAATCCTTTGTGGGGTTGAGTGTACGCTTAAATATTATATAGCCTCAATAGCCCAACGGTTAAGGTGCGGACTGAAAACTGTAAGGTCGCAGGTTCGAATCCCACCCGTTGCACTATTGTCGTACCCACTCCTAACACAAGCTTCCCGCTTATTTGGAGGGGATAGGAGGATATTAGTCAACTTCAGGTTGGCTAATATTCTTTAAAAAAAAAAAAAATATGATCCCGAACGAATTACTGGATTTCCCATTGTACAAATTTAAACAAGCGTAAAGATACAAAGTTGCATGGAATCAATTCGCTTGGCATCCAGCTACCTACAAGATAGTGTAATAAGTTAGTACATTGTAATATTATGTAGCTATACATTGATATTGTAATATTTTATTATGAAAAGTTAGCCCACTACCATTCACTTATCATCATCTTGTCTAAATGTTAAAAGGCAAAGGTGACTGACTGACTGATCTATCAACGCACAGCTCAAACCGCTGGACGGATCGGGCTGAAATTTGGCATACAGATAGCTATTATGATGTATGCATCCGCTAAGAGAAGATTTTTGAAAATTTAGCCCCTAAGGGGATAAAATAGGCGTTGGAAGAATCGAATTTAATGTGAGCGAAGCCGCGGGATAAAGCTAGTTTTCTAATAAAAATATGAAGATACCTTTAGACAGGAGTTTGTGTACAGGATACGCTCGCTCCGTCATCTTCCAGACAGTCAGATTGTTGCCCGCGATCAAGAGCGAATCGATGTCGTCTCTGAGCCACCATGATATTGACACTGAACAAAAGTAAAAATCCTTACTAATACGAATTATAAATGCAACCATGTTTTTATTTGTTGGCTTGTCTGTCAATAATGTTGCAACAGAGCTATCTATGTGATTTTTTCGCATGTGTATAGTTGAAGACCTGGAGAGTGTCACCATAGTACACATGTACAAGAACTACTCTTTGTTTATTCATAGAACTTTGTCAAAGTTTGATGTGACTTATCGCTCTGATTGGTGTTCAACCTAATATGGCGAATTACTGTATTTTTTCAAAATAAACATCAAACTCACTCAAAAGAGAAAAATAAATACGGTTTTTATTATCCATGAATCTTATTTCATGAAAAAAATTTATAATTTCATTGATTTTTGATTTTTTAGAATAGAATAGAATAGAATAAAAATATTTTTTATTCAAATAAACTTTTACAAGCACTTTTGAATCGTCAATGAATCTACCACTGGTTCGGAATGCCTTTCCTGCCGAGAAGAGCCAGCAAGAAACTCGGCGGTTGCTCTTTTCAAAAAAATAAAAATTTTACAATTGTTATTGAAACTATGCTTTGTATTCAGTGCTTCCACGATGAATTTTCCTGAGTACAATACAAGTAAAAATAAATACAATACAAATTACTGTGATCATGCCTATTTGAAATATTTAGGTCACTTACTATTCGTAACGTCGTCGTCTAGCAAGTATACAGTGGGTAAAGGCTGCAGCTGTATGGAAACGGGCGCGGAGCGCGCGGACGCGGGGCGGGACACGGAGCACACGGCGCAGTGCACGCCGCGCTTGTTGCCGCGACGCCACCCGGCCGCTATGAGCATGTTGCCGTCTACGATTAAATCAAGTTCAATAAATATATATAGGTAATTCATTGTTTAGGTTTTTGTAGAAATGCGTCAAAATTTTTATGATGCCTATGTTAAAAATAAATGATTTCTTATTATTATTAAATAGAGAGTTAAAGTTTGATAACCATAATTATCGAATGAACTACTAAAATTCTTTCAAATGTTAATAATGGTTATGGCTTTAGTGGTGCATAATTCCAAGAATAAACAGCACTGACTCTTGTGCGCGATAGACGCGGTAGCGACGTGTCCGCGCACGGCGCGCAGGCAGTCGGCGGCGACGTGCGCGCGCGCGCCCTCCCCCGGTGTCACCGCGCCCACCAGCCCCGTGCCCGTCACTACGCACAACCCACTGCACGCTACGCCGCTGCGAACAACCACAAGTAAATAAATCCTACTAATATTATATATGCGAAATTATGGATGTATGGATGGATGAAAGGATGTATGGATGAATAGATGGATATATATTTGTTACTCAATCACGCCGCAGCGACTGAACCGATTTGCCTGGGCATAGAGATAGATAATCTGTTATTTATCCCTGAAAAGAGTTCTCGTGGGAATTCAGAAACACATAATCCACGCGAACGAAGTCGCGGGCATTAGCTAGTAAATAAAATTTTAGCCATGCATTACAATTCCTGCAGATTATTCTTATTTGAAATTAACAGAATAGTTACATAAGGGTTCAAGGGGTAATAAAATTGGTAATTGTACATTCAAATTTTAATAAAAGGACATCTTTAGGATTAAAAGCCTTCTCACCCAAATCCTTTTAACGTGGGTGTAGCTCTCAACATCTGTATCCTGTCACTGATGGGTGCATCTGGCTTTTTCTCTAATGCTACCACTCTTCGCCCATTGTGGAAAAATGTTGCTTTTTTTATGGCTTCACCTAGATTTAAACAATAGATTTGATGTTAAAATAATGTTTTTAAATTATGATAGTGGGAACACAATCTTCTTCTTCTATATATATAAAATTCAAAGTCCTGACTGACTGACTGAGATATCAACGCACAGCCTAAACTACTGAAGTTAGAAACTTGAAATTTTTACAGTTGGTTCCTTTTATGACGTAGGCGCACACTAAGGAAGGATTTTTGAAAATTCAACCCCTAAGGGGGTAAATTAGGGGTTTGAAAAATCGAGCTTAATGTGAGCTAAGCCACGAGCAAAAGCTAGTATTTACATAATAATAAAGCTACTATTTGTAACATTGTTAACTGACAAGTACCTACTACCGGCTAATTGAAAAAAACCTTTTGCAAGTTTGGTCATTTCTAAACTGTATGCTTGCTAAGCAGTGATTGCACAGTTGCACCAAATCTCTAAATCTCAAATAAACTACTTTCTGTCCTTTTTTTCAGGTCTAGACAGACTAACCACAGAGCAATATAGAACTGCAATTGCAGCTTTGCAGTCTAAACACATAGTAACCGTAAAATAAGCTTAATTAATTTTTTTCAATAAAAATGATTTAGCCGTTTTCTACAAGAGGGCCTCATTTTATATTTTTACCTGGAAAGTTAGCTGTATATAAGGAAGTCCACTCATTTAGCAAATAATCCTTCTGTCCATAAACTGATACTTCGCCAACTGTAGTAGCTACTAGCAACTGTTTGCCTTCACCATCCCATTCTAAAGCCGACACCTGAAAGTAGATCATATTTTATTGAAACATTCAAACACATTTTTAAGCTATATGTGGTGATAAATTTTATACATCATTTAAATTTATTTGATTTTCCATTAAATCCCTATTTTTATTATGCAAAAGTGTGTTTGTTTGTCCTTAACTCAAACTGATTTATCATCAGTGGCGTGCATACAGGGTAGGCATTAAGCTGGCAGATGATATAAAATGGAGAAAATCTCCAGTACGAGTTATAAAAACTTAAGGGTAGGCTTTTTATAATTTGTACAATGCCTACCCTTAAGTTTTTTATAACTCGTACTGGAGATTTTTTCCATTTTATATCATCTGCCTATCCTGTTGTATGTACATTTTTTTTTTTTTTATATATCTATATAAAAATATAGATATATAAATATAGAATATATTTTTATATTTTTCTGTTGTATGTACATACTATGCACTCCACTGTTTATCATAGTACAATTTCACTTACAGGATGAACAGTGCTGGTAACCTTATGGCTGTCCCATGGTGTGTCCAAATCACACACATACACATGGCCTCCCCATGTTTCACCATCAGAGTCTGTGAGCTCAGTCAACGAGGAAAAGGCAATAATGTTGCACGTAGATATTGTGCAGATTGGCCTCACTACTTCTGGATCTGTTGTACTGAAATGTAGCAAAGTCACAATACATACAAAGTCCAAACGTTTCAAGATTTAAAGTTCATTCTGTTCACAATATTACTAGAAATAATATAAACTAAACTAAGGCCCAATAAAGAAGTCTGTCAATTATTAAGAGTGGCATTAGTGTTATCATTAGGTAAGGTAGTGGTGGAGGACTATCTTGTCTCTGAATAAAAAAAATCACGATTGTGGCTAGCTAATTTGGCTGCGGAACTTGTAGTTTTTCTGTCAACGAACTCTATTTAGTAGCCCGCAACTGGTGTTAGACGCCTGTGTTTCTGAGAACACGCAAAACTGTTGGCCCTACCTGATCAATCTCTGGTTCTTTAGGATAATGATCTTGACGAATTCGGCATACTTTTATTCCTGCAAAGGATATTTTGCAAAACCGAAAGAGTCGCACTTACCCATCAAAATGTGGCGGTTCGCATTTCAAAGGCTTACGTCTCATTGAATAAATAAGCTCCATTTTTGTTTTTTTAACGGATCACCATTTAATTTAGTACAAATAGTTAATTTCTTATGATAAATAATAAACAACAAAGTTCACGTTTCACCAAAGTTTCACTCCTCAATCAATTGTCAAACATCGACCATAGTTGTCAATTAACAAATCAACAATGTCAACAATCAATTTCCAAATGTCAAATATGTCAATGCAGGATGTCAAGTTGAAGTTAGACCATGGAGTTAGACTGCTGTCATATGTTTGTGCTGCTGTCGATAGAGGCATAGAGGCCAATTCATGAAAAACGAATACCTACCTACATATGTATAGTATCTTTTCTTCTTATTGAGCTTATGAAATGTATCTTTTAAATTGATCCAATATTGGAGAAGAAAATAGTAGCTAGAGCCAAACCTCGAATTATGACTTTCTACTTAGGTAGTAGGATCTGCGGTGTTTCTTATCTTATCGCACGAATTTGCTATAAAAATAATTGCAGGCGATAGCGATAGTTGATTCAAATGCCTAATTTTCAAAATTCTCTCCGACCACATTTCCTTTGTAATGGAAGATGCGATGCGTGGGAGACGGAGATCAAAAACACTGCGTCGCATCTTCAGTATAAATTAACTTTTTAATATTGTAAATTGATGTTATTTCAGTATTTTTTACCAAGTTTCAAGGTAATTTTAAACATTCCTCATCTTTCTCGCTAAGTTGTTGTACATCTACCTACAGTGAACAAAAACTTTTAAGGATAAATTGAAAATTTATGACACCCCCGACATGTGAATCTATAGCAGGACTAACAATGTACGATGTACCTGAATCCTGTTACCCAGTTTTCTGCTCCACTATCAGATCCTTGTCGATCCTCGATCATCATTTATTTAACACCTACTCACTGAAACCATTGTGAAGAGCCCAAACACGCTACGTCTACTGTAAGCTGCTGAGGAGTTGGGTACTCATAGACTACTTGATGCTGCAGCATCAGCTCAAGGAGGTTCAAGGTTACCATGGCTTGAAAATAATCCGAAGTAACAGTACACCAAATGTCAAATCAAGTAGCAAATGAACTGATGATCTTTAAAAGCTTGAGCAGACCTAGATCCACCTCGATCACGTCAGCTTTCAGAGAAAGCCGCATCAAAATCGGCCCGGTCGTTAGGGAGCTACAAGGGAACAGACAGACACATGTCAAACTTATTTTCGCCCTTCTTTTTTCTTCGGAGGTTAAAAAATCGTTTTTTTATTCATTTTTGGCTTTATGAACGGAATTTCTTAGGGTTATTAAACCTTCGACTTCGGTTTCGATTGAAGGTTGCGGCGATAGCGGATAAGTTATTGTTTTTGATATCGACGCCAAAATTGGCTACCCAAAAAAGCTTTTTGGAGTCAAGAAATTAAGTCAGGATCTTATCAGGCTGCAGTAGACTCTTGAAATTAGGAATTACCTGCCCGATTAGCGGCTTGTTTATTTACTAGATGTGGCCTGCGACTTCGTTCGCGTGGATTGAGGTTTTTTTATTCCACCAAGAATTCTCTCATTTTTCAGGATAAAAAGTAGTATATGTTATTCCAGACTATATATATCTATCTCTATGCCAAATTTCCACCAAGTCGATTGCCGTTGCGGCGTAATTGAGTAACTTCCATCCTCCATCCTCCATCCATTTAATATTAAGTAGGATCAAAAACTTAACAGAAAATAAAAGAAGAAAGCTATTAAAATGAATTATATTTTTTTAAAACCACGTTTACGTTCAAACTTAAAGAAAGATAGTTTCGCTTGACGTGAATTCGGAAGCGCACGTTTGTGTGATTCTTGTTTGTTTTCAGTACGATTTCTGCGTACAGCAGTAGTGTAAGAATTATTATTATTATAAAAATGCCAAGACGACGTATTATCAGAATTTTCTTGCGATAGTGTCCATGTTTCAACTTCTTTTAAAGGTGTTAATCCAAGTACTCGTACATCATTGTTTTCTTTAGGGGTTTCAAAATTTTTAAAATCGTTTTGCGAATTGTCTTGATCTTGAGCAATCATTTCTTCAGCATTTTGTTTGTCTGTATTAAAGCTATCACAATATAAATGCGAATATGTACTCGTGTTGTTATAACAAAACTTGGGCGGGCTGGTTTCAATTTCATCTTCAGCCGTTTTATTCAAACACTCTAACAAAGTTTTAGGATTTAATATAGGCTGATTTAAATCATAATCATCGGCTGAATCTAAAAGACTGAGCGTATTATTTGATGAAAGTATTTCAGGAGCTTCTTCTTCTTCTTCTTCCATGTAATCATCCATACTGATTGTACTTTCAGTTTTTTGAATTGAATAATCTTGGTTAAAATCTTTCTGGTAATTGTTTTGTGTTCTCTGTTGAACTTCATAATGCTTTCCATAAGTCACTTCTGAAAGTAAGTTATCTCGTTGGGTTATACATTTTTGGGATGCAGTATCGTGGTTTTCAACAATTAGTGCCCGAGGGAGAGGTATTTGAATCTTATCTATGTCCCTGATTTTATATGTTCTACTGGTCTTGGCTATTGTTGGCTTAGTATCTTGTTTGTCAGTCTTTTCACAATTATTATTTTTTATTTCAAAATTATTGCTAGTATTTATAGTTGCTTTCCTAAAAGATAAAAACAAATAGTCAAACCAATATAATATGAAATGAATATACCCACAACTTAAAAGATTATAATTCAGATTATTCAATCAGACAAATAAAACTCGAAATTACCTTTTAAAAATATCGCTGAATTTTTGTAATATATCCTTAACAGAAGAATTCTCTAGTTTCTCTTTAGAGCTATTCACTTCCGAAAATGTTTCTTTATTATCAGAAATTGATCCAAAATTTATCTTATCCTGCGTTTTAGATATTTTATTTGCTCCAGACAAATCAGGTTTCAATTTAACATCAAAGATGGTATCTGCAGAATATTGTTTATCTTCTGAATTTTCAGTTAGTTTATTATCATTAAAACCATAACTTGTTGACAAATTTGTTGTAACTATATCACGAAATTCTGGTGGCGGAGCTATAATTTCATCACTGTCTTGGTTTTGACTATATTCATCGACAGAATTTAAAAGATTTAACTTATTACTAAGAGGTTGTTTTTTAGGGCTTTCTTTTTCAACATTTTCAGAAATAATATTAAAATGCATCGATTCACTTTGTGTAGAATAATTTTGAAACTGTTGATTGTGCTTGCTATGCTGAATTTCAAATTCATTATGAATGGTAGCTTTTTCCATCAAGTCTCGTTGGACTATCGCGTTTTGGATATTAGTATTCTTAACCATTAGTGACTGGTACAAAGGTGTATGTAGATTACCTTTGTCAGTGATTTTAATTTGTCTACTACTTTTGGTCATAACGACTTGTGAATTTCTTTTATTACAACTTGTATCTCTTTTAAATTTTTGGATTTCATATACACTAGTATTTTGCCTGAAAAAGAAATGTATATATTTTAAATTTAAGAATTAAGAAGGTGAACATATGTCCGAAAATCATAGATTAGAATTCAAACAATTTCAACCGACTATTGTAATTTTGTATTGTGTACTGACTGTTTGTGGGGGAGGAGACGTATAATCCAGTACTAACGCATAGGTAGCTAAAAAAATCTCGTAACAAACCTATTAGTAGTATTGCTATATTTCTGTAATTTATGTGTATTTTCTTTATTAATTAATTTATTATCTTTAGTGAACATCATGCTTTTATTGCAATAGTTATCGTAATTTTGTAAAGATAAATTAATTGGGCAATGATTCATTTTCGAATAACTTTCTTTATAGTCAGTATTGGATTTAACAGTTCCAATGAAAGCTGAATCCCTTTTTTCTCCATTACACCAAAAAGGATTCATTGTAAGCCTTTTCTTTGTTAAGCTTTCTACTGTTTTAACTTTAGTATATTGACCGTTGTCTGCAATAGCTGCTTGGCAGACAAGAGCCTCCGACGCAGCTATTTTTGGATTATGTTTATGCTTAGTACTTATATTAACTTGATTTGTCTCAGCTGATAGTTCATCTTTTTTATAAACTATTTCAGTAACATCTAAGTCTACTTTAAGTTTGCTTATAATCTGAACTTGTTGTTTAGAAGAATTTTTAGTATAAATATTAAATGTATTTGTTTGCCCGAAAGAGTATGTATTAATTTTCTCAATATTTTGTCCAGAAGGTGACATTTCTAAATTATTTGATTCGGAATTATTATCTCTATAAGTGTAAGAGTTACTTATATTTGTAAGATTGATTTCTTTTTCAACAGGATAAGGTTGACTATTTGCTGGTGCAATTATTTGAACTTCATTATTAACAGAAAAAGGCAATTCATTTGATAGTACCATGCCGAGCCTTGGATTAAAGGTAGATATCGGATAATGTGTATTTTCATCGACAACTTTATCAGTATCTTTGAGAATAATTTCTTTTAAGTTCTTTTTTTGTTGTTCGGTTGACGTAAAAATATTATTTGCTGCATGGTTATAGGGCTTTATTTGTAAATCGGACTGGCCTTGTATGCAATTTTTTGCACGTCGTATGTTTATTACTTTCTCCTTTCGTTCGTTAATTGATGAATCGAAACTCTCACTTGTTTCTTGAAATTGATCTTTGTCTGCAAGTAGAAGCTTGGTTTCCTCGTCAATTGTATTAAAAAAGGGATTATTATTATTATTGGTTCCACTTTCACAATTCTTCACTGATTCATATTTTGTTAAATCTACCGATTCTTTTAGTTTTTCATTAAATTGATCTTTTACTGCTTGAGGATTGTTGTCATCATTAACGATATAGTTAAATATTTGATGATTGTTATCATCTTTACAATTTTTCAATGATTCATCAATTGTTAAGTCTATTGAATCTTTTACATCTATGTCCTTAACTGTGTTTGAAGAATCTATGACATCATCTACTAGTATTGAGTTTTTAATCCTAATTTTCTCTTGTGCTTGTTGCAAATATTTTTCTATTTCTGATTTTACTGTTTCAGAAAAATTAGTTTCACCTTTTATTTCTGCTAAATCGTTATCATCATTTAAGTCTCTATCTTCTACAATATCCAAAAAAGTGTAATTATTTTTTGTGTTTAACCTTCGACGATTCAGTAGCGTATTCATATTTTTATATGAACCAGTATTTCGTTTGTAATTATATTTAACAGGATCACTTTTGTGGAAATACGAAAATTGATTTTGTTTGGTTGGTTTGGGTTCTGTTTTATTTTTTATTTCATTTTCTATTTCACTCAAAATACCATTAACTTGTTCCTCATCTATATCTGTATCTTCTATCTCAAAATTTTCTGAAAATGCATTTTCAAGAGACTCATTTTCATAGTGATCATCATTTACATTACAAAGTGATTTTGTTTCGGAACATTTTTCAGTCAAAGGGAAGTTTGTTTTAGTTAAATTTTCTAGTAAATTTTGAGACATATTACATTTTTTATTAAAATCAACTTTAATTTCTTTTGCAGTTTTTTCTAAAGACTCTTTAAGTGAATTAAATGTGTTTATTATATTATTATCCCGCTTTCTTTTTTCTTTAGATTGAATAGTGTCATTTTGATTGAATATCTTCCTTTTTCTTTCTTTGAAAACATTAATGTCAGCCGTTTGATTCGTATTATGCCGTTTTTCCGATGTTTCAGGTAAGTTGAAGTGACTACCATTAGCATTTGCTTCAGTTAACGGATTTATATCCATGAATGAATATTCGCATTTTTCATCAATGCCAACTGAAACAAAGAACATCACTGTGTCATATTGATATATTCAAGGGTGTTAGATTAGAACCCTTATCATGGGTAGAAAAAAATATCAAAATACCTAAAGTTGAACTGATGCAGTGAGTAAACACTTTGTGCTCATTAGTGTGTTTCCTGGTTACCTCAAATGTAATGCATCCGTCGTAAACGTAAATAAGATCAGACTCCCTGTAAAAACATGTAACAATGGAGTAAAGCTACTTATTGCATTTCGCACTTTAACTAACAAGTAGGTACCATAGTGTTTCTGATTCACGAACAAAATTAATTGAAAATTTTTAACTTTGATTGGCTATCATATCTCGATAAATTTCAAAAATGTTTGCATCATGGTTTGCACTTAGGATGTTTATTTTGCTTTGGTCCAAATTTTATTTGAATAATATGATGCAGTACTATACGCATAAGTCAATGAATATAACAGTTATAGCACCATAACAGTTCTCCATTTTGATATAAAAAAAATATTCTTAGTACCTTCACATTCACTGAAAATAATGCAAAGATTTCCTACCTCCGCACTTTTTTGGTATTTGAAAGATTAATGTTAAAACTAGGCGTTTACTTACTTGAAGGTTGTGAAATACAAAAGATAGTTTTCCGAGTCCCCCACAATAATATAACACTTATGATTGGCACCGGCTGTCAGGTTATCCATATTTTCTGCTAAATGCGTCTGATTCAGTAGCGATAGTTGAATACGCACGACCTTCTCGTTCACCGGTGTCATAGTTAGATTGTATTTTGGAAGTAAACTTATTTGTTTTCTTAGTATGTTACCAGCGGGGGGACCTTTGTTCATTATCTGGAATGGTAGAACGAACGGTGTAACTCATATAAGAGCATTTTGACAATATTCAAACGATTGCAATGGCCTCTGATTAGATGGTACCCTCCCGCTATTAGTTAAAATGCATTGATATAGTAAGATCGCTATAAATTCAGTCAGAGACCAATGTGTTCGTTACACATATACTGTTATTAAAGAAATAAGAGAATGTTACCCACAGTAAGCAAGTTTATCTCTTAAAATCTAGATTCTAGATCAGTTAGGTCAAGTGTCAATCACATTTCACTCATGTCTTGACACTAAACTTATGAGTATTATCATTTGCTCATACGAAAGCTCATACTGAATCTAGTATAACATCTACTCGGTGCGCGGCGTTCACACCACACCTTTATATTCTAAATAGCTATTGCCCGCGGCTTCGTTCACGTTAAGTTCGATTTTTCAAACCCCTATTTTACTCTCTTTGGGGTTGAATTTTCAAAAGTCTTTTCTTAGCGGATGCCTACGTCATAATAGTTAGGTCCCTGTATACCAAACAGCCCAATCCGTCCAGTGATTTGAGCTATGCGTTGATATAGATCAGACAGTGTCAGTCAGTTACCTTTTCCTTTTATATACAGAAGAAGATAATAACTATAACTAAACTAGTTGACTCAGAGAACTCGCTTCGCTCGTTCAATGATGTACCTAATACGCAAATTTAAATTATATACCTATACTAAAAGTTCTATCAATGCTACTATTTTCATTAAAAAAACAAACATGGGCAAACATGGGACTGTCTGTTTTCGTGCCGAGAAGAAAAATTTATTTCCAGAAGTCATAATCGCTTCCAAAATCAATCGCTTTGTCGCAAAGGTTGCCAGAGGCAAAATTATTTAAATGTAATTTTTTATTACTGTACTAACCCTTTCCAAATCCCTGGGATGACTTTCTTCCAAGAGCATAAAGTTGGTTTTCCCAGCTGACGCGAGCAGCGTGCCGTAAGTCGGTCCAATGCCTTTCAGTTGTCGACTCACGTAAGGCGAATTTTCCCATAGATGAGCTGATATGCATTTTGCTAGGATCAGGGAGTTCAGAATTGCCGAGTAGAACTTGGGATATTGGGAAATCAGATTGGGGCGAGTTACGTACGAAACTAGACCTGTAGGAAGAAAAGATTTATGTCACGTAAAGGTCACCGATGTTTCCATGTCGTTAAATTACGATATCCTGACTAATATCCGTACTGATAGTGGTTGTTTGTTGGTTTGTCATTCAATAACGCTGCAAAAGAGCTACAGATCGACGTGATTTTTTGCATGCGTAGAGTTAAGGACCTGGAGAGTGACTTTAGGCTTTAAGGCTACTTTTATCCCAAAAAATCACTTTTGATTCTTTGACTTTTAATAATAAAAAGTTCAGATTCAGGTTTCAGCCGTTCAGCGCTGTCTGTTTGTCTAGGCCTGAAAAGCTAAATTATAACATGGTATCCTTAAAACAACGAACATTTGCAAACCCTGTCGGCAGTCCTCATGATCTTCATAGCTTCTTGGTTGAGGGAGGGATCCGGGATGGGCAGGCATCCTAGGACTGCTTGGATTACGCTGGAGGGAAATGAAGGAGTATAATGAGGTAGTTGCATAAGATTGTGTGTTTCAAGTAAATATAGGTATACAGCACAATTTCGAGGAATATCGCGTTTAGGTTTGTAAATAGAAAAAAAAATTTCTTAATTTTTGTTGTATAGGCATTAGTATAGTAGGCTGTATAGGCATATTATTGTAAACCTTTAGTTAGGTACTCTGACAGGTTCAAACTACGAATGGTCAAGTTTATCTCTATGAACTATACCACATTCAGAGAGCAGTATCAAGTTCCTATTTACATGAATTTTTACAACTCTTGCACGAATTTGAATTTCGTTTTAAAAATCCGACTACAAACGTCACTACAAGTATATAAAGTCGGCCTATAAAATTTGAAGAGTCACCCCGATTTCTCCAGGATTCCATCATCAGATCCTGACCTGATGACTATGAAAACCTGGGAAGTAGGTAAATCGGTCCAGGCGTCTTTGATCAATCGGGGAAACCTCCTCCTTTTTTGAGGTTAGTTAAAAAATAATGATTATAAAACATTTAACATGATGATGAAATATGGAAAAAATCCCAAGCATTTTTTTTTTTGGTTTCAATAAAATTTCATATTCTCCACCTTCGCATAGTCAGCTGATTGCCAAAGATGATTATTATTTATTATTATTATAAATTCTTCCGTATTATGGGCTTGAAAGATATTCAGCGACATATCTCTGATAATTTTTCCATAACAGGCTACTATAATGTGTCGTTTTTAACCAATTAAGATAATTTTCGCAGAGCTGTAAAATTATAATATGGTGATAAATTCGTCCCATATTATATGCTAATGAGAGAACAGACTGCAGAATATTTACGAAAAATGTTCAATGAACGTTTTCCGAGACGCGACGAGGCGCGCAGATAATAACTCTGCAGTAACTGCGGAGCTACAAGTGTGCGAAGGGACAAGAGTTACGTAATAGAAAGAGAGAAAAATGTAGGTGAATAAGACGGTAGGTAAGTAGCGCTGTGTCACTTTGCACTTTATTGTGTGGTAACAAGAGTCGGTATTTATTTAAATCATTTTGCAGAGTGAATCTTCTGTACCTTTAGTCTTCTGTATGTACCTTTGTTGTGTCGGTCTGATCTACTGCCTATCTACGTATATCCAAATTAGTCATGGCTTTCGCTGACAAGCCATTAGAGACTAGGATCAAGATGTCAGTGTACCCTGCAACGGTAATCTCTCACCAGCTGAGTTTCATCTGGCGGCTGTTGATCTTGCCCTTCATCGGGTAGCGGATGGTGGCGGCCGCGCTGTTCCGGTTGAGCGCGTTCAAACAGCGCCGCTCGTCCACGCGCAGATGCATATCCGACAGTTCGTGACTCTCGCACACCAGCCACAGCAGACGCTCGAGACTCTCCGTGCCCTCTAACTGTCGCGAATAAACAAATATGCTACTCTACGTTGCGTTGCGTTCTTTTATTTGCTTATTTCTAAGTTCACTGCCTCATTAGTTGGCTTCTAAATAACTTACTTACTTACTTCGCTGGCTCAGTGACCCAAAGAGGATCTTGGCCTCCGACACCAGAAGCTGCCACTCATGCCTCTCCTGCGCCGCTTCACGCAAATTGGGTGCATTGAGGGCTTGCAGGTCCTTCGACACTTCGTCTACCCAGCGATACCTGGGTCGTCCAACGGGGCGTTTTCCTATTGGGCGACCCAAGTATGCTCTCCTAACAGCACGATCCCCTGTCATTCTCTCTAGGTGCCCGAGCCAGCGGCGTCTTGCCGATTTATATTCTCCTGGCTTCTAAATTAGCTCGCTATTATTTTAGACAGACGCAAATATGTCCTCTCGAGCGAATCCGGCCACGACGACTAATCCCTGAATTCGCTTTTGAATTAATGCTTAGAAAGAAAGAAGAAGAAGCCTGCTAACATCTTAGACTGTATTGTCATTTACCATTCGGTGAGATCGCATTAAAGGGCTATCTTGTCATCGAATAAAAAAAAAAGATGGATGGGACAGAAATGACAGAAGATTAGGCTTCTGCGCAGGGGATATTAATGTCCTAAAGTATGTGCGCAATCACGGGTGCGCTCTCAATTCCTTCACTCTCATAGTTTAATAGGGATACACCGGAGAGAGGTCAGGCACATGACCAACATTTTAACGTGCTCTCAGGCAGCAGGGGATGATACACCAGCAATTTACTCTCCCCGGGCTAGTTACTAAGAATTTCTTGACAGACCAACCTACTCGTAATAAGTACACTTTTTGGCTCGAGCCGGGAATCGATACCGGGACTTTGTTCGCAGTCGAACATGCTAACAGGGTAGTTAATAATCCTTACTAATATTATAAATGTGTTTTTTGTATGGGTATACTTGAAGACCTCGAGAGTGAATAAGTTACTTTTTATCCCGAAAGATCAAAGAGTTTCCACGGGATTATAAAAACTAAATCCACGCGGATGAAGTCGCGGGCATCAGTTAGTACCTTCATAATGAGCTTCATGGTCTCCAAGTCCAGGTAATAGAGCGACATCAGTCGTCCAGCTTCCGTCGACTCTATGCAGCTTAATTCGTCCATTGTAATGAGTCCGGCGCTGGCCAGTCCGTTCATTGCCCGAACACATAGCTCTGAAAGTATAGTTTTTTTACACAAACGGGGAGCAAACTTGCAGGCAGGTCATCCTATCTCAAACTTAACCCTTAACTTATCAGTCCTTTAGGTATATTTTTTTAACGAATGAGTGGGAGTCAAAAATATTTGGCGAGTTCACCTTGGCTATTTATTCCTTTTTTTTAAACAAAAAAAAGACAGTGGCTACTCTCCATGCAACTCGTCCGAACTTCGTCGGTCGTTGAGTGTTGGCGATCGATTTGACATTGAGATTTAATTTACAATGTACGATATTGATATGGTACCTATAGGTATATAAAATCTCCAAAGATATATTCAAAACTAGCTTTTGCATAGGCAAAAGCTAGTTTTGAAAGCCTTAGGGCTTTGCTCATTTTCCCTATTTTACCCCCTTAGGTAAGGAAATTTTCAAAAATCCTTTATTAACAGATGCCTACGTCATAATAGCTATCGGTTAGTCTTTCAGCCCGATCCGTTTAGTGCTTTGAGCTGTACGTTGATAGGTCAAACAGTCAGTAAGTCAATCAGTCAATCAGTCACTCAGTCACTCAGTCACCTTTCCCTTCTATACAATTCACATAAGTATTTGTCGTAGATGAGAATTCCGTCTTCCGTCTTTCCAACTAACTATAATGTGGGTGTCTTTAAATCAAGAGTGAATAGGCATCTTCTAGGCAAGCGCGCACCTTCTTAGGCTGCATCTTCACTTAACTACCATCAGGTGAGATCGCAGTCAAGCGCTAGTCTAAATATTAAAAAAAAGACGTGTGGCACTCGGGGACTGCCGCGGTAAAGCTATTGCATAGCTTTTTTTATCAACGCCATCTAGCGGTGAGAGGAGTCCCGTGTCAGGTTATTTTCGTTACGGAATTTCTGGATTCGGTCTCCACGCTCAAGGCCCGCGATAGAAGCTATGCAATAGCTTAAAAAAAAAGAATGAAAACTATCAAAATCCGTTGCGTAGTCTCGAATAAATAAGCTTACAAATAGACGCGGATAGTTATTTAATTTTACTATGTAGAAATACAGTAGGATGAGTCGCATCGCATTCCGCTGAGCGAGGCAACTACACAAAGAACATGCGCGGTACTCATTAGGTGCATCAATGACATTTCCAGCGTTTGTAGCCAAAGGGCATGCAACGGGGAGGTGATTAAGAATATCACAAGTCACGCTAGCTATAAGCGGAGAGCGATTTTGTCGATGATAGCCAAACCGACTGCGCGATGCAAAGGAGGTTAATGTGTTTATCAGTCTATGTATGTAGATGACCGAATGAATGATGCATTCATCATTCATTCGGTCATCTACATACATAGACTACATAGATATGACCGAATGAATGATGAATGCATCATTCATTCGGTCATCTACCTAGGTAGAAAGCTTTCTACTCTACCTGTGAATAACCTAACCGAACCCGTTCATGGACCGGACGCCCGGAGGAACGCCCGTTCCCCTCAAACTAGTGTGTAAATCACGGAGTAGGAACGACATTAAGGATGGGGTTAGAATATGGTCTTTCAGTTTTCAGTCCGGTCCATTTTAAAATATAAAAAAATTAAATTAAATCCAAATATCTAACAACTATTAACTTGTTTATTAAAATTCTTAAATAAATAACTTAAATAAATTAAAATTACCACTACTTAAATTTACAAAAAATACACGCCGTCCAAGTGGTCGTTTATGGGCATGGTGCCCAAAACACTGGCGCTATTCCCTCGTTGTATAGCGAGGCTTAGGCGTTGGGCTAAATAAGCGCCAGCTCTTTGGTCACCTGAGGCGTGGATCAGTCTTTCGGACACGACATTCATAAAATTCTTCGTGTCCGATGACCATGGGCCCAGAGTCATGTATATAATCAAAGGCCCAGAGTCTCAAAAGCAAGCGCCGCAAAAACATAGTACTTAGAAATGGCTGAGTATTTGCGGCGCTTGAGTAATTGAGCAGATTCGGCAGCTGCACCCGCTTTTTGGCACGAGTCCTGTAGATGGGACGCTGCCAACGTATCTTATTTTAATTTAATTACATTTTTAATTTAAATTACATTTTTAATTTAATTCTTAAATTAAAAATGTAATTTAAAATAATTAATTAATTAAGCAATGTCGCGTTTTCTTTTAATTTTGCGCCACTGTATAAACTGCAACGGCGCAATGTAACGAGCATTCAGACTCATCCATCACGATCCGGAACCTACCTACATAACAAGGCCGTTAGAGTCATGGTAGTGATTTTTAGTTTTTTTGAAAAATACACATCATAACTCATAATTTAATAGAAAGAATTACCTACAATTCTGTAAAATATTTGACAAGTTTTAGAGATTAGCATAGGGTAGGTAGATGCAGTGCAAGTAGTAATTAGGTAGGTACTTAATGTCGCGGATTCTTTTCATTTGGCGCCATTGTGTAAACTGAAACAACGCAATCTAAAGAGTGCTTAAGACATGGCTCAAGACTCAGTAATCACTAAACCTAGATATCTACATATTGTTATAGTAATATATGTAGGCCGTTACAGATATGATAGCTATTTTCATAGTTTTTATCCTAGCTTTAAGGCAAACCAAAAAGGAAGGGTTATGATTTTAGCACTCTATATATCTATGCATACGTACACATACATACATAGGTTAACTTAACGATAAAATGATTTAATTTTAATGGTTAAGTTTTTTTTATCAATTTTTCGGGGTTTATCACCAGCTGGCATGTTCACTCCATAATGATTAAGTTAAATACTAACCCAATTTTTTTGCAGCTTTAACTAGTAGATAATATAAAAGTAGACAATAATAATTTTTAAATTAGGAACCGTAATATTGGGGCAGTGGCAACCCTAGTAAGCAATGTTAAGGTATAATACCTACCAACACGATTAAACTCGATTATCTCGATTAAACTGTAATAAGGACGGAGTTTTAATCGGAGGCATATATTAGGTTAGGTAGTTATTAAGTATGAAGTAGTTAGAATAATAATGGATTAATCAAACGCTGTCGGCCTGTCGGCAACTCATTGTTTTACAAAATTAACTTCATTCTTTGACATACAGTTAAGATTCTTGGAAATTGATACCTACCTATATTGGAAGACAGCTTGGCAAAAATAGGCTAATTTTATTAGAAGATATTTGTGTATCTTTTAAAAAGTATAAACACTCTTTCTGTGTAAGTCCCGTCAAAATAGGTTTAGTTTAAACCCATAGGCAGACAAAATTTTTAGCTAATCGTGTGTTGTTTAAGCTATGGTTCAAATAATAATCATATGAGTTATCTCAAAAGAACAGACAGACACTTCAACTTTATTTGTTGGCAACGTAGGTTTAAAATTTTTTTTAATCTGTGAATACACAGGACTCACTAGTGATTTAAAAAATTCAGGATTCACCAAACAAAGTGGAATGAAATAAATTAATTTATTTTAAGAATTTTTTTGTGAAACAATAAACTTACTCGTAAGTTATAAAATAATAAGTTACCTTCTATCTTCTTAGAGATGAGCTCCGGGGGTGCAGCGGGTGGGAGGCTGAGGTATCTCCTAGGATCCCGTACGGCCCTCACGCTGAGGAAGGTGGAGTTAACCCACTGCACACATTGAGCCACGTCGCTCACTGTACCCAGGGCAGCTTCACTGTTCAGGTTCTCAGCTAAGCGTTTGTGCAAGTAGCTCTGCAATGGCTCACAACCTCCCACTAATGCTTGATAACGTGCCTGTGGGGTTGTTAGTTGCATTAAATACCTACTCAAAGATGATCCAAACGAAATATAAATCGCAAACGGACAAAGCCAACGGAGAAAACATAGTGATTATAATTAAACTCAGTGGCTTAGAACTCTTTGGAAGAGGCATAATATTATACGATATTAAAACAAAAAAAAACAGAAATTGCGTTTGACATACGTAACCTTCACGCATTCAATATTTTTTAGTAATTATATTAAATAATAATTTAATAAACATATTTCTTATTTACAAACATAGAAATGGTGTCGAAGGAAGAAAGGAAAGCAAAGAAGGAGGCGAAAAGGCTGGAGAAACTACGAGCCGAAGCTGAGTTACGAAAGAAGCTCAAGCGGGAGGAACTTGAGCGTGAGATAGCGAATCAAGCACGAAAACGCGGCGAACTAGACAAAAGTTGGCGCGAAATGATGCTCAAAATAAAAGAGCCCGTTTTCAGGCAGGAAATTCAAGTTATGTGGCATGTCTTCGAAAGAACCTACGACAAGAAAGATTACCTAATTAAATACACAATGCAGTTAATGGACACAGCTGATGATCAGTTTCAAAGAACTGTGGCGAGTTTTTGTGACACAATCGATACTATGATCAATAAGTTTCTCTCTGAGATGGAACAGCTGTCAAAACTCAATGACCTCAGAACATCTCGCCTTCTAAAGGCCGGGGAAGACGAAGCTACTCGTATTATGGCAGACCACAATACAGCTGAGACGCATCTTCAACTTTTACTCTATCATGGACACACAACTGCAGATACATTGGCTTGGACGACTAGAGGTGAAAATTTAGTCAAGGAAGACGAAGATCGTAATAAATATGCTAGTGAACGTGAAAACTTACGCTCTTATCTCGAAAATACATACAACATTATGTGGGATGAATATAAAGCAGTCCTTAAAGCTTACGTAACTGGTACTTCTGATAATTTGAAAAAAGTCCGAAAATTGCGTCGAAAAGAAAACTTGATGGCCGATATCATCGCATCTCAAGCTAAAAAGATAGCTAATAGTGACGGATTACTCAAACGCCTGCGAACCGAATTAGCGGCATACGAATCAGGTACGAAACAAGCCGTTTTCCGAGACCGCCGTAATCGTCATCGAGCTGCGTGTTTTCGTTTGAAGAAAACATTATTGGATGGATGCGTTACAGACACAAAACAAATGGCGAAGCTGGTTCGTATGTCGGATGATACAACAGAATGGCTCGAATCGGCATATAAACAAGGCGAGAAGATGTTGCGAATGGCTGCACTTTGTAGGAAATTTGAAACGCAACGGGAAAAAATTATGCCGTTTGGTTCAAACCAGCCTTACTCACCTACGCAAACTAAAGTTAGCTTACGCCGTCAACAATCTGATGATTCTCTAGTTGTGAATGCTATTTCATCTACTGGAGGTCTAACCAGGCTTTGGCAGAGAATATCAAAAGCTGACTTATCCAGGCGAGCGTTAATTCGAGAAAAAATGTTTTTAGAAGAAGAGAACGCACTAATTATTCAAAAGATACAAGAGTACAGAGAGAATAATATAACTCCACAAACGCAAAGATGCATCTGCAATAAGAATTCGAAAACTAATGTATCTCATCCAGTGGCTATCGATGGTGTTTTGGAAGTTGCTAAATATCATTAGTACATAATATTTCGAAAAAGTCGAATAGTTTTGTAAAATTGGACAAAAACAACTGCCTACCTAAAAACTTTTACTAAATATTTCAAATATACATTTAATTTTGGAAATAATTTTCGTTTTATTTTCCTGGGAGTTTTGAAACTGTACAGTTTTATATATTTTGTTATATTACGACAGTCAGCATGAACGTAGACACATGATGCAATTACAAAAGACATATAGCACAAGGCGCAAAGCGCAAACGATGCCATTTTGACCTTACCTACTTCTGAAGGTTTGGGACACGCCACAATCGAATAGCGGTTTATACCATAAACATAGTATTCCTTACTACATGGTTTGTGCACATTTATTCAACACGATTCTACTATTCATATATAGGTACAGTCTGCGAACCAGTAGCCAAACTTCAAGCATCTAAATATATAAACGGAAAAGGTGACTGCCTGACTGACTGGTCTATCAACCTACAGCTCAACCCACTGAACGCATCGGGCTGAAAGACATACAGCTTTTATGACGTAGGCGTCCGCTTTTAAAAACATCCTTCTTTTTGGAAGTTGGTTAAAAATTGTAGGTACTTACATATAATATTTATGAAAATTACATCAGCTTATGCTTCATGTTTTATTTTTGAGGATTAGCTTTCCCTTTATATTTCCGCTTATATTTCATACCATTGTCAAACATCAATAATATAATTTTCGCATTTTTATTTGCCATTCAAACTTGAAAAGGACTGATACTTACAATTTATTATAAGTTTAATTTAAACTTAAACCTAATCAAACATTAATCTATTAGTAGAATATAAAAAAGATGAATTTTTTGGTTTCGTAATTTATAAAATCAAGTTTTCGTGTCATTTGCTAAAACAAAGGCCGATTAAATTACCAACGTATTTTGAACTTCGGACACATTAATATTTTTATTTGAATAATCTTCAACATTAATCTGTTCATTTAATTAAGAGATAATACAAAACTAGCTGAAAACTGCAACTTTGGATTTATATTTTTGCAAGTAAAATATTTTGTGCATCTCGGGATCTACACTTCCATTGAAAAGAAAGTGTGCTGTCACGCTATTAGCAAAAGTTCAAATAAATAAATATGATATGTAATGTAATTTCATCTTTTAATTTAATTAGCTTCCCTGAATTCCTCACTCTACCAAGTGATATCTATGTTCAATTATTTTCTTAGTAGTCTTCAACTTCTTATAATATAAACGTAAAAATTCTTTTTACAAAACCAACTGCAAACGCCACTACAAAGTGTATCAATTGTGTCTATAAAATTTGAAGAGTTCCCTCGATTTCTCCATGATCCCATCATCAGACCCTGACCTGATGACTATGGGATATTATTCTGTTATTCATCGCTTCGTTAGGGCCATTATAAGGAGGTCCAAGGAAACAGACTAAATTAGGACATAAAACCCAACTTAGAGAAATATATCTTCTTGCGTGATTTATCTTTATTCCGGAGAAATGAATGTTGCACATTGTATAGCACGAATGCATTGAATCTTGAATCGCAAAAGCTCAATTGAACCTCCATTATGAAAATGACTAGATCATTATGAACAAAACTTTGAACAATAAAATTACCAACCAATCATATCACAACGCTTCGCCAATAAACGCACAAGATGAATATTAATTTTTCACCTCTCTAGCTCAAAAAGGGCGCCTTTGCTGCCCAAAACCAGTGAGCAAAAGTCGTTTTTGCTCACTCAGTGAGAAAAAGTGTTTTGAATATAGAACGCATTGGATTGGCGTTTCTTCAACTCATCGTCTCAAGAAACGTTCAGAAATTTTGTATATAATATTGCATACCCCATACATTTTATTTCGACAAAATTTTTTAACTCTCTATTTTATTATTTAAACTACTTATTTACTTTTCGTAAATGTGTTTTAGACTTTATAATTCTGTAACACAACATGAAACATAAAAGAAAATTAAAATTAATTAATTAATAAGTATATTTTATTTTATGAATGACACAATTCCGAACGCAGACAAAAGAGTAATATAAAATGGCGGCAAAAAAAAAAAATAATTAACTCTATTCTATATCTTAATTAGGTACTAATTTCTTAGTAGTTATTTGTTGTAAGAATTTTAAAATAACAAAATGAGTGAATCTAGTGATAATTTAACACCTTCAGAATTAAAAGAATTAGTGTCTAACGCTGAATTAAACTTTCTTCCGGAAAAGTCTCGTGAAAAATACTTGAAAGCCAATGAATTATTTAATGATTGGAGACTTTCTAAGGGTGCGAAGTCCTATTCAGTTCAGAGACTGTTATTTTATCATATTACATGGAATTGTCTAAAAAAAGGTAACCATCTACATTATGGAGTATTTACTCCATGTTAAAAGCTACAATCAAATCGAAATGCGACGCTCACATTGAAACTTATCCTAAACTTATTGCATTTTTGAAAAGACAGTCGGAGGGGCACAAATCCAAAAAATCTAAAGTTTTCACCGCTCATGATATTGAAAAGTTTTTAAATAAATAAACCTAATTTTTAAACTTTTATAATATCCTTTATGTTTTAATAAATATTTTTCTTACATCTTGTATTTTTTCGCTATTGAGGTGAAAAGTTGTATGTATCACACGATAGCAAAGTTTTTGCTTCTTGTGCCTTTGAATCCCTCACTACTCTCAGGATTCTAACTTAGAATCACTCGCTACGCTCGTGATTCTATATTAGAAACCTTCGTTCGCTCGGGATTCAAACTAGGCACTCGCAACAAAAATGAACTTTGCTATCTTGTTGAACAAATAACTATTCTTATACATCTAAGACCTACTACGAGTATTTATTTATAGTAACTAAGACTAACTAATGTAATCATTTTTGGCTTTATTTAAGGAATATAATAATCTTGTAAAATTATGTTGTAAACGCTGTTAATTACCAATAAATAAATAAACTATATTTTAAAGGAAGTCATTCATTTATTACACACTTTCCTTCTTGACTGGGAGAAAATGCGTTCGATTTTTGTTTCCTTCATAGAGACCTTGCACCGAAAAGCAGAGCAGCATTGTTGCAAGCAGTGTTGGCAGACCCTTATTGGATGAACTAACGATTGAGAAACAAAGAGCTGCTGGATACAAGCGGCACAATACTGTGAATTGCTTTTTTTTAAATATGCGAATTGCATACATGATTTTTTTTTAATATATAGACGAGCCTAAGAATATTAATCTAAGAGACTAGCGCTTGACTGCGATCTAAGAAGGTGCGCGCTTGCCTAGAAGATGCCTATTCACTCTTGATTTAAATACACCCACGTCCCACATGATACAACTGGTACTTAACTATACCTACTGCTACTAAATGTAATGTGTACCTATTGCAAACGTCTGTCTGTCTAGCTAAACACAATTATGTGTTAATTGTTTCATGTGAAAAATGGAAAACTTTTGAAATAATTGCAGGTTTCGGTTTAGCTTTATTATAAAATCAAATGAGAAATCAGGCATGTGCTTCATAGTACCTACCTAAGAATGAAAAGATGATTGACTGACTGATCTATCTCTACCGTCTATCACTGATAGACGGCACACAGATAGCGGATGTTTACGTCATAATAGCTAAGAAAAGATTTTTGAAAATTTAACCCCTAAGGGGATGAAACATGAGTTAGGTAAGCCGCAGGCAAAAGCTAGTAATATATATGTATAGTACTAGCTGATTCCTGCGACTTCGTACGCGCGGATTAAAAGATTTTTATTTTATTTGTGTTTTAAAATGCCTATGTGTTACACCTAGATATGAGCTATCTCTATTTCCTAATTTCAGCCCAATCGGTCCATTTTTTGTGGCGTGAAGGTGTAACAAACATCCAAACATCCATACTTACCTCCATCCTCACAAACGTTTGCCTTTATTATATTAAAGTGAAGTGTGATCTGATATGATTAGTGTTCTAATAGGATAGCATAGTTAATTCTATCAAGTCGCTCAAAAACAAAAAGTCTTATCTATACTTATAATAAAACTGTAACTGGAAGATTTCTGTACTTTCCCCTCTAAAGTCCTCAGTCCGCATCTTCCCGTTGAGTCATTGAGGCTCTATCGAGGTATGTATCATCGTCAAATTGCATGAGATGTCATGAATTATGTTGATAGAGTGCTTCGCTTTCACCGGGTTTGTGGTAAAGATAGCCTTAGTAGGAAGAAGGACGCCCTAGATAGCACAATGAACTATATTATACTGTTATGGAACTCATAGAATCAGTTATGGAACTTAGATTAATTCTCGTCTCCTCTCATTTAAAGGTAGGCTTGCATCATTCGCCAGGTAAAATTATTTAATATCACGACTCGCATTACGATGAGCTTTTAGCTAGGAATTGTTTTTGTAAATGAGTTGTTGCTACAATGTTAACATTTTGTGTATAATTAGAAATACCAAAGTCACCTTTCAAGGTGAAACCGGTAACAGTCTTCTTATTGGTTTCGAAGGCGAAAATGATGTCACAAACCAAACCGATTCTTTTTGATATCTAAGCTCCAATAATTGTATTTTACTTATGCATTATTGTATTTCTTTATTTTGGACATTACCGAAAAATATAGTCTCTACTATATTAAAAATACGAAAGTGTAATAATAATTTATTATAATGTCCTCCCGACCGAATCTGGCCACGGCAGCTATGGGCACCGGCGCGCGCCGTGCTGTTGCCTTGCCGGCAAGTGGAAAAACGTCCAATTTCTTGCCACCAACAAAGCCAATGCTTTTGATTTTTAACCGACTTCCAAAAAAGAGGAGGTTATCAATTCGGCCGGTATCTTTTTTTTTGTGACGCTTTTTTTGGTGATATGCATAATATCAGTGAATCTTTATTCTATTGTACAAAAAATACTATTTTAAAGTAGTATAGCAATTTTTTTTTGTTTCTTAATCATCTAATAACAACCGATTATAATATTACATCTTTATTTTTTTTTATTAGCTTTATTTTATCGAAACGTTTAGGTGATTATGAAGATTCGAGGCTTTTCCGACCACGCTTCTATCGTTGAACCTATTATGTCTAATAATCCTATCCTAATCTTTAGGCAAGCTTACATTCACGGACACTCGATCGACACGAAATATAATATTATGACGAAATATGAGTTTATTGTATATATCCACTTTTTTATACATATAAATATCTTTGTACATCTATAACACAATAATAACAGATCGACAGATCTATTACGAAAATGAGAGATATAAAAAGTTTCAATAGGAATTCACGATGTTCGTTAGGTTGCTATTCAAACATATTGCGTTGACAGAGTTGGCTATATGGGTGGCAGGTGGCAGATGCCCACAACATGGTGTAAATTTTTCAACATTGACATAGTTGACTTGCTTTTTTTTATTTTCAAAGGAGCCAATGCTGAACTTCTTTTGGAGTCTTGTCAAAATTCAAAATTTATTTATTTCATGTAGGCTAACTTGTAGCTCTTATGATACGTCATAAATCTACCACCGGTTCGGAATGCAGATTCTGCTGAGAAGAGCCGGTAAGAAACTCAGCAGTTGCTCTTTTCAAAAAAATTTTTTTACAAAGCTATGCTATGTATACAGTGCTTCCACAATAAAGCTTCAAAAATGCAAAAATGCATACGTAGGTACAACAATCCAACGCATGTCAAGATGGGCAGTCAAAGCAGACCCATTCCCGTTGGTGGCACCCGTTCACGAGCATGACGCATGATCCAGCCATTGCTTCGCTCAACCATATTTGAGGGAACGTAACAACTTCTCAGCAGAATCTCCTTTTACAATTGCGTTAGAACCGGAGTCATACCCGACTCATCTTCTAAGCAAGCGCGTACCATCTTAGGCTTCACTTACTATCAAGTGAGATCGCAGCTAAGCACTAGTCTATGTATGTATTAAAAAAGGCATGACTTTTTGACCGGCCCCTTGAAATCTAGATATCATGAGCGGCTCCCTGCGACTCGTTTGATGTCCAACTGGGCAGCGTTCGGGAAACTTCGAGATGTCTTCTCATTCAAAATTCCTGTGTCTGAAGGCTAAAGTCTTCGAACAGTGCGTGTTGCCAGTGATGACTTATGGTCCTAATAAACCAATAATAACTATAGACCTAATAAGAAGGTTTAGGATCATTCGGCGGGCGATGGAGAGAGCTATGGACGGAGTATCCCTGCGAGATCCAATCAGAAATGAGGAGATCCGTAAGAGAACCAAATATATATACATAACATAGAAAATTTTGTGGTCAACCCTAAAGGCCGAAGTCTAAATAATAATAATATTAATTATTGATATTGCAGCAAAACATATCTTTTACGTTATCCGAATGGAATGAGGATTAACGCCTATTTCGAAAAAACGACAACCTGAGTGAATAATTACAATTACCATCCGTAGAACGCGTGTAAATGCTTGGAAAATGACATAAAGTCGAATTAAGTTATTGACGCATAATTATCAGTCAGTTATGGATGTGTGGAGCATCCATCACGATAAGGCGACATTGCAGCATCTTCCTAAAGCCCGTGCAGTTGTGGGGTGCGTATATAAGTGCAGACGAGGTTGGGGCGCGACAACAGTCGATTTGAGACTCTCTGTCAGTCAACGTCTCTGTACCATTGTAACTTAATTGGTGTTTGTGTGTGAGTTTATTACCAAGAAAACCTACTAGTACTACGGTAAGTTCATGCATCGATGACAAACTAAAAACACAAGGAGTTATGTCTAGCGTTTTTTTGGATACGCTGAATGATTGATGATAACGTTCCAACTTTGAAGGTTTAAACTTTAACAGCGATTTAATTAGATAATTTTAATTAGAATTAGAACTCATGCTCGCATTGACCTTGTGCTTAGTTTAGATTCCCACATAAAAAGTCGTGTGTGAGAATTTAAATTAATATGTATTAACTGTATTTAGCTTTTTTAAATAATAACACTATTGTTCTATGTTTTAAATTAAAATAATTATTTACTTTACGTAAATATATAAGAGAAGTCTTCGCTTAATTAATATATGTAATATGAAATAGATAATTAATACATGAATTGGAGTGGCTACATAAATAACCAATGATTTCTATCTATTTAACTTCATTTATATTTGTTTTATTTAATTCAAAGAACTATAACATTATTCATTCATCTATTTTCTGCAATATTTAATTGAATCAACCCCCAAGTTAGGTCAATATCTCAATATATATAGTATCAATATAAATATGTATTCGTATAGTGTCCATAACATCAATGTAGTATCTAAAATCGAATTCAGGATGGGGGTGGATGGGTGGTAGGTACCCAACTGGTGATGAATGTAGTTTCAATTTTGGCTAGCCTTAACTAGTGGGTACTATTCGCTTTATTAAAAGAACCCAGAGACGATAATCGCTATTTCGCATGTTTGATAAAAAAATATATGCAACCGCGCATTAATCTTACTGAAATCCGCAGGTAATTATGTTGTATTTGTTGCCGTATTGAGATAGGAATCAATTGCTCAAATCACTAAGCCAATTGTTAGTAAGCGACGCTCAACAAAAAGGTGTGAATGTGGGTCATTATTACGAGATTAATGCTGATTTCTGTCACACACTCGTCACCCGTGCCATTGAAATTACAATAAAAACTTTGACACTGAAATTATTTCATGTATTATTTGTTTTTATTTCTATTTTTGAATTGATAGTCCCAACATATACCCATTAAAAAGGTTCTGTTTTAAAATAATAAACAAATGACAATTGTTAATTAAATGTTCAAATATGACAAAGAGTCATTTTTGGACTTTTTGCAAATCCATCACAGTTCTACGATCATGACGAAATATTAATCAATCATATCCTTACTAATATTATAAATGTGAACGTGTGTTTGTTTGTTGGTTTGTTCTTCAATCACGCTACAAAAGAGCTACGTATTAACGATATTTTTTTGCATGGGTATAGTTGAAGACCTGGAGAGTGATATAGGCTACCTTTAATCCCGGAAAACCAAAGAGTTCCCGCGAGAATTAAATCCACGCAGACGAAGCCGCCGGTCATCAACAGTTCTAAATAATCTCTCCTAAAGCTGGAATCAGAATTTTAGATTCGGAAAAAAACGTCATATTTTAATTTATTAAAAATCAAACAAATAACACGTCAAATTCTCACTAACTGTTAATTAGACGCATTGTTTAAATTAAACCTGTCTGCAATACACGACGACGCAAATTTTCCCGCAGGAATCGATCACGCAAGGCCAAACAAAACTCAATTAAACACTGGCATACCTGGTTTTTTATGCATATTACAACTAAATTTCCGTTAGGTATTGTGTATTTTAATTGTATACTATTATTTTTACACTGTTTCGTTGATATTTTAAGTTGATTATGGGTGAATTAAATATTATGGCCTTCGATCTCTACGTGGGTAATTATTGACAGCCGTATTTCTTCTAAAACATTTTGTTCATATAGTATCTAATTGTACAATGTACATATATACGAAAACACTTACTATAAGACTTTTTGATACCATATTATGACATCATTATTATATTACGTATAAAATGTTAATTATTATGCGTATGTAAATAATGTAAGATGAAAATTATTAATGGCTTATCCAAAATTTTTTTGGCTCTGCGTTATCCGCTAAGCATTTTGGCCCAACCTAACTTCTCCTTGACAGCAAAATCATTGTTTACAAAAATGTATTTTTGTTCTTCTATAAATATGTAATTTAGTTAAAGAGAATAGTATAGAGAAGAGATGATCTAAGCTACAGGTAATTGATTTTTTTTGAAGTTCGCCTGAATGCGAATTTCTATTTAGGGAGGTACCTTCTACTAGAATAGAAGATACGTATGAAGGTACCTAATGCATTTTTGCTTCTTTGCAACTTTTGCAATTTTTGCAATTTTATGTATCAAATATACACACTACATATAAGAAAATTAAAATCATACCTAGGTAGGTAATTAGGTACAATTAGATTCTACTTATTTCAATTTTAATTAAAGCACATTGATGGAATACATGTATCTATATACGTAGGTATGCGATCTATTTCCATAGTAATTTACAGTGTTATTAGATATACTAGCTGTTGTCTGCGACTTCGTCCGCGTCAATTTCTGTTGCAACATTTTTCACTGATGCTTTGCTCCTATTGGTCGCAGCGTGATGTTATATAGCTTATAGCCTTCATCGATAAATGGACAATCCAATACAAAAATAATTTTTCAATTCGAACCAGTAGTTCCTGAGATTAGCGCGTTCAAACAAACAAACTCTTCAGCTTTATTATATTAGTAGGTATAGATTAATGAAATAGATCGATACTAAACCGATTTGTCATCACATGTACCTATCTATTGAAAAAATCTTTGTATGAATAAGTGCATTCCACGATATTTGCAATTTTAATTTAATTGTTTATCAACTTGAAATATAGTTTATCCCACGATAAAATATATATTATGAAGGACAAAAACACAATAAATATATATTTATTATGAAGGACAAAAACACAATAAACTTGTACGTAGATACAAATGATTAAACAAGGTCAATTTTAAAATGCAAACAACCTTCAACAGAGAATTTCTGTACAGATTTTTTAATTTGTTCAACGAAATTAAAAAAAATATACTGACCAAAAAGCTTCAAAGTTCTTTTAAAATAAGAATTTTTATTTCTTTTTTTTTTTTAATGAGGATTTCAATGAGCGTGCTCTGACTCAGCTTAGACTCAAGATAGAGGTGAAAACGAGACACAAATATGTTCTGATATAAATCTGTCTCGTTTTAACTCTGTCTTTAATCTGAGCCGAGCGAGAGTGCTATAGATTTCAGCCTAAGAATAAAATAATGTTGTCAAATATACCTAACGCATACGCATAGAAGGTTGGTTGCTCGTAGAAAGATGTTGATCTTGTAAAATATTCTATTTTTAAAATAATAGTATGATTGATGAAGATTTTCCTTTCTATTGTTAAAACAAAAACATGTTTTCATTGTATACTTGTTTTCATCTATATGATAAATTATATTCAATCAGATGTCGTCGGTAACGTGGTTGGCGTGCGCCCTTGTGTTGATGTGTGCTAGCGTGCAAGTATCGGCAGCGCCCGCCCCGCAAGAAGAAAATTACCCGCCAATGCCAGTGAGTATCTATTACCATAACACGTTAATGTGTCTTTATAAAACGTTATTATAAACGTTGTCAACGTTATCCTTGTCAACGTTATTTTTTGTAACAAATTTTTTTTTAATGTAATCTGGATGCCATGGAAAAGGGGCAGTAGAAAAAGCTTGATCGTAGACAGTAGAATCTGTCGAATCTGAGCTTGCAAAGCACAACAAAATATGATTATTATAAACAATCAATTTGGTCGATATTTTTTATTTGAGCTGCAGTTTCTGACATGAGACGGCATGTTCAAAAGATGATACCACCAAAGATAGACTTACCTACAGTTAAGCTAACATTTTTTTATAGGTCCCCAAGTAACATATATAAAATTTAGCTTTTATACTATAACGAAAGTATAATTTATTAAAGTTTAGGGGTGTCCGGCAGGGGGAAGTAACTGTCATAAGTGTCCGGCAATGGATGACGAGATTTCTAAAGTTATCCCGAAGAAAATATAAAAAAATTGAGCTTTATACTTTAACGAATTTTAGGTACTATTTTGTATACCTTTACTATCTGTTATCTGCCAAAGTAACCACAACCCAAACTCCATAGTCGCTGGTTGTTCTTACCTGTATAGGGGACATGCACAGAAAAACTTTCAGCTTTTATAAAATGACGAAGGTCTGGCTATCCTGGGCTCTTGCTCTATAGGTTTAACTTAAAAATATACTTTAAAAGATAATAATTAAAGTCTAATTTTGTACATAACAAGTGATTAATTAGAACTAGTTGTCATCAGTTTCAATATAAAAGTCCTCCGTCATATTAAAGATGTCTATATATAGTTAACGAAACGGAATACTGAGTTACAAGATTTATGTAAAAAATGAGATAATACGAGTACAATATAACAATGTACAGAAACATGCAGTCCCAAAAATTGCTTAAGTTCCAAATAATGTCTAAAACATCTTAAAATAGACTTGATTATCCTAGTGAACAGTTTTGTAGGTCAAATTCCTGAAGACAGTACGGTTCATTAGTTGAATAAAATATTTAGCATGGGAATTAAAGGTCTAGAGCAGTTCTCAGAAGAACAAACAAAAGTCGTACCCATTCATATCGCACTAATCTTGGACCTCTTTGCTATCGGAAGCATCTCAGGCATTATGCTAACTATGTGAACGTGCGCGTGAACCGCCTAATTAGACGCAATTGCGTCCAACCGCCTTTATGCGCGCTCTTTGACCATTATCTTACACTTTAACGCAATTATTCCTAACGCTAAATAAATTAATAATTAATATAATTAATGTACTTCGAAACGACTATAAATATAAATTTTTCACATAGTTTCACATAGTTTTTCACATAGTTTTTTCATATACATACTTACCAAAATTTAATTGCTGTTTTGAATTTTATATTCATACTTACTAGCTTTTGCTCCCGCGACTTCGTCCGCGTGGAATTAGATTTTGGAGTGGAATTTTCAAAAACTTTGACATACGTACTTCTTTATTTTTAACTGAAAGCTCAAATACCAACTTTGATGGAAACAGCTTGAAAAATGACGGAGTTTCATATAAACTTCCATCCCCTATTTAAACCCCTTAGGGGTGGAATTTTCAATAATCCTTTCTTAGTGTGCGCCTACGTCATAAAAGGAACCAACTGTAAAAATTTCAAGTTTCTAATTTCAGTAGTTTAGGCTGTGCGTTGATATCTCAGTCAGTCAGGGCTTTGAATTTTATATATATAGATACGAGTATGTAGATACATACTTAGAATTTAAAACACGCACAATAAGATTTAGACCAGCAGATACTTGTCTGAAACTGAAGATGGTAATACATTTTTTTTTTTAAAGAATATTAGCCAAGCTGAACTTGACTTATATTCTCCTCTCCTCTCCAAATAAGCGAAAAGCTTGTGCTAGGTGTGGGTAGGACAGTAGTGCAACGGGTGGGGTTCGAACCTGCGTCCTTTCAGCTTTCAGTCCGCACCTTTAACCGTTGGGCTATTGGGGCTTCATTTCAATTTTAGCAGTATTATGCAAGCAACATTTAGAACCTTGTAGAGTCATAATATTTTCCTAACTGCAAAATTTAGCTGGACTACAGAAATACGAATTGTTACTTTCCTAATTTACATAATGATTAATTATAATAATTCTAGACTAATAATTTATTAATATTATTATTCAAGTTGTTATAGAATTAACTTTTACCATTCAGCGGCCTCTACTATACCTAACTGTTAAAATTAAAGAGTTTAATGACGGTTTATGATAATGTCTATGGGTTGTTTATTGTTTAACTTACAAAATTACATTATTTGAATACATAATATTCTAGCATCACACACAATTCTAAATCCTTGACCTCGATCCTTGAAAATATAAATATTCATGGTAATGGTAATGACTATACAGTTACTGTTACGTCTATTGTTATTAGTTGGCAAAATTCTAATACAAAAATAACTTCCTTTTTACTTAAATTTGGTTTAAGATGTGAAAACATGCGTTCTATATTTCCAGTACGAGTACAAATACGATGTGGAAGACCAAGAAAAATTGCTATACTTCGGAGCAAACGAGGCAGGTGATGCGCAAGGCAAGGTTGTTGGCGGTTACAAAGTTTTACATCCCGATGGAAGACTCATGACCGTCGAGTATACAGTGCAAGGTGACAGTGGCTTTGTACCAGTAATTAAGTTTGAACAAAACGCAAACCCCTTCGGTAAAAGGAAGTAGGCTAATGATGATGTTGTAGCGAATGAAGTCACGTAGAGTGCAATTTGTGTAAATATTCATGTAGTTACCTATTTTAATGACCTTGTTTCGAGTACATACAATTTTTAATGGATGTTATCGTCGCAATCATTATCTGCTACTGGCTTTTTAAGTATTATTGTTAAATCTCTGTGCTCGTCTCTATTGTTGTCAATGACAACTCAGTTAGGTAGGTATGTGATTTTTTTTGCAAAATGTTGTGTTAATTATTTATCATCATCAATTATCATAAAACCATATTTTATAATAAAGAATATAAAATATATATGAATATTCTAGTGCTCTTACCTATACCCTTACAAGTGGGTAAGCACAAATATATTGGGTTAACTAATATTTATTGTAATTGCAATTCTAAAAAGGAGTAGGTATTAAATATACAAGTGTCATGTTTTTAGAAATAATACATACTTACTTCAGGTAAATTTATAGTTCACATAAATATCTAATAGTGATCTGAATTTAGCAAGATATAAAAATGGTCTTAGCGATGTAAATTCTTCTAGTTTTTTTTTACGTCTTCTTTAGTTATTTTTATTATTGTAATCCAATGCATCTCAATTTAAAAAGTTTTAGTAGATAAAATGCCACTAATCAATTATCTCGTAGATAACTAATTAAATTAAGTTAGCATTAATACAACGAAAATATAATAAAATATATTTATAACGATAAATGCAATGTAAAAAAAATTAAATATAAGTTAAATACTTGTCTGGATAGTCTTAAAATTTTACGTAAAATAAAACATTGCACGATGTTCTGTGGGTTGAGAAAACTGATCTTTCTTCTTCATTAATAATAATTTATTTATATATTAATAATAATTAAAGGCTCTATCTTGAAAAATTCTTATAAAGGTAAAGAATCTATCGTTAAAATGTAAAGATTTTTTCATGACTTAAAATTAAAATGTTGGCAAAAATAATCAAAAGTTACCAATTCTGTGATTTGTTTTAAGTTCATTTCGTCGTTTAACTTTACAAGTTAGGGAATGTTAGGGTTTCTAGATTTTGCAAGTGTAAATAGTTAAATCACTTAATATAAATCTTTTTATACGCTTTGTAATAAAAAGTAATAATTCGTACTTACCTACATATAATATAAGTAAATAATAAAATATTTTTGTACGAAATTTTTTGTTTCATTTTTTTACTTCCAAAAGATTATTATTATACGATAATGTTTATTCTTTGATTGATGATATACTTGAACAATGAGTATAAGTAAGTATTCATTTTTAAATACAAAGGTATGCCAAAAACGAAAAAAATTAGTAACAAAACACTCAATGGCAAATACCTAATTTGATGTAATTTTGATTTTTAAGCGTACCTAATGTTAATATCACATTATTTAAATAAAAAAAAAAACAAAACAAAAAAAAACCTAAATTTAAAACCAAGTTTATTTTTTAAACTCGTTAATTTGCTCTTAACGACTTCCGAGGTATCTTATTGTGATTAGAGTTATTTTTTTACATCATGAAAAATCGTCATCTTAACAATTTACCTTGTATTTTTTTTATTAAAATTGCTCAAAGATTAGAAAAAAATATTAAAAATACCAGAAGCATTTTAGACTAAAGCTTCTTGTAATTATATAAATTAATATGTTATGTATCTTGTATTTTTATTATTTTACAAATGTTTACCAACATAATCTAAATTGATGTAATATTATTTTGTATTCTTGAGGTGGCCATACCACTTCCAGTAATACATACCAACTATGTTTATTGAACGAGCGAAGCGAAGTTCTCTGAGTCAACTAGGGCGCTTGCCTACTAGACAGAGAAGTGTGTTCGTCTAAATGTCTGTCAGAGCCCTATAACTTCTGAATTACTGAACGTAATTACTTCAAATTTAAATATAATATGTAAACTGATGGCCTTCAGCCGAACATTGTATAAAAAAATATAAAAAGCTTTATTTCAGGGGGGCTCTCATAGAAGCGTATTTGAAGTAAAATCTTGTTTGTTGCTCTACATAGACTTGCGATATATCTTTTTAAAGACGACTTTGAACAGAGTACAAAAATATATTTTTTTTAATTTTTCCCTAAAAATTGACCAAATGGGGGGGTTTCAAAGTGGAGATTTTAATTTGAGCCATATGTCAAGAATTACTGAATATTAGAACGTGAAACTTGGTTGAAAATTCAGTTATATCCTGTACTTGAACAACAAATACTAAAATTAGATAAATGTTATAAAGAAACGAAATTATTTAATTTTAATGCGCCATCTATTAGCATTATTGTGAAGCTAATAGCTTCACTATAATGCTTCACTATAGATGGCGCTGTGTCAGTAAAACAGTTTTATGTCAACTATTTTTTTTTTTATTGCGTCTAATGTTAAAAGTTAATTATTAATATATATATAGCTACTCGTGCTGATTCACTGACTGACTGACTGACTGACTCATTGATCACCTCTCCTGTAAAATTTTGTATGGGAAAATTTTTTTTCACTCATGGTTTCGTATAGAGGACAAAAATTCATTCGGAACAAAAATATGGAGAGAGCTGATGATTGAGGATTTCGGAGACGGGTGAGGAGCACCGGCCAGGGTATCGAAGTTAGGTGGGGGGTGTTCGACCAAATGTCACTCGAAACCTCATCCAATTGGCAGAGAGCCGAAAAAAAACTCCAAAATGGCGGATTCAAGATGGCGGCCATACAAATTTCGTCAGTGTCTATCTCGGAGACTATAAAAGATGGAAGAGTGGTTTCTTGGAAAAAGATGATCAGAACCCGAAGGTCTACTTGATGAATAGAAAAAAAATTCAAGATGGCGGATTTTATATTTTTCCATACAAAATATATGCAAGACTTTAATACGGTTCCTTTTCAAAATTTCTGATTTTTTCGTAGAGAGGACAAAAATTCATTTGGAGTAAAAATATGGAGAGAGCTGATGGTTGAGGATTTCGGAGACGGGTGAGGAGCACGGCCAGGGTATCGAAGATAAGTGGGGAGTGTTCAAACAAAAGTCACTCGAAACCTCATCCAATTGGCAGGGAGCTGAAAAAAATCTCCAAAATGGCGGATTCAAGATGGCGGCCATACAAATTTCGTCGGTGTTTATCTCGGAGACTATAAAAGATGGAAGAGTGATTTCTTGGAAAAAGGTGATCAAGACCCGGTAGTTAACGTGATGAATAGAAAAAAATTCAAGATGGCGAATTTTTTTTTTTTTCATATAAAATGTATGCAAGACTTTGATACGTTCCTTTCCGCTGATGGTTTCGTATAGAGGACAAAAATTCATTTGGATGAAAAATATGGAGGGAGCTGATGATTGAGGATTTCGGAGACGGGTGAGGAGCACGGCCAGGATATCGAAGATAAGTGGAGGGTATTTGAACAAGTCACTCAAAACCTAATCCAATTGGCAGAGAGTCGAAAAAAAATCCAAAATGGCGGATTCAAGATGGCGGCCATACAAATTTCGTCGATGTCTATCTCGGAGACTATGAATGATGGAAGAGTGGTTTCTCGGAAAAAGATAATCAGGACCCGATGGTCTACGTGATGAATAGAGAAAAATTCAAGATGGCGGATTTTTTTTTTCATATAAAATGTGTGCAAGACTTTGATACGTTCCTTTCCGCTGATGGTTTCGTATAGAGGACAAAAATTCATTTGGATGAAAAATATGGAGGGAGCTGATGATTGAGGATTTCGGAGACGGGTGAGGAGCACGGTCAGTGTATTCAAGATAGGTTGAGGGTGGTTTCTTGGAAAAAGAAGATCAAGACTCGAAGGTCTACTTGATGAATAGAAAAAAAATTCAAGATGGCGGAATTTAATTTTTTCCATACAAAATATATCCAAGACTGTAATAGGTTCCTTTTCAAAATTTGTAATGGTTTCGTAGAGAGGACAAAAAATTATTTGGAGAAAAAATATGGAGAGACCTGATGGTTGAGGATTTCGGAGACGGGTGAGGAGCACGGCCAGGGTATCGAAGATAGGTGGAGAGTGTTCAAACAAAAGTCACTCGAAACCTTATCCAATTGGCAGAGAGTCGAAAAAAATCGGCAAAATGGCGGATTTAAGATGGCGGCCATACAAATTTCGTCGGTGTCTATCTCGGAGATTATAAAAGATGGCGGAGTGGTTTCCTGGAAAAAGATGATCAGGACCCGAAAGTCTACTTTATAAATAGAAAAAAAATTAAAGATGGCGGAATTTTTCTTTTCTTACAAAATATATGCAAGACTTTGATACGGTTCCTTTTCAAAATTTCTGATGGTTTCGTATAGAGGACATAAATTCATTTGGAGGAAAAATAAGGAGGGAGCTGATGATGGAGGATTTCGGAGTCGGGTGAGGAGCACGGCCAGAGTATTGAAATTAGGTGGAGGGTGCTCAAACAAAAATAACTCGAAACCTTATCCAATTGGCAGCGAGCTGAAAAAAAATTCAAAATAGCGGATTTAAGATGGCGGCCATACAAATTTCGTCGGTGTCTATCTCGGAGATTATAAAAGATAGAAGAGTGGTTTCTTGGAAAAAGATGATCAAGAAGGTCTACTTGGTGGACAGAAAAACCGCGGTTCGCTTTAGCGAGCCGCGCACCCACGCGCCCTACTAGTTACAATATATAATTAAAACTTTTGGGAATTATGGGATATCGCGAGGTCTCAGTTCGGGGCGAACCACTAGTGGTATACCGATACACAAGTAAGTACCTATTATATGGATGCAGTGTAACAAGGAATTAATTAAGCTGGAAAAGACTGCAGGATACCTGCAAAAGGCAGAATTTTGGTATGATTAACCGAAATATGTAATTATTACTCTACTACCATAATATTGCAAGTGTAACCATGATTGTAACCCAATAGAGGTATGAAAGCTTTCATAAGATAGACCTAAATCAGTAATTTTTTTACTATCTATAGCAACTAAGCCTATGGTTCTACAACTTTTCCAATTATCTTGGAATTGGAATTTAGAACTTTTCCAATTCTCTTAGAATTGGAATTTAGAACTTTTCCAATTCTCTTAGAATTGGAATTAAGAAATTCTCTTCGATTTTGAATTTAGAACTTACCTACCATGAAAATGAGCTATAGGTAGATTTCTTACAACTACTCTTACCTTATCCTGTAGCCTCGTCATAATGACAGCGGTGGCTTCGGTGTCATACTGCGGCCGGCCAGCACGACCGACCATTTGCAGGACCGTACTTATGCTGTATTCCTGGACAAAGAATACATAAAGCTTTATTTTCTATAAAGTTTCTTATGAAGAAGAAAAAACAATGAAAAAGAAAAAAAAAATAACACATATATAAACAAACCTGATAAGCACCGTTTACATATTGCTGAGTATTCTTTATTATAACGAGATGAGCTGGTAAGTTGACACCCATCGCTGTAAAATAATAACTACAAATTAGTTATATATTCAAAATCTGTATTTTGCTATTTGAAAAAATACATTTGAAAAATGTATTTTTGCTTTAGGGGATTTTCTTCCACTCAAGATAGGCTTGCGTATAACGACAACCCAGAAAGCAATGATAAGGTCTAGGTTAGAGCGCACTTGCCTAGAAAGTAATAAGTAGATATTATATGCATGTCATGTCACCCATAATTTTTTTTACAGCGCATACTTACGGGGAAATTATATGGAAGTAGCCTTATACTCCGACTTCCATGGAAATTAGGTAGCTAACTAACTTTTGGGAAAAAGTCATGATTTAACTTGAAAAGTTAGCGTATACTAATCGCAAAATCTCAGGTAGAGTCATAGCTCATATAAAACGTGTTACAAAAGGGGGGTATCAACCCTAAAGGAGGTGAATGTGCTCATGAAACTGAACAACTTTCCCCAAAGAACTTACATAGGTCGAAATATGTACACCACTCTGTGGTAGGCACAGGTGGTAGGATGTGTTTCGTGGATCTCATAATATTGTAATTTGGTACGAACGCACGTGTTTTCTTAAATATAAATATCATTTTTGCATGGTGAAAGGTCTAACGTGTTCAGATTTACGAAATACGGAAGCTTACTTCTGGGAATTATATCAGGGGCCCAAGTCTGCTATTGCAATTGTAGTTACATTGCCTATCAATGACATCCCAATTGCTACTTTTAGCAATTTTGGTAGTCTACTAATTCAATGGCGTCACAATTGTTTTCCGATGGTTTGCCACTGACACATCTAGCTTTGAATCTAGCTTAAATAAACGTTTTTAATATGTAGTTTTGTTTAAACTCATTTCGGCAAACGCTTTTTAAGCTAATTGCAATACCGAGGTATGATTGAATTACAATCCAATTATGAGAAATCAAACGACCATTGTGAATTTAGTAGACTACGAAATTTTGGACCAATGATAATTGTATTGTAATTGTATTGCGGATCCATGACAATGACATGTAAAATAGCAGACTTGGGGCCCAGGACTTTATCAAAAGCAACGGATTCTGACTCAAACTAAGTATGTTTTTAGGGTTTCGTACGTAAAAGGTGCAAACGGGACCATATTTACATAATAAGGCTTCGTCGTCCATCAGTTCGCCCGTCCATCCGTCTATAAGCGGGCTATCTCATGAACCGTAAAAGGTAGATTATATGTACTTAAAACTGACTTGTCACAGAATGTGTATTTCTATTCTATTTGCGCTATAGTAACAATTAATAATTAAAAAAAAAAAAAAATTAAAGAGGGTTATTAATTAAGTATTAAGATTGAACAAAAAAAGTTTATTGTACGGAGCTATTATAACAGCCGATTTTACGAGTAAATCTTGTACGATGGTACGGAACCCTTCTTGTGCGGGTCCGACTCGCACTTGGCCGTTTTTTTAACCGCGTCTTGGAGACACACGTCGCTTCCTAGACCCAGTTATCGTAGATCTGACGGAGATTCATAATAGGTTTAATGCTTTAAACCAAATTATAATTAAGTATAAAATATTTGTTAACATTATCAAATAGAATTTCCACATTACGGAAAAGTAATGGGTCATCTTTGAAATACCCTAATTTAGTGAAAATTTTGTGAATCGTTACATAGGTAGTTACTGTTTCAGTGTTTAAGTGTAAATAGACACTTAATAACAATATCTCATTTAAGTGCCTATTTCATCAAAAACCCGTAAACTTAACTAAGGAATAAAGACGTTATTATGACTGATTTTTAATACAAATACCTACTGTGAGAACTTCAAATTATTCCTTGGTTAAATTTTACTGTGAAATAGTACCTACCTGTATAAGTAAGTCCATCTATACAAATAAATAAAATTGATTTCCATGACTGTAATTTAACTACATATTAACTGTATACCTATAATAATTCTAACTTGTATCATTCAAACAAGTTTTTTCGGATACATTTAGTGCCCAAAAACGATTAAGGTTCCTTGGTAAAAAATAAAAGCAGTCAGTGTTTTTCAAAACATCCTGTACCTCTACCTACATCGAAGCGCAAGCAACTTGCGAATGTCTTTTTGTGCGCATTATCTTGAGATCGAGACGTGACTGCAGATATATCTCCGTACGGTAATGTATCCTATCAAACATTCATCTTTGAGGATCAAATTAGTAAGGATTATTTTGGATGTTTTGCAATATCTGGCTTTAGAGTGATTTGTCTTTGAAAATAAAGGCTTTTTTTTAATTCGATGACAAGATAGTCCTTGACTGCGATCTCACCTAATGATAAGTGATGATGCAGCCTAAGATGGTAGCGGGCTAACTTGAAAGGGGTATGCAGGGCCTGATTAACCCTTAGGCTAATTAGGCTGCAGTCTAGGGCGCGAGGATCAGGGGGGCGCGCGCTGAAATCGTATCTTCGCATGCACTAATCTGGCATCATTGCTATGATCAATGAGCTTGAGAGTCCCTTATTTTAACAATAAATTTTGAAATTTTAAAAAGCGCGCGTTTAACTTAGCCTAGGGCGGTCAGAACTCTTGATCAATCGCTGGGGGTATGGCAGAGTAGATTCAACCCATACCCCCAATCGGTTTCTACACGCCATCGTGCAGGAACGCTTAATCGCTTGGCGGCAAGTCTTTAACGATAGGGTGGTAACTAGCCACGGCCAAAGCCTCCCACCAGACAAAGTGTGATGCCAGCTTAAGATGAGGGTTGAATGAGGATGATTTCAAGTTATCTTAACCTAATACTGAGGGTTGTGATGTCTGTAATCTCAAGACTAACGACCTTGAAATATTACGGGAGAATCTTTAAATCCCCCTTCTTAACTAAAAAAGAATAAATGAAATCGGACGACGCGTTAATGAATATCAACTTAATACATAACATAATAGCTATTATCTAAAAAAAATGTTCTTCATACTATGAAGGCAGACTTACCTAAAGTAGTAGTGGTTATGAGAATCGGAAGGTCTCTGTTTCGGAAGGCTTGCTCGATATTAGTCCTCTCTTCGTAGAGCAACCCAGCGTGGTGGCAGCCGACCCCGCACAAGACGAGTGACTACGTAATAAGCAAATTATTGAAAAACCCCTGACTGCGATAAAAAATCAACTGAAAATTTAGATTCAATGCCTAGTTTTTTTTTCGCGGACGCAATATTTAATAATAATGATTCCTTAAATATGTTACAAACACAATTAAGATAAATAATGACACTTCATTTTATATTAAAAACCATTAAACCATTTAAATTGTAGAGCGTGCAAAAGAAATAGACTTAACTACTCGTACATACGCTCGAAAAAGTCATAATAATTTAAGCAGTCAGCATAATCGTAGGACAGTTTTAGATAATAAAAATCAAAGAGTCACACTCTTTAGGATTATGAAAAACTTAATTCCTACAGCAGCTAGTTATAATAGTCCAGTCAAAAAACCTCAAAAAATGGCCCAACCTCTGGAAAATTGCGAAAGTTTTGAAACTTTGCACATCGAATAATGGGTCCCTAGGGATGAATATACCAAAAGTCCTCATGCGTACGAGGCGAGCTCTAGCGGCAATTAGCGGAAACAGGACCCTTTTTTTGGTTTTTTGTTAATATCTCGAGAAACTTTGGTCAAAGGTAAAAGTTTACTACTACATAATTAAAGCTTATTAAATTTGCAACAATAATGATTATATACATTTTTCTTGAATTCCTAAAATTACTGAGTTTTAGGCCACTAAAAGATAGCTTTTTCGAAAAATCACGCTAGCGGCGCCCGGTACAATATGGCATTTGTAATAATATTTAACAATCATGGTTTATAATTTTTTTTTGGGTACCAAGGGTGATTCAGAAAATAAACTTCACAGTTATGTACAAAAAAAAGACATATTGTTTATTAAACAACTAGCTTTTGCCCTCGGCTTCGCTCACGTTAAGTTAAATTTTTCAAACCCCTATTTTATCCGTTGTACCCCCTTAGGGGTCGAATTTTCAAAAATCCTTTCATAGAGGATGCCTACGGCCTAATAGCTACCTGTATGCCAAATTTCAGCCTGATCCGTCTAGTGGTTTAAGCTGTGCGTTGATAGCATTTTTTATTGTTTCTGTATTTCATCTAAATATTTAAAACGCAAAGGTGACAGACTTACTGACTGATCTATCCACGCACAGCTTAAACCACTGGACGGATCAGGCTGAAATTTGGCATACTGGTAGCTATTAGGCCGTAGGCATCCTCTACGAAAGGATTTTTGAAAATTCGACCCCTAAGGGGGTACAACGGGTAAAATAGGGGTTTGAAAAATTTAACTTAACGTGAGCGAAGCCGCGGGCAAAAGCTAGTTGTTTAATAAACAATATGTCTTTTTTTTGTACATAACTGTGAAGTTTATTTTCTGAATCACCCTTGGTACCCAAAAAAAATGATAAACCATGATTGTTAAATATTATTACAAATGCCATATTGTACCGGGCGCCGCTAGCGTAATTTTTCGAAAAAGCTATCTTTTAGTGGCCTAAAACTCAGTAATTATTAGGAATTCAAGAAAAATGTATATAATCATTATTGTTGCAAATTTAATAAGCTTTAATTATGTAGTAGTAAACTTTTACCTCTGACCAAAGGTTCTCGAGATATTAACAAAAAACCAAAAAAAGGGTCCTGTTTCCGCTAATTGCCGCTAGAGCTCGCCTCGTACGCATGAGGACTTTTGGTATATTCATCCCTAGGGACCCATAATTCGATGTGCAAAGTTTCAAAACTTTCGCAATTTTCCAGAGGTTAAACCTTGTTTTGACTGGACTATAAATAACATAAGCTGTAAATTGAATGCAACAACCGAAACAAATTCGTGCTTGTGCGGTCCTTAAGATAGAAAATTACTTAGGTCTCAAATACAAACGTAGGTACGGTACATCTTAAAAATATTGGCTTGGTTAGATATTTCACTGGAAAACTCAGGAATTTTACTCTCAAAGCTATTAAAAATTTTTTTCGCTTAAGTACCTGTACTTTCTTATTTTTCAATGTTGAAGCCAGTGCAACCAATTTCCTCTTCTGTTCCTCGTTGAAGCCAACTGTTATTTCTCGGGACAATGCTTCTGCTGTAAGTAACACACCTTTTCGAGTGTTACAAAATATCTAAGAAAACCAAAAACGCATATCTCATTGATCCAAACCGGTGGTAGATTCTTAAATTGTCATAAGAGCCACAAGTTGACCTACATGAAATAAATAATTTTGAATTTGAATTTAAAATTTGATCTCACTTGGTTTTAAAGAATGCTTTTATAGGTATTTATTATTATACTTAGCTCATCATCAAAATTTTCGTCGTAAACTATTTAAATAGAACTAAATTAATCTCATTAATATTAATTACGTCTCAGATAAATTACATGTCATTAGTCATTACTCATAACTAAATTAAAAACTAGTGGTCTTAAAGGGGTGCCTTGGTGAACACCGACTGAGCTCCTCCGACGCAGCTACAAAAAGTATAAAGATTGGGCAAAGTGGGAACTTGTGAGAAAGTTAGAACTCTGGAATTATATAAACACTTATACCTAGTTAGAAATAATTATTACCAAAGTAGGTTTCCCATTGTGATACTTCTGTATGATAGGCCAAAGTTTATAGTTTAGGATGATATCGAACTTGAAAATACTGGTGCCGATTGGACATGGGTAACCTTCTACCACACGCTTCAATTTCACGGGCCTACATTCGTCCCCGAACCTAATAAAAATAAAGAAAGTTTATAAGGACTTATTTACAAAAAGAAAGTACCTAGTCTTTCTTTAACTTCTTACCCAAACATAACCCTTCTGTCTGTCCTTTATCTCACGGTAGTTTAAATAATTAATTAATTATTGCTTCAAATAATTTCCTTAATTCTTTACTCACTTGTAATAAGCAGCAGGTTGTTCTCTATTCCCAAGCCAAGCTGCTACGTCTTCCGGATTACTTACTGTAGCTGATACAGCTACGAAACGCACCCTAGGGGGTGATTCTTGACATTGTACATTCGCACCCTGGAATTGGGCTTGCAGTTGTTCTATGCGGTGAGCTGTTTGCACTGATGTCTGAAGATAAGAGTGGTTAGGAAATGAGGTGCAAAGGATGGCTTAAGAAAAAATAGCTGAATAGTGAATACACTCAGTCCCTTCTTTGCCTAATTTTGATTACCTAATTAGATTGTTTATGATCGTTTAGCATAAATTATTTTTTAATTCATAGGTAAAAATGTAGGTAGAGCTTGCCTAACTAAAATGACGCGTCCCACTACATAATTAGTTGTTTTTGACAATACATAGTGTCTTGTGTGCGTAAATGCGATACGTGAAGAAATAATGATCTAGTTTGAAAATTAATCGGAAAACTAAAGTTCACAGATTAGCATCGGATTTGGTAATAATAACGCTGAACTAAAGGATTACATTATAGTGTCGATGATTAGGGATTACATTCTTGTGATACCTATTTCTACGGAGAATTAAATCATCATCAACAAGAAAAAATACTTTGTGTTTGACATCGAAATAGCGAGCTATACCACGACCACGAGATATCGCAGTGAGGCATCTTCGGCATGTTTTTACCCTTAGTTGTCATAACTTACTTCGATGGTTTTCATTCTACTAACAACTGCTTCTAGAACGGGTCCACGTATTTCGTCATTCAATATGTGCACTTCATCTATCAGAAACAGTTTGACCACCTCGACCAGACTCCTGTGGTCTTTCCATCTTCGGGTGAGCATGTCCCATTTTTCTGGCGTAGTGATTATTATCCTAACAGGAATTAAAAAAAGGAAAGGTTCGAAAATGATGAGAAGAATTTAAAATTCCTTCGATATTTTAGTATGGGTTGCATTATCATTTTTTGTTTTTATAAGCCATAAGGTTGTCTGGAAGAGATCGCTTTTTAGCGATAAGACCGCCTTTTTGTACTGACATAACATTATATTCTGTTAAGTTTACTTTTTTCGGTTTGACCACTCTACCTAAAACTGAATGCCAATATATTTAAAGAAAGATATCCTACTATTATAAATGCGAAAGTTTGGCTATTTGGATGGATGGATGTTTGATACTCAATCTCACCACAACGACTGAACCGATTTGGCTAAAATTTGGCACAGAGATAGATTATACTCTGGAATAAAACATCCTTTTTAATAAGAGAGTTCACGCGAGAATTAAATAATCTCAATCCACGCGAACGAAGTCGCGGGCATGGGCTAGTTTTAATATATTTAGATACTTTCTCAACTTAAGCAACTACAAAACTTGTGCTACGAATGGGTTCTTCATTGAATCAGTAAAGGTTGCAAGTTATCTTCGACTTAAACTTTAATAAGGCGATTACAGTTCTAGCAATTCACGAGGGCCCGTGAGCTTTACTTGTGGTTACGTCGTGTACATACACATTGCGTAAATGAGCGTGCCTGTCAGGAGCCTAGGTAGGAGCGATCAGGCGCGAGCAAGCTCTCCCTCACACTTATACAGATACGACACACACACAACCATGAGCCACGCGCCCTCGTGAATTGTAAGAACTATACGGGAACATAAAGCACTCGCGTTAAGCGTCGCTAGAGCTATAGTTTAACTTTAAACCTATCAGTTTTCAACAAACCTGTAAGGCTGCAGTTGTGGAAGTTCCACGTTTGTGTCCCCAGTTACTTCGATACTGAGGAGACCGAGTTTCGTGAATTTGGAATGCCATTCAGTCAGCCTCTCCGTGCAAAGAGCTTTTACTGGCGCCACTAAAATTATGCCACAACATTGGCAGGTATAAGAAACCGTTATATGATGTGAAGTACCTACCTATGATGAAATCAAATCGAGAAGTCATAAACAATCAATAAATATTATTTTTTGCTGAATTCAAGCGGCGCAAGTTCGAAGCCTGTCTGAAGTACCTACAAGAGCAAGATACAGCAAAGCAAGAAACCTTTGTCCAGAGGTGGACGTCTATCGGTTGATATAGAAAAAGATGAACTCTCAAAACATTTACTATTTAAACAATTTCGCATTCGCCGGGTAACGTTTAACCGAAGAATTTTGATGTGAGTGTCGCCGGAAAACATTTAATCGAAGAATAAAGACGTGGTTTTGCAGACCTATCGAAAATCTGCCAAAATGTCATTTTTCTTTGGGTAAACGTTGATCTGAGGTTGGTCGGTAAGTTGGTCGGCGATGGAAAAATTTTCACTCAGTGCCGATTTCATCAACGTCGAGTGAAGTTTGACCGAGGAAATAATTGGGAGTTCTGACAGTTTTTGTATTGAAAATTTGTTAAATTATTAAGCTCGGATAAAACCTTATTTTACGTGAATGAAATCGGCCCTTAGTGTCAAACAAGTATGAAGTTAACCTTTTTCGCAGTTATTGCTAAATCGATTTTTAGAATATTTTGTAGTAAGTACACACTTTTACTTGCTTTTGCCTGCGACTACGTCCACGTCGAGTTAGGTTTTTAAAATCCCTCGGCAACCCGTTGTTTTTCCAGGATAAAAAGTAACCTGTCACTCTCCAGGTCGTCAACTACGCGGCATATGTAACAAATCACGCCGGTCTGTTGTTCCGTTGCTGTGTGATTGAAGGACAAACCAACAAACAAACGCACTTTCGCATTCATAATATTAATAAGTATTGTAAACATTTAACACAGTTCGAAAAACCTTTACAAGTTGCTGATAAAGAGGCTGTTTTCCCTAAAAAAGCTGATTTAATAATTTTTTTTTCTGGACGGCATTTCGCATTTATGAGACAAGGAGGTAGGTAGGTACTTAATCAAAGAGTTTTAATAGAAGGTATAAATCACGAACTGTAAATAATTTTGAAGTCGCCAGCATAGTTTCTGTCTTCTAGTTCCATAAGCAGCTGAACTATGGCCATTTCAAAGACCACAGTTTTGCCTGACCCTGTAGGCGCACATACTACTATGGATTTATCTGTGAAAGGAAAGAAAGAATACCCAACATTGTGAACTATCTCACTTATCACATCACATCACACTATCACACCACATCACATCACAATATCTAAGGTAGGTATAATACCTACCTATATATAAAAGCGAAAGTTTGTTTGTGTGTATGTTGTACTCTTTCACGCCACAACGAATGAACCGATTTGGCTGTTTGGAATGGAGATAGCTCATACCCAGAATGAATACAGGCTATATTTTTAACCGACTTCCAAAAAGGAGGAGGTTATCAATTCGGCCGGTATATTTTTTTTTTTTTTTTTTTTTTCTATGTATGTCCACCGATTACTCCGAGGTTTCTGGACCGATTCACGAGATTTTTTTTTTAATCGACAGAGGAAGCTCGCGAAATGGTCCCATAAAATTTTTTATCTTCAACTCTTCAAGCCTGATGCTGCAGGGGTATTTCCCCCCTAAATTATGGGATTTTAGGAACTGTCGTTTACGAATTGGTATGTTTGGCCTAAGCATATACTAGATCATAGAGCTCCAGGTCCTACTCTTCAATCCTGATGCTGCAGGGTACTGTCCACCTAAATTATAGGGATGTAGGAACTGCTAATCATGAATTGTTATTTTATGTAATAAGCATATACTACACCATCGAGGTTTAGGTTCTAGCTCCTCAATCCTGATGCTGCAGGGTACTGCCCACCTAAATTGTAGAGATTTAGGAACTGCTAATCATGAATTGTTATTGTATGTAATAAGCATATACTACTCCATCGAGGTCTAGGTTCTAGCTCCTCAATCCTGATGCTGCAGGGTAATGCCCACTTAAACTGTGAAGATTTAGGAACTTTCGCTTGCGAATTGATATTGTTAGTATCAAGCATATTCTACATCGTGGAATTCAAGGTCCTCGCTCTTCAATACTGATGCTGCAGGGGTACTGCCTACCTAAACTGTGAGGATTTAGGAACTGTCGTTTACGAATTGATATTGTTGGTACCAAGCATATACTACATCATAATGCTCAAGGTTCTAGCTCCTCAATCCTGATGCTGCAGAGTTGGAGGAATTACGAACTGACGCTTACGAATTGATATTGTTGGTACCAACCATGGACTACATCATGGAGCTCCTAGTCCCAGCTCTTGTGTATTGTTAATAAGTACTGTAGGTACCAAGTGTAGAACTACATTAGTACCGTAGCGTTGGAGGGAGGGGAGAAAGAGAGCAGGAACAAGCTACACTAAAAAGCTTAAAATAAAAATTCTTTTCAAAAAACCGACTTCAAACGCCACTACAAAGTATAAAAATAATTTTATTTTGTACACGTTTGTTGAAGTCGGGCGGGCTTAACTAGAAACGATGAAATCGATGCGCGACGCTTACCTTATGGTGACATATGAAAGACACGCTTATTGAAATCAGGCGAGCATAGCGTATCGGATTCATCGTTTCTATTTAAGCCGCCCGACTTCAACAAACGTGTACAAAATAAAATTATTTTTATACTTTGTAGTGGCGTTTGAAGTCGGTTTTTTGAAAAGAATTTTTATATCTTGGAAAATAAAAAGAGTTCCCGCGGGAAATAAAAACCTTAATCCACGCGGACAAAAGTAACGGGCAGTTCACATACCTATTGCGATTGCACTTTGTGACATCAATTGTTTATTTTTACTTAATGCCAAGATAGTTAGACCTTGACTGCGATCTCACCTGATGGTAAGTGACGATGCAGCAATACAGAATATATAAGTAGGTAATTAAGCAATAACTTAGTTAAAAGGTAACAGACAGACATAATATGATATGGATATAAAGTACCTATATGGATAATATGGGTAAGATATGGGTTGTATGATACTCACTTGAATACAAGGCATCTTCGATAACTCTCGACTGGACCAAGTTGAAATAACGATACGTGAAGACATGCTGATATTTTGGATCTGTTGGGAAGACATTTTAAATTAAATATCGCCATAAATATAAGGAACTAAGTATGTACTTAAGCAGTTTTCTATAATTTAAGACCTAAGTAGGTAGGTATATCAACCATAAGTAGGTAGGTATACATATATAATATATAAGTATACATATATGATAATTATTATCATAAATCCGAACAAGGTTGGCATGAAGGACCACTTCAACCAAGTCAGTGTTAGACATTATTGATAGTAGGCATAGATACCTATCATGGACATTGAGTTATTTGAGTAACTTTGGATTTAATAACTATGCTCCTCTGGAATTAATTTAAAAAGTTCGCAACGCTATACATACTTATTTGTACAGAGTGTTATTTTAAGAGCAGTCAGTGAGAATAAACTAAAAGAACTTGAAATTATGAACCATGGCGTCATTGAACTCATTTAAATAGCAAGACCTAGAATAGACTTACGGTTTTCTGAATATTTTGTTGGTCGACGGAATAGGTATCTTAGTAGTCTTGGTACAAACGTACCAGCCGAGATAAGCAACGGCGCCGCGGCGCCGCTGGCTGTTTTTTTTTAAATTAGTAGGGTTACCAGTAGCTTGCAAAAAGCTCTTTAAGCACTAAGTATAACTATCAAGTATCAACCTACCGATTTCTTCCACACTCCGAAAGTTTCCTTTTTGTCCGGTACGCTTTGGTGGTCGATATGATTTCGATACAAGAACTGGTACCGGAGCTTCAGGTACTAGAGTATTATTTGAAGAAGTCAGAGACAAAGGTTGCGAATCGCATATTTCGAGTGGTTGGGAGTCGCATATCTCGTCAATGATGTCGGTAAACTTTGACCTGTAAGTAAATAATGAAAGTAAGTACTTTTTTCCTATTCAGGATAATCATAGAAAGATAAGATTTTGCAATTTGTTAGAATGTATTAGTAAAAACAAAATGCTATGAAGAAATAGCTTAAACCACAGGCTTAAACAAAAGTTTTGAATCGAACTTAAGTTACGTATGTATTAATTTTAAATATGGTGTTTGGCATTAACAATCAATTTTACTCGTCTAGAAAGTTGTACTAACAAATCTTCCCCGTTCATCTTTTATTGAAACAAGATATACATTTAATTTTAACTTAAGACCTTAACGGTATTAAGTTAACCGCGCCAAAATAATTTGAATCACATTTGAAACATAGATTAAAAATGAAAAGCAGTAGAGACAAGAACTTTTTTTATAAAATTTTCATAAATGTAATGTAATAGAACCTGCAAACACGAATAGGTACAGTGTAAGTAGGGAGGTAGGTAGGCAACAATTTAATATCACCAGCTGGCTGTGTATAATAAATCTATAATTATATAAAAAGGCTTGTCCTGACTGACTGACTGACTGACTGACTGACTGACTGACTGACGATCAACGCACAGCCTAAACCACTGAAGTTAGAAACTTGAAATTTTGACAGTAGGTTCCTTTTATGACGTAGGCGAGCACTAAGAAAGGATTTTTCGAAATTCGCCCCGCAAGGGGTAAAAAGGGGGGTTAAAGTTTGTATGAAACTCCGTCATTTTTCGAGTTATACTCATGAAATTCGGTATTTAGGCTTTAAATTGAAAACAAAAAAGTACGTGTTTCACAGTTTTTAAAAATTCTACCCCCTAAGGGGTTAAATAGGGGTTGAATGTTTGTATAATAGTCCTTCGTTCTTCAAGTTATTTTTCAAGTTACGTTTATGAAACTTGATATTTTGGCTCTTGATTAAAAATAAAGAATTACGTATTTTACATTTTTTTTAAATTCTCCCCCCAAGGGGGTAAAAAGGGGGGTTAAAGTTTGTATGAAACTCCGTCATTTTTCAAGCTATACCCATAAAATTCGGTATTTAGGCTTTAAATTGAAAACAAAAAAGTAAGTGTTTCACACTTTTGAAAAATTCTACCCCCTAAGGGGTTAAATAGGGGTTGAATGTTTGTATGATAGTCATCGTTCTTCAAGTTATTTTTCAAGTTATGTTTATGAAACTTGATATTTTGGCTCTTGATCAAAAATAAAGAATTACGTATTTTACATATTTCGAAAATTCTCCCCCCAAGGGGGTAAAAAGGGGAGTTTCAATATTCATAGTTAAGACAGGACAACGTCTGTCGGGTCCGCTAGTATTAAAATAAAGTTTTAAAATTAAGAACAAAATACTATTTGTTTAGGTTTCTACCACTTCTACCTACTAGGTACTTATTTATTTATTTATATGTTTGTGTTTATTTTAATAATAAAATTGGACTATATGTCTACAAAAGCTTGAAGCCGTGGCTAAAACTGACAGTTAAAAATATTCTCGTATTGTCTATGCTTTTTCGGCATGTCACCCACATGTCACCCTGCATCGCTGACAAGTCTTGTCAAATGCTTGTCAAGTGTCACGATCTGTCATATAGAAAAGAAGATCTGTCATATTCTATCAATAAAATTTGATTTGGAGAGGAAACGAGGAAATACCTAGTTAAAAAATAGTTTAATTGTAAAATTATTCAGCTGCGATTTACCACAAATCTTATAATCAAGTGAATACAAATAATTTATAAAATGTAAGTAATTTGCAGATAATACTAATTTCTTAAAGTTTGTAAGTCCTCGAGTTATGTCATGGTAATTAAACATGGGATTTTGTTGATTCCAGGAACATAGAGGTGAACTACGACAATGCAGATACAGTTAGTATGGATACATTGTATCTGGAAGAGAAGCTTAGGGAAGATAGATTAAAGGAAATGACAAAATTAAAAACACTTGGTAAAACTGTCTGCAACCTCCATACAAATATATTATACTACAGAAATGTGTCAACGAAAAGAGGTGCTGTGTGTTATGAAGCATGGAAAAGTCTTGTAAAGCAGATTGGTGGCACACCCAATACATGGAGAGAATTAGGATTTGCTCTTGGTGTTGCGCAGGATGACCTAAATGTAAGATTAATTCTTTTCATTACATGACTTAGAAAGAGAATTCTAAACTAAAACTAATTTATTAATATGTGCCTAAACCCTTTTATATGATACTAGCTGACGCCCGTGACTTCATCCATGTGGATTTCGTTTTTAAAATTTTGCGGGAACTCTGATTTTCTGGGTTAAAAAGCCTATGTCACTCTCCAGGTCCTCAACTATACCCATGCAAAAAATCACATCGATCCGTAGCTCTGTTGCAGTATTATTCAAAGACAAACCAACAAACAAACACACCTTCCCATATATTAAGAATGGATATCATTAACTAACATTCAGACCTGTTGCATTGCAGTGGCAAAGTAATAGATATAATTTTAAGTGTAAATAAATCTGGGAATCTTCATACTTGTTTATGCATTTTGTGAATCAAGATAATGCAAATATTAATAATTAATTTAAACATTTCAAGTTGTTTTAATTGTAACACCACAATACTCACCACTGCACCAGGGAAGTCGTCAAAAACCTGAATCCTGCCTTACCTATGTGTAAACTTAGCATAAACTGCCAAGCTATTAAATCCTTTGTCTCAATTAAATATAGTTACTGCCTTCAAGGGCTGTTTTTGCATTTACCAATTATAATTTCATTATATTTTTCAGTATATAGGAAATACAGTGAAAGTGGACCCAGTTGATATAGTAATAAAAGTGTACATGCAAAATGAATCCGCTACGTTAGACAAAATAGTTGATGCTTTAGAGAAAATGAGTAGGTATGATATTCTCAAAGCTATTGAAGAACCTTTTTGCAACTTAAGCCAATATTTCAACAAAAAAGAGGACAGCGGGTACCAAAGTGAAAGTAAAACCCCTGGGAATAAAAAAATCTTCTTCACAAATGAAATAGAAAATGACTTACCGGCAGCTTTAAAAAAAAACTATGTCATAAAGGATAAAGAGCCAAAACCAAATCAGCCTACTCTGAGACCACTTCCTACAGAAAATAAAGAAATTGATGATGATTTACCAATTCTATTTTTGACATACACAGAAGATGGACTGGACACAGCTATAAATATTCAACATTATATAAATGACTGGGATGAGCAAAAAGTCACAGTTTTAACACTGTGTAATAGAAAGGAACAAGTGTATCAAAATCCAGAGAAGTTTATTAGGAAATATTTTGAAAAGGTATATAATTCAGAATTAGTTTTTAAGAAACATTCTTCATTGTGACCTATGACTGAAAGCCTTCCATCAGCTTTCTTAGTCACACTGCAAAGTAAACAATTAAGCTAAATTAGTTTGACTATGAAATCTAAAATATAATAGGTGTACCAAATACTAACAGATGTAGTGGTAGCACAAAAATATTATTGAGATAGAGCAATTGTACCATTCTCTAAAAATGATTGCTATGATGTAATTATTGTAATCATCTCTGATTAGCTAATACACACTTCCTTGTTGAAAGAAATGCCTCTCTTTTTGAACGAGTGAAGCGAGTTCTCTGAGTCAACTAGGGCGCTTGCCTACTAGACAGAGAAGTGTGTCCGTCTAAATGTCTGTCAGAGCCCTATAACTTCTGATTTACTGAATATTAGAACGTGAAACTTGGTTGAAAATTCAATTATATCCTGTACTTGAACAACAAATACTAAAATTAGATAAATGTTATAAAGAAACGAAATTATTTAATTTTAATGCGCCATCTATTAGCATTATTGTGAAGCTAATAGCTTCACTATAATGCTAATAGATGGCGCTGTGTCAGTAAAACAGTTTTATGTCAACTATTATTTTTTTTATTGCGTCTAATGTTAAAAGTTAATTATTACAATATACAGGGTGTCCCACGGCTATGCCACATGGAGGGGAAGTACCTTAAATATTGTAGATGGAACATTTTACTGAAAGAAGACTTCATTTTAATTTTAAAAACAATTTAAACTGCATTCATAGATTTTTAAATAATTGCCTGGTTGAACCGGGACTCGAACCCGCTATACGAGAAAAAAAATTAACCTGTATCTTTATCATACCGATCGGAAGGCTTCATCGTAAGGATTATTTTTTGTTAAGTAACATAGCATGAGAAATAAAAGGAAGACCATGAATTTTAGCCTTTGATGTAAAATTTTGCTCAGAAAAATGAAAAGCTGACATTGGCGTATCGACATACAACTGACATGAACTATTACTAATGAGTACCCACTTGAGAAGTACGCATCATTTCCCGATCCTTACTATCCTTACTAATCCTTACTTATATTACCTATAAATGCGAAAGTGTGTTTGTTTGTTGATTTATTGGTTTGTCCATCAGTCCCGCTGCAACAGAGCTACGAATGTCAGCTTTTCATTTTTCTGAACAAAATTTTACATCAAATCCTAAAATTAATGGTCTTCCTTTTATTTCTCATACTATGTTATTTAACAAAAAATAATCCTTACGATGAAGCCTTCCGATCGGTATGATAAAGTTACAGGTTAATTTTTTTTTCTCGTATAGCGGGTTCGAGTCCCGGTTCAACCAGGCAATTATTTAAAAATCTATGAATGCAGTTTAAATTGTTTTTAAAATTAAAATGAAGTCTTCTTTCAGTAAAATGTTCCATCTACAATATTTAAGGTACTTCCCCTCCATGTGGCATAGCCGTGGGACACCCTGTATACCTAGTTAAAACTTTTGGGAATTATGGGATATCGCGAGGTCTCAGTTCGGGGCGAACCACTAGTTATAGTTAAGTCTTTTTATTATTTTATTAAGAGTCCTGTCATGTTGATCTAGAGAAAATCTTCAGAGGTGATAAAATTCCTCATCAGGAAACAGAAAATCAGTCTCCTATACCATCCATCAGAAGTCATTAATGTCACACATAGTTTGAGCTGAATTTTATCTTTAAAAATCCTATTATAGCTAAAAAAAATTTAATTTGTAATATTTTTATTACAGGCCGACTTTATAGTACCAATTATAACACCAGGTTACCTGAATAGGATAAACCCACTTTCACCTCACGAGCCGACTGCAAATGATAATTTAGACTACAAATATGTAAATTTTATCTACAATCTAATCATCAATTATTACATACATGCCACTGGATGCTTGAACAATAAAGTGAGGAGTGTACTTCCGTATGGTGTTAACATTCATGTACTCAAGGAAATCACTATGTACCCCGACTTATTACCTTACACCTATGAATCTAATTTCAATGAACATTTTAAGGTGTTTTTGAAGAAAAAACTTTCACAAACATGATAATAAATATCAAATAAGCAAAATTAAATGGCTACTACAGATTAATGATAAGTAACCAAATAAGAAAATAACATTTATTGTGCTCAAACCTATTTTTGATAAATATTGAAAAATATATATTATATTAATTCAAACATGTATTTTTATTTAATAGAAAGTTTTATTTGTTATTGTCACAAATTATCTAAGTGAAAAATATTTCGTTTCTGCATAATGGTGTTAAATGCACCATCAACTTAAAACTAAATCCTTATTGTTTTAATTCAAACATAGTTACCACACAGTTCTTATAGTATAAATAAGGAAATAATATGAACTTTTGAGTTTACTAAGATAAAAAAAAAAAGGTTAATTCTTAGGGACAGTTAAAGGTAAACTCTTTGGAATTGAAACTAAAAATGAATGAATCACTGAAAATAAAAATATAAGAATGAGATTTTGTTATGTAATTACCTTAAAAATATCGACTCTATAATTAATTAATAATTAATACAAAAACCTTAGGTCTTTCTTAGATTCTTCATATCAAAGAATACAAAACAGTACAAAGTGAAGATTAAATGGCGGGTTTACATTGAGCCAGCTGCTGCTTGATTCTAGTGTAATGGTCTATGCAGTCCAGCTGTGTGATTGTCTAAAAATTATTGCTATGCACCTTGCTGATTGTAATCACCTCGATTGCGATTGACTGAAATGCATTATTGCAGTAAATCTGCTAATCACCACAATCAAGATTGTAGCAAGAATTGATACAGATTTTTGCAATCGACTATCAATATTGATCAGCTATTTTGGTACAAGAGACTGGTTAACAGGCAGCTTTTAGTGTAGATGGAGTCCATCTGTCTATAACCCTTAGTTAGTAAATTGAACACAGCATATATCTAATTGCATCTTTTTTGTGTCAGTTTAGTGCTTTAAGTATTATATAATTCTTACATTAAGTAGCTTGCCTTTCCAACTAGCATGGCTAGCTTGCTCTGTGTAAACCAGCAATTATTGTTCTATATCTATATTAATTTATTCTAATTCTTTAGTTGCATCTAAGTCAGTTTCAACAGCTGTATCTGCAGTGTCATCTGCTGCATTGTCTTCTGCAGTGTCATCTTCTGCGGTTTCATCTGCTGTACTAACATCGTTGACATCAATACCTGTGTCATCTGTAGCCGAGTAACCTAGCTCCTCCTGTAAATTATTAACAAACAATTAATGTTATGTCAACCACATATACAAGTTTAAGTGGCATATATTTTAAAGGATTACTTTAAATAATATCTAGGCTGCACTGCACCACCTTACAGCAGGCGTGAAGAAATAGATATCCATTTCTGTATTGGAAGTGTACTAAAAAGGCTTTCTACTTTAGAATTATCACCATTAAAGTATTAATTATATTTTGCTTTACCTTTATAACTTCCACAAAACTGTTTGCCTCATCTAGCATTTGTTTGTATTTCATCATCTCTTCCTTCAAGTCTTCAATTTTCTGTCTAAGGCTTGCATTCTCCTTTAAGGCGTCTTGCAAGGCAACTCTGTTAAGAATGAAATTAAAATACTTTATCTTCAGTCCTAGGCATTTTATTTTTAAATGTAACCTACCTTTCATTGACCACTAGTTGGCAACAAGCATAGTAATATGGTCTTCACTTTCCTATTAGCCTTTTTTAATCACAAACACACAAAATTTAGGTATAACAAATTAAAAAAGATAATGTATAAATCTAGTTTGACTGCATGGACTTAAATTTTTAAAAATCAAGCATATAATAAGTGCTACTTATTTTGAAATCATATACTGACACTTCAGTTTTATTGCGTAGATGGCAGTCTTATACTTACTGGCGCCTCTCTGCTAGTTTTTGCCAATACTTTTCAGAGGGGTTTTCATTGGTCAGATCTTCTGCAGTAATTTGATCTTCAAGATCCACTTCACCACGAGTGTCCTTCTCTTCAGATGTATTCTGCCTTTTAACTGCAACTCCCCTGTAAAAAGTAACAATTGATGTTGTTTGCTTCTAGAAGTATCAAATAAAAATTAAAATCAGGCAAAAGTATTCCATCTTCTTCATAGTCATCATCCTAGAATTGTCTACGCAAATAGGCGAAAGCTGGGCGGCTTTCGCCAAATAGGCGAAAGCTGGGCGGCTTTCGCCTATACCAGCAGAATCAGGCAAAACGCCCATTTTGCCTGATTCTGCTGGTACAGCACCCGCCAGATCACTCCAGCCATCCAAGCTCCCTCCAGAATCCAAGCAGGCCACCCAGGTTGGCGAGGACTAAATTAATATTCCATAATTATACCTATTTGTGAATTACCATACTTACCACTTTTTATTTATCTTAACTAATATATGTACTTGTGCATACCAATAATGAGGTCAATCTTGACATCTACTAATATCAAAGGTATTGTATAGCTGTTTGTATTATAAAACTTTTAGTTTTGTCATCATAAAAGCCACTGCCTCGGATAAACACATTTTTTTGCATAGAGTTGCAAGGTATGTATTAAAAAGTAAAACAAATAAGCTTAACCAATATTTTCATTAAAAGATTTTTGTCATAGAGAATTCACAATCTGTACATATTTTCCAAATGTTGGTATGTTAAAAATCTATTTTGAAATAAAGTAACTTACACAGGTGTCTCAGGGGAAAGTTGATGTTTTAAAGGTCTAACCACTGCATTCTCTGTATTAGAAGTAGTTTGCTGGCGCACTTTAAGTGATTTTCCTCCGGTTCTCCCCATTTTCCTGAAAGTCATGAATAAGATACGATTTAACATAAGAAAAACAAAATCCTGTAACTAGATACAGCTCATTTGGGTTAAATTTTAAATAATGGATACCGATAGCTCTTTAGTACCTACTTCTATGAGTGTCCAATTTTATTGACATTGGTTAGGAAGTTAAGTAAAAAGAACTCGAGCAAGAGCAGCCCAAGATGAAGCTTGCTTGCCTATTCACTCTTGATGTACTCTAATAAGGACAAGTTAAGAAAAGTTTTACTGGCAAGTAAAGCGGAAGGGCACAAGGTTAGTGCGGAGGAATTTAAGACTTCCTCTGCAAACCACTACTTCAAAACTTCCCCACCGAATCCAATGAGTAAATGCATGCAGTAAGTTAGGTACCGACTCTATTCCCATTTCCCACTCGTTCGCAATTGCGATTAGTACAGAAAATTTTACCTTTTTTCCTTATTTTACGTTGGCGTTGCTATTGAGTTATTGAATTTACACACCGAAGTCTGAACGGAATTATTATTTTTTACAATATTTTTATTTTTAACCACTGAAAGTTTAAACTTTGACACTCTTGGGTCTCTTGGTCGATTTGACATATGTCAAAACAAAATATTTTCCCCTTTTCCCGCCAAGTCTATACCAAAGACAAAAAAAGTAAAAGTAATATTTTGCTGTAATCCACCAAAACAACGACGCATCAAAATATTATTTTTCCTTTACAAAATAATGCGCCCAAAGTCTCTTCACATTTTTCTGGTGGGTACGATTGAAACACGATTGAAATGAACATCACTTGATAAAATATATAAAGAAGGCGTGCCAGCCAGCTTAACAGCACCTAGCTTACCACATACTAGCATGTGTATCACGGGCTTTTAAATGATCAGTCAAAACTGTCAAAACTAATGTCATAGTTACTTCCTTACCATTAGTCTGTGGTGTGAATTCAGTGATGTCAGATGGAGAGAATCCCCCCAGTATTGGGGGTTTTTTAAGCGATGGGGGAGGACATCTTTTTAGGGGGATAACTGGAGAGAAAAATTTAGGTTTGGAGGGAATTTGAGGATTGTGATTACCAAAACTTTAATTTGGGAATAGTTGGTGCATGGATGTGTTTATTTTAAACCAACTACAAAAATGCTGCACAAATTTAATTCAGAAAATGTACGGAGCTGCTGATGAAGCGTGTGAAGATGACCGAGTAATGGATGCTATTGCAGAAATAGTATAAAATTGTATTTTTTTAATTATTTTTTCGACTTGCTACTAATATTATAAATGTGAAAGTCTGGATGTTTGTTACTCAATCACGTCGCAACAACTGAACCGATTTGGCTGAAATTTGGCGGCACAGAAATAGACTATAGTCTGGAATAGCACATAGGCTACTTTTTATCCCGGAAAATTAAAGAGTTCCCGCGGGAATAAAAAACCCTCAATCCATACGAAGGAAGTCGCGGGCATCAGCTAGTCATAAATATATTTAAATTTGTGGGAGTTTTTTTTCTTCAAAACCTGAATTTTGCAGGTATTTCTGGGAAGATTTGGGGAGAACACCAGACGGCTATCTGGCAACACCTGGGTTTGATTAACACCTACCCATTAGTCTGTGGTCCAGTTCATAAAATTTTCCTGCTGCGAAAATGGTTGTTGTGTTTTTACTGGAACTTAATAATTATTATCTTATCTTTTTTCTGTAGTTTATTACATTTAAGAATTGAACTATTTTTTAAAAACTTAATTAGTTTTATTTAATTATTTTTTAGTTATAAGTCAAAACCTGTGAAAATGGATACCCTTAGGTAAGTAAATAAAATAGTATTTAGAATCGATTTAATCAATAACAGTCTTATGTTCAGATTTCTAAAAGCTTCCTTAGGTTATTTACGTTTACTATGAATTCTATCTTCTGTATGGTGTGAGTCTTTGGCTATGGCTAGTTACCATTACCGTTAAAGAAGTGCCAATTAGGGTTCCAAGTTAGCCTGCTACTACGATCTTAGACTGCAGTCTCTTACCCTCAGGTGAGCTGTGAGATCGCAGTCAAGGGCGATTTTGTCATCAATCAAATAAAAAATAAAACAGGTTTTCTTCATCAGGTATTACTTCGTGACCTGGAATGTAGCAACTAAGTCTCCTAGTCAAGATCTTAATTCTTTGCTGGACTTCCCTTCTCAGTTTAATAAGAATAAACCATTACCAGATTTTTACGTTATTGGGTATGTATATTTTAATGCTAGGCTTCACAAGACTGCCCAACACCCTCTGGTAGATTGTGGAAAAGCTTCATCAACCATTGCTTCAATCTCAATTCCACAACCCAACCGAATAAATGTGCAATCGGTAAAAGTTAATTTTACAGGAGAGCCAAAAATCCATAAAAATTATCTATCTTTTTTGCTATTTACACCTGATTAATGTTGTATATATTGTGTATATACAACAACAGTTACATATTCGATTACACCTTTATTTGGTTGGGCCGTCGAATTGTGTTAATTGACTGATATATGGTACTTTTACTGCAGCAATGCATTTTAGCCAATAATGAGAAATGAAATGAGAGAAAAGAGATTTAATTAAAGGTGATTGTGACCATCATACTATTTATTTATACTATTTCGCATCTGAACCGATTTACACTTGCAAGGTTCAACAATCTTTTTCTGCTTGTCTCAAACAGCTGCCAGGGATGTGTTAGAGATTATTCCAAAAAACAAAGTTTACATGTTTGTGTTTAATTTCAGGCTTCAAGAAGTGAAGTCTCAGCCACAGAATATGATAATGGACTCCCTTTTTACGGACCAGTGGACTCAAATGTTCAACAAGGTTCTCTGCAGACAAGGCTTTGTTATTGCCAAGAGCATAAGACTACAAGGAATAATACTGCTTGTTTACACTCAAATGAAACATTTACCCCACTTAAGGGAAATAGTGGCACAGTATACTAAAACTGGTCTAGGTGGACTTTGGGTATGTATATTTTTTTTTTATTTGATTTTATGCACAGGGAGAAATTAAAGAGAAATATGCAGTGTTATATTGAAATGTTAGGAGAGTGCCAAACCTTTATCTAGGACAAAAAGCAAAGGAAGAAACAGTGTTCTCCTGTTATATTTTTCTGGCTTAAATCTACGGGGTTACTTCTATTACTTAACTTTGGTAGATTCAATAGTTTAATTATAATTGCAAATGAACTAATTAAATACGTAACATCTACACAATTACTTATTAAATTTCATAAATTAAAATTTAATTTATTTATTGTACGCATGTTTTTTTGATCATGTCTCTACAGAATAATACAATAATGAACAGATTTACAGTATTATAATTAATATGATATTAGAATTATTTTAATAAGCTACCACTATTCAAAAGTGGCTTTCTTTTTGTGCAACATGGTATTTAGAAATCAAGACTATTATGTAACATAGTTTTTGTAATTTCGCTTGGCAGGAAACTAAATAAAATTAAAGTAGGTATGTTGGATAATAATTATAATAACTCTTATTAATTCAACCTAGTTAGCTGTACGTGTGGTTTACTCATGTAATTGTATTATTTTATCAAAGTTACTAGTTTGTAGTACTAATGATTTAAGTATGTACTAGCTTTGTGCAGCAACTATGTCAGCGTAGTGGTTATTCAAACATCCAGCGGGAATTTATGTTTTCCCGGGATACAAAGTATCCTGTGTTAATCTCTAGGTTTCTTTATACAGTGCAATGCAAGTTAATTTGTTGCATCGTTGCTGCATGATTGAAGGACAAACCAATAAAAAAATAATTTCTCGTTTATAATACATATTAGTATTATGAAGAATTTTTACCTCTGTTATTTTTGTTTATATATTGTACTAGACGATGCCTACGACTTAGTCTGCGTGGATTGATGAATTCTTTAATTTTTCGGAATAAAAAGTGGTCTATGTGTTAATCCTGGATATGAGCTATCTCCATTCCAAATTTCACCCAAATCGGTTCATTCTAAGCCTCAATAGTCCAACAATTAAAGGTGCGAACTGAAAACTGAGAGATTACAGGTTCGAACCCCACCCGTTGCACTAATGTCGTACCCACTCCTAGCACAAGCTTTCCGCTTATTTGGAGGGGATAGGAGGATATTAGTCAACTTCAGCTTGGTTAATATTCTTTAAAAAAAAAGTTCTTTAGGGCGTGTAAGGAGTAATAAACATACAAACTTTCGCTTTAGTGAGATGTAGAGGCAAAACCCAATTAGCACAAAGCTATTAAACATTTTAAACAGCGCAGAATATGTACGTATCGGCCTAAAGCCTGGGAACTGGTTTATTCGTAACTGGTTGCAGGGGTCAGGCGACAGTTTATAGTGTGTAAAGATTTATAGTGTGTCGTTAAGGATTTAGGTCCACTTGCACCAAACCGCTTAATACATTTACAGTTTTTAGAGTTCCAAAAAAAGACGGAACCCTTTATATGATCACTTTCTCGTCCATCTGTCTGTGAAAGTTTGTGAGGATGGATGTATGGATAAATGTTTGTTACTCCTTCACGTCACGACGAATGAATCGATTTCGCAGAAATTCGGAATGGAGATAGCTCATACACAGGATTAACACGTAGGCTACATTTTGTCGCAGAAAATTAAAGAGCTCCCGCAGAAATTAAAAAATCTTAATTCACGCGTACGAAGTCGCGGGCATTTAGTAGGCTATATTTTTCAAAGCTACGTTTACACGTTTGGCAAGTCTCAACAAGTGTCCACAAACATAAGCGTGTGAACGGGGTGTTTGGCTTGGCTTGCGTGAGCTCAGTGGCGTAACTATAGGGTGGCAAGACGGCAAAATGCCACGGGCCCCCAGCCTGAAGGCCTATCTCATTGGTTGAGCTTCTTTATATTGGGGGAGGGAGGGCCCCATCCGATGAATTTGCCACGGGCCTCAAACGGTATAGTTACGCCACTGCGTGAGCTTGTTGCCGATCCGAGCTAATGTCGGTTTTTGAACACAGATCACTCGCAAGCGTGTTAATGGCATCCAAGCGTTTGTATCCAATTTTCCGTTGTCGGGGAACAGTTTTTAAAATTAACTTTAAAAAAATATATTGTTGTAGGGTAACAAAGGGGCGGTGAGCGTGCGGTTCAACATCTACGGATGTTCCGTGTGCCTCGTGAACTGCCATTTGACAGCGCACGAGCACCTGTTGGCGGACCGGATCAATGACTACAACACTATTCTCAAGGAACACACATACCTCATCAAAGAGACCTCACACATCCTCTTTCATGAGTAAGTACTAGAAGCTAATACTAAGTTACTTAAGTTTTAACCTTTGAATATAAAATTAAATATAGTTCTTTGTTCAATTTGTTAAGATACGAACTGCACCAATGTGTAGTACAAAAAGTACAGCAAAAAGAAAATATGACAAAAAAACGAGGTACAATGGGTGCTTGCCTAAATTTCGAAAATCGCTCTGCTACCATAATTCCGCGCTGTAATTTTTAACTTTTCTTTCGGACGGATCCGCGACTTCGTCCGCGTAGATTTAGTTTTAAACTCGTATGATTTTTCGGGATAAGAAGTAGCCTATATGTCACTCTCCCGGTCCTAAACTATATCCATGCAAATAAATACGTCGATCCGTTAATTCGTTGCGGCGTGATTAAAGGGCAAACCAACAAACGAACACACTGTCGCATTTTTAATATTAGTATATTAGTAAGGATTTCATCACAGATTTCAAACATTGTTGGACTTAATATTGTAATACCATGACCTTCTCCATTACACGTGATGGATTTCTATAGAATTTATACGTTAGTTTTAAATAGGACATTCTAGACAGTTTAGCAATGTTAGGAGAAGTTGTTACTCTGCATCATCAATTAGCATAAGTTAAAATCATAGCCAAGTGCGAACGGCAAAATCCGTCATCTTTAAGTAGATATGTATGTATAACTTAGGTTTGTTAATGTTTTGGTTGGGTTTTTTTTATTTTACAGCTGTATTGAACTCTAAACTGATTATTATTTGTTTAAAAATAAATGGATTCAGTGGAGGGCGTTTATCATTCGACTTTAACATTATCAGCCGATAATAATCTTTGTAGTTATATCTGTTATAGCTGCGATATTCAGTGAGTAATGCGAAAGTTTGGATGTATGTTTGTTACTCAATCACGTCGCCACGACTGAATCGATTTGGCTGTTTGGCACAAAGATAGATTATAGTCTGGAATAACACAGGCTACTTTTTATCCCGGAAAATAAGAGAGTTCCCGCGGGATTTTTAGAAACTAAATCACATGGATGAAGTCGCGGGCATCAGCTAGTAAAAATAATAAATGCGAAAGTTTGTGAGGATGGATGTATGGATGGATGTTTGTTACTCTTTCACGCAACAGCGAATAAAACGATTTGGCTGAAATTTGAAATGGAGATAGCTTATCCCCAAGATAGCCACATAGGCATCATTTCATCCCGGAAAATTATTGACTTCTTATGGAAATTAAAAAAAACCTACTTTGTTTCTAGTTACGTGTTCTGGATCGGAGATCTCAATTTCCGAACCGACCACCCTGCGGGTAGCAGTCCGACCTCAGAGGAAATCGTGTCCGCTCTACAAAAGGTTGAAAAAGACAAATACACTGGCCTCCTCAAACACGATCAACTGCTAGCTGTCATGGACAGTGGCGAGGCGTTCTCGGAGTTCACGGAACCAGAAATCAGATTCCCACCGACTTACAAGTTCTTGATGGGGACTGACGATTACGATTTGAAGTGAGTCACTCAATCGATAGTGTACATTATTATCGATAGTGTATACTGTGTGTACAGTATTGATAACGATTATTATTATTTATTTATTATTGCACAATGAATTTTTGTATTAGTACGCAATATTTTGCGTAATCTATACTTGTTATTAATATACCCCCCCTTCAATAGTACAACGGTTACAGGTGCGGGCTGAAAATTGAAAGGTCGTAGGTTCGATTCCCACCCGTTGCCCTATTGTCGTACCCACTCCTAACACAAGCTTTCCGCTTATTTGGAGGGGAGAGGAGAATATTAGGCAAGTTCAACTTGGCTGATATTCTTTTATAAAAGGAAAAAAATATATAACGGAAAAGTGCGAGAGGCAAAAATAATTTTCATATTAGTGCACCATTTTTCAAATAAATAGGAATAAAACCCTTGAAAATGTACACTACTAGCTTTCGTTTAATATAGAGTTAGGTTTTTAAAAATTTCGCGGGAACCCTTTCTTTTTTCAGAACAAAAATTATGTTTCTCTCTTGATCCTCAACCAAATCTATGTAAAAAAAAAAACGATTGATAGTTGTGTTGCTGCGTGATACAAGGACAAATCAAAAAGTAAACACGCTCTCGCATTTATAATCTTAGTAAGAATTCCTTAGTATGGAACTCAAGCTTAGACGTTAATGTCATAAAAATATTAAAATATCTTAGAAATAATTGGTATTTATTTGTCATTTGTTATATAGGCCATAAGTGTAACCTCGTCACAGTTTTCGTCGGCTTGTCCATTACTCTTTGCATATTTATCCACAGGGCGTAATGGACAAGTTAATTATATAGGATGTAATGGACAAGTTAACGGAACTGGTAATTTGGATCTTTACAGGCGAAAACCTTCCTGGACGGATCGGATATTATACAAAGTGATAGCAAACAACTATGAGAATATAACGTTAAGGGCCGATTTGATATCTTACAACCACATGGGCCACTACTCGGTCAGTGACCACAAGCCAGTGGTCGCGCAATTTAATATTAAGGTCAGTTACGTTTATATCAGCACCTTATCAGCTTGAAGTTATCGCACCATACCACACTCCAAACTAAGCCCTATTCACATGCATGTAGAATACACTTTGGAATGCATGAATTCGAAAGAGGAGTTGCCAAAGAAAGAACTGTCCAATTAAAAATAAACATCCAGCATTGCAATTTAGAACTAATGGTGATATGAATAAAGTTTATTTTCAAATGTTTCCATAATTGAGGGCTAAAGAAGTTGAAGGCTTTTTCAATGTCAGTAATAAAAGTGTGTGACGTCAGAATGAATTATTGATGATGTGCCCTGAGTTGTTTGCGTCAGAGTTGTTAAGTTGAGGTCAAGGTCGAAACGGTTGTAAGGTGTGGGTTAGAACTTGTAGTTATTTATTTATGTTCTTATCGGTTAATGTGGAGCATACTTTTAGGTCAGGAATGGAAAATTAATCCAGAATTTGTATACAAACTATCAACACTCGACGCGAGGTGGTTGTAGGCTTTTTTTTATTCGATGCAGTCTAAGATGGTAACGGGCTAACTTGGAAGAGGCATAGCAGGGTACATTTAACCCATATCCCGAATCGATTTCAACACGTCATCGTGCCGGAACGCTAAATCGCTTGGTGGCACGTCTTTGACGGTAGGGTGGTAACTAGCCACCCTATCGTCCCTTCCCTGTATTACAAAATGTTCTACTTATCACTAATTAACACTAAGAGCCCATTTCACTATCATCACCAAGTAAAGAGGAGTAAAGACTTGATATATTGCCAATACAAAAACTCAAAATATGTACTTCATTCGTCTATTTACTAAGTACATTACGTTACCTGAATTGAAGATGGTGAAATAGGCATCTTAACTTGCTATGTATATGGATGTAGTTACATAGAATTAGGCCGTTAATAACTGACTTTTGACATGCACTTTTGGCATGACTTGTTGAGCGACACTTGTCCCTTAACAAAGCTAGTGAATACTTTGCTTTACCCACTAACTTAATCTAACATTTCTTTACGTAAGGTTTGATTTTATAGAATTTTTTGCTATCGTCATATTTATACGAGCAACCGGATTTCGATGTTATCTATTTCTTTATTACTTGCTGGAGAAAATTTTAGCAAGCATTTTTTATTGGTTGTTGTTTTCTATGGATTACGATTGATATAGTGTGGCCCATCGAAGATTACCATCTTTTATAGCTATTTACCAAAAATTATGATTGATACTAAAGACCAACATCGAAATATATTCTGATTTCACGTATAGCTCTTTCAATACACGAGGGTACGCGGCTCACGGTTGTGTGTGTCGTATCTATATAAGTGGGAGCGAGAGCTTGCTCGCGCCTGACCGCTTTCACCTAGGCTCCTGACACACACTTACACAATGTGCATGACGTAACCACAAGTAAAGCTCACGCGCCCTAGTGAATTGCATGAGCTATAACTACTATTAAATTAAATCGACATAAAAGAAATCTTCCTCATTTTGAAGTCGCAAAAAAAGTAGTAACTTTTTGTTTAAATTGATCTATAAATAAATAAATTAAAGCTTTCCTCAATTATTTAAGCTTTAATTAAGCATCTATAAAATCAAACCTTAATAACCCATTAGATTCGGCAAAAACATGCACCCGCTGTAGCAACACCACCTAAGGCCGCTAGAGCAAAGATTCGCATGCGATCAGCGTTAGTCACGCCTGAAGCTAGCCACGTGTTGGATGATGCTGAACCAATAGCTGCATGCGCTGCAGTGTTAGAGCATGAGACTTCCACGGTCGTTCAGGATTCTGATGAAGGGGTTTGTTCATTTTTCATTTCCTATAAATGAATAAAGACATATATTCTGGGTTCATTTTGCCAACGAACTCTTAATCGGTTGTCTTGATTAAGGACCTTCGGATGAATCCGAAACTACGTAAGTATTCGCATGCGATCGCCGCTAGTTACGCCTGTAGCTTGTCACGGGTTGGATAATGTTGAACCAATAGCTGCATGCGCTGAAGTTTTAGCAGAAATAGAAATATTTTTTATTCAAATAAACTTTTACAAGTACTTTTGAATCGTTATCATTAACATTATTAGATTCATATCTACCACTGGTTCGGAATGCCTTTCCTGCCGTGAAGAGCCAGCAAGAAACTCGGCGGTTGCTCTTTTAAAAAAAGAAAAAAAAAAGACGTGTGGCACTCGGGGACTGCAGCGGTAAAGCTATTGCATAGTATTTTTTATCAACGCCATCTAGCGGTGAGAGGAGTCCCGTGTCAAGTTATTTTCGTTACGGAATTTCTGGATTCGGTCTGCACGCTCAAGGCCCGCGATAGAAGCTATGCAATAGCTTAAAAATGTTTACAATAGTTAATGAAACTTATGCTATGTATACAGTGCTTCCACGATGAAGTTTCCATAGTCCAATACAATACAAATTTTTGCAAAGCATTTTGAGGCTTCCACGGTTGTTCAGAATTCTGATGTATTTATGAAAATATTCCTGTTGATTCCCGCTAATTGATTGTTTTTCTTTAGCAGGATGTAAAATATAACAATAGAAGCCAATTAAGCTGATGAAAAAAAATCGTCATTTTTCAGTTTCGATGGTTTACGAAGGGAGTCGTTTTACTTACGAAATTAAATTTTAAGGTTGCCTGGTAGAGATCGCTACTAAGCGATAAGGCCGCTTTTTGTGTCATACCTTTTGTCTCTTCTTATATATATTTTTTCTTTGTTGTTGTTTTGGTGCAAATAAAGAGTTAAATTAAGATTTAATAATAATAAATTCCCGTTTTCTTGTAGGCGTTCGCGAACTTCACAGTAAAGACAGTGGAGTTCGCGCCAATAGTCCGCATCTGGTACATCGGGGACGCGGACTTTCGCACGCAGTGTACGCTCTCACCTGACGTCGAGATCAACCCCAATGACTGGATAGGCATTTATGACGTGAGTAATTGTACTTCATATCCTGGATATAGGGGTTTTATCAACCTCTTTGGTCACTAGACCACTAGTAACAACTAACTAGTTAACCTAGTAACCTAGTGTTAGCATGTTCAACTGCGGGTGAAGAGGTCACGGGTTCGATTCCCGGCTCGGGCAAAAAATTTGTGATTTCTTGACCTCTCGGTTAGACTAATCCGGAGTTAGGAAGAAGGCGGTGTGTCAAAATATATATGTTAGAGATAGTGGCGCCCCTATTTTTTTTCTATTCTTTTTTTGCCAAGCTATACATTATTTAGTTTTAACAATCCCGCGGGAACTCTTTAATTTTTCGGGGTAAAAAGCCTATGTCACTCTCCAGGTCTCTAGCTATAGTCATGCAAAAAATCACGTCAATCCGTAGCTCTGTTGCAGCGTGAAGGACAAACCAACAAACAAACACTTTCGCATTTATAATTTTAGTAAAGAATTTAGTGATGAGCGTATTAAAAATATATTTGTCTTTCATTATAGGCGAACTTCCAAAGTTTAGACGACTACATAGCGTACGAGTATTTGGCTAAAGTGAGCCTGCCACAGTCTGCCTCTGTGGCTGGGCAGCCGCGCACCATCACACTGAGCTTCCCAGTCGGCAGCGGCGTGCGCACACCCGGTTTTTACCGGTTCATATACTTCAGCCAGCCCAACTCTGATGTCAAGAGTGTATTGGGTGAGTGTCTGATCACTTTAAGCTCTCTCCAAACCCCCTCTGTGGCTGGGCAGCCGCTCACTATCGCACTGAGCTTTCCCGTCGACAGCAACATTGGTTTAAAAATCGCATGCACAACTGGACGCAGATACGCAATAACGATTCAACCCACTTTTGCCTAATTAAATACGTACATACATTACACGTAAAGGAATAAAGTTAACTTTTCAATTGATACGTTAGGTGGGTTGACTCATTATTGCGTATCGGCTAGCGTTGCCAGACGTCCCGTATTTCCCGGGACATCCCGTATTTTAGACATAGTTTAAAATGTCCCGGCGGGACTGACTCTGTCCCGTATTTCAACCGTACTTCGTTTTTCATTATGAAATCAATTTAAGTATTCACACACACAACGTTCGTAAAACGTACGGTTTAATTGTGTGTCTCGCCTCGGCTTGAACGACTGTGTAGTGTGAATTAGCGTGTACTTGCCGCCCGCATCGACCAGCGACAGTGTTAGTGTCAAAATGACAATGTTAAAACTGACTCGATCCTCGGAAATATATAAAAAAAAAAAATGACACTAAATAATTTTGTTTTTATTTGTCCCGGGTAAAAAAACTGAAATCCCGTATTTTTTTGCCCATTTAACCATTTGTCCCTTACAGGCTGAAAAAAAATCTGGCAACCCTAGTATCGGCGTCCAATTATCGTCTACCGGTTTATATACTTTAGGCAAAACGAACCACAAACAGAGTAGTGCGCGTGCGTTCTTACGTGTGTGAGTGCGTGCGTGCGTGCTTGCGTGTGTGAGTGCGTGTTGTGCGTGCGTGAAAGTGTTTAAATACTGCAGTTTAATTTAGCTGCTTTAAATTAAATGAATTTATTGCTTTAAAAAGAACATTACAATTATTGTCTTATCCTAAAAAAATCAACAATCACAAGCTATAATGCCGTTAACTACCAAGACCATATTTCCTAATATAAACCCAAAAGCACTTAAATTAGGGTTTATATTAGGAAATATGGTACTGATTGTTAACGGCATTTTAGCTTGTGGACGGCAGAATTGTACCAAACCATATAACAATTGTACCGAAAGTGCCATCTGTATGCCCGATCCGATCCGTCCAGTGATTTGAGATGTGCGTTGATAGATCCTTAACCTTACATTGTCGTGACACATAATATTAAAATATACACATAATATACACATAATATTCAAATATTATGTGTATTTTTGTTAAAATGTTTCAATTTTCTATCATAAACGGAGTTCATATATCGTTCACAGGTATATCAGAACCGTTCGAGGTGAGCAGTCGAGAAGAGAGGTTATTATCCCTGGACCCTTGCGTAGAAGCATCAAGCAGTACTTCCCCGGCCAAGTCAAAACCCAGCACCGCTTCAACCGACATATTCACAGACTTCACCGGGCTTGATGTCGCTAAGCTGTCTCGTCACTTCTCGAACGATCTGAGCATTGACTGACTAAAAAGTTACATGCCCGGCTCGCCGGCCACGCAAAGGAAAGACGGGGTCTAGGTTTATAGTATAAGTTGCAAATGAACTGGTGTCGCTGTCCTTTATATTTAATCTATGATTAACACTGGATTTTCTGCTGTGATTTCTTTTTTGGAGCAATTTGTTTGACGCCATTTTGAATTTGATTGATGCCATTTTGGCGCTGTAAGCACTAAGCAGCAATACGAGTGGCTCTGGAACTAATAGATAATATTGCAAATGGCGCACCGACCTCTATAATTAATCTATGATTTCATTGTTGATGTCATAGATTAATTATGGAGGTCGGTGTGCCATTTCAATATTATTAGTTCCAGTATATTAAAAGTGGCGCTTCAAATTGATCCATAACTTAAACTGTATTAGGGACAGCGGGTCCAGTGTTAATCATAGACTAAATATAGAGGTCAGTGACTGATGTCATACCTCCAACGCTTAAAGTAGTATTTTTTTTGACGTTTCATACAATGACGACTTTAAAGTAAGTGTCATAAGGACGTCATTGTAAAATTTAAAAAAAAGGTCAATTCAATATTGAAATAATATTACTTTAAGCGTTGGTACATGTGGTAATGGCAAAAGGTACGTTTGATTGAGCACCAATGACATAGAAAATTTTAATTCAGACAATTTTGGAACCAAATGTTTTTAATAATAATAATATATTTATTGACTATGGAGATAAGAGAAAAAATAATTTGGATAGAAGCAGGTGTTACTAATTGCATGATATACAAGGAAATAAAGAATTCTTTTGCTATAATCCGCCCTTGTGGAAATTAACATTGTTTAACAACAATCCACAAGGGCGGATTAACTCTAGCTAACGCTAGAGTATGTTTTTTTTATTCGATAACAAGATAGTCTTTGACTGCGATCTCACCTGATGGTATGTGACGATGCAGTCTAAGATGGTAGAGGGCTAACTTGGAAGAGGTATGACAGTGTAAATTCAACCCATGTATGTATGTCAAGTAAGGTTTTAACAGTTTATTCTGTCATTCTGTTACTTGTTTTTGGATCCAAAGCTGTTAGCACATCACCGCGAAAATATTGCAGAGAAATGAAGGAATAAATGCTTCATATATCTACGTTAAATCACGCAGTTTCGCCATGATTTCGCTTTTGTTAGACAGCAGCGAAATGATGTGAAACAGCCTTAATGTTTATAGATTAAACTTGATCCAGTGTTCTTAGTGTCACAAAATAGAATTATTTTGAATCAAGTACATTGTACTTACATATTTTTATTACGTAGTACAAGAAATTGGTACTATTAAATATTATTTTGAGAGATAATTAATTAATTGAAAGTAATGTTCTCGTTTCATTTTTACTTAAAAACATCGATGATGATATATCGTTTAAAAATGGTAGAACTATTAAATGTACTTTAAATACATCTTGAAAATGTTTACATTGGTACAGGTAAATTAATTTTGCATGAATTTTGAGCTTTCTCCTTTCCTTAAAAATAATAATCAGTATTAAAATCAAATGACTGAACCTTTGAATATTTGTTCAAAGACTTTTTGGATGAGATTTTTCATACGTATTTTGGAGATGTTTGAATAATGTATCTGTAATAATTTTACAAATACGTGTCGTATATGAGAACCTTTCATATTTTTTAATGTTGTACATAAGATGTTTATTTTAAGCCATCGCGTGCTTTACTCAAAATTACAATATGAAGTGTATTTTCGTCCGGAGATAAAAGCCGTCGCTCACTTATGAACCCGGTACCCGACGAGCACACCTTGCCTCGCGCGGTGGTGATTTCTAACACGGACCTCCGTATACATAATTATGTATATGCAATTACTTATTAACTTTGCATCTGATCGCCTCGATCACAAGCTTTCGATCCCGAGTGGTACGCGTGCCGCCCGCGAGTTGTTCACCATTTTACTCGGCAATTCGTTCACTAATGGGCGTTCACACGTCGGTCGCGTGACATCACCGCATGGCCACTCGTCGACAGCGAGTTGAAAAGTGAGCGACGACCTTAATTGTCCGGGAAGCTCTAAAGATAAATTTTAAAGCACATCCCTTTTTTGACACCTCTTGGCCTAAACATTACAATAATTAAACAAATAAATTGTTATAAGATGTATAGTTATTAAAGTTAATTAGTTAAATATTTTGATGTTGATGTGTATAACATTTGTTTGTGATTATTTCAGTACAATTTACATAGGTAAGTATATTGACATATTTTTCATATTTTTGTTAAGTATTTATTTTGCATGATGACCATGGCTCAACGGTATAATAATATTATTATGTATAGATACAGGGTTCGCTTTGGACTTGAATTATAAGCGTAGTTGGAACTTGGAAGGAATTTAGTTATATTATTATAAAAAATAAACTTTTACGACATTTTTTCTTCGTATGTGCGTTAGCAAGGTCAAGAGTACCGGCAAAACTTACAAACACAGTTTTTTCTACATTTAGGTAGGTTCACAAACTTCATTAACATATCTGTATCCATAATTCAAAAAAATTCAAAATTAATTTATTTCATGTAGGTTAACTTGTAGCTCTTATGACACGTCATAAATCTACCACCGGTTCGGAATGCAGATTCTGCTGAGAAGAGCCGGTAAGAAACTCAGCAGTTGCTCTTTTAAAAAAAAAATTTTTTTTACAAAGCTATGCTATGTATACAGTGCTTCCACAATAAAGCTTCAAAAATGCAAAATACATAAAAGATGCAATATGTAAATCTACAAAATAACAACTTTTTCCAGTCAAACACGGCTGAGATACTTTTACTCAACACTATACTTTTTTGAAGTCTTTTTTGCTAATTTCCCACAAATTGCAATTTTTGAGTTAAGTCACTTTAATTCTAAAGGTGCGATATATCAGTATCGATATTGGAACTGGTAGCATCCCTAGTTTTAAACAGGTATTATGATAATTAATTCAGTCGTATTATAAATAATGCGATCTAGATAAATCCGCGGGCAAAACGAGTACAGTATGTAAGCAAGGGCTGGGCAAGATAAAAACTTCTGTAAGCCGGATTACAGAACAATAGTGAATGCCTTCGACGATTTATATCTTTAGTCACAACAATTGCTGGCGTGTTTGTCCTTTTTAAGGTCTAAATTAAATTATTTTAGCATTCAAATTTTAGTCTATAAAACTTTTACATTAAATAAAAATGTTGAATGTTGAAATATAAGTTGAATAATATAAACATAAAAATTCTTTTCACAAAACCGATTTCGAACACCACTACAAAGTATATCAATTGTGCCTATAAAATTTGAAGTGTTCCTTTGATTTCTCCAGGATCCCATCATCCGATCCTGACCTGATGAGAATGGGACCACCTGGAAAGTATAGGTACCCTTTCAAACAAAAAAAAAATTTCCAAATCGGTCCGTGCGTCTTCAAGTAATCGGGCAACATAGTACATAAAAAATAATAAAAAAAAAATATTCCGACGAATTGATAACCTCCTCCTTTTTTGAAAGTCGATTAAAAATTAAGAATTTTCATACAATTTTCACCTCCTTTTTTACGTCTATATTATACGAGTTGTTTAGGCTGTGCGTTGATTGATCAGTCAGTCAGTTAGGACAAGTCTTTTTATGAGTACATAATTTATGTTGATAGATGTACGGTAGCGGACAGAAATTGTTTACCACTTAAAGATTCATAATTACATGCACACGTCTATGCCTGACAGTCGATATGCTTTCGATATTCTATGGCGTTATAGACCTTACAGCACGCAATGTGATATAGAATCTACTTTGAAATCTGATAAACATTTTCTGTCCGCGACCATACGTACCTACGTCGATCCCACGTCTTAAAGCCCCTTTATACAGCAAGGTAAGCCAATCGCGTGTTTAATTAGAGCGAGTATCTGATATCGGTAAACAAGGTACCCGAGATGTTTGCTTTGTTTCGCTGTATCTCTTAGCCGCGTTTTCTATTCAGTACCTACTCATATTGAAAGGGGATATGCCTCTTGTGGTTATAAGTTGATATTCCATGTTTACTCCGAGAAATCCCTTCAGAAAAGTAGATATTCTACAGGGATTAGTTCCAAAACGAAAAGTTTGCACCAACCCCCTAAAATTTAAGTTAAATTTGAAACCCCCTTAAATGTACTTACGTTAAATTTTCTATACCTGTCCTTTTCTTGTTCACTCTGAACTAAACTCGCCAAAAAGTGACAGCATTACAAAATTTTACTAAACATGATTAAACAGGTTGGTGCAACACGGCCTAAGTTTCACAAAGACAATTTGAGTGATCTTTCTTATCTTTTGACATCTTGTGCTTAATTGCTCGAATAACATAGCCTTTGCTTTACAAAGCTAATAAACCCTTATCTATATTAAAATTAACCTCATCCGCATTAGGTATGGAAAAAAAATTACTTAAGTAATGCTATCCTTTTAGGTGATCACCTAACTGTAAAAAGGATATATCTATTTCAGACCTGTCAGTTTATTTAAGAAATTCTATACAACAGAATTTGTACCATTGTGAACAGAGTTTATTAATTAAAAGATGGCTTGATTAGCAGACTTGGTGAAACATAAATCTGTCATCAAGATAACGCGCGACGTCTGTATGATCGATAGTTTCGGCACTTAATTGCGTACAAAATAAATTAGCTCCCGTAATTAGTGTTGCAATTGACCATAGTAAATTAGATCACAATATTAAAAGTATACAAACACATACAATCATAGTGTTAAGAAATACATTTTTCTTAGGTGCAGCCATACAATACAAATGATAAATACCTAAGTAGGATAGTAAATTCGTAAATCTACAAACAAATTAAGTAGGCAGTTTTGCCTACTTACATATTGTTCCAATTTTTTATTTTAAAGAATATTAGCCAAGCCAAGAACTGGACTTATATTCTCCTCTCACATCCAAATAAGCGAAAAGCTTATGCTAGGAGTGGGTACGACAATAGTGCAATGGTTGGGGTTTGAACCTGCGACCTTTCAGTTTTCAGTCCGCACCTTTAACCGTTGGGCTATTGAGGCTTTATATTGACAAAGGTCGTTTATTCAACGTAACAGGCTTTTAGAAAAATGTGAGAACGATAGAGTTGTTCATTGTTGTTCACCGCAAAATGGGTGAAACTATTGCAAGTTGGCGTTTTTAAAATACAATAAATAATTAATTAGAAAAAAAAACCGATATAATGTTGTAGGAAATTAGCGAGGTAAGTATATATTTTTTTAAATGAGAATAAAAAGTGGTAGAACAAAATGTTAAACAACGTTTTTTGACGTTGAGAAGTCATTTGTAGAAGGTTAAAATCACCTCATACCTTATCGATCACCCTAAGGAACCATACCCTGACCCTTGATACCTCAATAACCTGACCCTTAATCCCTCAATGACCCATAATACTTCTCAAAACCCATCTAATTAGATGGTCATGCCTATTAGCTGCACCGTAATGCAGCGAACGTGTGAATTATTTAATTAACGGTTACAAAAATGTATCTAAAGTACCTACATGTAGAACTAATTAAAAGGCTGTGTTGCCGCGACTTGTAGGCGCGGGGTGTTGTCGATATGTCACCATGATAAGCGATTGTATATGATCGATAGTTTTGGAGGTCAGTTGCGTACGAAATAAATTGGCTTCCGTAATTTGGGCTGCAATCGAAAACATTACTCTGTGACGCAATATAGTTACATATAATAATATATTATGCCGTAAATAGATATTTACGCGACTTTGTCCACGTGGATTGGATTTTTTTGATTCCCTCGGGAACTCTAACTTTCCGGGATAAAATGTAGATACCTAGCCTATTTTTTTTCAGGGTTATTTTTTTTAAAGAATATCATCCAAAATGACTTGACTAATATTCTCCTCTCCCTTCCAAATAAGCAGCCGCCCTAGCCATATTACAATCGTGTCGTCTCTTTCTACAATCGCTCACGCTAAAGCAGAGGTTCCCAAAGTTTTTTATAGCAGGGAACCCCTGCTTTAGCGTGAACGATCGTAGACAGAGACGACACGTTTGTAATATGGGTAGGGCGGCAGAAAGCTTGTATTAGGAGTAGGTACGATAATATAGTGCAACCTGCGACCTTTTAGTTTTCAGTTCACACCTTGAACCGTTGGGCTATCGAGGCATTATTATTTTATATTTATTTGTGGAGAGAGTCGTACATTCCCACAACAAAGCCATTGCTTACAATTTTATATTTTAAGATATTATCATATGAGTCTATATTTATCGCTTGTATTTTTTTCTATATTGACTAAACTCTTTGAGCCTATTTGGTGTAATAATATGTAATACTATAAATATTAAATATATATTGTTATTATAACAAGTTGCTCATTTGAATCCAATAATAATAATTGAGAATATTTACTATTTAAAATAAAATATTTTTCAACGACATTATGCCTATGTTTAATTGGGTATTTGGCTGTTGTCAACATGTGGATATTCATTAATTAAAGTCTAAAATTTAGCATGTAACGAGCATGTAACAATAACATTTGTAGAAAGAAAAAATAAATCTGTCAAAAAACGAAAGACCTGTTTTACCGCGACTGCATCCGTCTCTTTCTAGATCGTGACGTCATGATTTAATAGCGCTCTCTTTGTCTAACAGGAAACTTAAAAGCTCTAGACTTTCGAGACTATTAAGATATTAAAAAAAAAAAAAACAAAAATGCCGTTGTGTTATAAGTGTTATAACTTTATTTGAAGTGAACTTATTTTAAAAATTATTTCGTCAAATACCCAATTGTACCTATAAGCTTTTAACTATTGATATAATATAATATTAATTATGTAAGAATTAAAAATAGAATTCCGAGAGCATTTTTGTCACAAATAATAAAAAATAATTATATACTTAGTACTTGATAATAATATTGTGATAGGAATAGCAAAAATATTTGTAGAAAGTGTTATCTACCTATTATGTGGTTAAAAGAATTGTTTTAATATTGGATAGAGTCAGGCGTTACTTTGCGGAAGTTCATGATTAACAAAAAAATGTTAGAGTTATTTTGCTGTAATCCGCCAACAGAAAAAAATCTGTATGGTCAAACATGCAGTTATAAGCTAAGCACCGCTTACCTCCCCAACCAAGCAATAAAGCAAAGTTCCCAAGCAAGCAATGCCACCACCACTCACATGCACCACCACACAAGACTTTAATTCTACTCTCGACGCACGTTTCGCCCCGACACCGGAGCATCCTCAGGAGATATCGACTTTACAATGCTGTATTGTCTAGTGACGTGTGTGTGAAATGTGTGGTATTATATACTATTTTTATCCCCGCTACTGTTGCCCCGCCCACTACCCCCCGAACTCCCCTCGGACCCCCCCGGATTCGCCCCTTCGAATAAACGGAGTAACGGTGAATTTGAAACATTTATTTGTTCGTTTAGTAATCCAACCTTATTATTTTTATTATGCTTGATTATTTCTAATAATAATAAAAAAACAACAATTAAAACGGATCAAAAAGGATCTATATTCTTCATCACCCGAAAAAATAAATAAATACAAATCTAGTTTAACTTATTTAGGTCCAGTGTCCGAGCGTATTGCTAAGACACTTAAAGCACATGATATACATGTTGCATTTAGGACAAACAATTCACTTAAAAATATTTGCAACGGTAAAGACAAATTAAACCACAAACAAAAATCCGGTATTTATAAACTCGAATGCTCAGACTGCAAAGCCACGTATATTGGCCAAACAGGTAGAAAATTTGAAACACGCTACAAAGAACATATAGCCGCGGTTAGGAACAAACAACCACAAAAATCACACTTTGCTAAACATCTCCTAGACAGTGGACACAAATTATCATCCAACCATACATATAAAATCCTACACACCTGCGATAAAGGTTTTCGACTGAGCATGTTAGAACAATTAGAAATAATCAAGCATAATAAAAATAATAAGGTTGAATTACTAAACGAACAAATAAATGTTTCAAATTCACCGTTACTCCGTTTATTCGAAGGGGCGAATCCGGGGGGGTCCGAGGGGAGTTCGGGGGGTAGTGGGCGGGGCAACAGTAGCGGGGATAAAAATAGTATATAATACCACACATTTCACACACACGTCACTAGACAATACAGCATTGTAAAGTCGATATCTCCTGAGGATGCTCCGGTGTCGGGGCGAAACGTGCGTCGAGAGTAGTATTAAAGTCTTGTGTGGTGGTGCATGTGAGTGGTGGTGGCATTGCTTGCTTGGGAACTTTGCTTTATTGCTTGGTTGGGGAGGTAAGCGGTGCTTAGCTTATAACTGCATGTTTGACCATACAGATTTTTTTCTGTTGGCGGATTACAGCAAAATAACTCTAACATTTTTTTGTTAATTGTTTTAATATTTAGCATTTAAGTTATTGCATTGTTATTGAAAGCCACTCTAGCACAGTTAACGTAACTGTCCACAGCTCAGTTCGCGTGCAGTTGGCGAGCAGTCAGTGTACAGTTGTACAGCGTGAACTGCACACGATCTGTGCAAACAGCTGTTTTGTTACCTGCCACTAACTAGCATTTCTACACGATGAAAAAGTTCATAGTTATAAGGTTTCTGATAGTGTGAACTGAACTATGGTTACTAAACCGTAATTTGATATGTTGGCGTAATACGATCGTTCCTTCTACTAATTAATAGCAAGGGTATTCAGATGTCAAACTTGCCAGGAAGTTGTATCGAGCAATGTTTACAACTCAATCTATTAATGCTGACCGCACTTTAGGGTCGAATTATACCGACGCGTCGCAAAAGCCGCACGTGACGCTTATTTTTAATTTTTACACTAATTGATTCTGAACCAAATGCGAATTGGACAATCCGTGTATTGGGTCGACCGCGAATTCAATTCATTAGTAACCTCTCGTGGAAACATGCAGACCGTGAGGTGTTATGAAATGAAACTGTCATTTAAGCGAGATTTCTCACGTTATCAGTACAGCAATCGGCGTGTGATCGTGGACAAGCCCTAGTCTACATATTAAAAAAGTAGCATTTATTATCGCACGGTAAGCCCCATCCAAACTCGTCCCATCGCGTCGACCTGACGTGCGGCTTTGCCACTAGTGTTGCCGATTTATCATTCGAAATTGACGTACTGATACATGTGTTACATGCGGCCTTGAGGCTCGTCTGGGGCCCAAGTCTGCTATTGCAATTGTAGTTTTATTGTCTGTCAATGACATGACAATTGTTATTTTTAGCAATTGTCATGTCATTGATAGACAATTGAACCCCTGGGCCCCAAGTCAAATTGCTAAAAGTAGCAATTGGGATGTCATTGATAGACAATTGAACTACAATTGCAATAGCATTGCAATAGCAGACTTGGGCCCCTGGAATGTGCGATCAACATTATCATACCCAGCAAGTACCACCGATATAATATTATACTCTATTTGTATACTAAAATATAGTTAACGACAAAAAGCTTTTCGCCTACTACACTGGAAAGTGCTGCGGCCTCAAAAGATTGTTTAGTAGTACATATAGTTTTTATAGGATGTGATACAATAAAAAAAAATAAAAAAAAAAGATACGGGATGAACTGAAAACCTCCTCCTTTTTGGAAGTGGGTTAAAAATGAACTGAAATTATACCCGCCTATTATTTTGGATGGTTCTTCAATAAAAATATCGGGCTGATGTTATAGTGGACAAAGTGATTTTAGGTAGCTGTTAAAAAAATTTCACCTGCTTGGTACGTAGGCTGTGGCACTTTCCTTTTTAAAGGGCGAATACTTTTATTGGTTACCAAACAATTCCTGAAATTATACTTGACAGAGATTGTATTTAAATATATTTTTTAATTATTTTCTTTTATTAATATTTTATAGATATATGAATTGATAAGTTACTTATAAAGCTTGCCATAGATAATAAAAATGTTTAGGGGTGCGAGTACGTTATATTTAGAGAGTATACGTACGAATGGTGTACAGTACCCGGTAGTAAATATACCTACAAGTTTTGGGACAGTTGAATGGCTTTGTAGAGTGTTGTCTGAAGACGACGCTACAGTGACGACGCTAAATCTAAGGCTGATTTCTGGGATGAGTAATAAATATTTACTGTTGGATAATTTACATGAATTTTAATTAATACTTAATTAATATATTATGGGTTTACGTGCAAATTATATTCTTGTAGAGTGTACTTAACGTACAGAAAAATAAATAAATATATAATATTAATAGATTTTGCAGTAGGAAATGGGTTAAAATGCAATTAATAATGTACCTAATAATATTATCGGTTATTTTCGCTGTCCGGAGTTCAGTGTTGTTATTTCAGTACAAACAATATTGTATTAGTTAATAGTTTTGCCGCAATAAATTAATTTGTGTGGTGACGGTTTTGTTTTATTGCTATAAAATATTTCCTACCAAACAGTAATTGGGTGCAAACTTTTTAAGGAATATGATTATATACTGAACCTAATTAATATATTGACGCCTCAATAGCCCAACGGATAAAGGTGCGGACTGAAAACTGAAAGGTCGCAGGTTCGAACCCCACCCGTTTCACTACTATATAACCCACTCCTCAAGTTTTCCGCTTGTTGGGAGGGAAGAGGAGGACAAAAGTCAAGTTAAACTTGCCTAAAATTATTTTTTATTAAATAAAAATAAAAAATATTCCTACGACAATAAAGCACCGTTTGGGAATTGAAACATCGACCTTCAGGTTTTAAATCCACCCCCTAAACCTTATTAACTCTCTAATGTACTCTTCTATAACGAGAAACTCCATAATATGTACGTTAACTACATGTTATTCTACTAAGAATTACTTGACCTTTGTTGGTAAACCAAATCCTAAACTAACAGCCATTGCCTTACATTACCTTATGACCAAACAACCACTCTTTCAATGATCTATAACGAAAAAGATTATTATTTAGATGAGACGCATTATTATATTGAAATAGTAGCTGATGCCCGCCTTGATTTCGTTTTTTAAAATCTCGCGGGAACTCTGATTTTCCGGGATAAGAAGTAGCCTATGTCACCCTCCAGGTCGTCAACTATACCCATGATAAAAATCACGTCGATCCGTAGCTCTGTTGTAGCGTTATTGAAGGACAAACCAATAAACAAACACACTTTCGCATATATTAATAAGGAAAGATGTTATATTGTCTTCTTAGACAAGGCTTCAGTAGTTAGGTAGGTACTTGTGATATTTCATTGTTTTTTTTTCGTTATAATAGAGTTCACACTTTACATCGTTCCACGTGCCGATGGGTGTGCTATGTGATGTTAGCGCTTTTCAAACAAATCATGTCGCGATAAACGATGTTTATCTATTCTGAAGCCAGCGAGCGCCGCGAGAGGTGCGGCGTTGAAGTCGAATGAGGGCTCGCCGGTTCGGTGCGTAGAGCCTCGTAGCGCGTTATCGGGAAAGCGCGGGAAAAGCCGCGGCTATCAGCCATTCAGCCTGCTCTACCTCAGTAGGCTCGCGCCCGCCGTCGGAGATGGACGGGACCGTGCGTGCTCTGTTCCTCGCACTCGCGGCATTCGCGCTCGCGATCGCGCGCGCCCACATGTCGCCCGCCTCCCACGACAACATACTTCGAATACAACTCTGGGACGCGGAAGGACTGAGCCGGGAATCCATTTCCACCGAACCGACGTCGACGGTCCACTACAAACATCGCAAACTAAAAGTTAACTTGGACGCGTTGTACGAAGCGATGATGGGTGACGAATACCACGGTGGCGCTGAAAGATTCGCCAGGCACAAAGTTAGGCACAAGAGACGGCGGCCGCGGCAGAGCGGGACCGATCTGCCGTGGAGGTTCCACTCAGGATCCGGGCTGCGGAACGTGGCGGTGTACAACGACGACGTGCCCTGGGACGTTATCGAGGGACGAAACTCTGGAAGCGTGAACGCAAGTGCTGTGAGTGATTCAAGTGTCCCAGTGAATGTGGAGCGAGATGTGTCCCCGCCGATGACGCTGCGCCAGGATGACGAGGTAATGATTGGCAAACACTTTAGTGCCTATATGTCGCTATTCAACCTTATCGTCGCCTCGGGGTGGTTAATGGCTATTCATTGTACCTACCCTGTGTTAACACCGCGAGCTCTTTTATTCAGGTCTCCCTTTCAGTTAGTTCCTTGAGGGGCGATGCCTTGATAAAGGTGAATACCCCTCGTTGTTTTTTAAATATGTTTTTCTCGGTGAATGCAGATTGTATCGCGCCGGCCGGCGTCGAGGTGGAGTGAAATATTTGTAAGGGGAATTCAATTTTATCAGCAGATGTATTTGTGATTGCGAAACAATTGAATATGCGGTATGAAAGATAAGACTATTACCTCGTGATATTTTCGAAGTTTGTTATCGCATATTGAGTAATAAATTAAAGAAAATTCACGGAAGTAGTTCTTATCAACGATCTTCAGTTGATAGCTGTTATACGTAGGTCACTACGAAAGTTTTGAGATTTTATATCTTCGCTTTAAGTACATTTTTTCAAAATATTTTCCATCACAGGCAATACACTTCTCCATGCGTCGAAACCAGTCATTAAAGATTGCCTCCCATGTTTCTGTTTGCACTTCTTCACAAGCTGCATCCCATGCGTGAATTAATTCAGTATCGTTAGGAAATCGTTGACCTTTTAGCTTGTCCTTAATCATAGGAAACAATCCAAAGTCACAGGGTGCTAGGTCTGGACTGTAGGGTGGGTGATCAAGCAAACCCAGGCCAGTTTCACTGAGAAACTCTTGTGTCAGACCTGCCCGATGTGCCGGGGCATTGTCGTGGTGTAACAACCAAGTGTCTAGGCGGGAATTCGGACGAAGGTTATATAATTTTAAGATAAGCTGAGGCAAGCAAACTTGTGTGTACCATTTAGCATTTATAGTCTTCTGATCATCTAAAGAAATTTTTTTAATGATACCTCGTTTTCCAAAAAAAACTAAAATCATTTTCTTCTTAACTGATCTTGACTGTTTGACCATTGTTGGAATGTCCTCTTCTTCAAACACCCATAACTTATTCTTCGATTTAGATCTTACATCAAAATGATATATCCAGGATTCATCACCTGTTACTATTGAATTAATTTTTGGTGATTTGCCATTATCGAACATTTTCAGCATTTTTTTACACCACTTAACACGGCACTCCCTTTGAGCATCAGTTAAATTATGGGGCACCCAGAGCGCACAAACTTTTTTTACTCGAAGATGATTGTGTAAAATGCAGTGAATTGCAGGTGCACCAATCTTAAGAATCTCTTCGATTTGCTTATATGTAATTCGCCTGTCTATTTCCAGTAGATTTCGAACTGCCGCGATATTTTCTGGAGTAACTGCTTCAAGTGGCCTTCCAGGACGAGGATCATCAGATAAGGCAAACTTTCCTCTTTCGAATTGTTTGTACCATCGATAAACACTGCTACGGCTAGGTGCTTTCTCATGGAATACAGATTTTTTTTCATTCACACAATCATCGGCACTCAAACCTCGCTTGAAATTATACAAAATAATTGCACGATAATCACAACGCGTCAACTCTGCCATAGTATTGGTTTCTAAAATTGATTAAAAATAAGTGAGGGTAGATATCTTGTTTTTGTCCACTACGATACGTTACTAAAGAGTAGTGCTCTACGTGCTAACAATATTATTTATGTACTGCGTATGTAATGCATGAGTCTCAAAACTTTCGTAGTGACCTACGTATCTAAAGTAATCCGTTGCTTTGAAAACATCACTTCAAATCAAATCAACAAGGACATTACCTGCCAACGTCTGAATAGGTATAAGTATATAAATAAGTATATTAGGTAGGTAATAGTTTGTCTTTGTGCCTATTTAAAATATTTCATATCCCACACAAATAAAATAAATCATTAATTAGGTACGTAATAATTAGTAATATTATTTTCTAATATTAGCAAAGTTTTTACGTACCTACTAAAATTACGTACAAACGTAGTAATTATATCCCTACTGAATAGAAAAAAAATGCTCATGACCTTTTCCACAATAATAATGAGTTTTTAATGCAGCGGAAGTGGTTTGGTTTCAAATCGTAGGTGGGTACAATATATTTGTTGGCTACCTACTACCTATGTGCTAACTACAACTTACCTACCATTTAAGTAAAATAAATTACGACTAAGTATAACTAAGACATATAAGTAAGTACAAACCTGTACAAAAAATCATCTTATGAATTCATCTTAATATAATCAAAATATTAATTATTATTACTCGTAGGATTGTATTCTCGATAGTAAATTGATAACTTATCACTGTCGTGATAACTGCGCTTAATCAAGACTGTCGTGGTAAGATTAACTAAGCGATGCGATTGATAATAGTACATTATGGTACAAGTGTCAAAGTTGGTGATTACCGCTGAGGCGCTATTGAGACCCGAGCCGTCAGGTGAGGGTCTTAAGGTAGCCGAGGACGGTAATCATCAATATACACGTGTATCATACGACGTTTTTCAACACACTTGTGAAGAAAATAACACTAAAATAGTACATTATGGTACAAAACAGTGAAAACGAGTTGTGAAAATTTTTTCGCAATGGCGGGAAAAATTAATGTTGTTCTTTTGTTCGCCCTCTTGAGATGCTCTTGAGGGCAGGCAAAGATCGACGACCATACAGCCTATTCAGGTGTTTATTTGATTTAATCAGTTTTCCGAAACCTTTAATGGCCATAGACTAAAGAATGAGGTTTCTTTTTTTTTTTTGGCATTTCTCTTATAGCCACGTACAAAATGGGGATTTCGAGTTTTCTTTATTACAAAAAAAAAAACAAAAGTTACTGACAGTTTTATTTATTAAACACGTACATGTTGAAATTATCTATTTAAATACGGAGTTGTATGAAATGATTGCTTGCTCAGGTACATTAATTTAACACGATATTTTTATAAATTATTGAACAAGATCTTTTTTGTAATAGAAACTTTTTTAAGAACACAGCAACTCACCCAATAAATTTAAAAAAAAAATTTCTTTAACTCACATTGTGAATAATAGTAATCAAAAGTCACAGTTTGAGTTAGAGGTGTCATTGTGTGCCTAGTTGCGGTGAACCGGGAGCCCCTTTATGAGCAAGTGTGTTGAAAAATAAATAATAATGCAGAACAATATTAGCTGTGTTAGTTAGTTTCTTCTATACAATTTATATAACAGTATATTAACAAAAAATGGTTTGAGTTACCTAGAGATAGAGAAAACTCTTCTGAGTAGTCCTACACTCTCATGTAGAGAAAAGAAGCTAGAAGAAATCTTATAGTATTAAGATTCATTTTAGGTAAGTATTTAAAAAAAAATAGATTTATGTAATTTTAATATTTAAAAACAAAAAAGATAATTGTTAACACAGTTGTTAATATATCGTATATACCTACGTGAATTAAAATAGATATTGATAAAATGTTTGTACTTTTAAGCGAGGAATAAAAGGATTTGCCTATTTTTAGGGTTCCTTACCTAAAGGATGCCAACGGGACCCTATTACTAAGGCTCCGCTGTTTTCTTGAAACTAGTACTCGTAGGTTGTTGTATTTGCATTCCCAGACTGAACCACAACATTGATACAAGTAAGGAATATTCGAGAAAGGCAATTCTGCGAAATAACCTATATTAGGTACATAGTTTAAAGATGGTGTCAAGCCAAAGCTCACACGTCGGCATGCATGACCGAATATGAAGAAATAAGACATTAAGTCGCTCTCGAGGTGAGAAATGTAACCAAATATGTTCTTATAAGCACTTATATAAGCACTTTAACCTTCCGGAAAACGTTTTGGAGGTACTAACTACTTATTAGCTAGTCAGTCGGCCTAGAAAGAAAATCTTTACAAAGATATTATCTATCCATCCTAATATTATAAATATGCGAAAATAACAGTGTCTTTTTCTCTGTTATCTTATCACGCCTACAAAACAAAATACTTTTATCAATTATTTTTAAAAAGAGCATCCTTTCGGCGGCATTTCAAACCAGTAGATATTAGATTCAGTTGACATTCAAAAGCATTTTGTAAGGTTTATTCGAATAAGCTACTCTATTCTATTCTCTTCTATTATAGTCTAGATAAGTTATTAGTGTAACCCTGCGAAATCAGGAAGAATCATCTAGTTAAAATATAAAAACCGGTCTAATGCGAGTCGGACTCGCATACGAAGGGTTCCGTACCAAAAAAACACCTATCTAGTAGAGCCCCCTTTAATTTTTAATTTATTTTTATTATTTGTTGTTATAGCGGTAACAGAAATACACATTCTCTGAAAATTTTAATTCTCTATACCTATTACGGATCATTAAATACCTGTAGCCCGCTGACAGACAAACAGACGGACGGACGGACGGAGAGCGGAAGCCTAGCAATAGAGTATTATGTAGAGTACAGAATATTTATGTACCTATACATTATAGTTACATGAAAATAAACCTTAATGTTTCAGCAGTGAAACAATCCAATTATAATGAGGACGTAACGAAAAAAAAGCCATTACATTAACACCAAACAGCGTAATAAATCCGACAATCCTATTTAGGCTTCCAAGTCTACAGAGTTAATATTTAATGGATACCTCACCTCCTCGGTCCTCCTCATTCCAACCTCAGGACGTGTCACATTCTGAGGCTAAATAGGATGTAAAAAAAACGGAAGCAAAATTAGTTGTAGATAAGGTATATTAAAATGTATTTAAAGGAAAAGGTATTAAATAAACAAGTTACAAATAATTCCATGTTATATCTAGTCTTTTCTTTTTTTCCTCTTTAAGCTTTATCCCACATAACAGTAAATAAATAAATTATTGTTGTAAATAATTTATTAAAAAGAGCAGTTTCTTGGTGATTTTTCTCGGTTGAAACGGCCGGCATTTCAAATAAGTTGTAGATTCACTTGACGATTTAAAAGCACTTTCTAAAAGTGTATTGGAATAAATATTCTATTCTATTCCTGTACTAATTCTTGAAACAAAACCCGTCAAGTGCGAGTCGGACTTGCACAAGAAGTTTTCCATTGTCATCGTAAAAGATGACTATGTAAAAAGAGAACTATGTAATTTTTAATTTTTAGATACTTATAATTGTTTTTATAACGGAAATAGAAATGTACATTCTGTGAAAATTCGAGTATCTACTTATTACGGTTTATGAGATACAGCCCGCTGACAGACGAGGATTAGTAATAGGGTCCCGCAGCAGTTGGCAACCTTTGGGTACGGGACCCTAAAAACAGCGTTCAGCGCTCATCTCTGTCTCGACTGTTTTTATTATTTATTCAACGTCGCCTACTCCATATTCTCTCGAGTGTTACGAAGTTCCGAACCCTTTGCAATTTTGACATTCGACCTTTACACAAATTGTTAACCCAATTGTAGCAAGGGTCACGCCTTCCGAATAAATAATGAATGGATATTTTTATTCGGTTTTCACACAATGGATGAAATTTGTGATCCGACATTATTTTTTACGTATTTAGATGTTTCAGAGTTCGCTATTGAAAATTATTTCGATTATCCGGCACGTATCTCTAACTTTTCGGAGCTATGTTCGTTTTAAATTGTTAAATATATTTTAAGGGTGAGGGAAACCATTGTGAAGAAACCGACTGAGAGTTCTCCATAATGGTTTCAAAAGTGTGTGTAGTCTGCCAATCCATACTTGGCCAGCGTGGTGCCCTATAACTAGGATTGCCAGATTTATTTTCAGCCTATAAGGGACAAATGGTTAAATGGGTAAAAAATACGGGATTTCAGTTTTTTACCTGGGACAAATAAAAAACTAAATTATTTAGTGTCATTTTTTTGATATTTTTCCGAGGATCGAGTCAGTTTAAACATATTTTTATTCGTTTTAACATATCTCCAAAAATCAATACAGTTATAATCGTAATTAGGTAGGTATAAACGGTCATCAACTCGCTTTTTTACGAATGTTGCTTGTGTGAATGCTTGCATCGATTTCATAATGAAAAACGAAGTATAGTTCAAATACGGGACATAGCCTGTCCCGCCGGGACATTTTAAATTATGCCTAAAATACGGGATGTCCCGGGAAATACGGGACGTCTGGCAACACTACCTATAACTGACCGGCCGGCGAGGGATTAAGGCTAAAATCTAAATGCAGCCAGATCCATCCTGTGGTTTGAGCTGTGTGTTGATAGATCAATCAGTCAGTCAGGAAATCAGTCAGTCAGCCACCTTTTCCTTTTATATTAATCAATAATGAACTTACCATTGTTCAAAGTACGGGAATGACATTTCTAAAATGACGAACGCACAGTGAAAGCCTCCATAACTTATTCTTTATTAAAAAAATGATGAACCCATTAAATGGATGCAATCATCGGCGGATCAATTGCCCTTGGCATTTAAAGGGTATCGAGAAATGGGAATACGCAGCACGGACGTCCATTAAATAATGAAAGTAGACTTTTAAGAGGTTGATCGATCGAGATAAATACGACGGTTATAGTTTTACGTTATCCGCGGCCGAAACAAAAGAGCTCCGTGCCATAAAGAGTTCTTTGATATAAGTGTAAATTGAAAATTTAAAACACCCCCGTCATGTGAAATTAAAAAAACAAATACAGGGCGTCCCACGGCTATGCCACGTGGAGGGGAAGTACCTTAAATATTGTAGATGGAACATTTTACTGAAAGAAGACTTCATTTTAATTTAAAAAACAATTTAAACTGCATTCATAGATTTTTAAATAACTGCCTGGTTGAACCGGAACTCGAACCCGCTATACGAGAAAAAAAATTAACCTGTATCTTTATCATACCGATCGGAAGGCTTCATCAGAAGGATTATTTTTTGTTAAATAACATAGCATGAGAAATAAAAGGAAGACCATGAATGTTAGCCTTTGATGTAAAATTTTGTTCAGAAAAATTAAAAGCTGACATTGGCGTATCGACATACAACTGACATGAACTATTACTAATCCGCTTCAATCCCGCTGCAACAGAGGAGCTCTGTTGCAGCGGGATTGAAGGACAAACCAATAAATCAACAAACAAACACACTTTCGCATTTATAGGTAATATAAGTAAGGATTAGTAAGGATAGTAAGGGTCGGGAAATGATGCGTACTTCTCAAGTGGGTACTCATTAGTAATAGTTCATGTCAGTTGTATGTCGATACGCCAATGTCAGCTTTTAATTTTTCTGAACAAAATTTTACATCAAAGGCTAAAATTCATGGTCTTCCTTTTATTTCTCATGCTATGTTATTTAACAAAAAATAATCCTTATGATGAAGCCTTCCGATCGGTATGATAAAGATACAGGTTAATTTTTTTTCTCGTATAGCGGGTTCGAGTCCCGGTTCAACCAGGCAATTATTTAAAAATCTATGAATGCAGTTTAAATTGTTTTTTAAATTAAAATGAAGTCTTCTTTCAGTAAAATGTTCCATCTACAATATCTAAGGTACTTCCCCTCCATGTGGCATAGCTGTGGGACACCCTGTATATGTAATTCGCCATTTTGTGGTGTCGGCCATCTTGGATTTGAAATTTATCATAGTGAATAGTATTCTACATACTAGTCAAGCCCTTTCATTTGATATCGAAATTGAGGGAGTTATGAAAAAATATGTAATCTGCCATTTTGTGGCGGCGGCCATCTTGGACCGATATTCATCAAACATAGCTAAGAACACTCCCGACTAAATCACCTTTGAAAGAAAAAAAACAAAATCAAAATCGGATCATCCGTTCGGCTGCTATGATGCCACAGACACACACACACAGACCTGTCAAATTTATAACACCCCGACGTTTTTGCGTCGGGGGATAAAAACTACGATATTTTGACGATTATTTTATGGAATTCAATTATTTAACTCATTGATATTGCATCAGACGTTTGGCCTCTAACCGCTACCATGCTACTAATTAACTTCATACAAATATCTAAACTAAACTACTGTAGTCTGATTTGTCTACGTAGAGTATGGAGCTCTACATTTCACAACGTCAAGATCAAAAGAAGAGATAAGTGCACAAAAGAATTGTTTGGGTTGTATAGAACAAAAATTGCACCTGAGGTAGATATGTATCTCATGAATGAGTCGGCTTTTGCACTAGAATGCATAAATTCAACCAATCGAAAATTACTATCAGATCAAAAGTTTTATAAACATTTTCTTTTGTTTTTCTACCCAAGTATTACATCTATTGAGTAGGTACCTAGTCTCTGACTAGCTGATACCTGCGTTTTCGTCCCTATAATTTTCCTGGATAAAAAGTAGCCAATATCGCTCTCCAGTGTGTCGATTCTCTAAAAATGATTGCATCAGTGTCACAATCGCAATGACCTCTGATTGGCTGATATCCTCCCGCTATTAGTTAAAATGCATTGATGCAGCAAGAAAGCCATAAAGTCAGCCAATCAGAGGCCATTGCACACACACACACACGCACACACATATCTGTATAAACGACGGAGGAAGAGCAGGTTTCTCGGGATACAGGTTATCTATAACTTAAATCGGGACTCCTGATACATTTGTAAACTGACCTTATTTTATAAATTTTTCATTTCTCATTGCGATCGATACACTGATATAATCATTTTTAGAGAAGCGATACGTAGGTTCTCAACTATACTTTCTAGTTTTGTTCATCTATAGGTATACGTTATAGTAGATTCTAGTTTCAAATTCGATTTTCCCGATTCAAAGTTCAAAGAGAAAGAGGAAACCAAAAAAAAAGTCTTCGAGTCACTGGGCATCGCAATATGATTGGGGATTCGATTGGCTATCGGCGTTATCGAATATGTATCGAGACGTCTGCTGTAATAACAGCACGGCTATTCGGTAATATAAACTCACATCGGAAGCAAACTCACTTCACCGTGGTTTGTCAAGTATCTTTAATAATATAAATGCGAAAGTGTGCTTGTTTGTTGATTTGTTGGTTTGACATAGGTTACATTTTATCCCGGAAAATCAGAGTCCCCGCGTAGTTTTAAAAACTAAATCCACGCGTAGGTACGAAGTCGCGGTCATCACCTTGTGTCAAATAAGGGATAATCACATCACATCACACACACACACACGTGTGTGTGTGTGTGATGTGTGTGTGTGTGTGTGATGTGTGTGTGTGTGTGTGTGTGTGTGTGTGTGTGTGTGTGTGTGTGTGTGTGTGTGTGTGTGTGTGTGTGTGTGTGTGTGTTTATTTTTATCCTTTATCCTGGAAAATTAAAAAGTTTCCATGGGAATCAAAAATTAATCCATGTGCATGAAGTCATTGGGCATCGTCGAGTTTGTCAACACAGAAAGATGATAGAGAATGAATAGGCATTCGCTCCTATTTTGTATGTCGAGTGTGATCACCGTTCCAGTCTTTTTAACCTTTTCCATGATTGGTTAACCAAGGTGAAGGAGTTGGCTTTCGAAGTGAGTTTGTATGTTACGGAATAGCCGCACTGGTCGGCGCAGCGCTGACCGCGTTCACGCCCGCCACCCGCAGCTGTCCGCCGGTCGCCGGTCGCTGGACGCCCGATCGCCCGGAAATTAGGCACAAATCAATAATTTCCCTCACCAGGGGCGATATAAACACTGGAGGCTTGGGCAGACAAAGCAAGACGGCAGTCGCGGTGATGTGCCCCATTGGCGGTTTCCTAGAAGAAGTAAAACAAGAGCCGCGCTGATAAGTGATTCACACATTTAATCAGTTTGTCAATTCTCTAAAAATGATTGCATCAGTGTAATGATCGCAATGATCTGTGATTGGCTGGTACCCTCCCGCTATTGGTTAAAACCCATTGATACAGCAACACATTGTGAAATTTTTCCCAAAATCGGACATCCCTTTTTTATGATACTAATCGAAACTTTAAGCTTTTTTTAATGCTAGAGTAGAACACCCAGAAGTTAATTCTGTTTAGAACCGGAGTTATAGTTTTTTAAAAATTTTTTTATGGTTACCAGAAAAAAACTAAGAAATGCTGTAACTTTCTACGTAACAAAAGTTTTCAAGTTTCAATTATAGCATGCTATAAAATCAATTAAGTGCTATTTTTGGAAACATATAATTAATTTCTAAGTGAACAATAAAGGAAGATATGCTTTTTTAAAACTAATTTTGAAATTAATTTTTTTCTCATCTTTGTATAGATATTAGCATCTAATTTTCACATATTGTATTTATTAGTGCTATGTTAACCCGCCTGTATAATATCAGATACGTAACACTTAGGACCTCGGAGTTATTGAATTTTAAAAATTTCATTTTATGCAACTCAATAATAATCCCTGAAAAACATAACCCTCCGTTTTTACAGTCGGATAAAAATTCTTTCTTTCAGCCACTTTTTTAGAATTTTCTCTCGTACATTTGTAATTAAGATCTTTGTGACAACCCTAATATCATAGAAATTGTAAAATCTCATATCTCCAATGTCCTCATAGATTTCTGTGTGATTTTTTTTACTAGTAACAATACAGTTACGAGGTATGTTTTCAGATAGATATCTACTACTAATCGTAAATGGTTTATGAGAAAAAAAATAAAATGTAAAAATCACAAAATTAAGAATAATTACTTTATTATTAATACTAAAATTATTTTGTTTAGCTTATAAAATGCCCTGTATATAATGCCACTTTGCCCTATAAATAATTGTATAAATATCATATGCAATTCTTTTATTTCGCCTTTTTCTGAAAATACAGAATTTTCTAAAAAAAAATATTACTCCGAGGTCCTAAGTGTTACGTATCTGATATTATACAGGCGGGTTAACATAGCACTAATAAATACAATATGTGAAAATTAGATGCTAATATCTATACAAAGATGAGAAAAAAATTAATTTCAAAATTAGTTTTAAAAAAGCATATCTTCCTTTATTGTTCACTTAGAAATTAATTATATGTTTCCAAAAATAGCACTTAATTGATTTTATAGCATGCTATAATTGAAACTTGAAAACTTTTGTTACGTAGAAAGTTACAGCATTTCTTAGTTTTTTTCTGGTAACCATAAAAAAATTTTTAAAAAACTATAACTCCGGTTCTAAACAGAATTAACTTCTGGGTGTTCTACTCTAGCATTAAAAAAAGCTTAAAGTTTCGATTAGTATCATAAAAAAGGGATGTCCGATTTTGGGAAAAATTTCACAATGTGAGCAAGAACGCCACAAATTCAGCCATTTTAGAGAATCAACATACTGGATCATGAAATTTTGACTGTGTGCTGTCTTCGGTATTGAGACCTTAAAGTACATTGTCACTTTAGGTTTAGGAGGTGACTTTGGGATGCATGTATTGTGCGTAAATCTTCCAATGTCGAACGTCGTCATCGTTATTTTGTCAGACTAATCCTTGGAACTAACCTATAACATCTGTGTCACACTTAACAGTTTTAAAAAAGGCGGATAGAATGCAGACGTTTAGAAATGTAATTACAATAGAAACAAATAACTATCATTTATCGAACACAAAAACAAAGCTTCAAAACTCTATAATAGGTAGAAGCTACTATACGCGTACGCGGGGTTGTCGACTCATCGGCGTCCTGTTGGGCAGTTTTCGCTACACGCTTCCGCCACGCTTTTTATTTCTCCAAGCCTTAATTTCCGTAACTACGGACGATATGAAACACTTAATAGAGTCTGATTGAATCGCTCACCTGCTGACGATTTTGTACGCGTGAGTTATTAGCGCAAATAACTTCGCGCTTATGAAATATTGTGCGGTTATGAAACCAAATTAATTGGCGCGGTTTATTTGTTGCTTGTCCATTATGTTAGGATTTTTGTTTCGTTTTAACTACTAGTTAGACACAAAGTAAAATTAGTGTTTTTAAATATTATGTCGTCCCTATGATTAGAATTTCTTTTTTCTAACTTAAAAATCTCTTTCTTAAAGTTAAGCTGTCCTTGTGCACGTCTTTCATATGTTCATTGTTTATGTTTCATTTTTATATTACTGGTACTAAATAAATAAATATTTTTTAAGTTGATTAATAATAGAAATTATTATTTTAACAGATCTAATAAAATCTTTTTTTAAGTTAAAAAGTGGTTTAAATATGTTTCATAAAATCTGTACAATATAAATACATTCCCTAAAAATAAAATTAAAGTGGGTATTCGTGATTCTGAAGCAATTACTATAGCCCGCCACCATCTTAGACTGCATCGTTACTTACCATCAGGTGAGATAGCAGTCAGAGACTATCTTGCCGTCGAATAAAAAATAAATAAAGATGAAGCCTTGTCGAATTATCGATCATAGAAAAATATTCTCAGAAACGATGATTTGATGGGACTCTTGCAGTCAGATACAAGAATATTAAATATTATGAAAAAGATCTAACAACCTGCAACTTTTTACTACTAAGTTTCATAATTTTAAAAACGTAAATCTATGCGGTCGAAGTCGTGAGCAAAACCTTGCTTTGAATATTCAAGTCGAAACTGCTACAATAGAAGTGCTTTCAAAAGTTCCCGTCCTTAGAATATTCTTTAAGTTTGCAGCGAACTTTTAAGTCGCTTAGGAAACACGCTTTCTTATTTTTCGTTATTGAAACTGAAAAATAAAATTATTTAACTCAGAATAAAAGTTGAATGATCTTGGAATATAAATGATGACTTGGATCTTGCACGTGTCACCAAGCGATTTAGCATTCCGGCACGATGGCGTGCAGAAACCGATTAGGGGTATGGGATAAAGCTGAAGAGTTTGTTTGTTTGAACGTGCTAATCTCAGGAACTACTGGTTCGAATTGAAAAATTCTTTTTGTGTTGGATAGTCCATTTATCGAGGAAGGCTTTAGGCTATATAACATCACGCTGATCATAATAACAGAAATTGACGCGGACGAAGTCGCAGGTAACGGCTAGTACTCATATAAAAGTCCTAAAACAGATTCTTATTAAGATACATAATATTTATCACCGGCCGTAAGCACGTTAAGTGTTATTTTTCCTATTTAACCTGAAATCGCCTGTTTCATTTAACAGTCATGTAATTTGATTTTATTTCCACGATAATGAAGGCTGCAAGTACTTTAATCAGGTTCAATGGAACTCGTTATTGTTGTACGGACAATAAAACTCTTGTTTCAATTTATTGCAATGCGAAACTGCCTTTTAAATTTGACTTTGTCTTTGCGAGTCCTCTCTTAAAAATAATTAGCTAGTTATGTGCCTACACGTGCCCTGAAAAGGCCACAAGTAGGGTTAGTGTAAGATTTAATTCGATTGATCGTATTCGTATTCGATGACATTAGTTTTTTGCAAAAAAAACTGTAAATATGCTTGAGATGTGTCAATCCAGTATGTAATTAAAAGACATCATCCATTCCGGTCCAAAGATTTTTAAACTTAAATAAAACCAAGGTCAATGGTTCTACAGCTTCGGTGTCATAATAAAAAATGTTTAGGAGGACTAGTCCTAACAAAATACAGCACATTTTTTTCTTGGCCGGCACTTTCACTTTTGGACCAAAAATGGATGAATCGTGGATAATGTCCTTTATGCACCAATTAAAGTGCTGGATAATTAAACGATTTACCATATAGGCTGAATGAAGGAGACATACAGGTTTGCAATACGGCTGTACTGCGATGCGAGTAGCTTCTTCAAACCCAGACAAGTTGCCTGACTAAAAACCGACGCGGCTTGAGATGCCATTCCTTGTGGTATGAGTATAATTACATTGACATTGCGATTATGTTTGGTTAAAGAATTTGTGAATTTTAAATTCTTAACTGGGTAAGTAAGTTGAATTTATTACCAAATACATTTTAAACCAACTTGCACCAAACTGCTTAATTTTTGTTGAGAAACTCATTAGGTGTAACACCAACGAATAGTGATAATATTCGTAATATTTGTTGTACGTAAATTCCAATGAAAAATAAAAAATAATTCAAACATAAATCGAGAAGTGTCAAAGCTAAAATAAAAGTAATTAAGTGAAGCGTTTCAAAACAAATTCTCATTATCTAATTGGGTTTATAGTTATTTTAAATATACGACCAGTCATTAAACAAAGAACAACAGCCATTTATTTAACCATGAATTAGCGAACCCCCGACCGGCGGCGGTTACACGCAAGTCCATTTTAATTAATAATTACACACAGGGATCTAGAGTCTAATTTAATAATGCTAGTCGTACCTACTGCAGCGCGGACCACTGTGATGGGTATCGGGAGCTTTGGTGCGAAATAAATAGAGAATATTGTAATGTATTATCTATATATATAAAATTCAAAGTCCTGACTGACTGACTGCGATATAAACGCACAGCCTAAACTACTGAAGTTAGAAACTTGAAATTTTTACAGTTGGTTCCTTTTATGACGTAGGCGCACACTAAGAAAGGATTATTGGAAATTCCACCCCTAAGGGGTTTAAATAGGGGATGGAAGTTTATATGAAACTCCGTCATTTTTCAAGCTGTTTCCATCAAAGTTGGTATTAGAGCTTTCAGTTAAAAATAAAGAAGGACGTGTGTCACAGTTTTTGAAAATTCCACCCCAAAATCTAATTCCACGCGGACGAAGTCGCGGGGGCAAAAGCTAGTGTTGCTATAGTACGTTTATCTCACGAAGTTACGGTCGCTTTACTTGTGGTTACTTCGTGTACATGCACATTGCGTAAGTGTGCGTGCCTGTCAGAAGTCTGTCAGCCATGGTAATTTTTTGTAGGTAGGCAGATGATTGTCGAATTAAAATCGACTTGACTATAATTGGCCGCCCTCACGACACAGACAGAAAGAATCGCGTCGTGTAAAGGATCGGCGTCGTATATTTCTCTTTTATCTCTCCATCAGCCAAATTACATGTAGCACCAACTTTCAAGTTCAAAAATTATGATGTTTTCGCGTGACCCATAACTATGGAAAAAATGCCTCGTGCCCCTAACTTGGTTATTAATTTTTATGCGTTTTTTGTTCTCTTTCTTTCCATTAAATTTTTGGTATTTAAATGTTGTAAGGTGTAATATTTTGGGTCGTTTATTTGAACTGTACATGTTTTTTTTTTTTTTTCAAATTACACTAATTTATGTTCGCGCCAAATGTAATTACTTGGTACACCGAATGAAAAAATATACTGAGTAGCCATAAGAATAAATGGTTAATTATATTATTAATTTATAAAAAATTGCGATTTATTTATTTATTTAGTAGCAGAAAACAAAACAATAACATAATAACATAAACATTTAAAGGACGTGCACAAGGACAGCTTATCTCTATGGAGGAGATTTCTTCCAGAAGCCCTCAAATGTGAGAACATTGAGAACGTACAGAGGTAGGCAGGTTCTTTAAAGTTAGATTTTCTGAGATAAGTACAGATTTTTTTCTATCATCGATTGATAAAATTATGGCTTTAGTGATGTTGTTGGGCTTGAAAACAAATTGAAACCAAATTAGCATACATTTTTTGATAATATATTCAACTAGCTTTTACCGGCGGCTTCGCTCACGTTAAGTTTGATTTTCAAACCCCCATTTTACCTCCTGAGGGGTTGAATTTTCAGAAATCCTTTCTTAGCAGATGCTTACATCATAATAGCTATCTGTATGCTAAATTTCAGCCAGATACGTCCAGTGGTTTGAGCGGTGCGTTGATAGATCAGTCAATCAGTCAGTCAGTTAGTCACCTTTTCCTTTTATTTTAGATACCTATTTCTACTTAATTATTACCTGCCTGTACGTAAACGAATAAAAAGGCCGCGCTTTAAATATTTGCAGGTACATGATGACATTCGTTTCGTATAAAACATGTTGCGTCGATAATAATAATGTGTTACGATCACCGATAGCGGTGTTCGTCGAATTGATATCAAGCTTCGAGTCACGTAGATAAAATCTTCGGACATGTTAAACATCTGGACCACACTTCTTTAAATAAATACCAACAAATACAACTTAAAGATTTTAGAATGCATTTTTTTTTATTCGATGACAAGAGTGTCCTTGACTGCAATATTACCTGATGGTAAGTGATGATGTAGTCTAAGATGGTAGCGGGTTAACTTGGAAGGGGTATGGCAGTGTACTCATACCCTTAATCGGTTTCTACACCCCATCGGTACGGTAGGGTGCTTACTAGTCACGGCCAAAGCCTTCCACCAGACCAGACAATTTAGAAATTATAAATTCCTAAATTGTCCTAGCCGGGAATCGAACCCGAAACCTTCCAGTTATAAGACCACAGCGCTGACCTCTGCGCCAGGGAGGTTGTCAAAAATGCAACGCTATAGGTATAGGAGTTATAGGACCTATACCTATAGCGATGCTTTTAGGTATAGTTTCTAAGGGTTAAAGGGTTTCTATGGGTAAAGTCACTTTAGTTAGTTAACAGAATAATTACTTTGTTCTCGGTCTCCCTGTGTTTCTTATAAACAAACGGCTTTAGGTATCAACTTGAGACTAAACCAGTTTAGGCCGCGATTTCGTCCGAGTTTTTAAAAATCTCGCGCGACTTTGCTTTTCTGGAATTAAAGGTCTGAGTCACTTTCCAGATATCATTATCATCTGAATTATACCTATCCATGCAAACAAATCACGCAGATTGTTAGGTAGCTCTATTGATTCGTGATTGAAAGATAAATCAATAAACAAACACATTTTCGCATTTATAATATTCGGGAAGGATGAGGTAAGCTGTTTAAAATAGACTGAATGAATGAGTGGTAATTGAAACATGTCCTTACTCTTTTGATTTACAAAAATGACTTCAACGATTGATTTCAATCAACGTTTAATTTTTTTGACCCATAAACAAGTTGGGTGCCCACGCCAAATTTATTTTCATTGAAACACTCATGTCGTAAATCTTTATTAAATCTGCTAATGAAAATGTATCATTTTATAGAGTTTCAAGGAAAAATAATATCTTCACGGAGTAATTGGGTATCTGACAATTTTTTTTATTCGATGACTACATAGTCCTTGATTAGGTACGATCTAACCTGATGGTAAGTGATGCAGTCTAAGATGGTAGCGGGCTAACTTGGAAGGGGTATGCCAGTGTACATGCAACCCATACGGCATACCCCTACTGAAAATAAAGGTTATTAAAAAGTATTAAAAAAAAAATATTTTTCTTTTTTTAATATCTTAATTACTAGTCTCGAAAATATAGAGCTTTTAAGTTTCCTGTTAGATAAAGAGAGCGCTATTGCAACATGATGTCACGACTCAGTACCTTCATACACTCTCCATACAAAATTTCGTCAGTACAGTCGCAGTTAAACAGCTTATAGCATTATTTGTTTTTTGATTTTTTTAACGATTTATTTTGTTTTTACAAAAATGTTATTCTTACATGTAACATTTTCGATCGTAATTAATAGGTTAATATCATTGGTAAATATCCACATTTGACAACAGTCAAATATCCAATTGTTTTAAATTTAATTTAATTATATATTTTTTTTATTTTCTATTTTGTACTATTTACGTGGCGTCACCCTAATTTAGGCCCTGGCTGAAAATCAGCGCTGCATACTTTTGTTAAAGGTGCAGCTTTTTGCAGAGCTCGGACCTTTTTTCGGGTCCACACATGACATATGTTAGCCCGGCACTTCTATTGCTATTGCTGGAGTTTTTGGCAAAATACCTGAGTGGAAGTGTCGGGATAATGTACCTGTATCGTGATGTGTGGCATAATTTCTTAAATAAATGCTTTTTCTTTCTTTCTTTTTCTTTCAATTTTGCCACGGTAGAATCAAACCAGTGCTGATTGTGGTGATGATACTGAAAATATAGCTTAGTAGCGAGGATCCCAGTGATTGTACCGAGCTCCCAGATCTTGAATGATACGGATAAAGAAAGCCAAATGACTTATTAACAGTAAGTACCTAAGCGTAAAGCGTTGCAGAGTTACGATTATTGCTCGCCTATTTCACGTCCAGTAACATTTATTGCATTGTTATTGCAGCTTTATGAGAAGCCTTTTTTATTAGTATATCCGCGGGAGTACATGTTTATTATTAAATTAAAATTAAAATATCTCTACCAATAAATAAAATAACCAGCAATAGGTACTTGAGTAGATATAATATAATTTCTTTCTAAAGCCGGCCGCGGCAAGGCGTTTTGTGGATATCAACTCAATTATCTCTCACCCGTCGCCCTAATTACGTAAAGTAATGGGCCGAATAATTTCTTTAATGCTTCAAGAGAAAGTTATTCCATTAAATAATGTTTTGAACAAAAAATGTGGAATATCTACGTCGATTTTCATCATGTTAGGCTTATCACAAACGAATTAATAGGCGTAAATAAAGTAGCGCCGAATTTTGTGACATTGGCTATTTTGATGGCAGATTACTGAATCTGCCATCAAAATAGCCTTACTTATATTAGCACTCGCATTACTCCCTATTTTAGTATTATTTCGGCTTTCAAATTCAAAATTCAAATTCAAAATTTATTTATTTCATGTAGGTCACCTTGTAGCACTTATGGCACGTCATAAATCTATCACCGGTTCGAAATGCAGATTCTGCTGAGAAGAACCGGCAAGAAACTCAGCAGTTGCTCTTTTCAAAAAATAAAATAATTTTACAATAAGTAACCAAACTAAGCTATGTATATAGTGCTTCCACAGTGAAGCTTCAAAAATGCAATACATATAATCCAACACATGTCAACATGGGAGTGCTTAGTGCTATAGCTCTACTTTTAATATTATTATAATACTCCGCAAAAATAACTGTTACTAACTCGTTACTTCGTAAATACCTGCATAAGATTTTTCTTTTTCTCTATGCATCATGAATTTTGAAAAAAGCGACTATACTGAAGAATTATAGAGCCGTCGCCCATAAAAATTTCCAAGAATCATTAGAAATCATCCAGCTTATGAGTACAGCCTTGCGATCTCAAAATATCGCAGTAGGTACAGTCCTTTTATACAGGCGATACAAGATCGTGTAATGTGGCGATCATGACCTATATATATCGGTTAATATGAAAAGTTTGAATAGAAAATATGTTACAGGATGAAAAGCTTCCAAGCGGACTTATACGCTACTATTTCCTCCCTCCAGAGCTGCCATTTAATTAATACGTTATGAGACCTCAGTGGTTACTACTTTGCCAGTGCACATTCCATGCAGTTTCTGTCACACTGCCCTGCATTTGTAGTTTAGGTACCATTGAATTTTATTAGGTACCTGTGTACTTAAATTTACGCAATCCTAAATACCTGCTATTCACTATGGCTTTAAATTTTGACGACCTTCCGTGCGCTGTGGTGAGCACGATTCCCGTCGGGGACAATTTGGGAATTTATAATTTCTGAATTGTCTCTGGTCTGGTCTGGTGGGAGGCTTTGGCCGTGGCTAGTTACCACTTTACAGACGAAAACGTGCCGCCAAGCGATTTAACGCTCTCGCGCGATGGCGTGTAGAAATTGATTCGGGGTTTGGGTTGAATGTACACTGCCATATCTCTTCCAAATTAGTCCGCTACCTTAGACTCCATCATCGCTTGCCATTAGGTGAGATCGCAGTCAAGAACTATCTTGTCATCGAATAAAAAAAATTATGGAAGAATAAGTGAGGCCATTCTTAAGACGCCAAACGTACAAACGAAATATGATTAATCTGTATAGCACAGAGAGTCTGTGAAGTAATAAAATTATTGATGAGTTCCATTTAATTTACGAGCAGAATATAATAAGGCTCATAAAACTGTTTGCTTAGAATTCATTAAGTTCTTATTACGACAATCAATAAATGTTGTCGGGTATGTTTGTTTTTAAATTATGTTCTCAATAAATTAGGGTGTTGCGTTACAAGAATTGATTTAAGTTATTTAAGTACCTTATTAAAATACAAATTATTAAGCCATTGCATAGCTTCTATCGCGGGCCTTGAGCGTGGAGACCGAATCCAGAAATTCCGTAACGAAAATAACCTGACACGGGACTCCTCTCACCGCTAAATGGCGTTGATAAAAAATGCTATAAATATGCTTTATCGCGGCAGTCCCCGAGTGCCACACGTCTTTTTTTCTTACCTCTAGTCAAGGATTTAGGGATATTTCACAAAACAAATTCATTATTATTTCAATCAGAATCATTATTATTAATGCGAAAGTACGTTAGTTTGTCCTTCAATCACGCGGTAACGGAGTAACACATCGACGTGATTTTTTACATTGGTTTGAGGACTTGGAGAGTGAGAGATATACCTAAGTCACTTTTATCTAGGAAACAGGATTTATGTGCATGTTCCTGTGGATTTTTTAAAACCTTAACCCAAAAGCAAAAGCTAGTATTTTATGAATTCATATTTTAATATTCTTACTTTCTGAATGATCAAGGAGCTTCTATGAATTATATTCCATGAACTATCATGATGTATCAGTATGTAGGTACATAACGATATTATCGATCGGCGTGACAAGGACGCTTTAGATTTTAAATATAGTCACTGTCTAGACCAAAATGACGTATGCTTGGTGACGCAATGGTTTTAAAGAAACTAATTCCTAAGAACTAGGTACTACCTACCTAATTCCATGGGTTTCAAGCATGCCCAAGGATTATATGTTGTTTGACCGTATCTCAAAGATTGATTTTTATTTTAATACTAGCGGACCCGACGGACGTTGTCCTGTCTTAAGTTTTTTTACATCCTCTTTGACGAAATTGGCAGCACACATTCTGTCAATGTTATGTCAAACGCCACATTCGTTACATCAAAAAAAGTTTGAATTGTAAAAGCGGTTACATTAGAAATAATTTAATATGGTGGTTAATATTTCTTAAATTTTCTAATTTTCCGCGCAATTTTCTTAATTTTTTTCTTTCATAAGAACCTTCTCCTAACAATAACAAACACAATAAAAAAAGAATTAGCGAAATCGGTCCAGCCGTTCACGCGTGATGCGCTTACCAACACATTAAGCGATTCATTTTTATATATTAGATATATATAAATAATATAATATATAGATTAGTTTTAGCAGTGTAGTAATATTAAACTCCAGTAAGCAGGGTTTAATATAACTACGACAATCTAAGAAACTAATCACTCACTAGATATTTAATTACTTTTGTTTACTCGGCAATACATTGCAATGTATCTAAACAGGCTCCCAACTCCAAGGGATCGCGTTCTGATGGCAATCTTTATTACTAATGAAGGTTATTTACAGAGCGTAGGTACATTAACATGTTACGAAGATAAGAAATATTAAAAGGTGTAGCATGCTTATTAGACGAAGCACGCACGTAAATATGCAACTATGCGTCTGGTCAGCGCTAGACAAGTTTTTATAAACACGACATTTTAGGTGAGTTTACTCATTTATAATTTTTTTTTCGATAACAAGATAGCCCTTGACTGCGATCTCACCTGATGGTAAGTGACGATGCAGTCTAAAATGGTAGCCGGCTAACTTGGAGTTGGATATAGCAGTGGGAATTCAACCCGTAATTTTCAAATTTAAACCATTACTTTTAAATCTCTCTGTATCTATTCTACATTGTTGAAGATCGTGATTTCTTCCAGTTAATCATAATATTATAATACTTTAACGGTGAAAGAAACCATAACCTATAACATGTAATCCACTTATCATTCCCAATCAGTGTATAAACTCTTAACTGACAGTGTACCAAGATGCAGGAATATAATATTATTTTGTTTAGCAGTAACTACACATATAAATTTTAGGACTATATAATTAAATATAAAATTCCTTTAAAAAACTTCAGTAGCTTGAAATTCAATAAAGGGGATTCATTCCTTGGTTTGGCATCCTTACAGGTGCAAGATTTTCTTCAAAATAGCGCTCACTATCGAGAAAATTATAAACTTTTCAATAAAAATTTAATGAATAAAATCGGTTCACAATCTGCAAAGGTAACATGAACACAAAAAAATAGTTGTTAAAAAGACAAATTTAAAATTCAGTTATAAATATCAGCATATTTTTCAAATGTAAGTGTAGAATGCGCCTCTAGCAGTTCTTGCGATCTGCGATTTTTTTTTAATTTTTTTTTATCCTACATTGGTAGGTAGGTATCTAACCTACAAAATGTATCAGCATCTCATTTGCATTTTTTACCAATCAATGCATCGAGAAACGCTTTGTGATAATTATAAGGTTAAGTTAAGGTTGCTCTACATAAGTATAGTGGCTTTAAGTGCGTATGCTCGATTCATATAGTCCGGTCATACTCGGTCCGGATTTGGACTCACACATAACCTAGGAGGATTAAGCCCCACAATTTTTTTTTTCCTCCGAGCACATAACATAAACAATTTTTTGTGCGAGTTATAAGTCTCAATCAAATGCAATTAGAACTCGAGCTCGTTTTTAAATTTTGAAGGTTACCACCAATGGCGCCTCTAGTTGCAAAATTAGTTTGAAAAACATTCTGTACATTGGGTATAATACAATTGAATACATAATTAAAACTTATGAAACCGGTACGGACTGCAACCGGGCAGTGAAATCCGGGCTGAAGGTCACTCTAAATCATCTGGAATCATCTTCTGTATTCAGCAACGGAATTCAGATCCTGAAACTGATCATCGAAAATCACAAGGCTATTTATTGTCCAGCCATAGTTCTGCTGACTGCGTTTAACCGAGATGAAGATGCACTAATTACCTTATAAAAACGGATTGCAACCGGGGAGTGAAGTCCGGCTTTAAGGCTTAAAAAATCTTCAATTCGGCAATGAAATTCAAATTTCTAAAACCAGAACGCTGAAAATTCCATAAAATTTTGTAAAATTTTTAGAATTTCTAGGTCTAATTTTTTCAGATCATCCTGAATACCTAATTTAATAAAAACCTTTTTATCAGTGCCAAAGGTAAGTAAACACAGAATTTTTGGTTTTTTTTTTTGAAGAGAAGTTTCGCTGCGGAATTCTTAATGCCGTTTCCGAATTAAGAATCTGATTCCGGATGTTTAAGGCCGGCCTAAAACGTGACTCCAACGCCCACTGCTTCGTAGCACAAGAACTTAATTAGTCTCTTCTCAACGCGCCGGCCGACGTTATTTATTGTCCGGTAACAATTCAGCTGATTGAGAGTAACCACCCGAGTAGCTTTCATAATAAGATAAATGCGACCTATCAACGAGATGCATGTAATTATTGGACATTGATACGTAGCAAGGTATGGACCTTTTTTTTGAACTAGCTGTAAGGTGTTGCTTGTTAGATTTTTACATTGGTTCCTTAGCACGCGTAAGTTTCTTGGTCTGCATTTTGTACAAAAACTCGTTTCCAAAGTCTCGTTGGAATTATGAAAGATACTGTGATGGTTGATGGTGTGTTAGTCTAAATCAAAACCATCAGCTTATGCATTTAGACCCAATTTCAACAAGTCTTACTCGAGAGCATAATTAGCAGTTTTTTCAAGAATACACAATATTTATGTACATTTTACCATAATCTAATCTGGGATTAAAATCGCTGATCGGGAAAAAGGAGACTGAAATAATTCCTAGTATTGCTATTATCGAGAGCAAGAAAGTTTGGTAAAATCGGGTCTAAATCTAAAGTAAGATCATGACCATGTTGTTTACCATAGTCTTTAAATTAATACTTTCCTGTTTAATTTATTCCGACAGATCATATTTTAAAAGCTCATTTTATTACATCCATAAAATCATGATTAAAACAAAACGACTTAATTTCCCTTCAAAGTTTTAATGCTGATTTCGACATTGGAAATTAAAAAGAATTATTATTTTGTGGATGGCCGTTAAAGTGTATGGGAACTTTGAAACACTGTCGTGAACGTGTATCCCTTTATAATCTGTATTTACGAGTAGGAACGTGTTAACTTTGTGTTAGGTACAGACCTCCTGCAAGTGTGTACAGTAACGATCTTTAATCATAGTCATTCTCAATATAACAACGTACTAGTTGGTACACTCTGCATCAGATATACAGCTATATCGCAATACAAAACTCCTAAACTAAAATATAAGAAACGTCTGAAAGACTACACTATTAATACACCATACCTAATCTATTTATTGTTTTTTAAACAATAAAAATATAGAACGTGCTATATGGAACACAGTAAAGTGCCTGACTCCCAAACTAGGACCCCCTGTGTTATGAGAAGCCAGAATTATTAACCTTTTCATTTGTAAGTAGGTACTAGGTATATAAACATCTATGTGCTAAACACCGAGCTTATTTTATCGTTGTCGAAGAACATTCAATCGATCAATAAATTTGACGTTTTGACAGATTTTCAACACAAAACAAAAACAAATTTATTCGCAGAATTATGGATAGACCATTGGTGGAATGAAGATCTCTCTAGTTGCAATAGTTTCTGAAAGAAAAACGGAGGAGCTGTTTTATAACCACCAAGCCTACTAGTAACTGAAAAGAACTGAAATAATATAAAAATATTCAAACAATAATATAAATTGTTATTCGTGTTTTCCAAACAGTGCATATTTATGATCTTCACATAATTCTGCAGCCGACTGTATAAAATACAAAGTGAGAGATAGGGCCTGCTTGGCTATTCCGTGGGACCAAACAATGTGCTTACCGGGCAATTTGTCACACGCATGTATATGACGATATGGAAACACCTGTGTTAAACCATTTGTTTTTTATTTCTATCGCGGCAAGGTTGAGAATCCAACAAAAAACTATTCCACCATTACCTATACTTGTCAAGAAGTAAGGCCGTAAAGTGAACACGATTAATAGTATGTTCACAAGTCTCCGAATGTAAATATGGAAGTTGTATCGTATTTTAGTCTATGTAAATTTAGGGCTCCCTATATTTCATCAGATAAATTGAATTCCTACATACATTGTGAGTACATGTATCGTATTTTATGGGAGGCATTGCATTACAATTCTTGTTGTCTTCCTATTAGGTACAGTGCCAAGTGTTTTGCGCGTCCGAGGAGCTTAATGTCATGGAATATAATTTTCTCCGTATCAGTGGGAAGAATAATGTCTACTAACGCTCTTAAACCAAAGGAATAAAAGCGAAAATGTTGTTTAAGCGAGTGGTAAATGCCATAGTGGTAATGTTCGAAAGTTGAGTGGTATTTTAACTTTCATTTTACTTCAAAAATTGACGTTTTAGAGGGTTATCTTAAACCATACCCCATATCATTTCCTACACGCCATAAATAAAATTGAAACTTTAGAAATAAGACGCAAGGTTTTAGGTCAAATCACCAGTAATAAAGCAGACATCTGTACAATACTGAAGTAAAGGGATAAAGATTGGCAAAGCGGACATGCGGCGTGACGGCCGTCTGTCGTCACTGAACTAACAATTTATGCATGGGCCTAATGGCGCGCTCGATCGCTGTTTACCGGGCTTTCTGTGAAATTTTATCCGCCTTCTTTCTTGTCTTGCCTTTATTTTACCATATTTTACATGTCAATTTATTCAGTAATTTGAAACTCTAAGCGGTTCTGTACTTTACTTTCGTTCGATAATAAGTAGTGACTCAATTTTTCAAACGTCAAATGTTTTTTATGCGCCATGATGGCGCATTGTAGTACAACATGTTGATTTTATGAATAATCAGAATCAAATTTTTTCTATAAGCAGATAGTAGACTGCGGTCTACGATGTTAAAGAAACTCGTACATTTACTCTCGTTTTGTAAGGACCGATAAAATTCAGTTGGGATTCTACTTAAAACATTTCGAGCCCCTCGAATATTCCCGACAATGGCTTTCTCTCACCATATTGGGCTTCTAAGCAGAATATTTTTCTTTCGGATCAAAGTTTTCGTTATATAAAGTTTAAGAAGTAAAAAAGGACGAAGTACTACTCGTACTAAAATTGCTACCACTGATGAACCTTGTAAGTAATCGTTTCAAATTAAACATTTTAATCTACATAAGACCAGGGAGAGAGATCTACCTAAGAGAGATTTTATACCAATTTATGTGTACCTACTACATATAAGCATTTAAAATTATCGATTAAAGTACAAAAAGTGCGTCAAATGTTTATGACGTCACAGTTCATTATTTCATACAAGCTCCCATGCTATGCGCGTGTTTTGAAGTTTGATAGAGTTACTTTACTGCTATGATTAGTTGACTACATCCCTATTTCTCGGTATCAGAAACTTTCATTGACCCTATACCTACATAGGTAGGTAGTTAGGTATTTCCATATTAGTATATTGTATCATGCGAAATTCGAATCGCAATATTTGGAAAACCAATATACCTTTCATCTTACAGCAGACAAGCAGTATATTTGACATAAAAAAAAAAACTACCGCTTACTTCATCGATTAAAAAACGCCAACGTCCAAGAATGTAAAATACGTATCCACCTTTCTCTGCTACTATGGCAATGTCTTCGAAAATCACACAAAAGCCACATTTTTATGGGATTTTATCGACTTATTTCAATTATAGTGCGACCTTATATATTTTCGTCATATTTCCCTTGGGCGTTTTTGTATGAAATAATAAGGTCTGCCTACGCATTTCTGAACCGTCTATTCAACAAAGTAATTTATTGAAGTAATTTTAACTACATAGTCTGAGTGGTCCTTTGTTTTGTTCGAGTATGTAGAATACACTCAGGTGTTTGATAAAATAGTTAGAAAGATAAGGTTACAAGGGTTTTTCTGAAGCAGCAGTCTGTCTCGTAAGAATTACAGATATCGCGGGTAGGTATAGGGCTTTGAAAGAAAAATAAAAGCGTATGAATTAATTGCTACATTGACTTAGAATAATTTAGATTTTAGTCCATTTTAAGTAAATATAATTATAATATTTATAAATTATGTATTGGTAATATTGTATAAGAATCATCACTTCGGATTACTTTTGATAGATGGCGGGAACGAAGCTGTCGGTAAAAGCTAGTATAATCACACCACAACGAATGAACCGATTTGGCTGTAATTTGAAATGGAGATAGCTCATACCCAGGATTAAAACATAGGCTACTTTTTATCCCGCAAAATTAAAGAGTTCCCGCGGGAATCAAAAAACCTTTATCCACGCGTACGAAGTCGCGGGCATCGTCTAGTATTATAATGAATCCGTAAATTCTTTCATCGTTTATTATGCTTTACTTATTCAAAAACACCCCTAATACTCACGGACATAATCATTAGGACCAACACCAAGAAAGTTCATAATATACATTTTTTCCTCGTTCTGAGAAACGCTACAAAAATGGCATTAGGCCATAAGCTACCTAATGTAATTTGCTTCGCAAATGTTTTTATACGTTGTAATAAGCTCCGTCGAGACTGAAAAACACAACCTCATAATGTCTGTAATCCTGGTAATTTATGGCACTGCAATATTAATAACATTTTACGCTCTTTGAATAATGAATTAATAACGTGCACGTGGAAAGAATACTAAAATGCAAGAGAAAAAAGAAATTCGAAATTGAAAATAATTTACTTCATATAGGCTCTTATAACACGTCAAGACTCTACCACCGGTTCGGAATACAGATTTTGCTGAGATGATCTGGCAAGAAATTCAGTAGATAGTTGCTCTTTTCAAAACAAATATTACAATATCGATGTACACTACACTATCTTGTGGTCAGCTGGACGCCAAGCCGATTATTTCCATGCAATTATGTCATAAGAAAAAATTTAAAAAAAAAATTGCCTAATTGTTCGAACACAGCGAATGAATATATAATATTATGTAGAACGTAAAAAATAAAAATAGTAGGTTGTCGGAATTTCAGTAGTATTTTGAAATAAAAACAACACTTCTGGACTCCACTGACAAACCAAATCAACTGGACAAGGTAATCTCTTTAGATCAGATTCAATCACACCGTTATATAGAAATGAACGCAAATACAAAATAGAAAGGACTCCTTTTTCGGAAAATGTAATCCTAGAAGCGTGTTCCATTAAACACTCGTAAGTTCTACTCGGATAACCAGCGAAAGTTTATTCATGGGTATTGCTTAGAAAATTATTCATGTTAAACAATTTTATGAGCAATATTATGTATCTAGGCATTCATATTTGCTACTATGCCTGTTATCTATTTACTCGACTACTAGGGACGCTTTGCAAGCGAAAGAGTTCATAGGTCTTATATTGTTTAGTGTACCAATATTGACTGTGTTCTGATCTTTGAGTTTCTTAAAGTTAATTAGTTTACTCAATAGATCTCAGCCTTTGTGTAACTTTTTAAGTAAAAAAATGTGATACTGAGGTTACGTAAATATCTATAATAAGAGGCTCTCGAGTAACTTTTAAAGACAACATGTTTTGGTATTCAATGAGTTTCAAGATGTTCGTTGAAATTAAGTTCCATTTCTTTAAGGTCTAACTAAATAACAGTATATGCTTGTTTTTATATTGGAAATGGTCGTTATTACCTCGGACTACAATAATTCTCTTGATAGAGTTTTGGGCAAAAGTTTGCAGCTTTTGAAAATTCTGTCAACTAATTTTCACGTACTGGTTTATGAAAAGTAGCACAATATTTATTTTCAAGCATCTCATTTGAATTAATCAATTAAAATATACGCAGTCGCGTCCAAAAATATTTTATAGTGTAAAAAAGCGTTCATTATAAAGGCAAAATAAGAGAGAAAGATGATATTTAAGGAGAAAAATCCACAAATTGGATTCAAAAAGTCACAAATAAATGAATGAAACGTGAACAAGCGAAACTTTTTCTGTAGCCGGTGAGCTGGCAAAAAAGAATTGGACTGCCGAAATGAAGAGCGCCCGAATTAAGGAAATTAACTTTTTTCCATAATAAAGCTGGCTTTGCAAACGACGTTCAATTAATTGTTTGAGATCATTATGTCGAGGATTGTTATTCAAATTTTGTGTTGCGGTTTTGTTTGACCCGGCTGGTAAGTAATTGAAAATGTGGGCGATTTGTATCTAATTTCTTGTTAAGTAGAGATTATGATAGAGTTATGGAGTTTCTTTGAATGAATGACAAAATTGCATGGAAGCCATCTGCTTCGCTTCAGCTGCCCCGTTTCTTCTCTATCCATCAATAGACGTCCACTGCTGGACAAAGGTCTCTTGCAAAGACCTCGGTCTTGTGTCGTTTACATCAGTGTGCTGTTCGGTACGGGGCCGCGACTCCAGCACCTTGGGACTCCAACGATTATCACCTGACCACAGTTATATGTAATGTGTTTTACATTGACAAGCTATAATATATCTTAACACTTTTGTTTTGGATTTTCTTAACTGCTCTACTGAACAGAATCTGCATTCTGAATTTTAAAGTAGTGTAGAGTCTTCACTTATTTTAAAAGTTCCAAGTTGGCCTACATGAAATAATTTGCATTTAAATTTGAATATAGTAGTAGGAGCAACGTATAGCGGAAAGTGGCAACTGTATGATACTCGCAAGTTCATCATCATGAATTAAGCCGTTGCAATGCACCGAAGCGATGGCTTTACATACTTCGTCCTATATTCGGTGTACCTAATATAGCCCAGTTCTGAACTCCACAATTCTTCGTCAGATATCAAAAGATAGAGAAGGTAATAAGAGTTAGTTGACAACCTTGATCCACAGCCGAATAAGTTATCCAACTAGAATTAAGCATTCATGAGCATGGCTTAAATTGTTTGGTAGTTTGTTTTTTGTATATTTTGAACAATAAATGAAAAGAAAATTATAATTACAATAACTAGGCTTATACTTAATATTACCAAGGCTTAAAGCAGTATTACTTTAATGTTGTTTTGAGAGATCACACAATGTCAACCTTAAAGTAATCATTGTAAGATTGTCAATATATTATGACATCTCAAAACGAAATTAAAATAACACTGCTTTAAGCCGTTGGTAGTATAGGCCCCGAAATAATAAATAACGGTGATTTATTCGTGAATACAATTATTATAAATCGTTTCGTTTGTCAATAAAATAAATGACAACGGTTGGATAATAATTAAACGTTCAATTAAACAAGCAAATGTAACTAATTCGGTTTGCGGTGAGAGCAAATTCAAATTAGAGGCCTCCACCCGAGCGTACTTGGCCGCTTCAGCGACTTCATTCCGTTGATCACTGTTTTTGAATACAGTTTCAATTATTAATTTTCATCATCACTAACATACAAAAGTAAATACCTACCTCGAAAATAATGTACTATGGATACTGGACGAGATCTATCGGCAGTAGGTACTTCTTAAAATGTCGTTGTTTTAACGACGACATTAAACGAGCACATAGGTCAGGACATAAATTGTTGAACGGCGGTGTTTCCACTTAATTACAATATGAGGTTATTCAAGCGGCGGACCAATAAATTCCTGAAAAGCCGGCAACGCCTCTGGTACTACAAGTGTTCATGGGCGGCGGTAATCACTTAACATCAGGTGACCCGCCTGCTCGTTTGCCCGTTATTCATATAAAAAAATATAAGTATGAATCTTGAAATGATTGCCAAATTGTTGCCAAAAACTTCGATTTTTCTAATAGTTTTAAAGTGTTCAAAATGTGTACTTACACTTAGTTAAGTTATGCAGCTGCTTCTACAGAGTTTGTACATAGTATGAATCAGATTTTTTTATACTAAGTTTAACTTTGCACACGCATCTCAGTTGACAGACGAATAAACATTAAAGTCTATGAGCGCGCATAAATAAAGGAAATTTCTTTCTTCACGCATAAATCTCCCGAAAACGAATATCGCTTTTACGAATCATTTATTGCGTTAAGAATAGAAATCATGAGCATTACATTTTTTACGCATACCTTCCCTTTCATTAAAATATACCGAGTACGAAGGGAGAATTCGTTATACCGATTCCGCGTCATTTGCCAGCGCTCTACAAATTCCAAATCCTTCTAAATAGGCCTAGAGGCAGTTGTTAGAACTGTGTTTGAAAAATCGGTAAACATCGAATTTCCATTTATTGAAAGTGGCAGAGGGAGTGTTTTGTATTTATATATAAACAAAAGATAAATAAAAATATTTTATTTCGACCGAATAACAGATTTTTTTTATCAAAGACACTGTTAATTACACTGTAATTTTTTTAAATTAAGTCTCGTATTGTACCTTTTTTTTTAAATCTTTATTCACACATAGCAAAAATCAAAATATGTACATATATTCTTTGCGCCTCTAAGTCTTGACTTGTTGAGGCGCTGCACACTCCTCTAGACTATTTTATATCAAATAATATAAGTGACATATAATATAAGGGACCTTTAAGATAAGAGGCTTGGCTCTGTAAGCGCACTCAAATCTAATAATATAAGAGAGATATTCGTTGTACCTACTTGATATCTCTCGACCGCCTCTCGTTCTAAAATTATAGAACCCGCCTTCAATACCACAATAACTCACAGCTATGAACAACCCATAAGTCCGCCACCTCATAAATTATGAAGCGGTGACATTCAGATTCGAATGAAGGCATTTAGCTGCGGGCATGCCACGGAAATACGGCCCGAATTAAGATGGTATTAGCATTTGTTTGGTCTCTTTATAAATGACTTATCTGGTGTGAGAAAATGAGGGTAAATATTATGAGAGAACCTTCAGTCCTTCTGAATTAGGTTAAATGGTGTAAAATTAAGACTGGTTGTAATCAGTTCGGACGTAGGTTGTTTGTTGGTTTGTCCTTTAATCACGCAGCAACGGCGTCACGGATCGACGTGATTTTTATAGTTGAGGTCTTAGAACTTTTCCTGGATAAAGGGTAGCCTGACCTTTTATCCAGGAGCAGAGGGTTTTTAAAAACCTTCCACACGGGTGAAGACGTCCTTCAGTCACGCCGTAACAGAGTTATAGAACGCCGTGATTTTTTGCTTAAGTACAGTTGAGGACCTGCCGTTTTATTCCGGAACCAAATACCAACCATACTGCAACGGGTGGGATTCGAACCTGCGACTTTTCAGTTTTGAGTCCGCACCTTTAACCGTTGGGCTATTAGAGCTTAAAAAAGGCGTTTACAGAATCGATACAATGATATTATACGAATATAGCTAAATATAAATAGCTATCAACTCAGTGACCGAAAAGTCTAACATTGCTAACTGCGAGAGCTGTAAATGACTGTAACTCAATATTGCTTTTAAAAACGTCGTTTCTTCCGCCCTTGCACCAAATAATAATACAAAATATTATTCCATAATAATTTTCTATTCCTTTTCAAATCCCCTGTATTCCTATTTTGATTCTACGTTCCAAAAAGACGTGTATCTAAAAGGAGAATCTTTCCGCGATTCGTTTCATAGCGTCAAGATGTCGATCCCATACGAAAATGGGCCGTGTCAAGTCGAGTTAAGAGTACTAATGCCCTGCAGCCATGATGATTATATAACGAGAGCCTGCTCTGGCCATTAGGGTTGAGCAAAAGGATTGCTGGCGACTTTTTATATAGGTATATTAGAAATTTGAATATTAGATATTGTCGTTGCGTGATGAATGCTGAATCTCATAATCAAACTTTTTTGGTAAATAATATGCGCCTCATAATACGCAGAACCACGGAGACAACGGAGAGATCAATGCTATGAGTATTCCTGCGAGATCATATCAGAAATGAGGAGATTTGTAGAAGGAAATTTGGAGAGTTAGATGCCAACAAAGCTTGTGGAATCACGAAGCTGAAGCGGCAATGGGCACGACCAGATTCAGGACATATACATATCGATCCGCAATCCTGCACCGGAAAATAAAGCGTTAGAAGGCCCACTAAGACTGACAGCTTCACTGACGACTGACGTTGGCAGTCACTGTATTACATACATACATTATCTTGATCGTGTTGTAAGGCGAGCCTTGAAAGATACCGTCCAGCAGTAGATGTTTATTGGTTGCTTTTAAGCTATTGCATAGCTTCTATCGCGGGCCAGCGTGGAGACCGAATCCAGAAATTCCGTACCGAAAATAACCTGACACGGGGCTCCTCTACGGTGAACCGCTAGATGGCGTTGATAAAAAATGCTATGCAATAGCTTTACCGCGGCAGTCCCCGTGTGCCACACGTCTTTTTTATTCGTCCAATCCTACAAAATAGGTAAATGCAAATGTTGAAAATTAAACCCCCAAGGGTTAGAGAGGTTAGAAAAATCGAATCTAAACTGAGTGAATCTAAGCGATTTTAAAATAAAGCTTTATTTTTCAATTTGTGTCAACCCTAGCAACCTCGCACGAGGGTTGCGACTCGACGACCCTTGTCATGGAGAGACACGTCCTACATTTGTGCGAGTGACCGAGACCGACTCTTGATAACGCTGGAAACTGTGCACACGCGCCAAACTTCCCACATACATACTACGAGTATTTAGTCCTTATTTCCAAAGCGTTAAGAACTACATTAACTATTTCACTAAAATCTTTACAAAAATTTGGCCCGTGGTGTAATATTTTATGAGAGACATTTACGGACGCAAAGATAATTTATATTAATATATAAATTGTTAAACATATTTGATTAGCTGAACATCATCGTTAATTTTAGTAACGTAGGTATAATAATGATAATTTTTTTATAAATCCCATGTGAACTTTATAATGTTATTCCGGGTTAAAGAGTAATATAGTGTTGTTCATCAGGATGCAAGCTTACGTGCCCTAGATTTGATAAGTAGGTATAAGTTTGAAGCCATAAAGGTCCAAAACAAAAATATGATCTAGAAAAAATCTTCTAGGCAAGTGCGCACCATCTTAGGCTGCATCTTCACTTACCATCAGGTGAGTTTGCAATTATGCGCTAGTCTATTTATTTAAAAAAAAAGATCGCACATTTCTTCCGACCCAAATCACACATACTCATAATAATTGTGCTATGTTCCTCAAGCTATAACGTCGTTAACCAACATTTGGCAAAATACGATTTTTAATGCTATCTTACTTAAAAAAAAAAAAAAACTCTATCGATCCATCTAATCGGTATTCTCTTTACAGCTGTAGTTTTTGATAGAGCAATATGAAAAGAATCATTTATTAGCTTCGTTTATAAGTCATCAAATGGCGTCATTTCTTTATAAATTCCCGCTTTTTGGATTCCCCCGTTTCAGTAGTTAACGACACTTTAGCTTGTGTGGCACTTAGGCCAAGCCCTCGACAGGCTAATTACTTAAAACAAAATCAATTACGGGTGTTTTAATTCTTCGCATTTTTTCCACTGGTTAGCGCTTCTGTTGAATGCGTAGTGCTTAAAAGGAAACGGGGACAAGAGGTGGCAGAACTGGTTCCATTTCTATCCACTTGTTTGCTTTTCTTCCGAGAAATAAAAAGAAAAAAAAACAGCTGTTATTTCTCTTTTGTCAGAATGCTGAAAAGCTTGGGAAAGTTACTTATTAAATAGGTGTTTTACTATTCTTACTTACGTGTTGTGTACTTTATGTTTTGCTAGTTTTTGCTTTATTTTACTCGAGTTTCAGAAAAAATAATGATCCAACGCTTTTGTTCTGGGGTAGGTATATCTCAAAAGAGACAGTTGCCATATCAGTTAATATTATTAAAACAGTAAGCAAAACTTTCCTCTACGGTAATAACTTTACGTACTTTAGTAAACCTTATCATAACCTTCTTGCCCGTCCGTACCCTAGTGAGTACTACTCATTAAAATTCGAACTGGTGCTCCGTGCAATGGTAATCTCGACTTGTTATACAAAGACACAGCGGGGCTAGCATGGGCGGGAGAAATTTTATCCCCGGGAAAAGGATAAAACGTTTATCCCCTCGCTTAGCTTTATCCACCCGTCGAGCATGAGCACAGCGGTGGAAATAACACTCAGTGGATATACTTATAGAAATATACATCGCCTTCTCCTCTGTCGCCATGCTTTAGCATAGGGAAAAGATAATTTTATCCCCTGTCAGTGGATAAAATCGGGGGATAAAATTTCTATCTCCTGCCCATGCTAGCTATGCTGGTAGGCGTACATGAAATGATGATTAATGCTTTTTAAACTATTGCATAGCTTCTATCGCGGGCCAGCGTGGAGACCGAATCCAGAAATTCCGTAACGAAAATAACTTGACACGGGACTCCTCTACGGTGAGCCGCTAGATGGCGTTGATAAAAAATGCTATGCAATAGCTTTACCGCGGCAGTCCCCGAATGCCACACGTCTTTTTTTATTAAAAACATCTAAAAAATTAGTACCTACCTAATTTTGCCTTTTAGAACACTAATATCAGTGGTGGATCACCTACAGATATAGTGGATGAATAATTCTTAACTGACTTACATACGAGTAGTATATCTATGTACTTGTATAGTTACTATAATAGCAGATGACTTGTTCTGTAGCCTAATCACGAACTTTTTTAACTTTCGAATAGTAAAGGTGAAGTTAACGTCAAAACGCAGTTTTGTATGAAAACGCACGTAACGCGCTAAAATCGGTAGCACGAAGCAACTGCAACTACGTAAAGTTAAACTTGACGCAGCTGTGACGTCACTCTCCGGTTTCGTCACGTTTTTCTCGAAGAAATTCAAAAATCGGTAGCACAAACCTTTTTTTGACGTTTGGTTTCGAGAATTACGAAAGCTGGCTATCGAGAATTACCGAATTATAGCTCACTGAACTTTTTGAAGTGAGTGAACTTACGTCGTCATCAAATGTGTTGTTTTTGCGGATTTTTCTTACTAAAAACGTTTTAAAATAATGTTGAGTGTGTCTAGGAATCACTTCAAAAATGATTCAAGACTATAAGACGAACAAGAAATAATGAAAGAATATAAATGCCTACACCTATAGTCTAGGCAAGACGGATATTCAATTCATCGACGTCTGCGACTTAAAACTAAAAGTTTTGATCCAGTCAAAGAATAAGTGTAGGATTGTAACAAAGCAAGTAAGTACCTAATAAACAAAATAATATTATTAATAATATTATAACTTCATACGTCATAGCATTTTAGTACCTAAACCTATAACATTAATTAATATCATTAATATATCATCTTAAATAGTCAATGCTTATGTAAAGATATATTATATTTACTATCATTTTCAATACACACAAGTTTAAACAAAAATAAGAAAATAAACTCAAATCAAATTTGCCGCGTAAAATTTGCCGCGTTTGATTTTTATGTAGGACCAATGGGCAAATAAATGGGCGAATGGCAATGACAATTGACAATTGATATTAAAAACATATTGTAACGTAAACAAGTGTTGAGTAAATAAAATTATGTGTTGTTAAAACTTAGATTTACAGTTTATTTAGGACAAAAGTGTTTCGGAGTGCTAAGATACAAAAAAGAGTTGTTGCATTGCAGCCTTAAAACTTGCTCAAAGAATGATACCTAATATCTAAGGAATTAGTTATTTCGAGTGTTTTTCTCTATGAGGATATTATGAGGTTTTTTTCTATGTTAAATAAACATAGCACCTTTGTAATTTCATCATGAAATTAAGTAGGTACCTACATCAATCAGTGAACAATATAATATGTGTACCTACATTGCCAATTTGAGGTTAGAAGTTAGATGCATTGCAAGTGTTAAGTCTTAGTATACCTACTAAGTTTATTGAGCATAACTATAACTATTGATACCATACAGACTAATAACTGTTTCCATTCAAACTAATAATAGGTACATTAATTGAACAATTGAATAATTAAAAACTTGACTGGACATACTTAAAATACTTAAGTAGTACCTAATTTGCATTTTAATATTTCAGATGGAGAAAGGTTTTGTAAACTTCAATAAATACAAAATGGACTTTCAACAAAAGACCACTAACTCAACCATACCTATACCATCATCATAAAGCAAAAATAATAATAATCAAGAATGTGATAAACACAACTAACCAACTAGCTAGTCTCAATCTAGAAGCAGAAAGTTATTATTTCATGGCCCATAGGTATGTACATAAAATTCCTGGAAGATTGTTTTTGAATCATCGTAGGTGTTCATTATCTTCATCAAACAAATCACAATGCATTCGCTGTGTATATAGGCCTCTTTTGGGTAGCACCAATGTTGCTTAATAGTTACTAAGTATGTATTGTATAAATTTCATTTCATATACCTAATATAAATTCTATTTATTCAAATGCTTTTTTTTAATAAATTACTTATAATTACTACTTCCATGTCATTTTGATTTGGTTCAGTGGTTAAGTTCAGTTAGATGTTAGTTAGGTGTAAAAGGGTCACAGGGAGAGTTATTTTCATATTTATAATACCTATTACTGAACAACATTTTATTTTCAGATTGACCATGATGCATCATGAATATAGGAATACATTGCAAAAGCCATCCCGGCTTGATAGCAGACTGAATTTCAAATTTATGAAGACCCGGCAAGGAATTCAATTGAATCAAATCATTGCTAATTTAATATTTTATATTAGGAAGTTTCATATCATGTTGAAGTAGCTTTTTGTGGATAAATGATACCTATTGTTATAGTTAAGACATATTAGAATAATAATATAAAATAAAACCAAGAATAGAAAAATTGCTTTTATTACACTTAGTTTTAAATAAAAATAGGGTTTTTTCTTATAGAATTCTCAAAAAGCCCTGAAGGTCCTAAGTAGTAAGTACACATAGAAAGTCTTGACTTATAGTGGCATTCTTGCCACAGCTTAAATGGGCACTTTTGATTGTAGACCAAGGTCTAGGTTTAGGTAGGTCGTGTTAATTGTGGTGGTAGCCTTCAGACTAGGTCCATGACTCACTGGGGTATAGTGTGTTTCACTCTTGATCATCTAGAAACAAAAATATTAGGTTATCTCAAGTTTTTATACTAAAAAAAATATATATTGGGGTTAATTGATGCCTCTCTTAGGTAGGTACATTACTTTAAAGTACAACTTGATTAGGTGCTGCCTTTCAATATTTTTCAATCACATCAAATAAAGGTATCTATCTACTTATGATTATATCAATGATAAATTATGGTTTATAAGTATGACTATAATTTCATTAATAGTATTTTAGGTTTTAACCCAACTAGTCTTTTACCTATATCAACCTAGCCAGCGCAAAAACAAACACCCGTGGGTCGCGACGCGATCGTCGGCGGACAGCCTATAGGATGTCTAAATTATGTATTCCAACGTTTATTCAACATAACATAGGTTCATTTTAAGATTTTAATTGGATAGAATATTATATTTTATACTTACATTATCCATAAAATAGACCATTGGTATTGCATATTCTTGATGGTAAGTTTGCCTCAGCGCCTGTCTTTACAACAGACAGGCGACCTCAGGAAAACACTAATAAAGCTGCTATTGTATAATATTTATATATATAACGGACACAACTAAAAAATGACGACTAATTAATAAATTAAAATACCTACATAGGTACTTATTTAATGATTTAAAGATAATGGATTATGGAATGTTAACATAATTTTATAAACATGACAGTTCAAAAACATAGGTAGGTACGTTAAAATACAAATTCAAATTATTTAAATTAAATTCGGTTTTATTGGCTATTTTATTAAAAATCATACATAAAAAGATAAAAATATTAATAATTTAGCTAAAAATATAATTATTATGATGTAGTGTTTGAAAATTTTCGAAATTATTTTTCTATATACGAAATTATACAATTATACAAGTATTTAATTTTTGAACGTGCAGCAGACTGCGTTAAGTAATCGTATCGAGTGACGAGAGTTAATTTTAATGATTCGTGCTACCAAAATTCTGCGTTATCGTATCGTCATCGTCACTCGATACGATAACGTAACGCGGAATTCAAAAAGTTCGTGATTAGGCTACTGTTCTTAAAACAAATCAACAAAAACATATTATCAATTTCAGAAGCGATTCCAACACTGATTTAGCACTTCCTTATTCAGGGTTATTCGAATGATTCATGTCGAAATTCAAAGAAATCCATACGATATCCTTAGAAACGTTCTAATCAGCAAGAACTCGTTGAAGATAGCGGTCGAGCCGTTCAGTTAATATGTACCTGGGTACCGATGACCGTGAATCGGAATTGAATCATGAATCATACCGTTAACAATAAAATTAGAGCTCGTTTATACTGTACCTATTTACATGACTGTAATCTTTGTAAGGCAGTTTCCACATGATATACATGCAAGATCCCCGTGCCAGTTCCTATATGTAGGTACTAGCTGTTGCACGCGACTTCGTCCGCGTCTTTTTCTGTTATTATGATCGCGATTAAGAAGTTTTTAAAAGAATATATTTTAAATATGGATAATTTTCCCCGTTTTTGCAAAATTTTTCACTGATACTTCGCTCCTATTGGTCGCAGCGTGATGGTATATAGCCTAAAGCCTTCCTCGATAAATGGACTATCCAACACAAAAAGAATTTTTCAATTCGAACTAGTACTTCAGCTTTATAATATTAGTGGTATTATATTTATTCCTCCCTGTTCCGTTTGAGCATAAAACTATTATTGACAGTACCCCGCCATACAAACAAAATGTGATAAACAAAACAATTGTCAAAAGAGTACAGTTGTTGGTGTTTACGGATATATTATTATGCTTTTGCTAACTGTGATACTTTATGTTTAGTGTTAACACCCTAAATGTCTCTTTAACTTTGCAATTTTCTCCGCACCAATACTTACCTTTAATTTAATAAAGTGTCACGGTAATGAGAATATATTAGTGAGTCCTGTGACTAGTTCCCGGTGCCATTGCGCTCTACTCAGTTTATTGACGTTAATCCCAGCTTTCAAACAGCTATTTGCCTCTAAAATATTATGATACATCACTGGACATGACCTACAGGGTTAGCACCGGGAGGAGATAAAAGTTTTATCCCTTGTCAGTGGATAAAATTATCGTCTCCCTATGCTAAAGCATGGCGACAGGGGAAAGGAAAAGTATATTCCTATAAGAATATCCACTGTAGATATGATTTCCACCGTTTTGCTCATGCTCGACTGGAGGATAAAACTGAGCGAGGGGAATAAACATTTTATCCTTTCCCCGGGGATTAAATTTCTCCCGCCCATGCTAGCTATGCAGAGTACAACAATAAACTTTAGTATTTAATTCGATTTTTATCGATGAATCGGGTCAAAATAAACTACAGGAAAGGTGATCTATTAAGGGTTACATAAGCGGAAAGGTTAAAAAATTTCCAACAATACAAAAACATGGAATTATGTTAACTTACATTAATCTATATGCTAATTATAGCTGTCGCAATAGATATCTTTGAACAAAACTCAATGAGTCTGTCTCAAGTACGACAAATCGCTCTGTCATGTAATGTCGCATACAGATAATTGCCGATTTTATCAATTAGGACGTACCGTTATACTTGTGTTAAAACCCTAAATATCTCAACCTTAGCAACTTTCTCCGCTCCAATACTTACTAATTGTAATTTAATAAAGTGTCACGGTAATGAGAATGTAGTGCCTTTGCGAGCCGCTCGGGCGAATTGACGCTAATCCGAGCTTTGAAACGGTCATTCCCTTTTACTGGTGCTGGATTTGTAAGTCGTGTTAATGGTGTGCGTTTATTGTTGCACTGCCATTTTATGAAAATAATTAGATGCCCGTGACTTTGTCCGTGTGGGTAGTCCTCGCAGGAACTCTTAAATTTTTCGGAAATTTTGTCAATACGATGTTTTCCTTCACCGTTGAAGCATATGATATTGAACGCACATAACTTCGAAAAGTTAGAGGTACGTGCGGGAGTTGAACCTACGACCCCCCTGAATAGGAGACCGCAGTCCTAATCATTAAGCTATCGCTTCCATTGTTACGTTCCCTCAAATACCTATGGTTGAGCGAAGCAATGGCTGGATCATGCGTCATGCTCGTGAACGGTGCTACCAACGGGAATGGGTCTACTTTATGGCTGCCCGTCTTACGATGGATTGTAACATGCAAATGTAGGTCTTATGCATTTTTGAAACTTCGTTGTGGAAGCACTGTGTACATAGCATAGTTTTGTTACCTATTGTAAAAATTTTTTGCAAAGAGCAACCGCCGAGTTTATTGCTGGCTCTTCTCGGTAGAAACGACATTTTGAACCAGTGCAGTGGTAGATTCATCGACGATTCAAAAGCACTTGTAAAAGTTTATTTGAATAAAAAATATTTCTATTTCTATTAAAATAATTTAAAAGGAATTGTGCTCGTCACTTGCAAGATAATTTGTAAATTGATATAAGAACCATTCATTCGTCCCTACGTGGCCGGAAGAGATTAACCTTCTTAAGAACACGATGTAGATAACCGTCCTTAATACATTCATTATTACCTTAAGCTCGTTTTATTAGGCAAGATTAATTATGATTAATGATCTGTTAGTATCAATCGGCTTTAAGCTCCCCGTACCAGAAGCTCGCACACAATTAATGCGACATCGGTGTTCCATCGACAAAGCCTTTCATAAACCGCGAGAAATTATTGACAAGAGGTGTCAGCCTTAGAGTGGGTAGCAAGAAAATAGTTAAAAAACTGTAGCGGACTACGAAAAACATTGGACGTAACATCCGGCAAATTGACTTTGTTCGTATAAAATGTAGCCTATGTCACCCGGATCATAATAGCAATCGATTGACACCTCATTCATTAAAATTGGCTCAGTAGTTTAGACGCTATGGTGGAAACATCGATGTAAGTATATGGATATGCCTGTGCCATATAATTGCGTCTTCAAAATCGTTTGTATTATAGACTCCTAATTGGTATAGTATACTATGATATACAGAAACTATGGAACAAGATGGAACAGTGTAAAATTTTAATTGCTAAAATTGTAAGCTTTTCTTTCTTATTCAGACATTTTGTTGATCGCCTTATTATAATGTAAGATGAATTATGATTGATGATCTTTTTTAGTAACAAGCGTTCATCGCCTAAATATGGAATGGAAAATGGCGACAAATTAGTGTTTTTATCATTTTTAAGGGACTTCAATTAAGATTAAATATACCGTTTGATGTATGAAAAAACTTTAACGCTTTAGCAATTTTAATTGCAGCCTAAACGCCACGCCACACCACACATATTTTTACAAGCTTTTCTTTAACTACATGTATTATTATTTTTTGAAATTTAATTTTTTTGTAATTTAATGAAATTGGATCATTAGTTAGCTACAATGATCCATTATTTTGTTAGGTTGAGACACTGTTGCCAAAGACAAGTTCAGAACTCGTGATAAAGGCATCAGTTCTCTCCCCTTCCATCATCTTTATTGAACTATGTCGGTATTTGATGCTCTTATAGCTTATAGAATAGTTTAATAAATCGTAAGACAGTATGTCTGAATTATTCACTGGGAAAAAAAGTGCAGCAGGTGCGATTTGAACCGTTGACCTTTCGGATTTCAGCTCCGCCTTTTGGCCGTTGAATAATAGAGGCTTCAATAGATTGTGAAAGCAACGCAACAACAAAAATAACTTGGTAATACAACGCTGTTTTTGTACGTTCACAATATAGGCACGATGTGCTTTTGTACCGCAAAATATAGATTTTACCTGTAGTAGTTTCGTCCACGTTCATTTTGTACGGGGACAAGCGGAAGTATTTTTTAGTATAGCAGGTAGGCGTTTTATTAATAAAAATATTTATCTTTGTCACTAACACCAAATATAGTAAACTAAACAGTTAGGAATTTTGCTCAAGCGTGGAATACACTAATGCAAAGATCGATAGAGCGTGATTTAACTTGGTTCGGATTTAAGATAGAGAGAGAAGACCGAAACATAAATATGCTCTGACTTAAATCTGTCTCGTTTTAACTCTGTCTTGAGTCTGAGCAGAATGAGAGTGCGAAGTTCCCATATTTTTAAAAATCCAGATATTTTTAAAAATCCTAAATCCTTGTTTGATTTAGGATTCGATCGTGTGGTTGAAGTCGTGAGCATTAGTTTTTTATAAGTTTATCGCAATTGCGATAACATATCAGGTAAATCCAATACGTCAATTGCATAGGATATAGGATACGTGATACGTCAATGAAAGTGAGTCGCCGGATAACTATTTTATCGCAGATTTCCGTTACACCTTCCACGTATTCTCGGCCTTGACCGGTGGAGGTGATAACTTTCAAAGAAATCGATTCTTTAAAGAACGTTTTTACTGATCCAGTTACTGTCGACAGTCGCTGTTAAGTTCAGTCACCCGCGTAAGCTGTCACTGGACCGTTTCGATTATTATATCGATCGAGCGATTGAATTTAACTGACGTCAAGGAGTAGCCTGTCACATTATTTGTGCACCTCATTGGATTACGACCATCCAACTTCCTCCTTCACTTTCCAGTGATTGCCTCATTGCACCAGTACTAGAGCGCCTATGTGATGTCATCAACGCCAGGTGCACAGATAATGTGACCGGGTAGTATGTATGCGCAAGAAATGTTTTATACCTTTAGTTTAGAGGCTTCCCATCAATCACATGCTTTATATTATGTAAAGTGACACAAAAATTATTGCAGAATATGGTACTATGGCAGAATATTTAAACAATTTTACGCACACTTCAATGTTAGGCTTATATTGTCTTACTAAATATAAATAGTTTGTGATCTATGTACGCTATTCAATCCAACGCTGGCAGAAGAACTTTTCATAGAAAAATAACGTTTACATTTCACAGCATACACTGCTTACACCTGCTTAGGACTGTCACGACAGTGTCGCTGTCGACAGTTACTGGATCAAGGACAACTAGCTACAGTTATAGTCGTTAGATATGGGTCCGTGGTGAATTTCCTTTTTTTGTCCCATGGACTAAAATATAATAAATAACAATAGAGTTCGATCTACTCGTATTTTATTAATCTTTTTTTCTTGATTGTCCTCGGTCGATTTAAAAATAATCGCTCGTTAGAATTACACAACAAATACCGAGTAAACGTTTCGCAGAACTCTCTTATAGTCAGGGAGCTGGTAGCAATTAAGACACTGGCATCATGACATAGTATTTAATAGAAATATAGTACCTACTAGCTTTTTCCTGCAGACGCATGGAAATTTTTGAAAATCTGGGTAATCCTTTGTGTATCCGGGATAAAAACAAGTTATGTCACTCTTCAAATATTGTGCTATACCTATTGAAGGAATCCAGTCAAGCCGTGGCTCTGTCGTAGCTTAATTGAAGGACAAACCAACAAACAATCAAAACACAATATTTAATTTAATTAATTCAACCTGTCCCGGTGTCTGTAATCAAATCTTGAAAGTTAAAGACCTACATCCCGATTTCCGATTGAGCTGTATATGTAACTCGGATGGCAAAGCAATATTATTTTCAGTGGTGGATTTACCAGCAGGTTGAGTATACCTACTCAGGCTGGAGATTTTAGGGTCGGCAAAATTGGGGCCAAAAATTTTTTATAAGACATAATATAGAGGTTGCGGCAAAGGAACGTGTGATATGACCGACATGTAAAACGTTTATCCAACTTGGAATTATATGGGTAGCAGTTCGCATGGGTCTATGTACACTAACGATTTCGAATTCTTCGGGTGCGAGAAGCTTTTCTTGTATAAAACGGATCAAAAATTATCTATATCGATATGGGGCGGCAAAATTTGATTAGCCTAGTGGTGGCAAAAATATAAATCCGCCACTGATTATTTTTAGTTTTGTTAGATGCCATTCAATGTCAATCATATAAATAATCATATTATAAAATAATGTATGCAATTATAGTAACTAAATATTTATATTACAATATTAATTTATTAGTATTTTGTAATATTGGAAAGTAAACGAATGTGAATTGAATGAACGGCGGGAACGTAGGTCGCCTACGTTCACGCCGTACATTTTTAGCTATAGTTTATGATTCGATGAGTTGATTCGTTATTGTACGAATCGCCAAAGTGGAAACACGTCTTAAATAAATACATTTTACTTAAATTATCACCACGTTGTTATTAGTTTAGAGACTTGCTCCTCGACTATAATCGAGTACTGGATAAATTGCTCCGTCCGTCTGTGGCGATTCTCCTTTGTAGTGCGGTGGAATAACGCTTTGTCTTTGTTTTGTCCCTAGCATTTGTCGTCGCATTTTCCTGGTATGCCACAACTGCTTTTGATTGGGGCCCAGCTCCCTAATCGTAGACTGTTTATCCAAGGTTTATACGAGTATTGACTATTGACTTCTGAAAAAAAAAACGATAATGTGGGCAAAATTCATAGTTTTCTTATTGGATAGATTGGTTGCTCTGCAAAAACAACTATTAAAATTCCATTACGTATTAGTACTAAGTTAATATTTATGTGCTTCATTTAAAACGTGTGCAATCTCTGTTAAAGATTCTACAGCATTGTCATAATTCAACTATGTATTATTCGCAGAGGTATGCGTCCTTCGGCCAGCGTCACTCATAACTCGTTATCTAATTTTTTTTTTATTGGAAGAACATATTCATACTATTATGGATATTATGGAGAACTCTCATGGACTCTTTTATAGTATCCTGGTTTAAAAAACCGAATAATTGGAGATTCGTGTCTGGGATTCAAACCTCGGACATCCTGAAAAGGAGCCCGAAGTCAACTAGTTACTATTGTACCTATTTGTTGTTGATGACTTGTAATTTTGTAATATGTAAATAGGCCAGTAGACCTTATCCTATCTATGGGATACGGTGACAAGATGACAATCGCTGCGACGAGCGGACAGCAAGAGAATATGAGGCAGTGCCTTATGAATAATAATGTGATATGTTGTGGGTGACGAGTTGACGATCGTAGGTGTTGACTAGGTGTCGCGTGGGGACAGACTGGCTTCCCATTTGTAAAGGGAATCCTAGTTTTTTTTTAAAGAATTTTAGCCATGCTGAACTTGACTACTATTCTCCTCTACCCTCCAAATAAAAGTAAAGCTCGTGTTACAATCCACGACTAATAAATTCCTGAAATGCCGGCAACGCATTGGTGGTGCCTCTGGTACTACAAGTGTGTTCATGGAGGGCGGCAATCACTTAATATCAGGTGACCTGCCTGCTCATTAGCCCGCTATTCGGATAAAAAAATCGGGTACTACAATATTTGAATTACAATAGTGCAACCGACAATCATTTAATTTTCAATCCGCATCTTTAACTACCGGACGTCCATCGGTTGATAAAAAGAAGATACTTACTTTGATCACTTATTTAGGTACCTAACTAAAATACATACTCATAATATGAGGTCATCAAAAAGTGTCTCTAAGGGAGAGGTCAGATTGGCTACTTTTGAATCTCGTTTTCGCGATTTTTGAACGCTGATTTCTGTGATTTTCGATCTGTAGTAGGGGAGCCGCAGCGATCAACGTTTTTATGACTTTGCGTCTGCATCGCGTTTTCGCGATTTTCGAACGCTGATTTCAGCCATTGTCGGTCGCATGATTCTGCGTTTGTTATGTTAAAAGCCATAAAAAACGGCAATCGCTGCCAATAAAAGTAGCTAGTTTGCCCTCTCCCTAAAAAATTCGCACATTGGTGGACAGTGAACACTTCTTAAGATGCCGATGTGTGCTTTTAAAAGTTGTAAGAATACAAAAACCAGACAGAGCTATACTGTAGGGTTTATTGCATTATAGAATGAAGTTCTATATCAATTTACTTTTAAGAATACCCAGGTGCGCTGTAAACAGTTGCAAGATAGAGAAGGTACAAAGAACTGAAAAGTTTGCGGTTGTTTTTTGTATGAAAAGTTATGCGTACTTTGCATAATACTCCCGACGTAAAAACTTGTTTGTCTCTTGTCGGGGAAAACTTTCCGGTATATTATAATTTAAAAATAGACGCCGGTTCTTTGTTCTTTTCTTTTTGTTTGGAAAATCATTTCCGTTTATAGAGAGAAGAGGGTCGAAGAACTTGTAAAAGACGCAAGAACTGCTAAGAGCACAAAAGGTTTATTTTTTAGCCAACCTTCTTAACAGCTGAAACATGTCCACAGTTGGACACAGTTCTATTGTATGTACATTGTGAAACTGCCTCGTTGGTCCAGTGGTTAGCAAGTTCGACTGCAGATGACGAGGTCCCGGGTTCGATTCCCGGGGCGGGCCATAAAATGTAACTATTGGGTTTTTCTGTCAAGAAATTCTCAGTATAAGCCCGGAGTTAGGAAGGTGGCGGTGAGTCACTCCCGTGCTTTGGAGAGCACGTAAAGCTGTCGGTCCTGCGCCAGATCTCTCTCCGGCCTTACCGCTTAAAGCAATATTATTTTAATTTTGTTCAGTATTTCCAATTTGTCATGCCGCTAAGTCGTTTTCTACGGACATATAGCTAAATTGTGATAGGTATCGGGCGTGATTTCATTGTATCTTCCTTGGTGAATTCCGAACTGTATTTTTGTTAAACTGTTGTAGTATTTACGAATGGAAAACGTTGAGGTTTACGTCATAACATTAGTATTCAGGATCTTCTCTCGTTAATAAAATAATAATTACCGGTATGTCATTTCGGATGAACTATTAAATCACTAGTATTGATGGATTGCGACTGTTGATGTCATCTACTGGTTAGGGAATGCGTCATGAATAACTAATGCATATAAAATTACTTGCACTCCCCTACTGATCAATTCGTGAAAATGAACTTCTACCAAATTGTGGAATCATCTCCCTACGACCGTGTTCCCACTTAATTTCAACATGGGGTTATTCAAGGGGCGGACCAACAAATTCCTGAAAAGCCGGCAACGCATTGGTAGTGCCTCTTTTTTTTTTTTTTTTATTCTATGACAAGATAGCCCTTGACTGCGATCTCACCTGATGGTAAGTGACGATGCAGTCTAAGATGGTAGCGGGCTAACTTGGAAGGGGTATAGCAGTGTAAATTCAACCCATATCCCTAATCAGTTTCTACACGCCACGCCGGAACGCTAAATCGCTTGGCGGCACGTTTTTGACGGTAGGGTGGTAACTAGCCACGGCCAAAGCCTCCCACCAGACCAGACCAGAGACAATTTAGAAATAATAAATTACTAAATTGCCCCCGCCGGGAATCGAACCCGAGACCTCCCAGTTATAAGACCACAGCGCTCACCACTGCGCCAGGGAGGTCGTCAAAAACTCCTCCTCCCCCACCCCTCTCCTCTCTGGTACTACAATTAGTGTTCATGGGCGGCGGTAATCACTTAACATCAGGTGACCCACCTGCTCGTTATTCATATAAAAAAATATGTTAGTTTTCTTCCTCTTCTATTTTATCATTTTGCATGGGAACTCAATGCAATGTCCCTTACTACAAGCTGGTGTCAGCTGGTAGGGATAACAATATAGCTTGGTTATGGTTTTTAAAAGCTTTTATGTATGTATGTATGTATGTTTGTTTAGCGCCAAATCTTGCAAGCTGAATTAAAACCACTTCCCCGTTTCCGAGTGAGCTGAAATTTTGCATATTTATGTGAATTGGATGACAATGCAACATTATTGTGACATGGAGCTATCTGATGATGGAACCGGAGATAGCTGTAGGAACTCTGTAATAAAACGACGTAAGCCGTTTAAGTTTGGGCTTGTTTGAATCGTCTTGACAAGTACTCTGTTTCTAGATGATATCCAGAGTTTAATGATAACCATGCTACTAAAAGCTTGTTTTTAAAAAATCAATATTTAATTTACACTTGTTTCAACAGAACATATAAAGGCTTGGACAGATACAAAGCGTGACGGTAGACGTCAGAAATATGTCGAATTAGTCATACACGTTCGTAAAGTTCGTCTCAGCGCAAATGCTTGGGCTTGGAGTTTGATCTTGAACTGTTCATACCGGGTCGAAGCAAACCTGTAGGTACTAACTCCTTCCATTTGAATGAATGTGCACTAAAGTGAACAGATCCGCTTGTGAACAATCTCAGAATGACTTTCTGTAGTCTATAGAAAGGCTGTAGAGACGTCTTTATGTCTTCAGTTGTGTCTCCTCACTGTATGGGAGTGATCTGAGAAGTTCATCTTTGAACTAAAATCACCTTCCTTTTTTACTATGAGCATATTTTTATGAGCTACGTCACCAGGTGTAGTGAATAAAAGTAAAAACAAGTTAGGTAATCAATCACCTCATTAGTCAAGGTCAATTCCACATTATGGGGCCAGTGAAGAGGTTCTTGTGATAGCTTTTTATTAATAGCCATTTTATTTATTTATTATATTTAATAGATATACCTATTAAAAAAACGTAGGTCTATTAACTCATCGAGCTGTTGATGCAATGACGTATTGCAAGGAAGTAAAGCGTGAAAGTGTTGGAGAGTAAACAGCCCTGGCTAACACAATTAGCGTTAATGGAGCCGTTGTTTGCTTTGGAGCTCACTCTGTTACGTAATACATTGTCAACTTCTTTCCTTCTTTCTATAGCTTTTGTTCTAACATTATCGTTACTTATTGTATAAAAGACCCAATTAAACATTTTTGCCAGTACGTACTGCAGAGCTCTCTGGTTGCATAATATAGCTCAGAAATTGCAATGTAATGATATCTACGCACAAAATCGCACAAACATACAAACTCTTACGCAAATACCATCTCTATTCTGATGTAACTAATCTGTAGTCTATACGAAACTCATGTTAAATTAAGTAAAATAAATAATGATGTCAAAACTATATTAAGACTAGATTCACCACTCGGAATTCGCATTGAATTGTCAGAGATTTTATTTTCTTGAATTACTTTGTACAGTTTGCTTTTATTATAATGCAAATCGGACAAGTGTAGGATCTTAGGATCGCGTTTGGCGTGACCGTCATATCGAGCGTAACTACCGTAAAGCTTATTGTGTGTCCAGTCCTTAACTACAGAAATATTTTTTGGGTTAAAACATTGACTTTTATATTGCTGCGTATAAATCGATGGGTTGAAAGTCTTTTCTCCGATGTCTATATACCCTAGTACGTTCGTCATAATGTCGAAGAATATGTTTGTTGTGTATTAAATATAACGAAACTAAATAGATTTATTTAGACATACGTTTGTTTCTATTGAATGTTTCTTAAAATAATACCAACTCACACTCAATTCAAATATCACCTACTGAATCAGAGCATTAAAACATCACTGATCCTAAATCTAGACTGCGTAGGTTCTTAGTTAAACACATGTATTTAAATGTTTATCTTACAGTTTATACACGTATCCTCCCTCGCACCTGTCTCTATTAAACCTCTTTCCGGGTTATTTGTGTTCTTGAGCCAATGTTTGCGTATTTGAACAAGCGCGGCCAACAAATATATCTGTTGACTGTCGTGATTTATTTCGTTTCGGATTAAATACATAAATCTCACTAACATAAAGCGAAGTTTACGATCCATTGAACGTTTACTATGTAACTGTCGAAAAGTTTTATGCATTTGTCATCTATGTACAGCGTACAGAAGTTTATTTTACTATGTTGGTGTACATAATATTATGCGTAATCTTGATGAAGATATTTGATGAGGTTAACATTGTTCATTCAGATCTTCTGTTAAAAGTAAATATTATATTAATTTTTTAACCTATTTTGACGACTTACGTTCTTAGAATTTGACAACTTGTAGAATTTGATAATCGCTATTTAATAGACAGATTATATTTTGGACGAACTAGTTTATCCCGGAACAAAATTCTGTTGTGAAAGAAATTAAGTACCTATGTAAATCTATATTTATAAAAGAAAGTCGTGTTAGTTACATTATTTATAACTCACGGCTGAACCGATTTGGCTGAAAATTGGTGGGGACGTAGATTAGAACCAGAAGACAGATATAGGATACTTTTTATCCCGTATACTATAAAACAAAGTCGGTTTTGTTAGAACACTTATAACTCTAGAACGGCTTTTTCATTTAGGAGTGGCTTAGGTACCTAAGCCATTCCTAAATGAAAAATAGACAAGAGAGGCTTTATTTATGTTTATGTATGTTCATATCTTGTAATCTTAAATGCATCTCATCATATGAATGCGACACAAGCGGTCTGTTTCCATTATTATCTGTTTCACTAAAGGTTTCACTTTATCTGTTGAGAATTGAGATAAGTCTCGAGAGTCCGCAAACAGTATTGGCTGATAGCTTTCTGTTTGCATTGCTGATTATTTCGATACGTTTATTGTGTTCCGTTTATTGTGTCGGTATTATACGAGTTTCCTTTTGATATTTGCAGATACACGCATTTTCGCTTAAATCAAGATTGCTACGGCATTTTTCTTTGACGTAGCGTGCATCCTGTGTGTTTATTGACACAATTTATTATATTTTGATTTTTTCCGTGTGGATTTAGTGTTTTTAATATCCCGCGGGAATTCCTTGATTTTCCGGGATAAAAAACCTACGTCACTCTCCAAGTCCTCGTGCCCCTATACTGCCCTCGTAATTGAAAACACAGTAAGTTCAATAGAAGTTACATTTAAGTTACTGTGTTTTCAATTACGAGGGCAGTATACCTATGCTAAAAATCACGTCGATCCGTAGCTCTGTTGCAGCGTTATTGAAGGACAAACCAACACACATACTTTCTCATTTCTACCATCGTACATGATTTAACATCAGCTATTATTAAGATCACAGACCAGTTCCTACAAATATCATTATCTCTTTAGTGATTAAGATCGAACTAAAAATAAAAGTTTGGCTTTACTATTTAAATTTTTTTAGGTAATTATTTGTTGTTATAGTGGTAGGTAATAGAAATACAGTTTCAGTGAAAATTTCAAGTAGATAAGTAGGTAGCTACCTATTACGGTTCATGAGATACAGCCCGCTGACAGACGGACGGACGGACACGATATCATATGGGACACGGAGTGTATCACATATTGATCAGATATGACTTTAATGATGTTTAAATACACGTAGGATATTAAAAACTAAATCTACGCGGACGAAGTCGCGGGCAGCAGCTAGTAAAGTAATAAAAACTGAAACGAAATTTTTGGCACTTAGACCCTTTTTATTTTTAGTATTCATCTATATATATAAAACTCAAAGTCCTGACTGACTGACTGACTGAGATATCAACGCACAGCCTAAATAAACTACTGAAGTTAAAAACTTGAAATTTTTACAGTTGGTTCCTTTTATGACTTAGGCGCACACTAAGAAAGGATTATTGGAAATTCCACCCCTAAGGGGTTTAAATAGTGGATGGAAGTTTATATGAAACTCCGTCATTTTTCAAGCTGTTTCCATCAAAGTTGGTATTTGAGCTTTCAGTTAAAAAAAAAAAAAGATACCGGCCGAATTGATAACCTCCTCCTTTTTGGAAGTCGGTTAAAAATAAAGAAGTACGTGTGTCACAGTTTTTGAAAATTCCACCCCAAAATCTAATTCCACGCGGACGAAGTCGCGGGGGCAAAAGCTAGTTTCACTATAAACATTCAACAGCTGATGATAATCATTCACGCTAGGTAAATAATGACGTCAACTTTATGACGAGAATTATTGCTGCAGTTTACTGCTGTTAGGTTTTATTTAGCCCTAATAAAGATAGAATTACTTACTCGCCTCGACTTTGAAATTATGTACGCGAATAAGAAGTAAATTCACCTAACAAAAATATTCGTATCATTTATTAATTCCTTTACTTAACACAAGAACATTTTTACTGAGAATTGCATGAAACTGAAACTAATAAATATCAAATTATAGGGTAGGCCATGCTATTGGGAATTGCACGCCACTAGTCTAGACTTAGCTTCGTGGAACATAGAAAAATAATGGGTTCAAAGTACTAAGGTTAGAACTAACGTTATAGACCTAAGTATATTCCCTGAAGACTTTCCTGAAGCGTATTATGTTTGAACTTGTAATTGGATTGGTTTCATTGAAATCAAGTGCACGATAAAAACTAAGGAGGAGGCCACAAGACAGATTTTAATTAATTTAATTTACTTACTTAATTTAATTTATTTATTACTTTTAAGTATAAACTTTAGCTACAATAAAGGTTCTAATAGTTACAACAATAAGGCTTTAAGACAAATTTTCTGATTCAAATCATCTTTTCCGATTCATTAGATAGGTACCTACCTTAGGACTTATATTCTCCTTTCCCCTATAAATAAGCGAAAAGCTTGTGCTAGGAGTGGGCCCGACAATAGTGCAACGGGCGAGGCTCGAACCTGCGACCCGTCAGTTTTCAGTCCGCATCTTTAAACATTGATCTATTGAGGCTTCAAATTAATAGGATATAATATTTACAGAATTAATAGGATAATCGGAAACAAGCAGTACAGGATAGGATATCGTACCAGAACTTTATTTATAGATAGGTAGAATTAAGTATCTTCATTGTACACATTATAATTTGTCGGTATTTCAGGTTTAAAGCTCAGTTAAGTACAGACATAAGCATTATCTTTAATTACGTACACGGATAAGGTTATAGAACGTAATAGGTATTTCAAAAGCCTCCCAAAACGATAATACCAGCAGCTTACCAACGTACGAGGTACTCCTAAGAATCGATATAATCGGTGTAATAAGCATTCTTTATATGAAATTTGGTTAATCCCTTCGATATAGGAAACAATTTTATTTCTCTGCCGAGATAATTTTATTCGGCTAAGCCGGCTTAAGTGATGCTGTTAGCTAGAGCAGAGACTGATATAAATTAAATGGTCAAGTAGAAGTGATTAACGATAAACGTGTTAAAAGTTTAAGCCTCAAGGGCCCAATGGTTAAAGGTGCGGACTAAAAATTGAAAGGTCTATGGTGAATTGGCATGATGACCGATTTTGAAAAACCGTTGGATCATGTTTGGAAGTAATTATTTACGAGTATTATTCCTAAAAAATATTTTATTTCTGCAAAGACGGTGTCTCAATTGTGCCTATAAAATTGGAAGAGTTCTCTCGATTTCTCCACGATACCATCATCATATCGGGACCTAATGACAATGGAACCACCTGGCAAGTATACCCTTTCAAACAAAGTCCAGGAATCTTCGAGTAATCGGGGAATATGCTTAAAAATTAAAAAATAAAAGATTCCGACGAATTGCGAACCTCCTCCTTTTTTGGAAGTCGGTTAAAAGTCTATCTATAAGTTAACAAAACAGTTTTTATTATTTTAGTACCTAACACAAAATTTCATAAATTGTAAAAACAAGACTACCCTCCGCGAAATTAGGTTGACATTGTTCAATAAATAATTTCCTTTCGTCCAATCAGAGCGTACCCAAAAATGATTAATAACAGATGAAATCTCTCGGGGCGCTATAGAAATTGTACAGGATTATGTTGTATTAAATAAATGTTTCAACATTTTATTTTGCGCAGAACTGTCAAAGCTTTCGAAGGTCTTCAACGTTTTTAATTAATCCTATACTTGGATTACCAAGTCTTGATACGCAATTATGTTTCTATTACGATAATAGTGCAATGGGTGGGGATGGAGCCTGCGACCTTTCAGTTTTCCGTTCGCACCTTTAACCGTTGAGCTATTGAGGCTTATAAATCATTTAGGGTGATTTAGAAATTAACAAACTCTCTTGATCGATTGAAATCGATCTATTAATGTAATCGACGTTATGCTTGAGAAAGTTCGTTAACAGAATATTTTAATTATTTTCGTCTCGGCTTTAATGAGGGAATTAAATACTCAGTCGGTAATTCAATACTCTTCCCGATAACCGTTTAAATAAAAGCTTGAAAGAGAGAACCTTTTCAAAGTGGATGAAATATAAAGATCGCATAAACTAGGTAAAAGTTTTATTATATTTTTTATAGAACTAGTTGATGCCCGCGACTTCGTAAGTGTGAATTGAGATTTTTAATTCCCGCGGGTAATCTCTTATTTTCCAGGATAAAAAGTAGCCTATGTGTTATTCCAGACTAACCAACGGGACGCTATTACTAAGCTTCCGCTGTCCGTCCGTCCGTCTGTCTGTCAGCGGGCTTGTATCTCATGATACGTAATAGGTAGAGTTGAAATTTTCAGAGAATATGTATTTCTGTTGCCGCTATAACAACAAATAATAAAAATTAAAATTAAAATTGGCTCCCCTACACTAGAAAAGTGTTTTTTTTTCGGCGTTTTTTGGTACATAACCCTTCGTTCGTATTATTGTTACTACCACTAACTACTACTGACCATTGTTAACGAAGAAAGTTCTTAAAATTATTATAGGTTGGTACTTTCAACTTTTTTATATATATCTAACAAGATATATAGATCTACATGTTATATAGTTAGAATCTCTTTTAATATTTGCATACTCATAACATTTAAATGCAAAATAAAAGAAAACCCCGCTACGGTATTGATTTCCAACGTCCGATGCATATCAGCTCACAAGTCAAAGTGATTAAACAAGTCTCCAGAGTCGATTCTAGATATGAAGATAATACAGTTATGTTTAGTGCAAATACTTCAGATGAAATTAAATGGGACAGGTTGGGCGAGTCCTAGGCAGTGCTTTTATGTTGTCTGTTTGGACTGCGAACTAGGGATGGGGAGGATGCTTCTAAATCTTCAGAAATCCTCTTTTTACCCAACTATGGCAAGGTCAGAAGGAAGGGTTATGACTAGTTATGAGTTTAGCAGTCTTTGTATGTATGCATGACTTGCATGTATGTGTTATATCCAATTTTCCGTTGTCGTCATCGTTAAGTGGGTCACAGTTTTGAAAGACATGACAGATTTTTTTATTATTCGCCTTTTTTCCGCGAGTTCATTCGCGTGGTTTTAGGTTTTTAAAAATCCTGCGTGAACCCTATGAACTGTCCGGAATCAGAAGTAGCATATCCTCCTCAACTAATGGAATTTTGATGTTTTAACAGATTTTCAATTCAAAAACTGTTAGAATTTCCAACTGGTGAAATTGGCTCTGACAGTGAGTAAATAGGAGTAAACCAGGGAGGAGTAAACAGAAATAAGGCACGCATTTTTAGAAACAAATTTTGACAAGCATAGAGTAGAGAATGAAATGAAATGGGACAGGTTGGGCCGAGTGCTGGCTCGTTCTGTTATGTTGACGTCTGTTTAGATAAGGCCGGCGTTAGGACAAAACTGTTTTCATTACACATTTTTTTTTCTATTTTAGTCCATTTTTTACATTACTATAACATCAAATAAAGCTATTTATATTATAACTACGTAATTTACAGTAATATTAAAAAAATAAATATATAACTTAAATTCAGTTGCGTACAAAGCGTAAAAACATTTTATTTATTTGGTAGGTACCAGAGAAAAACTAAACCATAAACATGATATAAAGGACGTACAAAGACAGTTTATTTCTAAGGAGGAGATTTCTTCCGGAAGTCCTTGAAATACTTATACTTACTATATTTTTGATAGGATTTTTTGGAGAACTTTACCTACTACCCCAAGTTGGCTGGTACTTCCCCTCACCACATTTCAAGTCAGATCAGCTTAGTACAGATAGCAACGTACCGCTCGCGATTGTCACTACCAAATTTTTTCAAAGTTTTATCCTCTTCGACGATGAGTAGGTAAAAAAGGAAAAGTTTTGCAAAGCGCAGACTATTAATAACTTAAATTAATGACTTTTTTCAAGCAGAAAAAAAATTAAAAATTACGTCTTTAGACTTTCAAGATGTCATTGCCAGTGCAAGTATGGAAATTGCTGCTAGTGTGAGTTCTATCGTTACGCATCTACACGTTGCGTTGGACACACGCACACGAAGTTAATAAGATAGATATTCAAAGTCAACTGGACATATTATGATATATTTCAGATGGTTACTTACCTATTATGTACGCTCGAAAAAAAAATTCCGAACGTAAAATCGGTTCGTACGTTATAATGCAAACGGGCCGCCACGTTGTGGAAGCTCCAGCAAATATTTACCTTCCATTATCTTTCGCGCGCGGCGTCTTGGCGGGATGGGCCCAGCATCGCGTGAGTGTGCCGGTGCCGGGCGAATTCATTTTATCTTGATGAAAATTTATTGATATCTTCGATAAGGTGCTGCTGGTACGTAGGCTTCATTAAGTATGAATGTTGGTTGACGCCTCGCCTGTAAATTGTGGTTGCGTGTGATAAATGAAGATATTGGTTGTGATTATTTATTTGATTAGAAATGGGTTTTGTTGTTGGGACGTTTGTGTCATACTTTTGTCATTGTTTCTTTTAAATAATGTATATTTTTTGTTGTTGTTTTGGGTGGTGCAAATAAAGAGTATAATAAATAAATAAATAGGTATTAATTTTGCGGTGACAGTTTAGTGGTTGTGACTGGCCTTCAATTGGGGAGTTCGAAGGTTCGAGCCCCACCCGTTGCACTATTGTCGTACCCATTCCTTGCACAAGCTTTTCGCTTATTTGGAGGGGAGGAGAGTATAAGTAAATTTCAGCTTGGCGAATATTTATAAAAACAAAAAAAAACTCTCTACGAAGTTGGCCAGCGCGGTATTTAATAAAAAACAACAGCATAATACGTATTTAGATTTGCGCCATTAGTGACTCTATAGTGCAATACCCAGACAAAAAATATAAGAAAAATTTAACCCGTTAAATTGACTAATTTGTTTTGAAAAAAAAAAAACCTTTCATTCTACTTGTAGCAAACGGCAAACCCCTATTTAACGTTATAAATTATAATAATAATGAATCTATTTCAGATAGCGCAACAAACTCAATTTATCGAAGTCAATTATGTAAACGTTCTCAAAGTAAAATTAAATGCAAAAATACACTATAAAATGTCCTCGGCATACCAATAAGGAAACACTTGAGCCGATACATAAATTACAATTATAGGTTTCATAACTTAAGTCGCCTTATTTACGATTTGCCATAGCGTATCAGGGCAGGGAAATGCATAGAGCGCTCCTCCGGATAAATGCACAGTGTAGTCGGTACGGTATGCCGGCATTCTCCGGCATTCTCTGGCATTCGCTCCGGCAATCTCTCGCCGGCAATCACAATGTTATTGAATTCCGTTCCGCCTCCAACGGGTTAAAGTTTAGTCAATGGTTTATGAAGCAACTGAACTTATAAGATGCTATTGGAATAATGCAAACGAAGTGTATTGTTCATATAAATGGAGCGATCACGATCCTTGGACGCTTCAATTTGTTTATGGGCGAAATTTACTCTCTATAAAATTATTACATTTCTCATCGCGAAAGTTTATCCTTCTCGATATCATCTGAGGTATGGAATGCGTTAGGGAGGCCATACGATCATGTTTGCCGTCAAATCTGCATGATGCATGATCCAATTTGCATGACAGCTATGGTCACAAACGTGTCGCCGTCAAGTTTGCATGATGCACTAGTTCCAACCAGACCAGTTGCAATCATGGCGTCACTAGTGACGAACGACGACGCGTTAGCCATCCTAGGCTTATTAATAATGTCTATCATAGGTACAATTTTACTATACTTTAGTATTGTGTGGGAAGCGAAAGGAAGCGAAAGCGAACGATAATTAGATTTGTTCGTTTTATGTGGCGCTGAAAGGTTGATAAAATGCCACCGCTGCAGCCGAAATGTAGCGTGAAAAACTCTCTTCGAAAAACAGGCCAAGGCAAAACCAGTTGTTCCGCACATACGAAATCAACTGCTGTTGGTATACATAACATCTATATCAACGATATTATTCTGTTGGAAATATAAGTTTTCATTATACCTAATCAAGATAATTTATAGGATTTAATTTAATGTAAGGTAAAGGAACTTTATTATCGCAAGGAAATGTTCTAGTTTGTATCGTAATCCGCCGGTTTGTCGCGGCTCGCGGCCCGTGGGCGCTAGATCTACAAACGTAGGGATGACAAACTAATTTTATACCGTTTGTAACATAAACCAGTACAATGTTCATAGTTTAAGAGGCCCCATGTGTACAATAATAAAAGACTCATGTAATAATGTTTCATTGTGTGTCTGGCTTCTTTTTATCTTAACTGAGGGCGCTAACAGATTCGAAGGAAATACTATAATGCAGAAGTGTGTACGCAAACTCACTTGTACTATCATAATCCGATGGTATGGCAATCCTACACCACCAGACAGATAGACATAGTTAATTTCTCACTTAGGTATACTTCATAATTGGAAATATGAATTTTTGTGGCTGTAGTCTACACAATCACAGTAATAGTACAGTACAGTTTCTTAATTTGTAAGAAAAAAAAGACGTTTGGCACTCGGGGACTGCCGCGGTAAAGCTATTGCATAGCATTTTTTATCAACGCCATCTAGCGGCTCACCGTAGAGGAATCCAGTGTCAGGTTATTTTCGTTACGGAATTTCTGGATTCGGTCTCCACGCTGGTCCGCGATAGAAGCTATGCAATAGCTTAAAACAAAACGATTAATATGTCAGTGTGTCCTCAACCTGTTTCCTTTGTGAAAAGATCGTTGAGTCTCGTAAAGTTAGTCAGTCCTTCTTCAGTTTACGCCAGCGGCTCTTACACTATTCCGATAGGACTCGTCACACGCCTCCGCAGTTGTACGCGCTAACAAACGAGCGTCGAATACGTGCTACATGTTGCTTTTTTATGGTTGACAGGTTTACGTTCGACTAAACCTTTTACCTGTAAGCGATGATGCAGCCTTTAATTGAAACATGGTAACCTGTTGTGGAATTGTCTAAAAATGATAACATTAGTGTGACGATCGCAATCATCCCCTGATTGTCTGGTACTTTCTCGCAATTGGTCAATAGGCTTTCATTTTTAGACAATCCCATAACTACCCAGTTGTGGAATTGTCTAAAAATGATAGCATCAGTGTGATGGTCGTAATCATCCGCTGATTGCCTGGTACTTTCTCGCAATTGGTTAAAAAGCTTTCATTTTTACAAAAATTTACTTTTAGTATTATTTGATTATATCAGAAGGGTTAGTATAAGATTTAACCTAAAACTTATTAACTTAAAGTTACAAATTCAGTACAACTGATTTTCATTCCGAGCGTACAATTGTATGTGTGCAAGTGTGTGCAATTAATAAATAAATAATTTTATCTAACATAAGCTAATCTACAGGTATAAAGTTATTTTTTGTTAATAGAAAAGCTGAAACACTTATAAAATATTTTCATTCCGAAAACCTGTAACATTATTTCCAACTGCAAAACCTGCTGAAATTCGAAACTATTCGTTTTGATTTTCAGAAGAGCTTTCATTACCGTTAAGATAAAACTTTTACTCTTCCGGGTAGTGTTCTTTGGTTTTGCAATTTTCTTGAATGTTCAGTTTATTTTTTAATCTACTTTCAGTATCCAGTTTTTACTTTGCTTCCATTCATAGAGATACAATTCAATTAAAATAAAATCCGTTAGAATGCTATATTTACCTACACTAATGCTAATTATAGAAATGCCGAAATGAGAACCTCCTGTTTTTTTGGAAGTCGGTTAAAAATCAAGTCATATTTGCAAACAACACTGACGGCGCGTGGTTTTGTTAGAAATAGGTTTCGACTAAACCCTCAGTGTGCTATTTTATCCTTTCTATTAAAAATATTAAAATAATAATAAATGCTTTGAAACATCGGAAAAATAGCTAAGGTGTGTTTTTATACACATACTTGGTATTAGAAGGATCCCATGATCGTATTTCTAATTATTTTATTTAAAAGGCAAGCAAGTTACACACTACGGGAGAAATTCCGGGGATACGTGCAATATTGCATATAAAATAAGATAAGGCGTGTATTATGTAAATGTTCTGTCTGTGACCATAAAATACATTCCCAATTAACATACTAGCGCTAAGTATCTGAAGAAGGACTCGGGTAAACATTGACAGTGTAGTTTAATATTAAACCTCTCAGCATGTCTAGGGTCAATGATACGATACAAATTAGCATAACGTGTCGCGGATGCATTTACAGACGCGACGATGCGCGATGCGTGGGTTAGCGTTTAAAAAAAAAAACTTTAACTGATCATATTTCAAAATTACGACCGTTCAAAGTCATATTATTTTATTTATGGGGCGTTCGAAAATAGAATTTCGTTCAATTAGGCATCGTTCGAAAACGTTGTCGAGTTGTGATTTATAAGCGGCCCGTCGTTGCTTGTGCGTAGGTGTTTCTTATCTGTGCACTGTCACCGGCGAGCTACCGGCTACGTCGGTATCTCGTCATGTCTCGAGATAAGCCAATACACGCTATTAAATGCACGTTTTATGGGCGCCGCTTTATGATCACCGTATACGTCCCGGAATGGGAACATGGGAGATAGTGTGGTATTGTTCCACAGTAATTCTATAGTGATTAAGGCGACATTAACGCGTAGATTAAACGGAATGTAAGAGAGTCTCGTTCAAACCCTTTTCATATTGCCGATGACAAGCCAGGGTAGAAAGTACCGGTATAGTTCTTGCAACTTACGACGGCGCGTGAGCTTTACTCGTGGTTACGTCGTGTACATGCACATTGCGTAAGTTTGCGTGCCTGTCAGGAGCAGTGGGAGCGGTCCGGCGCGAGCAAGCTCTCGCTCACACTTATACAGATACGATACACACACAACCATGAGCCACGTGCCCTCGTGAATCCTGATACCCGGTGAGATTGTCTAAAAATGATTGCTACTATGCAATAGCTCTGATTAACTTGTACTCTCTCTTTATTGGTCAAAAATGCGTTGATGCAGCAAGAATGCCATGTATTCAGCCAATCAAAGGTTCAGAGGTGGATGAGATCGTCACACTATAGCCTCTATAGCCCAACGGTTACAGGGCCAGACTGAAAACTGACAAGGTCGCAGGTTCGATCCCCACCCGTTGCACTTATGTCGTATCCACTCCCAACACAAGCTTTCCGCTTACGTGGAGGGGAGAGCAGAATATAAGTCAAGTTCGTCTTGCCTAATAATTTAAAAAAATCTTTAGGAAACATATTATTTAGATAATTCCACAACAATTACTGAAATGGGTAGTGGAGAGAATCTATCGAATAGAATTCATTAAAGGTAAAAATTATTTTTACAAAACCGACTTCAAACACCACTACATAGTATATAACTGTGCCTATACGATTTCTGCAGGATCAGTTCCTGACCTGATGAAAAAAAAAATTTCAACAAATTGAGAACCTCCTCTGTTTTTGGAAGTCGGTTAATAAAGAAAAGTATTTACAATTTTCATTACGAGGAAACCTAAGAGCTTTCCGTAAAAAATTACGTATAAACAAGAATGTTAATTTGATTAGTCCGGAACCCTTTTCCAATAATAAGAAAAAATATATCAAAGCAAACAGTACCTACTTACTTACTCCAGTAAGTAAACCATATTCTTTGAAGAGCTTTTCAATTCAAAAGCTTCTGATACTTACTTCGTAATAAAAATAAACATTCTTATTAAGGCGAATTCTCTCAGAAATAAACAGTTCTTTACAAAATAATGTTGACTGTAAACCTGTTAAATAAATATTTTGTTCCATTCATTTTGATTCTACAGATATTGGTACCTATTCTGTTGTACACAATCTCTAATCTAAATGGCCAAATCAAAATTTAGTGCTTTCATTTTCAGCAGAAAGCATTTTGGAATACATTTAGAAGTGTTCATTTAGTTTAGTTTAGATAACTTAGTTTAGATTCAGATAATGTGTACATCAGAATTACCAACATTGTTAAATAAAAAGTAAAATCACTAGTGGAGATATCTCTTGCAACAACACCTTGCAAATTCTTTAACGTCTTTATTCTAGGTATGAATTTTACGTAGATAAACGTATATAGCGCTGTTCAAACCTAATCTGGATTTTATAACATTAGTTTAGAAAACAATTTACAGTGGTGAGCGCTGTGGTCTTAGAATTGGAAGGTCTCGGGTTCGATTTCCGGCGGAGGCAAATTAGTAATTTATAATTTCTGAATTGAATCGGGTCTGGTCTGGTGGGAGGCTTTGGCCGTTGCTAGTTACCACCCTAACGTCAAAGACGTGCCGCCATGCGATTTAGCGTTCCGGCATGATGGTGTTGAACAGATTAGGGGTTTGGGTTGAATGTACACTGCCATACCCCAACCAATTTAGTCCGCTACCATCTTAGACTGCATCGTCTCTTGCCATCAGGTGAGATCGCAGTCAAGGACTAACTTGTCATTGAATAAAAAAAGATTATTATTAAACAAGCTTTACGACGCAATGAGGAAGTTTATTCTTTATTTCCAATCCGAACCCTTTAGATCATTTAATGAGATTTGACTGCCGTTGAAGCAATAACTCTGACAGATGTCACTCGTATAGAAAGATTAAAAATAAATAAACACAGACGCTCCAATCAGTTAATACCTAAGCGCATTGTGGAACGTCATCCAAAATAACTGATGTCACATTTCCAATCCCAAATTGAAGTGCTTCCATTGAAGTATGCTCTTGGAATAAATTATAATAATTTTAATTAAACTATCTTAAACTGGTTCCTGGCAACGACTTGACTGGATTTTCTAAGAGGAATTATAATGAGAATTGTGTAGCATTACTTAGTTATTTGTTGCACATTAATGTTATAAAGGAAAATAAAAATATTAATACCTAAATGGTCAAGTAGGTATACTAGGTTCCTACAGCAGTAAAAACCTAAAATAAAACTATTAAAATAAGTTACATCGATAAGAACTAGAGGTAGGTAAATGTCGTAAACGAATCCTTTTAGCTTTACGTTTATGTTTGAAATACAGCAAAGCACTCATAAAAGTGGACGCCATTACGGCGCGTATAAAATAATGAATAGCAAATAGGGATATCTTCCTACTGTACCCTGTAATATATAACCACAGACCGAGATGATTCTAAACTGAATACAGCTCAAGCAAAAGCGCATGTGAAGGTTCACAATAATAAGCTTTCGAAGAAAAATCGTTATTCTACGAAAGACAATGTAAAATTGTCTCCAAATCTCTTGACATTTGAATATACACTGAAAAATGGTCTTTGGTAAGAGATCTAGAGCTTCTCGTGGAGGATTTGGATTTTATAAAATAACAAGATGAATGCCCGCGACTTCGTCGGTGTGGATAAAGGTTTTCATTCCCGCGGGAACTCTTTAATTTTTTGGGAAAAAAATGTAGCCAATGTGTAATCTTATTCAAAGCCAAATTCGTTAATTCGTTATAAGTGAACTTTTTGTCTGTGATTGATTTGTCAACCTTTTTGGAATTATTATGTTACGTGGAAATAAACCTAAATGAAACCACAAATCCAGAAGAGACTATCCAATCAAAGTAGGTATTTGTTCCATTTAATCATGTACTAGGCTAGGGTCTGGAATGCTCTTCCGAAATCTGTGTTTCCTAACACACACAATCTTTAAAACAAGAGTGAATAGGCATCTTCTAAGCAAAGGCGTTATACCTTAGGGCTTAGACCCTTAGAACATTTAAAGCTCAGACTACATCATCATTTTCCATCAGGTGTGATAGTGGTCAAGCGTGTGCCTATAATGTATTAAAAAAAAGCCAAAGGGATAGAGTATTAACAAGCTTAACGCACATCTGAAACTGACAAGTCAGCAGTTATTGATAAAAAAACGGACTGGTTCCTTGTGAAAAAATGTTAGGTAACACAAATAAACCTCTTTATATGTACACATGACCTACATAAATTCGCATCTCACCGAGCCAGAAGAGAAATAATGCAATTTACATGAAGGACGTTTCCAGGACCTTGGGCTCTATCTTAGAATAAATAACTAATAAAGTCCGATAAGGCACAGTTTCTACGGAGGCCACTTAAAGAGATTGCCCTGAGGCCTCCACGCACTGAATTTACTCCCGCGAGATAGAATTCTCTTAATATGAGTATTCTCTCCGCAAAGATACTGGCCAAAGTGCCGAAATAAATATCGCTAAGTACGAACACAGCTGTCTGCAACAGAAATGCTAAGCGATATATATTAGAGTGGCGAGATTGCGACGTCGGATAACCAGAAATAAAAGAAATTAATTTCGCCTTATCTGTTCTTTGAGTGCATTTTCACGGCGTCTCATTAAAATACTTTTCTGAAGTACGCGAGCAAAATCATCAAGGTTTCGTTAAGTTAATTAAAGAGCCGGTAAGTGACGTAGGACAAAAACTGTGAATGATTGTCTCCAGTTGCCTCATTTCCAAGATTGATGATATCTGACGCAAAATGGCCTCTACAAGCCGATACAAAATTTTTTTACGTTATTTTACAGTACAGCCCAGGCCCAGCCCAGTAAACTTAAAAATATTTAAAAATTACCACGACTTCATTCGCGTAGAGTTAGGATTTTAAAAATCACGCGGTAATCCTCTGTTTTTACGAGATAAAAGGTATGGGCAGGTAAGGTAGAGTCTACTACCTGGTAGACAATACCCATGCAAAATATCGTCTTGATTCTTTGCTGCGTGGTTGAAGGACAAACCAACAAACAAACACACTTTCGCACTTTTGATAATGGTAAGCATAAAAGATTTTGCTGTGTATCACTAAGCTAAAATTGCTAGTATCTAACAAAGTTATATATCCCAGAAATGTGTAGATATTTGCTTCTTGTTACCTACGAATACTATACGCGCCCCAATCCCAAACCCTTTAGGCACTTGATAAAACGCCTTCTGAATTATTCGCAACTTAATCTATCCTCTTTAGGAAATATACAACTAAATTATGTACCGTTTGGGAGCTTCGGGCTGTTTTCTTATTTGGTGACGACGTGCACTGCGTCTAATATTTTCTCTAGTAGCATAATAATATACCTATCGGCATATATCAATAGTTATCCGATTAAGATACGCTGCGGGCTGTCTGCAGTTTCGTAGCTTTATTTACTCTTAGTTTTCATATCTCTACATCAAGCGATCGATATCGTCATATATCGACTTCTAGATATTTTATGGTTTCTTATACTTTTTATCAACAGATTGTCAAATTCATAATACTCGTAATTTATGTTCCGTTCTTTTTCCGTTGCTAATCGTTTTTTAATTTTCGGAATCATATTATGGGTATTGATAAGAGGTTTTCGAACTGACCTGCTTTGATAAGGTTTATCTTGGAAAAACGATAACATGGAATATTGTAGTAATGGTATTTTAAAGAGCATAGTCATAGTTAAAATCAGCTGTTGCTAAGAATAACTTATCGTGAAACTAAGGCTGAAATCTATAGTCCGCACTCTAGCTCTACTCAGACTCAAGACAGAGATAAAACGAGACAGATTTATGTCAGAGCATATTTGTGTCCCGTTTTAACCTCTATCTTGAATCTGAGCTGAGTCAGAGCACGCTCTATAGATTAGAGTTCTTTAGAAGGATAATTTTTTTTTACGCCCAAATTCGGTTGGGGTTCTTTGCCGGTTTTTCTAGGTAAATTATGGTTTTAACTATATAGGTAAATAACTAGATTTTGAATCGTATTATTGTTATTACACTTAGATAGATTTGTTGTATGCATTATTTGTGGTATGCAAATATTTACTGACATGTAGCGATCGAAGCGAAATTCAGAATAAATCGCGTTGCTTTAATTGAATAATTATTTCGCTAGAGTAAGTAATTAAAATTTTATCAATGTCTGCCTCAAATGGATTTATAGACTAGCGTGAATTTATGTACTTGTCCAGTTTCGAAGTTACAGTGAGAAATAGAAAGGATAATTTTAATTATACCGTTCGTGACAGTACTACCTAACAGAATGTTTAGTTACTCAAGTAGACGTTTCTTAGCTATTTGGGTGAACAACTACATACAAATAATTTTGGGTTAGCATAATTTTGGTTTCCCCCTGTTTGCTAGAGGAAAGGGGAATACAACCGCAATACAGAGGAAAATTAAAATCTAAACTTTATAAAAAGGCAGGACGGTTCAATCAGCCATCAGCAACTCATCGCCGCCTCATTACTGAGCGAAGGTCTCCGAGAAGGGTCACCAAGATCATAGCTGGTAGGAGGCTTTGGCCTTGGCTAGTTACCATCCTACCGTCAAAGACCTTCCGTCAAGTGATTTAGCACGATGGCGTGTAGAAGGGGTATGGGTTGAATCTACACTGCTATACCCCGTTCAAGTTAGTTCGCTACCATCTTGGACTGAATCGTTACTTACGTCGCGCCAGGTGAGATCGCAGTCAAGGACTGTCTTGTCATTGAAAAAAAAAATGGTTAATTGAAAAAAATATGGTTTAGCGAAGCAATGACTGGATCATGCGTCGTGCTCGTGAACGGGCGCCACCAACGGGAATGGGTCTGCTTTGTCTTCGCATGTTGACATATGTTGGATTATATGTATTGCATTTTTGAAGCTTCACTGTGGAAGCATTGTATACATAGCTTAGTTTGGTTACTTATTGTAAAATTAATTTAATTTTTTGAAAAGAGCAACTGCTGAGTTTCTTGCCGGTTCTTCTCAGCAGAATCTGCATTCCGAACCGGTGGTAGATTTATGACGTGTCATAAGAGCTACAAGGTAGCCTACATGAAATAAATAAAATTTTGAATTTGAAAAACCCAATGCAAATTCATAGACTTCAAACAATATTATGGCTAATTTTCAACTTTCCTCACGATGTTTTCACCCTTTAAAACCCATTAAATTTCTTTAACGCACATAACTCCAAAAAGTAAAGGAGAGATCGAACCCCCTCGAATAACCACTAGGCTGAACTGACTGCCTGCCTTTAGAGCATTTATTAAAGGTGTCTAACATTGTCTAAGTTTTCAGCTGTTTGTTTGATACAATGATCTGACTTGAGGCTGTGTCAAACAAGTACACTGTCTTAAAACTTCCAACACTGTTTCCCTGTTATCCTACTTATTCCGGCATATCTGAAACGTGACTCGAGTGTTCAAGATTCTCTTATTAACTTCCCACGTGCGGTGTGATGTTCAAATGGCTAGCGCACACCAGTGGATGAGACGGTAGAGAATTCTAAAATCCTAGTAATCGTACTATCCAGGGCCTGATTAACCCTTAGGCTAATTAGGTTGCAGCCTAGGGCGCGAGGATCAGGGGAGGAGGGAATCTAGCATCATTGCAGATCGATCTGAAAACTTTTATAGGTAGTATGAACCATTTTAAAATTTTCACACTACTACTCTACTCACTACTGTTTAAGTCCTCATAATTAGCCTAGGGCGGTCAGAACTCTTGATCAGTCGCTGGTACTATCGTACTAATATTAAAAATGCGAGAGTTTGTAAGAATGGATGGATGGATGGATGTTTGTTACTCCTTTATGCCACAAAGAATGAACCGATTTGGTTGCTTGGAATGAAGATAGCTCATACCTACTATTATAAATATTTATTCGTAGGCTTATACCCAGGATTAACACATCACATATTTTTCACATCAGTGTGCGCAGGCGATACTCTCCCCTTTCTCCACCGGTGTGCGCTAATCACTATGTTCAGAACTCAAAGGTAGATCTGTGTGCCGGCGAAATTACTTGGAGCGCAAGATTTGTCTAATAAAAGCAGCCACTTAGTCATTCGGTGGAAACGGTTTTATAACTGAGACGTTTATTAGTACAATTTGGAAATTGCGTGTCTGAATTCTGAATTACGTAATCTTATCCTCGATTCTACGCGTAATGTATCTTACGAACGCTGTGATCGGAACAAATACTTTGACATTTAATCATTTATTCCACGCTACCGAGATTTCGTTAGAGATATTACTTCAGACTATTTTTCTATTCTAGCGAGAAATGTAATATGAATACATATACGATCGATTGCGCTGTTTAAGCAACGTTTGCCCAAGTTGGTAACTAGATGGGTGACCGATTTTTGAAGGTCTGAATTTGGCTTTTCATTTGCTTCTTGCCTTCGAGAGTACGTTAAGCTATTACTTCATTTATCTCAACCTATTTTATAAAGCTTGTGCCATCGGCCTTTCGGTTTTCTGTCCTTTGAAATAAGTGTCGTAAGTTCACGCTAAAAACAAGCTTGAGTTAAATGACTATACTTTGCTGAATGCTCTGAATAGCTCGGGTTCATTCATTACGTTTGTTGGAGGAATGAACAAATTATGCTCACTGGAGCACTCAATTATCAACGCCGCTAAACCCGACTCGTTGGAACAGATAATGTACCTACCCGAAGAGAAGTGAAGACAAATCTAGATTACGGATCCGGAAGCTTTAGATGAAAGGTTAGGGTGGCCAAGTAATTTTGCTATGGTGCTATTTATCTAGGTTGTTTTTTGCGTTTACTATGGACCTCAAAAGAAGGCTCAAAGTTGCTCAGCGGGCAATAAAGAGACCTATGCTTGGAGTATTCCTGCGGGATAGAAATAGAAATATTTTTTATTCAAATAAGCTTTTACAAGCGCTTTTGAATAGTCAATGAATCTACCACTAGTTCGGAATGCCTTTCCTGCCGAGAAGAGCCAGCAATAAACTCGGCGGTTGCTAATTTAAAAAAAAAAAATATTACAATAGGTAATGAAACTATGCTATGTATACAGTGCTTCCACGATGAAGTTTCCTAAGTCCAATACAAATACAAATAAATACAATCCAATGCATGTTAAGACGAGTAGACAGAAAGCAGACCCATTCCCGTTGGTGGCACCCTTTCACGAGCATGACGCATGATCCAGCCGTTGCTTCGCTCAACCATATTTGAGGGAACGTATCAAATCAGAAATGAGGTGATCCGTAGAAGAACCAGGGTTCCCAATCAAGTTGCAAAGCTGAAGTGGCAATTTGGGCGGGGCATATGGGGAGCTGATGGGAGTTGGGTTCCAAGGTGCTGGAGTAGCGACCCCACAACGGGAGGCTTAGCGTTGTTAGACCTCCCACTAGATGAGCGAAAGATCTCAAGCGAGTCGCTGAGAGCCGTTGGATGCAGGCGTCACAGGATAGTAGTCTGTGGCGATCAAAAGACCAAAGACCAGATCAAAGATCAAAGGCCAGCAGTGGACGTCTATAGGTTGAGATGGTAACAGTATGATATGTGTACCAATCATGGAAGTAGGATTAAATACTACTTCCATGGTACCGATTATTATTAAATAATTTTGACAGCCTTCTGCAACACGAAAATAGAATTAATAAATAAGGAGACTGTAACAGAGTCAGTAAAGCAATCTTTCACAGTGACTTTTTGGTAAGCACATTCTATTCGGAAATTCCGATGTTCAAAAGTTTCGTAGTACTTAAGAAGGTATGGGGTGGTAAAAGGCGTAACATTCCTGGACGATCCCGAAATCTGAGAAGAGCTGGCATCTACAAATGAAACATTCTTGAATCTTAAGACTATTGCGAGGTCAATCCTCGCTTTAATTTATGGGTAGGGTTAGGTAAAGCGCCCGTTTCTTACGGCTTCATTGCAACTCAAATGGCTGTCTTCAAAAGCTCGAGGACCATTTGATATTCCGTATTCATTGTGCACTCCTTAAAGTTCTTTTGGAATCTTTTGGATTACCATTCCGACTTTTAAAATAATTATTCATCTTATTTAAATATTTGAGTATTCAATTTTTTTTTATTCGATGACAAGATAGTCCTTGACTGCAATCTCACCTGATGGTGAGTGACGATGCATTCTAAGATGGTAGCGGGATATCTTGGAAAAGGTATGGCAGTGTACATTCAACCCAAGCCGTTAATCCGTTTCTATACGCCGCGCCATCGTGCCGTAACGCTAAATTGCTTGGCGGCACGTCTTTGACGGTAGGGTGGTAACTAGCCACGGCCAAAGCCTCCCACCAGACCAGACCAGAGGCAATTTAGAAATTATAAATTCCTATATGGTAAAGACGTGATTAGATTACGTAGTTTTGCAATTCCTAAGTTCCTGATAACAGTTTTTGGTTAAATGCATTTGGACATCAAAAGGAACAAATACTTGAAAACATTAAAATGTTAAACTCATGCTTCCACCGTTTTAGCGACAATGAAGGAGACTTGAATTTGACTTGAATTTCTTTCGCCTTTGTGGTGTTGCGCGTTTTTTGTGAAGAGCTCGCTTTCGCTCGAGAGTCCCTTTGATATGACTTGTATTGTAGTCTTTCCAGATTTTATTTGGAAATCTGCTTAGAATCTTAATAAAGAATCTTACGACAATAACATAATCTTTCGCGTGTGCTTTTTTAAGAAAAGTATTTGAGGATATTCACACCAGTATGCTTTTTAAAGTTATGAGGGGTTTTTGATTCTTTATTTATATTCCTTATACAAAATGCACTGAGACCTACATTCCATCGCATAGCAGCATATACATCAACAATATTTAAAGCAAAATCTAAAAAAAGAACTGCAGCAACCAAATTTTATTTACAGGCCCAGAAGTAATACGCTGTTATTAAAAACTCAATTAAAAGTGCATAAACAAACACATTCACAAAAAATGCATAAATAAACACGTTCACTTACATATAATGTAATACCGTCTCCTTTATGTCGTGGGTAAAGAAGAAATATCATTCATATGTAGTTAAGTAATACGTAAATGCAAACCTCAAAATAGGTAACTTAATAATTGGTCTCGACATTTTGGTAGTTCGAACGGAGAGTAAATATTTACGGTGTTTCTCGTCGCGATTGTTTTTGTAGTTGACAGTGACGTCACGAGCTCCTATGTTCCGTAGTGAATATTTTAGGAAAGGAAAAACCGTATAAAACAAATCGCCCCAACAGTTACGGACGAAGTTGTGGATTTCGGGAGGCACCTCGTATTTCCTGCCCGGTGTTTGCGTCTGTTGACTTTTTGTTAACTTTGTTAGTTGCTACGTCTCTGGATTTTATTACCGCAGAGTTTTTGAATTGAAAATAAAGTAGGAGTAATTGTGTACCTATGCAATAAAATATCACTTGCTTTAACGGTGAAGTAAAATTAAAAGGCATGTAATTAAACGAGCTTCTATTTAATACCATTATTGGCTTCTAAATTACTAAGTCAGCTTCAATTAGTGAGCCTCTAAAAAATATAATTTTAGCATCTATATTTATAACTTAGCTTCAAACCGTGAACTACTAAAATACTTAAATATTAGCATCAAATAATACACCAAATCTTCAACCACATTTTTAGTTTTTTTTTTTGTGAGAAAAATGAAATAAAAAAATGTTTCTAACTAAATAAAAAAACGTTTTTTTTTGATAAAATGAAATTAAAAAAATGATTGTTTTTAAATTTAACTCAAGAAAAATACCTACACATAACATTATAACATTTTTGAAAAAAAAATCAAATTTTTTTTTCAACTTTTTTTTTAGTTTTAGTTAGGTTTACGATCCCAACAGAACCTAAGTGCCCGGCCTTCGGCCGGGCACCTGAATATTCATGTATAACCCTAACCTAACCTAACTTTAGTTTAAAGAAAAAATTATACAAAAATAATTGCAATATTAACACACTAACAACAGAACAACAAAAAAAACAAATGCATGTTTTGAATGGCGCTCTCTGATTGGTGCAAATAGCCATAACCAACGAGATCGTGCAAATTGCCAGTCGCATCCGTCTCACTCGCACCAACGAAATTGTGCAAATGGCCAGTCGTATCCATCTCACTCGCACCAAATCGTGCAGTGGCAGTGGACAATAATAAAAATAGTGGCTCTTTATTTGATGCTTTCTTTGGAATATTTTGTGGCCATTGTGAAGAAGCCGAGTTAGTATATTAGAAGCTTCATCATTTTCCCGTTGCTGAGTTATTAAATTAGAAGCTAGGTTTTGATGCCAAAAAATAAATTTTGTTGGTCGACTTATTATATTCCAAATTAAAATATCATGCTCATGGTTGTGTGCGTGTCGTATCTGTATAAGTGTGAGCGAGAGCTTGCTCGCGCCTGACCGCTCACTCCCACCTAGGCTTCTGACAGGCACGCACACTTCGGAATGTGCATGTACACGACGTAACCACAAGTAAGGCGCCCGTAACTTCGTGAGATAAACGTTCTCATACCGCTCTTTCATCGTGTGACAGGAATATTTGATCTGCAATATGATGAGGAAGGACAAAATTAACCTTTACTGATTTAATTTAGCGTACGTGTTAGTGGGTAAACTACGGTAAATAGTTTAATTCAGAGGGTATGTTATGTTACTCTAGGGCCCTTGTTAAGGACGTGCCCATGACAACTAATGAGACAATGTAATGACAAGATGTAGTTTAAGGACATTTCCTGAATATCTGGGGGATTCCGAATGAAATAAGGCGAAGTGAGAGACAATTGTTTTGTCAATTAAAATTTTTTGAAAGTCGCCAAAATTTTGATTGTAATTTATATAAATTGTTTTTTTTTTTTCATAAACAATTTTCTTTTGCCCGCGATCACCAATTAGTGCATAAATTCAGTACCAAGACTAATTGACTTAACTACTATTATTGAACGCTTTCGCTTTATCCACATCCAGTTTGATTCTTGCCGCAAAGTCTCTTCTTGATTTTTTGGGCCCAGGGTTTCCGGTGAAAGGAATAAAATAATACAAGTATGTTAATCTCTACGCGGGAGGTATATTTACCTATCCGTTTTAAATTGAAATCCATTTTAAAGTAACATTTGATTTCATTATCCCTTAACCTTAATTAAAGCTGTACCTAATTTGAAATAAATTGTATAAGCGTGGGATTATGCTTAGCTCTACATGTATCACCATAGCGAGCAAACAAGAGAAGCGAGCGTAATGGTTGCTTTATATGTTGATCCTTACAATTTGTAGGTGACTTTCGCTAGGAGGAAATGGCTTATTTTAATAATGAAAATGCTAGGTAAATAAGTTAATCTATAATATAAACATAAAATATTTTTTACAAAACTGACTTCAAACTACAATGTTTATCAATTGTGCCTATAAAATTTAAAGAGTTCCCTTGATTTCTCCAGGCTCTCATCATCAGATCCTGACCTGATGACAAATGAACCACCTGGGAAGTATAACCCTTTTAAACAAAAAAGAATTTTCCAAATCGGTCCAGGCGTCTTCGAGTAATCGGGGAACATACATAAAAAATAATAAAAAAAAAGATTCGGACGAATTGAGAACCTCCTCCGTTTTCAGAAATCATAGGTACCCGGGGCTGAACCCAGGATCCCCCGAACAGAATACCGCACTCCTAACTACTACACACTTCAATCTTTTGTCAAACTTAACGAGAAATATGCAAAAATATATTTTCCTTCAAATTTCTTTAAAGATTATGCAACTGAGTCTATATTTTTATAACTTTTAAAAGCACACTGCCTTTCGTGAGGCTGCGTTGACGTGTTCTTGTTGGACTTCTCACTGAAAAATCCAACACAAACATAAGTATAGGTACTTACATTTTGGATCAAAACTAACTTAGGTGAACATTTAACTGAATAGGTATAAATTTTGGATAGCTACTTCCTACGTTTATAGAGGTAAACCCCAGAAGAATGACTGCGATATCAATCCAGAATATGATTTTCGGCATTTACGTGACCAATTTTACCGGCAAACATTGCGTCAGCTAACCTCAGTCAAATTTCTTTTACGAATTCATCAAAGTTCAAACACTCGACATGAATTCTGATGAGCCACTTGTCATATGATCCGTGCCGTATATCACTCTTCAAATGACTTCCAAATTAACTTGTCCTTTTCGTAAATTGGCTCTTATAGCTTTAACTTAATTTGCTATGATGAGCCGACGCATCTTCAGAATAAGAATGTCTTTTATTTGTTACCCGACTATGCAAAGCCAAAAGGAAGGGTTATGATTTTAGCAGTCTATGTAATTATATGTATATGTGTATTTAGGTATGTTTCGCCATAGCGCCTTAAGTATTGAGCCGATTTTGATGAGTGAGGCGTCAATCCATTCGATTTATGGTCTGGGTGGCACAGGCTACATATTATACGAACAAAATCAATATGACGAATGTTTTTTTTATTAGATGACAAGATAGTTCTTGACTGAAATCTCACCTGTTGGTAAGTGATGATGCAGTCTAAGATGGTAGCGGGCTAACTTGGAAGGGATATGGTAGTGTACTCATACCCTTAATCGGTATCTACACGCCATCGTGCCGGAACGCTCAATCGCTTGGAAGCACGTCTTTGACGGTAGGGTGGTAACTAGCCGTGGTCAAAGACTCTCACCAGACAATCCATTACCGTATATACCGTTATACATCCAACTTACCGTGCTCAGGTTACAGTTTTTAAATTTTTTTCTTGTTTACAGGATGAGGAAGTAAAGAAGCAGCTGCCGGTCGTGCCAAAATGCTGTGCGAGCGGGCAAAATTTGACTCTAACTTTCGTGGACGGCAAAGTCAAACCTGTTTGTTCGAGATCCACGCTCACCTTCCAGCCCATCTTCCACAAAGCTAACGAAACACACATTTGGAGCTACGACAGCAACGTTTTCGAGACAATTGTCGGCAATCCGTGCAGTTACGACAGGTAATTGTCTCCGTTTAACGTGTTAACGTCTCCTAAATTTTGTTTAAGACCCGCTCAAAGTTTCTTTTGCAATTTCTGTTGGAAATTCTCGTTCTATATTAACTGGCTTAACTGTAACAAAGTTTTCTGAACTACATATTGTAGTCATGTGTACGGTTTGTTACGGTACCCAGTTACATTTTAGAATTACAAAATTTTCATGTTTATATCGAGCAGGCATTATTTGTATATTTAATTTAACTATTACGTGTAAACCTTAAATTCTTAAGTGCTTTAATAAGTTTAAATTCTAAAACTAAGAAAAAATATACAATCTATAAAAATAAAAATCAATGGCAGCATGTATGAAAGATCATCACTTGAGAAAGGATCGACCGATTTGGCCGATCTTTTGTTGTTCGTAATAGTCAGGATACGGTTTGTATGAAATTTTTTTTTGAAAAATCCAACGGTTTTGGAAATTAGCATGGGCAAAAATTGAACCAAACCTAGCACTTAACAAGGTAATTGACAGCGGTATTTTTTGCAGATATAAATTGGAGCCAGACAAAGTCAGCGAAGATGAGTTCTATCTACTATTCAACGGATCACTGTTTGTGCCGTTCAGTCAGCCGCCCCTGCTTGGTACAAGGGACTTTTGTATGGAGACGTTTTGGAATGAATCCAATTTAGCAGGAGTGACTCTTCCGTTAGTGTGTTTTCAAACACCTATAGAGGAAGCAAACTCGTCAGCAACTCTTATAGCTTATGCCACAGGTAAATGTAAAAGCAACGCTTTGAGTCTAACTAAATATTTAATCTCTAGTCTGTTATCAGTTATTTCGGTGTTTTTTATTGTTCTTGTTTTTATAATTCCTAACCTACCTAATTCTAAATCTAAGGTCCACTTGCATCGATCTGCTGAATATATTTAAATAAAATTCTCCATACCTACCTTTTCTTGTTAACTCTGAAGTAACCTTGCCAAAAAGTGACAGCATTACAAAATTAAACAAAAATTAAGCAATTATATAATGCTATTATATTAAATTCAAATATTATGTTAGCAAAGTATTTATCAATTGGTAAAAACCAGTTGCTCATTTGGCGCATCCCAACCGATGGCGTTTTGAAAGGATCGCCAATCGATTTTGTGCTGCCAACCAATGGTTGTGAAAGACTTGCTTGAGATCGTCAGTCCACCTAGTGAGGTGTCTAACAAATCTGCGTTTCCCGGTGCTGGGTCCTTACTCCTTGCATCTTGGATGACTTTGAATTTCATATTTGTACGGTCCAGGACCGCACAGTAATAGAACTGCTTGAAGTAGAGGTTTAAGTTTATTGGCCCCTACTTAGGCTAATAATAACTTAATTACAGTAATGTGAGCGCGATGCGATGGTATGTGCATTGTGCAGTGAGCACTGATGTACCTATGAGTAAATGAATGGCGTATTTATAATAATGCGTGAATGATAACTGGGCAAACTGTACGGTTTCGACATAGACCGTACAATATTAATAACTTTAAATTCACAACTTGTTCAATTTAGTTTATTGATAAGATAAAACGTTTCAATCATGATGAGAATTTAAGCGTTCACTACTCAATTTATTTCATTGCAATCTCATTGCATGTTTAAATTGACACGGCTGGATTAAATATTCGACTTTCAATTTTCAAATTATTCATTATTTAGGTCACTAAAACCTGCCGTAAGTCAGTCAAAAAAAAAAGCCGGGCGCTGACTAACTTACCATAGTTGCATAGCATCAACCCTTTGATCTAACAAGTTTGCAGAGTCAACTTTTTATTTTTACTTTTCCCTCACGGCGCAGGCAGCTAGCGAAAAATACTTTTTAATTTTCCATCCTTCAAGGGATTAAATATTTTGCAAGCAAAACTAGTTTGCTAATCATATTACGGGTTGCGAGTTGCCTTGGAGCTATAATTTATGCAAGTACTTAGAGTTTTGCGTGCAAACCTTTGGGTAAAATATTGAGAATTGTACTCTGTATGAGGTTCCTAAATAAGTATTGAGTTTTTCAATCTGTTACACAGATTTGGCTTATGACTTAAGTGGAATTTTATTGCAATACTAGCTGACGCTAGCGACTTTGTCCGCGTGGATTTTTTTATAAATCCCGCGGGAACTCTTTTATTTTCCGGCATGAAATTAGGAAAATAAAAGAGTTTAAGTCGCATCCTTACCTACTAATGTTTTAAATGCGAAAGTGTGTTTGTTTGTTAGTTTATCCTTCAATCACACCGCAACAAAGCTATGGATTGGCATGATTTGTTGCAGGGGCATAGTTGAGAACCAGGAGAGTGACATTGGTTACATTTTTCCCGCAGGATACATAAAAACTAAATCCACGTGGAAGATGTCGCGGACATCAGCTAGTTTATAATATTTTTTGACGACCTCCCTGGCGCAGCGGTGAGCGCTGTGGTCTCATAACTGGGAGGTCCGGGTTCGATTCCCGGCGGGGGCAATTTGGGAATTTGTAATTGCTGAATTGTCACTGGGCTGGTCTGGTGGGAGGCTTTGGCTGTAGCTAGTAACCACCCGTCAAAGACGTGCCGCCAAGCGATTAAGCGTTCCGGCACGATGGCGTGTAGAAACATATTAAGGGTATGGGTTAAATTTACCATACCCTTTCCAAGTTAGTCCGCTACCATCTTAGACTGCATCGTCACTTATCATCAGCTGAGATCGCTTTTCATTGTAAGTTTGATATCTAATCTCTTTTCTTACAGGTTTGATAATATCAGTGCCGTTCTTACTCGCAACTGCCGGGATCTACACGTTTATAACTGAGCTGAGAGACACTCACGGCAAGGCATTAGCGTGCCACTCTATTTGTCTGGCGGTAGCGTTTAGTTGCTTAGCTGCAACTCAACTGGCAGGACACGCCTTTCCATCTCCTGCTTGCACTGTGATGGGTTAGTATTCATTAACAGACTTCAAAATAAGGAGGAGGTTCTCAATTCATCGGAATCTTTTTTTTGTGTATGTTCCCCGATTACTCAGAGACGCTTGGACTGATTTGGAAAATTCGTCTTTTGTTTGAAAGGGTATGATTTACTACACAAGTGGTCCCATGGTAATCCCGTCATCATATAATAATGGAATCCTGGAGATATAGAGGGAACTTTTCAAATTTTATAAGCTTGATATACTTTGTAGTGGCGTTTGAAGTCAGTTTTTTAAAAAGAATTTTTACGTTTATCCATTTTTTTCAATATTTTAACAAAGTGTTGCTTGGTTTAATCATCATCAACATTTCCATCCACCACCAACGGCTCACTTTTGACCGCAGGTCTCCTGTCAGAGAAAGGTATACTCCACCATGCTGGCCCAATGTAAATTGGCAGACTCATTTAGTGGTTATACGAGTTATATACCAAACAAAGATACACGTAATTAATCTGTGTTACCATATAAATAAATGAAAAATTTTTTGCAGCGTACCTCATCCAGTTTTCCTTCGTATCTTGCTTCTTCTGGTTAAACGTCATGTGTTTCGATACTTATTTGAACGTACGGTAAGTGCATGATATCCTAGAGATTAATGTAAATACTCGTACCATCCTTGCACGTAAGTTTTACTCACGTATTGTAGTTTACGTATCGAAAAGTTACGGTAGAGTTTAGCTGGCCAGCGATTAATAGCAGCAGCGTCGGCACCATTTGAATTTTAGACGGAATATATTTTTTGTAAATAATAATTTTGAAATATTTATTTGTAAGTAATTTTATTCTCGTGTAAATAAGCTTTGAATACTTAATTATATTTAAAAATAATTATTTATCTACGGCTCAATTTCTATCTCTTATGATATAACTCAAAACTCTACCTACTCTACTCAGAAGCTACACTTTTCAAAACGCAAATTGTTACAAAATATCCATATCAAATATTATAATAGGTATGCAGCTGTAGAGAAGTATTAATTTCCACTCCAAACCTAAAAAAAAAAGTTATAATACTTTCTTTAAAACAAAACAAGTGCCGTTTGGTGAAAAATATAAAAATATATTTTAGACAGTTTGATTTCTCTATGTTATAAAATAACTAGCTGTTGTGCGCGACTTCGTCCGCGTCAATTTTTGTTATTATGATCACGATTAAGAAATTTTTAAAAGAATATATTTTAAATATGGATAATTTTCCCCGTTTTTGCAACATTTTTCACTGGTGCTTCGCTCCTATTGGTCGCAGCGTGATGTTATATAGCCTAAAGCCTTCCTCAATAAATGGACTATCCAACACAAAAAGAATTTTTCAATTCGAACCAGTAGTTCCTGAGATTAGCGCGTTTAAACAAACAAACTCTTCAGCTTTATATATTAGTATAGGTATTGAACTAATGTTAATTTTGCAGGCGATACATCCATTCATCAGTAAGCAGGAGAAGCATGAGACGAAGGTTTGCGTGGTACTGCGCCTACGCTATTTTGTTACCAGTAATACTGTTGGTAGTGACAATCACTATGGACCTGTCACCAGCCGTCCCTAGTACATATTTGAAACCAAACTTTGGTGTCAAAGGCTGTTGGTTTAAAAGTAAGTACCTTTCTGCCTAGGTTTTATTTACACTGCCTTCTAAGTTAGTCCTCTGCCATGTTAGACTGAATCGTCAGTTACCATCAGGTGAGATCGCAGTCAAGGGGCAATCTTATTATTAATTAAAAAAAAAAGACGTGTGGCACTCGGGGACTGCCGCGGTAAAGCTATTGCATAGCATTTTTATCAACGCCATCTAGCGGCTCACCGTAGAGGAGTCCCGTCTCAGGTTATTTTCGTTACGGAATTTCTGGATTCGGTCTCCACGCTGGCCCACGATAGAAGCTATGCAATAGCTTAAATGCTTAAAAGGTTTTATAATAGCCACTGCTGTGACCTTGCTGTGACTGACGGTGATTGATGTTTGCATGACCAATATCTGGATAATTTCTGCTGAATAAATCCCTCGTGATTGATAAAATTGACTGATATTACCTATAGCCCAGTCATTAAAGCCAAAACCCGAAAGTAATTAGTAACTTGATAAAATTTTAGGGGGTTTTTAAAGAAGGTAAAATAACTTACCGTGTGATTTTGCAGCGTTGTGGGGTGTACGGAAAGGGTTGAAAAGGGGGTGAAAAGGGTTTTTTGTTAATAACATTGCCAAAAAAATTAGTAACACGCTGCAAATTTATAATAAGTTTGTTCTTACCGTTTTGTAACGTTTATTAAATTTGCAGCGTTTTGCAACATACGGAACATTGTTTTTTATTAAAAAACAATGAAATTTGTTATTAACAAGGGTAAAAAAAATAGTAACACGCTGCAAATTTATAATGAGGTTGTTCTTACCGTTTTGTAACGTGTGTTAAATTTGCAGCGTTTTGCAACATACGGAACATTGTTTATTATTAAAAAACAATGAAATTTGTTAATAACAAGGGTAAAAAAAAGCAGTAACAGGCTGCAAATTTATAATTAAGTTGTTTTTACTCTTTTGTAACGTATATTAAATTTGCAGCGTTTTAGTAATTAACAATGTTCCGTATGTTGCAAAACGCTGCAAATTTAATAAACGTTTGAAAACGGTAAGAACAACCTCATTATAAATTTACACCGAGTTACTAATTTTTTTTACCCCTGTTATTAACAAATTTCCTTGTTTTTTTAATAATAAACAATGTTCCGTATGTTGCAAAACGCTGCAAATTTAATACACGTTACAAAACGGTAAGAAAAACCTCATTATAAATTTGCAGCGTGTTACTATTTTTTTTACCCTTGTTAATAACAAATTTCATTGTTTTTTAATAAAAAACAATGTTCCGTATGTTGCAAAACGCTGCAAATTTAATAAACGTTACAAAACGGTAAGAACAACCTTATTATAAATTTGCAGCGTGTTACTAATTTTTTTGGCAATGTTATTAACAAAAAACCCTTTTCACCCCTTTTCAACCCTTTCCGTACACCCCACAACGCTGCAAAATCACACGGTAAGTTATTTTACCTTCTTTAAAACCCCCCCTAAAATTTTATCAAGTTACTAATTACTTTCGGGTTTTGGCTTTAATGACTGGGCTACTATGGTAAAACCGCCCTTTAATACATTTTTTAAAGATTTTTCACCTTCGGGTGATTGGTTTCTCTTTCAAGATTAAAAATTATCGAATTCGGATTTGACTTAATAAATGCGTTATTAAAATAAAATTTTGTTGCCTTCAGAGACAGTATGTTGTTTGATTTTAAATTAAAGTAGCTAGGTCAATGTACTTATATAATACATAGGTATAGTTAGATTTTTTGACTCTGAGAATTGCAAGCCGCAGTTTTATAAAGAAAAGCGTCCAAATTAATTTAAAAAATGAAATACCTATGCATTTGATATAATATTATTATAACCTTAGGACTACATTATTAACACATAAAATAATGTCTAGCACAGACACTTTGAACATAAAAATTTATTTACAGTAAACAAAATATATAAAAAGGCATATTCAATTGTATAAATGATTGTTAAATGTAACACAATTTGTTATGAAAATGAAAAAGTCATGACAAAGCTTTATGGTGAGCGCAAACAGTTTTACAACAAAAGGAAGAAATTTTAATTTTGTTCCCAAATAAAAATTTGCTCTTTAGAAGAGATTTTTTCGTCAAGTTCCTTCATAAGCTAATTAGATTTCCTTTTTCAGCGGACCAGGCGGCGCTTCCCTATTTCTATGGGCCAGTGGCGGTCATACTTTTTAGCAATCTCATAATATTTTTATTTACCTCGAGAGCTTTCGCCAAGCATTATGACAAGCTTAAGGATGTCACGCGTAAGTAGCCAATTATTAAAAAATGTAATTATTATATACCTACTTAATACTCGTAATATTGTTAGAATATTTACGTTGTACTGGTTAATATTTTATATAGTAGTTTAGACATATTGTAAAGTGCACTTTTATTTAAGTTCATTTGTAGATAGTTTAGTTATAGATAAGTTACGTAATATAGCTGTACAGCTACGATGTAGAATTCCGTGGCGCCACCCGAATCAGGGTTCTGGCTGAAAATCAGCGTTGTATGCTCTTGTGCATGCGCAAAGCATACAGCATTTTGCTGAGTTGGGGCCTTTTTTCCGGGTTGTGCCACACATGACTTAGCTGTTCCGGCGCTTCTTCTGCTTGACTTTTGTCTTTACTGTTCGGTGGAGGCGCCGGGACAACCTAATCTAGGTATACCTATTGGGTGATGTGTGGCACAATTCATAAAATAAACGTTTCTTTCTTTCTTATTGTTGTACCATTTTTTTTTGCGGTAAAGAACACTTCTTATAATTATAATGATATATAATGACTGCCTCGATGGTCTAGTGGTTAGCAAGTTCGAGTACGGATGACGAGGTCCCGGGTTCGATTCCCGGGTTGGGCCAAAAATGTATTGGGTTTTCCGTTAAGAAATTTTCAGTACGAGCCCTGAGTTAGGAAGTCGATGGTGAGTCATCCCCGTGCATCGGAGAGCAGGTACAGTAAATAAAGTATTATCATTACATTAACATAGCATTGTTTTCCAGCACTGGACATGGCGCATTCGGACTTCAGCACGTCGGATGACTGGGTGCGGCTGGGCACGGTGCTGGGGCAGCCGCTGCCGCCGCTCGAGCGCAGCACGCCGCCGCTGCGCGACCCGCCCGTCAACTTCAACCAGCGCCTCAAGAAATACAAGAAAATGTGAGCGCTAATGATGAATTTTTTTTTTATTCGATGACAAGGCCTTGACTGCAATCTCACCTGATGGTACCTAAGTGACGATGCAGTCTAAGATAGTAGCGGGCTAACTTGGAAGGGGTATAGCAGTGTACATTCAACCCATACCCCTAATCTGTTTCTACACGCCATCGTGCCGGAAAGCTATATCGCTTAGCGGCACGTCTTTGACGGTAGGGTGGTAATAAGCGACGGCCAAAGCCTCCCACTAGACCAGACCAGAGAGAATGCAGAAATTATAAATTCCCAAATTTTCCCCGCCGGGAATCGAACCCTAGTGGTTCCATACCATTGGTTCCTTTGGCACTCCAAATGTTCATGGGTGGCGGTAATCACGTAACATCAAGTGACTTGCCTGCCCATTTGCTCGCTATTTATTTAAAAAGATGTCTATCGTAATCTAAAACGAAGAATATTGGTCTATCATTGGACTTTCCGTCAGATTCCGGACATGCTGCATGCTGTCCGTGATCATGGGCCTGTCGTGGGTGCTGGAGGTGGTGTCGTGGGCAGCGGGAGCGGGCACCGCCGCCGTGTCCGTGTGGTCGGTGTTCGACCTCATCAACGCGCTGCAGGGTGTCGTCATATTCGGCATCTTCGTGCTGCAACAACCCGTCCGGTCGTTAGTTAAGGTATCTGATCTTCCTTTGTCAACTGATAGACGTCCACTTTCACATACCTGTCTTGTACCCCCTGTGGCGGATTTACCAGTAGGCTGAGTAGCCTGGAGCCTAGGGCGGCAGATTTTAGAGGCGGCAAAGGGATATACAATTTTTAGAAGACAGATTTTGGTTGCGGCGCGGGAACATGTGACATGATCAACATGCAAAACTTTTATCTAAACTTGGATATGTTATAGCTGTTCGCATGGCTCTATGTACAAATTTTTCGGATTGTTGTTGTTGTCAGTGACAAATTGTTCGGATGAGAGAAGGCTTTTCTTGCATAAAGCGGGTGAAAAACTATCTATCTATATAGGTAAGGCCAGCAAATTTCGTAATTTTGCCGCCGTAGGGGCGTAGGTTATTCCTACTAAAAGTAAAAATCCGCCACTGCACCTGTGGGTATTCAGCGGCTCCTTCCGACAAGTCTGAAGTCGTCCGTCCATCTTGGGATATCTGAAATTCTAAAATAAGTTCTAGCTTACTGGCGCACTCAGTTGCAAATCATTACTTATTCCCTACAGCTGTTAATTGCTTCGTTAGATTATGTAAATAACAGTTCACTAGAGATCTAAATAACTAAAATGGAGTAAATCATTATACAGGCTCGTTAAATATAGTTTGGATATTGTATTCTAAAAGAAGAAGACTGACGCACTCAGAGAAGAAATTCTTCTTCTCATCAACTGAAAGACATTCTGTTGACACAGGTTTTTTGCATGGACTACCACAAGCCTTGGTTTTGATCCGCTTGTATCTAGTAGCTCCCTGCAACTCGACTGATGTTGATATTCTACCTAATAGGGGGTCTGCCAACACTGCACTTTTTGGTGTGGCAGTGATAGAAATTGTCTACTAACGTGTCTACCAATCTCGGTTGGATGTATGGATAAACGCAACATATTATAACACAGACTGTAACACAATTTACACAATGTAACACAACAAAATAACACATTTGATACAGGTAAGGTAATTTTGGTGACTTAGTTAAGCCTAGCTCATAAAGAAACGTGGTGAATCCCTGCGGGTTAGGGCAGTAGGTATAGTAGAAATAAAAATGCCGCCGGTGATAGAAATACTCGTAAAATTGCTTTCAATTGTGCCTTTTCGTTCCTTTTCATCCCCTTCTTTGTATTAATACTCCATTTTTCTTTCCAACAGTTCTCAAAACTTTGCAAAGTGTGCAGAAGAAAAAAGGACGGATCGGAAGTGTCGGTTGTAAGTGATAGGAACAGCATCGACTGTGGCCCCGGTCGGAGGGACTTTGTGTAGTTTGTGACCAATGTGTGACATAATATTCTAACAATGACGTAATGTACGAGTATGACGTAAAAGTGCGACGCTGAGACTGATAATAGTATTACGCTGGACGGATTTTAGAATAATAATATATTAGGATATGAAATGCAGATTTTTTAACAGAATATTAGCCAAGCTGAACCTGTCTCATATTCTCCTTTTCCCTCCAAATGAACGTAAAGCTTGTATTATAGGAATGGGTACGACAATAGCGCAAAATATGAGGATCGAACTTGCGACCTTTTAATTTTCAGTCTGCATCGTTAACTTTTAGGCTATTAAGGCTTCAATAGATTTCAATTTATTGAAATAAGGTTTGGCATAATATTATGTTTTTCTTATGTTTATGGCATGAAAATATATTGCTGCTGCGGATCGAGACGTGTCCTATTCCTCACTCAAACATGACGCATTGTATTACGGTTGGAACATCAATCTTTAATATCGACAGGACAATCGTTTTATCATGAAATCCCATCTGAATTCCGGCTGTCGATTTCAAAGATGTAAGAACATATCCCATATTGCACAATATTAATTGAACTAATCTTCAATAAATAGTGTCGATACCCCGATACCTTGATAATAATATAACGCTGCTAGTCGCCAAAAAGGGTCCGCGAAAAATAAGTTCTCACCTAGGTTGCAAACCTACTTTAAGACGTCTTGTGAAGCCGCACTTCGCTTTAAAAATTAAAAAATAAGAGAGTGTGGTTTAAAGCTTTGCTTATATCTCGAAGGTGAGAACTTATCGTCATGGGCATCTTCTTAATTAGATTTTGTAAGGGACTTAATGTTTTGTTCTGTTATTGATTGAAGTCAGAGAATACCGAACTCGTAGACCACAAGTAGCAATTTATAGTCCCATAATTACTGGATCAAACCCATTTTTTGTTAAATCTCAAAACGTTATCTTTATAACCATTATTATTGGTCTTTGTAATATTTGCTTTATCTAGTTTAAGATTAAGAAGCTTTATGATAAGGCCGTATTATATTTGTGAACATTTAAAAGTGAAAATATTTTTCAAAATAATCTTCGGATAAATAAATAATAATATCTTATGAGTATTTCATCAAAAAATTAATAAAAAAGTTATATAGCTTACTTTATTCGCATTCCTGTGATAGTGTCTTAAATTATTTATTTGCAAATTCACCGTACATTCACGATTACATATACTGTTTTCGCAAAGTTCCTCAAGAAATGGCCCAGAAGGAGAAAAGTTTGTGATATAGCGTTCTGTTCCCCTGAATAGTAATGTATTGGTGGGACAAACAATGTAGCTACGGCAGGTAATGGACCAACGGTAAATTCTATGTTCACTGTTCCGCAGAAATTTTGGTACAGTGAAAAACATTTTTATCAAATATTCGCTTAACGTTGCCGGATATAATTAGATTTCTTTGACGTTGAAAAAAAACTGAAATTTAATTATTTCCTTGCCGTTGGTTTTATTTTTGGTCCTGATGAAGTCAAACATTCTACTCGTATTTTTCAAAGCTCTCTCTCTCTCTCTCTCTGCATCCTATTTCGCATTGCTGAGGGTGCTAAAAGTAATAATGGAAAGGCTATTAAATTTATTATATTAAGGTCGCAGAAAATAAAAATATTTTTTATGGAATAAACGTCATCGAATTGAAAGTATATATATTGTACATTTAATGTCATGTTGTTTTTTTTTTTTTTTTATTTTTTTTTTTTTATTTTTTTTTTATTTTTTTATTCTATGACAAGATAGCCCTTGACTGCGATCTCACCTGATGGTAAGTGACGATGCAGTCTAAGATGGTAGCGGGCTAACTTGGAAGGGGTATAGCAGTGTAAATTCAACCCATACCCCTAATCGGTTTCTACACGCCATCGTGCCGGAACGCTAAATCGCTTGGCGGCACGTTTTTGACGGTAGGGTGGTAACTAGCCACGGCCAAAGCCTCCCACCAGACCAGACCAGCGACAATTTAGAAATAATAAATTACTAAATTGCCCCCGCCGGGAATCGAACCCGAGACCTCCCAGTTATAAGATCACAGCGCTCACCACTGCGCCAGGGAGGTCGTCAAAAGAGGTGTTACATCTAAAAAATTGTGTTCAGAAAATAATATCAAATGTTTGAGTCTCAAGTAAAAGGAGAAATGAAAACCTTTCTTTATTACAGACCACAAACATCATAATTACATCGTATTCGTTAAATTTGGCGAAAAAACTCTGTAGACGGGAAAATCTGTAGAAAGCCAATATTATTTTCGTATGAAGTAGGCGAAAAAAGCCCCGAAAGTTCTGCCAATATTTGGTAGGTTCCTTAAAATTTTTCAGCTTTCGGCACATTATTAGATACCTATATTTCGGCATATTATTTCTTGAGCTTTATTTATAAAAACCAAATTATCTTGGAGCCATGTAGGTATTCTATTGAATACGTACTTATAACTGTACAACTGTATGTAGGCAAATAAAGTACATACGTTGGTGTACTGAATGTCGAAAAAACACTTAAACTTGTCGAAAGAACTTGCGAACCGGTCTGATTAGATTCATTTTGCATAAGATTGCTTCTCCTAGTAAACTCTCAATTCCCAGCTCATAGATATACGAAACCTTGCTTGCGAAAGAAAAATTAAGTATGCATCAGTACTCGCGGTGTAACAAAAATAGATGATATAAATTATTTATTATTCATATAGATTTTTTAGTTTTTTTCTGTTACATTTAATTCGAAACTGTATCTACAAACTTTTACGAGGCCATTTTTCTTACAACGTGAAAACAGTATACCTACCTATATTGTATGATGGAAATTGTTCGTGATTTTATGCAAAAATGTGAAAATATTTTCTTAGATAATAACTGTTTACTCATAGTACTCTCATTCTTCACTATTAACTGTGTAACTATCGTACTTTTGTTCCTAAATCTGTTACTAATACAACACATGCACAATTTAATAGATTGCTTCGAAAAAATATTTAGCTAATGATGTTTTAAGTTAAAGTTACCTATTAATTGTTGTTTTAAGTTCTGCTGCACACTCGGACGTACAATTAACGAGTGACATCATGTATACCTACTTCTTATAAATAAAAATAAATGTTTCTCTATGCTTTCGCGCATCTTTTATTCGAAGATAAAACATGACTTGGAGATGGTTCCGGGATACTTTTCACCCCGCAAAAGAAGAACTCTTTCCGGGGAAAAAAACGTGAGCATCAGTTACAATTTTTTGCATTTTTTTTAAATAATCATTTCGAGTGTTCTATGAAAGCTCTTTTCACTTTTATTTTTGATTAATGTTTATTAATGTTTAATATATTAATCCTACTGTTTGATGGATTGAAGCTTTCGATTTAAACAGATTAAATTTTCCAAACCCGGAATTCAAAAATTGTGTAATCAAAGACGAAAAAACTTTTACGCCATTGCATAACGAGTAAGTATACATAATATTCTATCAGAGAAAATGTGCGCCTAGTGATCAGCAACTTTCCAGCTTGTTGTAACGTTGGTTAATATTAATATTATATTTAGATATAAGAAAAAACATATTTTTATAAGTAAGTGACCAAGACGTTAATGGTTGTTGTATTTAAGAAAAGAAGTCCTTTTAGACATTAGGACTTATAAGGCTGAGTTCAGACGTGTGTAATATTTATTGTAAGGTGCCTTGTAATGTAACTTGAATTGTGCGGTAATTTTCGCTAAACGTATTACAGTGAGTAGAGCATTTATAACATGATTTTTTAAGAGCATCCTTTAAAATAAACTTGTTGCTTTTAATTCTTAAGCTTATAATAATATCTACATATTATTATGTTCACGAGCCGATAACAAATTAAGCACTTTCCTAGTGTACCTATACATTCTTGCCCTCCGATAAATAGGAAGATTTCACTAGAAATCAGGATCGTACGATGGAACCACAGTTTTCGCAATTTTTCTACCAGTTACTCCAACTTGTGATTTGGAGAAGTAGAACTTGAATTGAATTGCGTGTCGTCAACACGAGCACTTTACGTTACTTTTCACTGTACATTACATCACACGTTACACTGGTCTGCACTCAGCTTAGGGACAACTTTAGTGCCATAATATAGCGAAAATAGATTACTAGTAAAATGTATGGTGCGATTTATTTCCTTGATGAAAGCTAGTCATAAAACTGTAATTAATATTGTAAGATTTTATAGATGTTAAGCGATTTATTTATTTTTTATTAACATAGCGAAGTTTGATGAATATTATTGTTTAATTTAATTATTGCATACTATTAAGTTAACATTAAACTAAATTGTTTAGAACAGAAATGATTGGTTAATTAGTAATGGTTAAACTACACTTGGTCGTTCACGAACATTTGGATGACTGAAGCGGGGTTTTCGCCGTGAGCGAAGCGTACTTCGTAAGTCTGTAGGGTTAGTATAAGATTTCATTCGATTGATCGTATTAGTATTCGATGACATTAGCGTCAAAGTAAAATGAACCTTAGCTGTATTGAATTAAAGTCACAAATTCAGTACAACCGATTTTATTTTGGAGCCTATCCGTATACGTTAACGTATAAGAATGTCTGCAGGAAATTGAGCTCTAAATCAATGTTTTTATGGTTTATTTTACTTTGACGGTAATGTCATCGAATACAAATACGATCAGTCGAATTACATCTTGTACTAACCCTAGTGTATGGACTCCGTTTAACTCGCAGAGGAAAATTGCATACAAACTCTTTCACCGACAGAGAAGTGCCATTAACGCAACTGTCAAAACTGTTTGTTAGAAGTGTAAACCTTTTTTTAACCGACTTCTGTCTACGTAGAGTCCGTTCATAGTCATTTCCCGGTCATTACCCTTTAGCAGTGGAGGCCCGCTTGTAAGGAACTCGAGCTGACGAGCGAGTTTCAAGTAATAGCGATAACCTGCGTTCAATTGTTGATTTATGCCTGTTTTGGTCAACGTTAGATGACGCTTTCTGTAAATTTTGTTTTCACGGACCCTTTGGGAATACCTAAAGATAGAAATGACATTGGGTAAGAGCTTGTATTTAGGGGCTGCCTACGAAAAGAAACTTCTACCTAGGGAATGATTACGGTATGGGCGGTGAAAATGGGCTTTAGACGACGTTCATAAACACGAATTGTAGGCAACATGTGTAATTAATGTATCGAATGCACCAATATCGATTGTCGACAAAGTTAATCTACTATTATTTGATTTGAGTATTTTGTTTACAAAAAAATTACGTTTAAAGTTGCTACGTTTTTAAATCAATGGAAGTTGAAAGTGAATACTTAAAAATAATGTTATTATTTTCATTAAGTGTACCTATACGACTTTTCTATTTAACTGAATAACATATTAAGTTCAAATACTTAACTATTAAAATCACATTAGCTTTAAATACAAACATTTCGGTCTAGAATTAGTATTGTGCTTTCGAAACTTTTCAGTTTTTGTTTGTAGTCTAAAAGAATACCTTTGCTGCTGGGTACAATATAAGTTAGGTGCACATTTATTTGTTTTGTAAATAAAAACAAAAAGAACGCTCAACGACAATAATTAGACTTGTAACTTTGTAAAGCGTTACATTTGGTTTATAAACTAAGAGCCCATCAAGATAACTGGGAAGGTTCATTATAAATGTCATTTTATGAAGTAGTCAGGAAGGTAGAGCCTTCATCTCAACCCCTCAACTCATCGCTGACTTACTACTTGCCACTAAATGAGGAGGGATCTCAAAATAAGCAGGGTTTTGACATAAACCACGTCGCAGGTCAAATGCGAGTTGGCAGACTTCACAAACCTTTGAGAATATTATGAAGAATTCTCATTGTCAAGCATGCAGGTTTCCTCACGATATTTCCCTTCGTCATTAAAGTAAAGTGACGTTTAATTGCTTAAAAGGAAAATAACTCCGAAAAGTTAAAGGTGCACCAATATGATTCGAATCTCCGAAAAGAAGGCCGAAGTGTTTAGTGTGGAGGGCACTAGATTATCACTCGGTAATTTTAATTTTTTATATATTTTACGTTTCATTCATAAAAACAAATATAAACATGTTCATATGGAATTCTATATTTTCAAATGACTCAGTCCTTCTTTCATTTACTTCTTGGGATCTTAATCTATTTAGTTGATTCTTGAACGTAATAAAGAGTATTCAGTGTCTAATATAATTCGACTTGTATAACGTTCATCATAAGAAATATGTAAATTTTTGTTCATTAATTAAGTATTATTATTATTTGTTCATGTAATATACATAAGTGAATATACTAACAATAAAGTGCGTGTGTAATATATTATTGTTAAATGTTGCGGAGTTTTTAAGTGAAATGACGATTAAAATGATGTATATTTGTCTATTTTGCAAAACATGACGTTAAATAAAGAAGCTTTATAATAATCATGTCGTTTCAATTTATTCTAGTACGAGTACAAATTTCACAATGTAGGCAGGCTAAGCGATGTTCAGTTAGTATGAGAAAATCATTAACTATTCCGATTAGATCTATGACTCGAGGTTGATCTTTTCTTGACCTCTTCTAGATTTATAATAAAATCCATTCTAAATAGTAAAACGAATGCAATTACAGGTCTATTGTGTAGTGTCACATAAATATAAACATAATAATATTAATATATCTCTGGGTGCTGTCTCTTGAACTATAGGTAGATACAATCCAAAGTTTTAATTAAAAATGGGAATGCGGAACTTTCACGGCTTAAACGCTGAACATCATCATCATCATTATCATCATCATCAGCCTATGTCCAAAGAAGTTATCTTTATCTACTTTGGACATAGGCCTTCGGAATTTCTTTAAGGTATAAAATCCGAATCCGAAATCGCCAAAGAACTAAAGTGACTGACCTAGCTCTCAGGGCTAGTATGTTGAAGTACCTAAGTGGCAGTGGGTGGTGGTGAGCTTCAGTCGTAAGGTCCTTGAGTGGAGACTGTGTCTCGGCAAACGGAGTGTAGAGCGCCCCCCGGCTAGATGGAGCGATGACATCCGGAATGTGGCAGGCATCGATTGATACGAAAGACCTGTCTACACGTTTACTCGTAGTCTCTATGTGAATCTCTACAGAGATTCACGAGTAAAGTGTAGAGAAAATTTTCTCGTGGCGCGCATGTTAGCCCTACAGGCTTAATAGAGGCTTATGTCCAAACACTGAACGAGCGTGAAGAACTGTGTGGATCTTTCAGAACTTAGAGAAGTAAAGGATCCAATATGCACCTTCCACACGATATTTACGACTTCGTCCGCGTGGATTTAGTTTTTAATAATCCCGTGGGAACGCTTTGATCCTCCGGATTAATAAATAGCCATCGGTTCGGTTCTTGTTCGGTTCTCGTCGGGTGGACGCCCTCGACCACCGACTCACCGCAGCGCATTGTTCGCCCGCGCTATTCTTTCTTTTTGCTCGGTTTCTAAGAGTCGTACCGAGGTGGTGAAATAAAATAAATAATAAAATATGAGCTTAATAAGAGGACAGTTATTTCAGAATATTTCAGTTTCATTTATTTGTTTGTAGGTAGGTATACCTATGTAGACACAAATAGGTTAAAAAAGTTCTTTCATAGAATAAAATAATTATAGTCAGTTCTATTTCCGTAAAACATAATGGGCAGTACATCTTTGACCCGGGTCAAGGCGAGAGCCGCTGCTAGGAAGACAGTAAGGAATAATACATTAGCATTAATTATTACGAATGGCTAGCTAGCCGTACTGGCCTGCGAGGTCGAAAATAAATTTTTAAATAGGTAGCTAACCAGGTTCTGAAGGAATACCTTTTATGATTATAATTTATAGATACCTAGCCATGTAGATATAATGCCCTCCCGACCGAATCCAGCCACGGCGGCCAATCTTCATGCTCCCCAGAGATTAGCCATCTGTGTGGGTATATATTATATTGATATTATAGTGCACAAGTGTGTGCACAAACACAGGTGCACTCTCTATTCCCTCACTCTCATAGTCCGGTGGGACGGAAATCCGACACTACAGGAGAGAGTTAAGGCGCACGACCTACAGCATTACCTAACTCCAGATTAGGTTAGGCTAACTACAAAAACCACTTTATTAGTTTTAGTCTTGACTACATTCATAGGTTGATGGTAAGTTGATATTTAACTAAATAAGCTTTAGGCTTAGACCAAAATTTTATCATTGGCTTTAGGTAGAGTTTTCGTAAGTATATAATGTGAAGACGCTACCAATAAAGAGGCTTTCGCTAACAAAAACAAGACTGCTAAAAAGTAGGTTTCTTCACAAGAATATTGCTACTAAACTTTCTCGAGAGAGTCTTGAGAGTTAATAACACTTTAAGAACAACGCTCTTCTCGGGGGCGAAGAAATTTTCTGGAAAATTTCGTATGGAGAGAATAATACTTTTCGTTCAGGGTTTTGGTAATTTTCTGTGAGCTCGTCGTACTAACGCGGCGATACTGCGTAGGCGGCCTTTACAGGCTTACTGAAAATGGCTTATCAGCGCATCAACTATTGCGCTTCTAAGGGTTATAGTTCGATGTCGTAAGTACTTATTCTGTGCCATGCTCCTTTATCACTTGGTATTAATTAATGTCGCCCTGGCTGTTCGCAACGGCATCCCAATCATTTAACGCCTCTGGTGTCGCAATGGGATTAATGCGACTGTCTGCGGTCGCTATGCATCTCTATCTCAACTGATTTAATTTACTCTACGAGCGGAGCCGTGCATTTCGCAAATAACTAATCACGGCCAAAGCCAGGTAGTTTTCCTGAGAAGAAAATAACCAAAATAATATGTGGAAAATTTTGGTACTTATACCTAACTAGCTTTTGCCCCCGCGACTTCGTCCGCGTGGAATTAGGTATTGGGGTGGAATTTTCAAAAACTGTGACACACGTACCTACTTCTTTATTTTTAACTGAAAGCTCTAATACCAACTTTGATGGAAACAGCTTGAAAAATGACGGAGTTTCATATAAACTATTTGAACCCCTTAGGGGTGGAATTTCCAATAATCCTTTCTTAGTGTGCGCCTACGTCATAAAAGGAACCAACTGTAAAAATTTCAAGTTTCTAACTTCAGTAGTTTAGGCTGTGCGTTGATATCTCAGTCAGTCAATCAGTCAGTCAGGACTCTGAATTTTATATATAAGTATAGATTAAATTGGCTAGTATTAACGATTTTTATACAAGCTGTTATTAACAACCTTCAATAATAATAGGCAATTTCGGTACATAATTCTAAACTTCTGTTCAATGACTCTTAACAAAAAAAAAATTTTTTTATTGAAAAGTAGGTTATTTTTGTAACTAACTTAACCACAAGGCTATCACTGCTTAAGATACAAGTAAGTACATAGATATTCCAATAAATCTGAGTCTTTATAAAATCCTTTCTACAAATCAAGGGACGAAGGTACATGAATCACCTAGTATATTTTATTGTTAATGTTCAAGTTATTTATTGTTAAATAATTTACCCACTTCTTGAGAGCTATTTGTAATTCAAGACGTCGACGTCTACTCTAATCTGCAGTTCTGTCTGTTATCGGTTACACGGAAAGCTTGCCTTTCGGAATACTAATAGTGTCTAAACAATTTTAGTGAGAAACTTCTAAAAAATTTATGAATACTACATAGTAATATTCACGAACCAGCCAACTACGCAGGAGATTTTGTGATGCAAAAGTCAATAGACTTTTGTATCACAAAACTTATTCCCTCACTCTCGTAATTTCCAATCTGCGTTCCGACACGACCGGAGAGAGATCGAGCACGAGTCCAGCTGCTACACGTCCTGTCATAACTTAAACTTTAGGCATTTACTAGCTACTAATGCTGAGATCTATAGAGCGTGCTTTGGCTCATCTTAGGCTTAAGATAGAGTTAAAACGAGTCACAAATATGCTCTGATATAAATCTGTCTTGTTTTAACTCTGTCTTGAGTTTGAGCAGAGTGAGTGCAGTCTATAAACTTCAGCCTAAGAATTTCTCAGCAGAAAATTATGTTTATTGTTCGTCAGTTTCATATTATATGCTTGAAGAAAAAATACAGACTCTCGGATCGGTACTAATCCTTAGTATAAGATTTAATTCGATAGATCGTATTCGTATTTGATGTCATTAGCGTCAAAGTAAAATGAGTCATAACAGCATTAAGTTAGAGTTCAATTTCGTGCATGCAGTCTTCTTCGATTACGTATACGGATACACTCCAAATTAAAATCGGTTGTACTGAATTTATGACTATAATCCAATACAATTACGGTTCATTTTACTGTGACGCTAACATCATTGCATACGAATACGATCAATCGAGTTAAATCTTATACTACCCTAACCCTACGGATCGAAGGATACGTATTTTGTACGAGTTTCAGCTTTTCTACTAACAAAGAATAACGTACACCACAAATAGAGCATCTGCAAATAAAAATAGGTATTAAAAAATGAAGCACGTACCTACCTCCTCATTGTCATGCAAGATGAGGATGTAAATTGAAAAGAACATAATAATTCAGACGACAATCGATGAATCCCTGCTCATTTTTATTCCGGACCCATTTCTTTCCGTGAATACCTACTTCTAATTACATTACATACAGAAAATGAAAGTTGGATTTTCAGACGTATCTTTGCATAAGGAAGGGTTTTTAGATGGAAAATTAAGGAAGTCTAAGATAGAGCGCGCTTGCCTAGATATTCTATTTAGCAAATTTTAGCGTAGATAATTCTCGCGTAGTGAATTCTTCATAAGCCTATCTATACATATAATAAAATTGTAGAAAAGTGGTGTCTGTACAATGGAAATATATAAAAAAAAACGTAGCAGGAGTTGTTATTATATCGATGCCGAACCCGAAATTGTAATTAATTTTTTTTTGTCTGTTTGTCTGTTTGTCTGTGTGTTTGTGCACGCTAATATCAGAAACGGCTTATTCGATTTAGATACGGTTTTCACTAATATATTGTAGTACCTAAGCTTCACTTAACATTTAGTGTTTTTTTCATGTCAATCGGTTCATAAATAAAAAAGTTATGTCAATTTAAAGAATCACGGCGAACATTTTTAACGTACAGAGTAGGTACGTACTACACGCCTCGCGCCTGAGCGTCGACGGTATATGTAATTCAAAATATGCTGCCCGAAAAGTCACTATTCCATGCGAACGAAGTCGCGGGCACAGCTAGTTGGAAATAAACCTTAAACTTATCTTTGTCATTGTTGCCTTGTGGTTGTTGCATTTTAGGAAGGATTTCAACGAAAAAATCTAATGCCCGTTTTATATACCTAAATCATCGCATAAGTAGGAGTCTCTTTACTTAGGCAGACCCTAAATACAACACCTTAACCAATCTTAACACTTTTAGGTGTTCCCTAAAGGTTCGTGAAAACGAAATTGACAGCAAGACTTGGTAAAATAAGAGAACGTTGGTGAAAACCAGCTTTATACCAGTAGGGTTAGTATAAGATTTAATTCGATGGACCGTATTCGTATTCGATGATATTGGCGTCAAAGTAAAATGAACCTTAACTGTTTTACATTGAAGTCACAAATTCAGTAAAATCGATTTTAATTTTGAGCGTATCCATATATTTAAACGTATAAGAATGCATACAAGAAATTCAGCTCTGATTTAATGTAATTATGGTCCAATTTACTTTGACTTATACTAACTCTACAGTAGTGTCCATCGGTTTCCAGCTTTTCCAGCAATTCGTTTAATATCGTTCGCCCAACTATATAGTGCTTGCTTAGTTAAATAATGAATAATGAGTATGAACGGTATTTCATTTCCTCTCAGAGCTAGATAACTAGAATTTCGATTATTTCCGATTCTGCCCCTGACTCGGAATGCTCGCTCGGCTCGCTAGACAGGTGCATCATGGATTGTAGAATAATTTGATGAATGCGAGTGGAACATAGTTCGAAGAGCTGATGGTGGATGGGATCCCAAGGTGTAGGACTTAGGAGTGGCGTCCCCGCACCGGGAAGCGCAGTGTTGGCAGACTCCCCACTAGGTAGAATGCCTGTGGAAGTACATGCTAGAGACCTTTGTCCAACAGTGTCTATCGGTTGATAAAGAAGAAGAAGAATGCGAATTTGGAATCATGAAAATTGTTGTAAAAATCATTTTTAAGAGAAAATGCGGTCGAGGAGACTTTTGAAAATAAGGGTATTTGAATCTATCAGTGTCACTCTGAGTTGTTCATAAAGCACATTCATGCGATAAGAACAACTGCAGATCTAACTAAATAGCCAAAGTAACAATTCATAATCCGAGGATTCGCTCTCTACTATTTCCTCCTCCAATATTGGACCATTTTAAAATATATTTCACTAGTTGATGCCCGCGACTTCGTTCCCGTGGATTAAGGTTTTTTGATTCCCGCGGGAACGCTCTTATTTTCCAGGATAAAAAGTAGCCTATGTGTTATTCTAGACTATAAACTATCTCTGTGGCAAATTTCAGCCAAATCTGTTCAGTCATTGTGGCGTGATTGAGTAACAAACATCCAAACATCTAAACATCCAAACATCCACACTTACCTACACATTTATAATATTAGTAGGATAAACTGAATATCTTTAAAAACCGACTACGAATTTTGCCATTCAAAAAATAAGTTTCGACCCTAATTTTCCTCGTTTAGAGGTGAAATATTGTCATAATATTATCATTAAATCCTCTTGCATTGTAAGATCCCCTATTGTAGGATCCCCTTCGCAATATAGCCTATTAAATAAAAAAAGAACCATAACTTGCATAACAATGTATCCACAACCGGTGAATATATCGCATAACGAACACACACACCTTCAGTTTGAAGTTGGTTATAAATACCCAACCTACTTCGAGATTCGAGAAACACGAAAGGGGGGGAAACTTATTTGTTCAACAATGAACAAATGGGGTCATAAAATACCCGTAAGTTATGAGTATGTATGTTTTCGGTAATGGCAATTTAATCCCCACTCAAATCAGCCATGAAAACATCTCCGAAAAGCAAACAATGCTTATAAACTTAGACGGCGTGAAATATTGCCTGCGTTTTCCATCACCCCATTCTGCTGGAGCGTGCCCACACCATACGACCCGATATTGTTATCCGATTTACCAAAAGGCTGAGTAGTCTGGAGCCTAGGGCGGTAAATTTTAGGGGGTGGCAAAGGGGCCAAAATTTTTATTTATGTGTAATAGAAATTAAAAAATAAATAAAATAAAATATTTAATTAAGAAATAAAACAAAATATTTATACAGGTACCTAAATGTCATTAGGTCCATAAATACATATACAATTTTATAAAATACTAGTTTATATTATCACTATGGATGTTATTATTACTATGGATGATCATATCTGAAATAAATGAATTTGAATTGAATTGAATTGATGCCCGCGACTTCGCAAATACATATAACTGTAAGTTTCCATTTTGATCGCACGCTTACTAGAAGGTGCCAGGATATTGATTGCACATGGACGCTACATGGGTTAAAGACGGCCCTGATAGTTGGATTGTAAAAATAATCTAGAAACTAACACAAAATTGTAGAGATCAGTAGCCAAGCCAAACGATGACGACCATTAGACGCTTGAAACGATATTTAGACGCTTGTGTTTGTGGACGTGTTTGTCGAGACTTGCCAAGCGTGTAAATGTAGCATTACACATTGTATAAGTACTTATAGCAACAGCGCAACACCACTGTGCCACGGCCGGTCGGATAGTGTAAAATCTCTCACACTGTTTATAACGCAAAGTGTGATTGATGTGCTCTTATCCTCAGACACGGACCCCTACCTTGAAATATGGACCGACATGCATATTCTCTGGATTAGGTAACGATTGCGAGGCAAGTGTTCAAGGAAGGGGTGAAAGATAAATGGTTTTTCATACCGTCTGTAGTCTGAGCTGCCAAAATGACGTATGCTTGTGCATCTGCTAGGAGATATGTGTGGTTTATGAATTGAGATGGATTGCGTTCATTTGTATTCAGAGCTTTCACGTATTTTGATATCCCTACCTAGTACCTAGCTATTAATTTTTTTTGCGGTCAAAAAATACTTTTTAGGGTTCCGTACCCGAACAACGAGACCCTATTACTAAGCCTCCGTTGTCCGTCCGTCCGTCCGTCCGTCTTTTTTTGGCAACTATCTACGGACAAGCCTAGACACAATTTAGAAGTTATAACCAAATTATTGCTGGGATTCAAACCCTGGACCTCCGGTTTATTAAAAGACAGTGCTGACCACTGTGCCAGAGAATTGTTCTTGTTTTATTTTTCATTTCAGTGAAGTTAATTAATAATTAAACCTAACGATGATGAGTGAAGATGGTTTTTACCTTTTCACATAATATTAATTAATGATAAGTAGGTTTTATGTGAAGCGTAATCAGATCCACTGAATAAAGTTCATACAAACAGAGGGTTCTCAATAATCAGAAAATTAATCTGATATGAAAGGCCATCCAGGAGCAAGTAACCTAACCCTGAAAAAGCGAATTTTATATTTATCTATTTACTCATTTCTATCAGAAGGTAGGCAGAAATGCGTAAGATACATGCCATATATCACCTACTATTTTTTTTTTAGAAAAGAACCTCTAAGGTACAGAATAAAATAGAATAGTATAGCATAATCTTTTATTCAAATAAACTTTTACAAAGTGTTTTCCAATAGTACGATTACTTATTCAGTTGTAAATTAAATCTTAGAAATCTTGTAAAAAATTCCATAGGTACTATCTAGCTGAGCTAGTGCCTTAGTATGCCACGGCAAGTATTTGCATTAATTAAAATTAAATCTAAATTAACATTAGTTAAATTAAATTAACATTAACATTAGTTAATTAACAGTAGTAACATAGCTTTTATTATATTTAATTTTTTTTAAGTGGCAGGCATCCACTGTTTTGATTTGATTTTATATGGGACTTCTTAATCTATTATTACTGATCGGAGCATAAAAGCAGCAAAACTATCTGGCAGGAAGTGAATTATGAAAATTGTGAGTTAGTTCACTTTCGTATCAACTGTCTGATCTGATCATCCCCTTTCACTCGCAATCAATGAGTGCCAATCTAATTAACCGTAGTGACTCGATAGTAAATCAGGGGATTAGATTAATTACGCACAATGAGGAGCACATTCGATTTTCCCCCAGTCCGTATCGACTATCGACGGATCGTAATGCGGATTTGTTCACATTCAATACATAAGAGAGATCACATCACACTAATATTATAAAAACGAAAGTTTATATGTGTGTGTGTGTGTGTGTGTGTGTCAGTGCACGCGCGCGCGCGCGCGTGTGTGTGTGTGTGTGTGTGTGTGCACGCGCGCGCGTGTGTGTGTGTATGGTCACCCTATCACTTTTTAGGGTTCCGAAAAAAACTTCGGAACCCTTATAGGATCACTTCGTTGTCCGTCTGTCTGTCAGTGTGTCACCACCGTTTTTCTCGAAAACGGCTCATGATACTAAGTCGAAATTTATGCTGAATATAAAGTTCAGTGGTCTCTTAGTGTTTTAAGAATATCAAGCTTATAGCTTAACTCAGTGAAAAGTTACAGCTTGAAAACCACGGCTTTATCATTATTAAAACAAATTAAGGCACATCTTCAAAAATCGTTTTTTTCCATACCTAATTTTTAGTTTCATAGTAAGTCCCGTTATATTTTACAAACACCAGCCTTAAAATCTTACAAATGACGGAGATTTTGATACCTCTAAACCTCATAATACTACCTAAAACAGCCAAAAAAACAAAAAAAAAACGATATCTTACTGTGAATTACAATCATTGCAATGCTTACGTTAGTGACGCGTCACGTAGACATATTATAATGGTGCGGCCACACTATGGTAAACTTCAATATCGATCATCTCAACTATTATCGCGGTTATTTCCGCCGATATTAAACGCGACAAACTGAGTGCCCACACTTCGTCAACGTCAACGAAAATTTAATTGGCGATAACGCAATAATTCTGTATTAATTTTTTAATGATGTATTTATTAATTCTGTATTAATTAATTGGCGATAACGCAATGTGAATGCAGCAGCGTCAGCGTCCATCTTGAATCAGGACATATTATCGTCATTATCGGGCATTGAGGTTGACTGTTCAAGTGTAGGCGCTCAATTTTTCGTGTTAAATATTGCCAGAAGCTGCCGCGTTAACTGTGGCAACGTTAACCCTTTAATGTGGATAGCTCCTAAAGGCTCCTAGAATAATAAAATGACTAAAGTGAGAAGACATTATATCAAAATATGTATGTAAGAGCAGGACAAGGCATTGTGTTTCTATTTGGTAGGTACCTATCCATTGACGTATAGCATAGCTCCGTCTCTATCTCCTTTAGAGAGCCATCACAGACCAGAAAGAGAGCCATGCTGATGTGAGGCTCTGTCAAGTGTCAAGTTTGTGTTTGGTTTTGTTTCGCGTCGTGTTATTTTGTATTTAAATCATAATTATTTAATAAAAGTTTCAATAAATTTGGTTTTTAATGTACGGTTTTCACTCAAGGTGGATATAAACCTTCTAAAAATACATCAGTTACAACGAGATGAATCCGTTTTCGTGGTTTGGTACTACCTATATGTATATCGACTACAAAGCTGCAAAGGTATTTAACTAAGTTTATTACTGAATGGCTAATACTGTCAATATATTTTAATGTAACAAATGAAGATATTTTCGTTTAAAGATTCTTAGTAACAAGGTACATAGTTGACTCATAATTTAAATAAGTATCTATTGAAAACATAACCTACAAAACAAATACTTATATGTATTTCATTTTATTTATGATTATAAAAGTTAAATTAACTGTTTTAGATTCCAAGAAAATGCTGTGTGCCCGAATGCAAACCAAATTACGACAGTGTTATCAGCATTGAAGGAGCTAAAAGTACATTTTCTTTCCCGAAAGATGCTCATCTCTCTCAATCGTGGTTACGTGCGATTCCACGAAAAGACTGGGTACCTACCTACAAAACACTCAGCTGTATCTAGCAACCATTTTTCAACCCATGAAATCTAGACTGAAGAAATAATTATTGGAAGTGAGCAATTGAAATACCCATGTTTTGATCGAGGGAGCAATACCTCATATTTTCAATAATCTCCCATCATACATGTCGAAGAGTACTCTACCTCCAAGACGCAAGCCCGAAAAAAGGAAAGAACAAGCTGAATAATTTCATGAGGAGCAGGTGTCTAAATTTTTAGAGAGTGACATAATAAAATCATTCGAAGTATAAATTCCAAGAAAAGTTAGAAGAGTCTAAATGGTTATATCAAGTGATACCTAATAAGAGGCTATATTCCTATTTGTCAAATCTTGATATTGAAAGTGATAATGGTGACGGCAATGTGAAAGTAGTTAATAGTGTGTAGTGTGTGTGTTATAGGATGAAAATCTAAGCTTTCAGGTATATGTAAAAGGACATTTAATGCATCATGAAGATTTAAGCTGGATATTACCTAGTGAACTTAAGCTTAGCAGATGGTCACAGCTTGAAAATATACTATATTGTTATTATAACAATAGTGAACCAACAAAGTCATTTGACTATTGTCTTGATAGGTCTATTGAGTACTTGAATGAAGCAGTTAATACTGAAAATGATAATTTTGCTGCAGAGCTTGTTCTACACCAAATGAAATTGCTAAAAAATAAGCAACGTACATATAGTGTTGAGACGGATATGCGTATAGTATTATTATGTCAATGTTGGTATCGGATTTTTGTAGTGCTGCCAGGGATCCCAACTAATGGGGGTTTCTCCCCAAAAGGGAGTAAACAAGTGAAATGGGATACTTATAGTATAATATACCTAAGTATATAATTAAGTAATTATATATCACTCCCTATTACCACTGTATATATTGTATCAACTATTACCGAAACACAGGCTAATATCCTATTATTCTTTTATTTCTCTCTTGTTATTACTGGTCTATCAATTTCTGTCTCGGTCGGGTCACTACATCACTAAAGGCTATGCCTGAAAATCAGCACTGCAGCCATAATACTGCACCATTATGCTGAGGCAGTAGCCTTTTCAGCTCCAACACGCACCTTTATGTTATAGATTAATGCTGAGATCTATAGAGTGTACTCTGGCTCGGCTCGAACTTGGGTTAGAGTTGAAGCGAGCCACAGAAATATGTTCTGACATAAATCTGTCTCGTTTTGGCTCTGACTTGAGTCTGGGCCGAGTGGGGGTGCAGTCACTTAGTATTACTCAAACTTTGTACCTACTTTTAATTTTTGTGTGAGCTGAATAAATGTTTATTTTTATTTTTTATTTTATAAAATTGGCTGTGAACGAAATTGCCGAACGAAATCAACCAAAAAAATGAGAGTATATAATTAAAGATATATTGTTGTATAGTTCAACCACAGATTTGCATGCTGGGGATGTTTTCAATTTTTCAATTTACATTTGTATGGTATGTACTCGAATTTGTTATACTAAAAATAACAAAATTGTTTCTTTTCAAATGTAAACTTGAAAATTAATTTTTCTTGAAAGAGACTTCTCTACATTGTACCTGGAGACAAAATATGGGTGTCAGACTCAGACTATGAATATTAGATGGAACTAAGTGCAGTTATTGATTTCTCTGCTTTTACATTAATGCCCAAGTAAAGGAGTGTAATGTTTGTAAGGAGTATAATGTTGAGGATTTATGTATGCATATGAATTTCTTTATTCCACCATAACTTCTAAATGCCTGAACAGATTTGTGATATTAATTATTGTTTCTGCGAGCAGTGTGTGTGATATTTTGAAACATGAAAAAGTCAGGGACATAAAGAAGGAAAAGTGTAAAAATTAGAATATCCAGTTTTACATGCCAGTAATAAATAATTATTATTAATAAAAAATAAATAATTAACTTGATAAATGTTTTGTTTTGTTTATGTATCCTTAGTAAATCACATCACATCACACTAATATTATAAAGGCGAAAGTTTGTATGTGTGTGTGTGTGTGTATATGTTTGTTACTCTTTCACGCAAAAACTACTTGACAGATTTGGCTGAAATTTGGAATGGAGATAGTTCATACCCTGGATTAAAACATAGGCTACATTTTATCCCGGGAAATCAAAGAGTTCCCGCGGGAATCAACAACCTTAATCCACGCGAACGAAGTCGCGGGCATCATCTAGTATTAAGTATGTTAATAGCCATTTTAAGCTAGAGGAACTCTGCATTAAAACTGCGCGCTTAAGCTGGTCATCTAGTAGATACCTACCTAATTTACATAATCCACACAAGGTTCGGAACCCTCAGAACGCGAGTATGACTCGCACTTGACCGGTTATTTATAATATTACTAGCTTATGTCACCCAGAATAAGCTAAGAATTCTAACGATACCTCATTCATCAAAATCGGTTCAGGCATATATATGTTATACTTACATACATACATATATAATATGAACCCTGAAAAAAATATACTCCTTTTTTCATGCAGTCGTATAAAAATAGAGTTTGAGGGGGTTTTTAAAAACCTAACTCACGCGAACGAAGTTGCGGGTAAAACGGGGTATTTACTCGTAAATATTTTGTACCCGTTTCTTTTTTCGAAAAACTCGCTTGAAAAATATACAAAGGTGCCTCCACCTAAACCCTTATCATAGTATCACAACGAACTGCTATCCGTTGATTGAAGCTATCAATCATATTTTTTTGTTCTCCATCACCGAATCTTGTGTCTAAGATTTTCACACTTTATTATATTGATGGATAAAAGTTTCGCCCAAGCAAATTAAATGGTCGACAACTTATCAATCTTGTTTATGTAAGCTCCACTTGGTTATCGACATACTGAAAATTGATGTGACATTTTTTTACAGTAAATTTTGCTGAACTACCTGTTAAATCCCTTATCCGCACATCCAAAGAGAAAAAAGAATATTATTATAAAAAATTATTATTTAAAAAAAATATTTTAAAAGAATATTAGACAAGCTGAAGTTGACTAAAAATAAGCGAGAAGCTTGTGCTAGGAGTGGGTACGACAATAGTGCAACGGGTAGGGTTCGAACCTGCGACTTTTCAGTTTCCAGTCCGCATCTTTAACCGTTAAAAATCCCGCAGATATCTTCTTTTTATCCGAGGCCTTTGTCAATTTTCCCTGAGTTTCAATAGTCAATACCCGTGCAAAAAAATCACATTAATTCGTTGCTCCGTGATCAAAAGACAAACCAACAAACAAAAATACTCGCGCATCCTTACCTATCTTTACTTATATTACTTACCTACTAGTTTTGTCTCGCGGTTTCGCTCAGGTTAAGTTCGATTTTACAAAACCCTATTTTATTCCCTTAGGGGTTGAATTTTCGAAAATCCTTTCTTAGAGGATGCCTAAGTCATAATTACTATCTGTATGCCAAATTTCAGCCCGATCCGTCCAGCGGTTTCAGCTGTGCGTTGATAGATCAATCAGTCAGTCACCTTTGCCTTTCATATATTTAGATATGTATAATATTTAAATGAAAAGTGTGTTTGTTTGTTGGTTTGTCCTTCAATCACGCAGCAACAAACGTGATTTTTGCATGGGTATAGTTGAAGAGTTCCGGTAATCTCTACTGCCCTGGTAGCTTGGGCGGGAGAAATTTTATCCCCGGGAAAAGGACAAACCGTTTATCCCCTCGCTTAGCTTTATCCACCCGTCGAGCATGGGCACAGCGGTGGAAATAACACTCAATGGATATACTTATAGAAATATACATCGCCTTCTCCTCTGTCGCCATGCTTTAGCATAGGGAAAAGATAATTTTATCCCCTGTCAGTGGATAAAATCGGAGGATAAAACTTTTATCCCCTGCCCATGCAACCAGTGCAGATTATGGTTTTTTTACCTAAAACCAGCCATATAATATTTGCAATTTCTGAAGATATACGCTTTTCACAGTAATAATACAGCTAACTAGCTCATCGACGATGAACAGCTCATACTTCTGATGAAAATCTGCTTCATTATATTGCGAGGAGATTGAAAATAACCATTGCCAACTAGGAGTCTGCATAACAAATTTCTCGTTCATTTTTGTTACGATATTTTATGCTATGAGTCTTCGTTCCGTAGATAATTATCATGTTGGGATCTGAATCTGAAAAACAACTTCAAAAGCATCGAATTATAACGCTTAGAACAGCTACATACGTAGCGCGTAACAAAACAAACAATGTGTGATAATTTCGTTTTTGATGGTTATTGTGAAATGGTGTTATACCCTTTCACAGCACAATAGGTAATTTTTTAATCATTTTAATCTTATACGCGACGATACTGCGTAGGCCTTTAACAGCTTACTAAAAATAGCTTATCAATTGTTTTATTACGCTTCTAACCGTTGTAGTTCGCTGTTGAACAGCTTGTTTATTTGCATATTTTGATTTTCTACCCAAGTAATAAGTCTTATGCTAAGGCAAATAAAAGTAGTGTGGATCGTAACAAAGATTTTTTTTTATTGCGGGTAAGCTAGCGCTTTACGACTATGTATGGGGGAAAGTACAGAATATGAGGCCTTGGTTGGAGCCCGCTTGACTAGAAGATGCCTATTCACTCTGGTCATGAAGCTACGTATAGTACGTTTATCTCACGAAGTTACGGGCGCTTTACTTGTGGTTAAACGTTCTATACATTAAGTTTGCTATGGATGGATACTACACAACTATTTTTTATTATTGGTACGTATATTCATAGCTCTAACCAGTTTAGCTGTTGATGGCAGAAAACATTGAGAGGGTTACCCTTAAGCTGGCGGTTTGGCTTGGCTCAGTGCGATAACACCCTTTTAGTATCATTGTCTGTACGTGGCATGAAATACGAATTCGTCTAGAGTGATAGAGTCATGCATAACACGACGTTACTATCGGATAATCGTTTTCGCATCAATCTGAAAAATGAATGCTGATGAGTTATGCACTTATCTCAATTTTTCAAACTAACTTAGCGTTTTAAAAAGATCACACCTGAGGGTAAGTGAAGATGCAGTCTCAGATGGGGCGCTCTTGCTTAGAAGATGACTTTACTCTTTATGTTAAGGAACACAAGTTATACATAGTCAAAGTTTGAACAACAGAAACCATTAAGGTCATTCCAAATTTTCGCGGTACGTATAAGTAACGAGGATGCAAAGCGTTTGTCCGTGGTATTTCAAACACGTAGTGGATGCACAAGATTCCTTTCGGTTCAATAGCAGAAGAGTGATGGTAAGTGGTGGTAATAAATTACTAGAAAGTAAAACGAAAAATAATCATAGATAGATTTCAGCCTAGGGAGATGGAGAGCACTATGTTCGGAGTAACCTTGCGCGATCAAACCAGAAATGACGAGATCCGTAGGAGAACCAAAGTTACCGACATAGCTCATCGAAGTTTAAGTCGCGAAATGGGCGGGACATATAATTCGAAGAACTGATGGTCGTTGGGATCCCAACTCAAGGCGCTGAAACGGCGATCCTGCACCGGAAAACGCAGTGCTGGCAAAATTCCCTTACTAGGTCGACCAACAACATCAGATGAGAAACAGCGAGCCACTAGATTCAGGCGGCGCAAGATTAAGGCCTGTGGAAGTCCATGCAAGAGACTTTGGACGGTGGACGACTATAGGCTGAAAAAGAAGAAAAAATGATTTCAGGTTATGTTAAATTTTGATCGTTTGAGACTTTTCATTCACATCCCAGTAGTAGAAATAACAACATGGTTGCATGATACGTGTAAAATACGCTTTGCTTTTACAACTGAGCGTTCCGAAGTTTCACACTTCAACGCGGGGTAACGCCTCTGGCTAGATTTGCACACTCATTCACCGAGTGCGGAATTGTCTTCAACCGAAATTTCCATTTGCACTTCATATGCAACGTGGAAGACATTATCATGTAAGTTTACTTGGCTTCGTGGAAATCTTGCACACAGAAAGAGTGTAAAATAATTTGAACAGAACAGTAGGCTTAGTATAGTTCTTTCATTTCACAAGGGTTCGTGGAACATGGTTGTGTGTGTGTCGTATCTGTATAAGTGTGAGCGAGAGCTTCTTCGTGAGATAAAAGTACTATACAAGATTTAATTCGATTAATCGTATTCGTATTTCATGTCATTAGCGTCCAAGTAAAATGAACGATAACAGCATTGTATTAGAGCTCAATTTCATGCATGCATTCTTATACGTTTACGTATACGAATACGCTTTAAATTAAAATCGGTTGTACTGAATTTGTGACTTTAAATTAGTACAGCTAAGGTTCATTTAACTTTGACCTAATGCCATCGAATACGAATACCGTCAATCGAATTAAATCTTATACTAATCCTACTGCTCTTATAAATAGTGCAAAGTTTTCTCGGAAAAGAAAGTTAAGATTGTAATACTTAAATAGGTCAGGTCATAAACTTAGTATTACATACTACTGGGTCAGGTAAGAAAAACATCATTAAGAAGTCTAAAAGTTCTCCATAATGTTCTCAAGCAGTCTGCCAATGTACACTCGGCTAGTCTTATCATTTACGAACTTTGATCTGCTCGTCCAGTGACTAAAACAGCCCGCAAACAGACACTTACCAAAATGGTTTCAAGAAAGCAGTAGGTACAAATCGGTTTAAAGCTCTACAAAATACCAGTTGTTTTGCAAGTTCTTTCAGGTAATAAACATAATATGAAAAATAGGAATTCTATCTGAACTGTTTTTGCGCTTAAAATTTAATGTCGATAACAATGTTATCGATAAAGCATTAAATGCTCATCTTAATCCAGGCCTTATTGATTACATTGAAACTAGTCAATTAAATCCAGCGTTGAATACCGATAGTGCAAAGTTTTGTTTAAGGATCGAAGTTCTGTGACACAGTTGTTCAGTTTCAGTGGATCGTAACGTCTGTGGCAAACGACCGATAATACCCATTATATATAGATTATATAGTTAGCCTATAGGGTTAGTACAAGATTTAATTCGATTGATCGTATTCGTATTCGATCACATTAGCGTCAAAGTTAAAACGTACCTATATATAAATCTAATTCAATGCTGTTATACTTCAATTTACTTTGACGTTAATGTTATGTGCAAGAGACCTATAACCAACTGTGGACGCATATCAATTGATAAAGTCGAAGAAAAACGGATAAATACGGTCCAAGACAAAAAGCGATCGTCTGAGTTAACTCTAACCGAGAAGTATTGTCAGACTTGACAGCGTCCCAAATCTGTAGCTACTCGTATTTTACATAATGTGGCTGGGAGGATCTCTGAGTTTTGAAGATAGAGTGATGCGGATGGGGGTAGTAAATCTGCTAAAAGAAAGAACTCGTGAGAGACGGCTGTCTTGTATAGTATGTTATTTAGATGGCCGCAATTCCTTCCGCGTGGATTTAAGTCTTGAAAAGTTTCGTGGGAACGCTTTGATTTACTGGGATGAAAAGCCAAGATCACTCCATTAGGTAGGTATACCTTATCCTCTGGAACTTACACAGGCAGGTGCCGAAAATGGGGTTTGACAAATAGGCCCACCAGTTTGGCGAGATAGTACATAGTAAACTTTTTTTTTTTTTAATATATAGACTAGCGCTTGACTGCAATCTCACCTGATGGTAAGTGAAGATGCAGCCTAAGATAGTACGCGCTTGCCTAGAAGATGCCTATTTACCCTTGATTTAAAGACATTATACATGTTTGTATGATTAAATAAATTAAAAAAGAAGCACTATAATATGCAGGTTATATAAATCCAGTTTATTTCATTCCGAGGGAAACATGAGTTTGGTCAATGCTAAGAGCGATTTATCCTTAACCAAATGGTTTTGCTATCTTTATATCTTCGCTAAAGCAGACTGAAAGAAGTTTTGCACCATGGGTTTGACTACAGAAAAGCAAACAACTCAATAAAAAGTAAGTTTTATTCAGTTAAAAATACAAAAAGAAAAATTCACCGACGACATAAATCGTGGCACTTTAAAGCAATTGAATGAATAAAACATAGAGCATGACAAAATATTTGTTGTACATTTTAGACCCTATATTTCTAGATAATAACCATAGTATAAAATATCGCAGTAGTTTATTACTTTAAATTGCCATAGGCTAGGTAATATTACGACGTCGTAAATCTAGAGCGAGGAAGGCAACTCGCTTTTGTAATGGGTATTATAAATTTTTTTCCATATTTTTTTATACGTTCTGCTTATGTGACCAATATGTGGAGAACAGTGTACTGCATGCTCAGCAAAAATTGGCACTCTCAAACTGTCTTCCTAAACAATAATTTTCTTTCACCAACCAGGGGTCCATGGGCTAGCATGAACTCGTTTGAGATCGTCCATTCACAGTTTGCCTTCAATGATCTCAGTAGCTCTGGATCTCTCTATTTGATCTCGCGTAGACACTCCAAGCATAGCTCTCTCTATCGCCAGTTGAGTGAACCTGCATTTCTAAGCATTTCTAAGAGCCCCTAAGTCAGCAATTATATTAGCTCAAATACTCTCAAATACAAACAAAACTTGAGTACCTATGTTAATTGAACTCAAACCGAAATTCCCAAGGTTGCGCTCTTGTTGACGAAGCAAGTACACGCACCGCTGAATAACAGAGATTGTCAATAACCATCCTCACTAATATTATAAACGCGAAAGTGTGTTTGTTTGTTGTCCTTTAATGACGCAGCAACGGAGGATCGGTTCAACGTGATTTTTTGCATGGTTATAGCTGAATATTATGAGATTGACAAAGGCTATACTTTTGTTCAGTAAATTCGGAGAGTTCCAGCGGGATTTTTTTAAACTAAATCCTCGTGTACGAAGATGCGGACCTCAGCTAGTCTGTAAATACCTAGGTATATACCTAAAAGGAAAAGGTGACTGGCTGACTGAGTGACTGATCTAACAACGCACAACTTAAACCTTAGGACGGTTCAGGCTGAAAGGCGTACAGATAGCTATAATGAGAAGAATTTTTGAAAATTCGACCTCTAAAGGGATAAAATAGTGGTTTGAAAAATCTAACCTAACGTGAGCGAAGCCGCGGGCAAAAGCTAGTTGTACATATTTTCGATCAATTCAATGGCACAGAAAAATTAATAACGGCACGTGTGTGGAAGGAAGACTTATGACGACCCTCGTCAAGCGCCCATCACTCCCTCTACACGGAAAACGTTTTACTTCACTAGCATTTTATTGGTTTCGATTTCACCCTAGGCCTTGTCGCGGGTAGTTTGATAATGCGGGTACAATAGATAAAATGTACAAATCGTCGCTCAAGCGTCGCCTGTAGGTAGGTGGAGTTTTTTTTATTCATGACCCGCGGCTTCGCTCCCGCTATCTATAAAAATGATCCGAAAGCGGTGATTCCTATAGAAAATTACTCATTTTGATTGATTTTTTTGAAACGATCCCTGTATTAGAATGAACGAAACAAAAGAAAAATATTTTTATCAGTCAAGTCGTTTTTGAGTTAGCGAGTATATTTTTAATCTATGATGAACAATGAGGACTGCGTGATTATGGATTCATTTGAAGCGCCACATTCGACATACGAGAGTCTCTGGAATTAAAATATTGCAAATGGCGCTCCAAACTCTTTATCTAATCTATGATTTCAAAAAATTGTAAAGAATTTGGTTATGAAATCATAGACTAATTATAGAAGTTGATATGCCATTTACAATATTATTAGTTTCAGAGACACTCATATTTATACTTACAGCGCCAAAATGGCGTCAATTAAGTAGGTCCAAAAAAGAAATAACAGCAACAAGATCAGTGTCGTAGATTGAATTGATATTCAATCTACGACACTGGTCTTCTTCACCTCACCATGTGTGACATGCTGGTCACACATGGTGAGGTGGGTGACACATGGTGAGAATTAAAATCGTTTCTTGAAATTCAATACAAAAGAAAGTGAAAAGTCTAATTAATTAATTTAATCGTAATATGACAGACATTCAATTAAATCATTGAGCGTTCACGTATTACCTTCGAAATCAAGCATAGAACAATTAATTAGAGCACTCTCATGCGTGTAAGAAGACATGACAACCCTCGTCAAACGTGGCGTGCTCGCTCGCTTACACGGAATACGTTTCGCTTTACTATTTTTTTTACAGTTGTCGCAGACTGGGCCTCCGTTGCGTCGGTGACGATTACTGGCCGCTTGTACCTCTTTCAGGCCAAGCCACCAGACGCAGTGACCAGAGACGAACACCAGTAACTATTCGTATTCGAAGACATTAGTATCAAAGTAAAATGAACTTTATATTATTAATTTAAAGTCATAAATTCAGTGCAACCAATTTTAATTTGGAGCGTATTCTTATACGTATAAGAATGTGGTCGCGCCGAAGCGCGAATAGTTTTCGTTTAACCGCTCGAATCCGACCATCCTGTCAAAATTTCCTACCTAATACCGACCCCCCCTGGCCTGAAGAAGTGTCAGTGCATCGATGACCGTCAATTAACGTAAACGCGCCGCTAAAGCTGGTGCATCGCCGCGCCGCTCCTAGTGATTCAGTGTTGATCTGGACTTGCCAACAAACTTGCCTTCTTGGTTTTCGTCAGTCGAAGGAGTGAGAAAGGAAGAGTGAAGCATCGAAAAGTATCCATGAACGTACGCGCGGCTCGCTGAAGTATCGCGGTGCCGCTCCAAAGGATTCAGGTCAGTGCCTTTACCCTTTTCCTATAGACACCCCATAACTCCGCGGCCCAAACCCAACCCCAGTCGGATTTGAGCAAACCCCGCGAAAATTATACAGTCCACATCGAAACCAAACAATCTAGTTTCTAGCCGTCCCCGCGCCGCCATATTTTTTTGGTTCCAATCGAACCGGATTTTACCGCTAATTTTCTCGATAGTTTTACAATTTCCAAGTAGGTAATTGTTTTCCCGCGTCCTAAAATCTTGTTCCCTAAGCGAATTATTATCGTTCGTCCCGCATTGCTTAGGAAATAGGGTTCATTTAGGTATTAACTAGGTACCTACATATAGCTCATATAGGTGATAGATAGGTCATACGTTACTTATTTATCGTAATCCTAATCGTATATCGCATCCCGATCTATCCCAGTATAGATATTAATCGAAATATTAGTTTATTAGTAGTTATTTTAAGTAATTATTTTGTGTAATTACCTACGCGTCATAAACGTATTCGCTTGGCCATCGGTGCATAGTCGCAAGTACTTGTATCTTAGATTACAGCGGTGTGCGTGACCTTCATCGCGGCCGTGACCGCCCGCTCGCTCCCTTTCACTTTTTGCTGAAATTCATAACTTTAAATACTTATACGCCGAATCGAAGTTTCATTCGTGTATTAGGAACTTAGTCTCGACATTTTTGAATCTAGTTTATATTCAAAATGACGAAGACTGAAGATACCGCAGATATACAATTAATTCTATTAGAACAGAGACGCAATTCGATATTTGAGTATCTACAAGAAACATTCGATTTATCGAAAAACATAGGCGTTAACCCGTCGGTCCGGGAAGAATTTCTCGACGCAAGTAGTAATGTCGATACGTTACGCTCTGAATTCAGTAAAATAGTGGAGGATTATAATAATCGTTTATTAGCACTGAACCCGAAAGCGAAGCCGGAGTTCAAATGTTTGTTATCGTTCGAACGCCTATACGGTCGTATCAAGCGCTTAGTCTCGCAGTACGCCGATGATAATAAGGTTGAGAATGAGAATGAGCCGCGAAGACTTAAACCTTATTTGCCCCCGATTCAATTAGTGTCTTTCGATGGATACGATTTAAAATCGTGGAGTCTCTTCTACGCTAACTTTAAAACTGTTATACACGAAAATAAGTCCCTTACGGATGCCGAAAAACTTTATTATCTCTTAGGTAAGCTGTCGGGAAAGGCGAAATTAGCTTGTGCCGGTATTACACCGTGCGCAGAAAACTACGAATTAATTTTTAAAACGTTAGTAGATAAATTTGAAGATAAACGCTATTTGGCTACGTCGTATATGGATCAAATTTATAACATTAAGGCGATGTCAAACGCGACTCCGACCAACCTTGAAAATTTTTTGGACACTTTTGCATCGTCGATCGCCGCGCTTAAAAATTTAAATTTGAGTAATCTGGCTGACTTCATATTTTTATACCTCGCTCAAAAGAAGTTAGATCCGGAGACTGTTCGCCTGTTCGAGTTGAATAAACATAGTTGTGAGATACCCTTGTATGACGATTTCGTTGCTTTCATTCGCGAACATATTAAGGTACTGCAACGCACTTCCGGGAAACAAGAAGTTCCGAAAAGTGCTGAGCGGAAGGTGGATACGGCATCTAAGCCTCACAAACCACCCAAGCCGACGCATACCTATACTAGTACCGCGACTACGTCTGCACAGTCTTTGTGTTCTCTTTGTAACTCACAACACGAACATTTATATAATTGTTCCGCCTTTCATAAGATGTCCGTTGAAGATCGTTTCAAGTTTGTTAAGGCGAATAATCTTTGTATAAATTGCACTGGAAACCACCGGTTGGCCACTTGTTCTAGCAAGTCAAGGTGCCGCTGGTGCTCGTTACCTCATCATAGTATGCTCCACAGGCATTCCGCAACCGCAAATTCCGCAACTTCGAGTGCGGCTTCTAGTGATGCTTCTTCGCAGAAGATGCCCGGTGTTGTTGAGCAGCCTCCTGCTTCTATCAGCACTACCGGCACTAGTAACTCGAAACCTTCAGGTTCACCCGCGCACTCCAAGGAAGTATCGCTTTGTTCCTTATCGAGTTGTAATGTTTCTCGTGCACCGACTACGGTGCTGCTCGCTACCGCACGCGTTATAGTTTTCGACGCCAAAGGCAAGGAGTACTCTGCGCGCGCATTATTGGACAGTGCTTCACAGAGTAACTTCGTCAGTCGGGATTTATGTCAACGCTTAGGTTTAAAGACAAACCAGAATCCAAACTGTTCTGTAGTTAAAGGGATTGGAGGTACAACCAAACCGATCCAAGGCGCAGTTTCTATTAGATTTTTCTCTAGGTTTGATCTCAGCGTTTGTTTTAACATGGACTCGCTCGTGGTAGACAAGGTAACGGAACTCTTGCCCACAGTCCCGATAGATATTTCGAGTTTGATAAATTTCAATAACTTACCTTTGGCTGACGACACTTACTCCACTCCAGGAGACATTGATCTGCTGATTGGAGCTTCAATCTTTCCGCATCTCCTATTATCTCGCAAGGTTCAAGGTCAATCGAATTGTACCTCACCGCTAGCCCTAGAAACGGTGTTGGGCTATGTTATCGTTGGTTCTGCTCCTGTACGTGTTAACAGCTTCGCCACGGTATCATATTGTTGTGCTACAGATCCGCTAGATGATGCTGTGCGAAAATTCTGGCAAATAGAAGAGGTGAACGCACCGAAACAATTAAGTCCAGATGACACGGCGTGTGAAGAAATTTATAGCAGCACGACTACCCGTGAGGCAGACGGACGATATGTAGTCGCACTTCCATTCAAGGGTGATGTATTGTCGTTAGGCGATTCTTTTAAAAAGGCTAAAACTCGCTTCCTTTGCTTAGAGCGTAAAATGTTAGCGTCACCTAAGCTTAAGGAGGCCTACGACAACGTCATTACCGAATACCTAGACAAAGGTTATATCTCTCCCGCACCCCCGGACACGGAGGCAACGCAGAGCTTGCCCTCGTATACGATTTCGCACCATGGGGTCATACGAGATGACAAGTTGACTTCTAAGTTGCGCGTTGTCCTGGACGCCAGTTCCAAGACAACCACTCAAGTTTCCCTCAATGACCTTCTGTATGGCGGTCAGAATCTACAAGGGAATCTATTCAATATTATTGTTAATTTTCGCTTATATCGTACCGCTCTTTCAGCTGACATTCGTCAGATGTTTCTTTGTATTGGAGTTCGTCCATGTGATCGCAGATTCCAACGCATTTTATACCGCTTTTCTCCGCAAGAACCCTTAAGGGTCTATGAATTTAACCGCGTTTGTTTCGGGCTTAAGTCAAGTCCATTTCATGCTCTTCGTACAGTGAAGCAGCTTCTTTCAGACGAAGGTGCTTCTTACCCGCGCGCTAAAGAAACTTTAGATATAGGGCTATACATGGATGACTTTGTCTATAGCATTGACAATGAAGACGATGCTATCTCCACCGCTGCCGAAGTGATTGCTCTGATGAAAGCTGGTCAGTTCGACCTGGTGAAATGGACAAGCAACTCACAAAAGGTGTTAAATTCGATTCCGCTGTCGCATCGACTTTCCGCGATTAAAGAGTTTGAGGACTCTGAGCCACATAAGGTGCTCGGCCTATGTTGGTCTCCCGCAACAGACTATTTCGGTCTCAAAATTAGTGTTCCCGCTGAATCTTGTACAAAACGTACCATTTTGTCATGTGTCGCTAGGATATGGGACGTCATGGGTTTCGTTGCTCCCGTCGTCTTATATGCAAAGCTTCTCATTAAACAACTCTGGTTGTGTGAATGTGATTGGGACGATGTGCCCCCTGGTCACATTGCTGATCAGTGGTCTTGTTTCAAAAGAGAACTACCTTTGCTCAGCGAATTGAAAATTCCACGGCACGTAGGCATCTCGACCGGCGATATCATTACGATCGTGGGGTTTGCAGATGCGAGCGAAAAGGCTTACGGAGGAGTAATTTACTTCCACGTGAAAGACAGCAGAGGTATTCGCAAAAACGCAGTCTTTTTAATAACAGCTAAATCCAAAGTCTCGCCTCGCAAGACTATAACGCTTGCGAGGTTGGAGCTTTGTGCCATTCTGTTGCTGAGCAGCTTAATGACCAAGGTCATTGAAGCCTGCCATAACCGCCTTGTTATTGACCGAGTTCTCGCCTTTTCAGACTCAACGGTGGCGTTGTGTTGGGTATACTCCTCACCTCATCGTTGGGACACTTTTGTGGCCAATCGGGTCACCAAAATTCAAAATGAATTTCCCGCTCAAACTTTTTTCCATGTGCAAGGCACTGAAAATCCCGCTGATTGTTTGTCGCGAGGTCTTACCCCCGCACAAATAATTGATCACCCGCTTTGGTTCTCTGGTCCTAAATGGCTTGAGTTAGATTCAAATCTTTGGCCTGTTACCGCTTTCAATCCTTCCACCGTGTCACAGCCTCCAGAGGAAAAGAAACACGTTTTGCTCACTGCAGAAAGCAGTGAAAGAAATTTAATAATTTCGCTAGCTGATCGCTTTTCGTCATGGCCGAAATTCATACGTTGTGTGGTTTTCGTTTGCCGCTTCGCTAAGCTACTACCGCGTCGTGATACGGTGATTGCATCGGATCTGGATTACGCTGAAAGTTTAATATTGCGTGAACTTCAGCGCTTTCACTTCGCGAACGAGATTGTTAATTTACAAGCAGGTAAACGTTGTAGTCCAATGTTTCAACGTCTCAAACCTTTCCTTCAGGACGGCATCATTAGAGTCGGAGGTCGTCTGAGAAACGCCGATATAAGTTTCGATACAAAACATCCGATTATACTTCCTCGAAAGGATCATATATTAAATCTTTTAGTTGACTATCATCATAAAGTCAATTGTCATGCAGGTCCAGATTTATTGATGTCCATACTCCGTCAGAGGTATTGGATTCTTTCCGCTCGTAATTTAATTCGAAGCCGGGTACACAAATGTCTACCCTGCTTTAGACTCCGCGCTAAACCAAACTTTCCAGAAATGGCAGATCACCGCTCCTGTCGAGTTACGCCGGCCGTGAAACCGTTTATACACACTGGCACTGATTACGCAGGGCCTTTTAAGGTGACTGTTTCTCGCGGTCGTGGAATTCGATCAATGAAGGCATACGTTTGTCTTTTCGTGTGCTTAACCACTCGCGCTGTACACATAGAAGTTGCCAGCGACTTAAGTACAGATAGTTTCCTCGGGGCGTTTAAGCGTTTTTTATCCCGCCGCGGTTTTGTCGCTCGCGTTCATTCCGACAATGCGTCAAATTATGTTTGCGCCAAGCGCACGCTTTCGGAACTGCACGAATTTTTAGCGTCCAAACACTTCAGGTCTGAATTTGGTCACATACTAGCCGAAAATCGCATCGAGTGGTCACTTAATGTTCCAACTGCTTGCCATTTTGGCGGTAATTGGGAGGCCAACATTAAGAGCCTCAAAACTCATCTATATCGCGTGATAGGCGACCAAATTCTTTCCTTGGAAGAGTTCAATACTGTGCTTGCTCAGATCGAGGCAGTAATGAACTCCCGTCCATTGTGCCGCACGCTATCTAATGATCCATCGGAACCTCTCGCGTTGACACCGGCTCATTTTCTCACTCTCACCCCCTTAAAATATCTTCCGGCTAGGGAGATAGAAGATGGTCCGTTACATTTGCTCTCGCGTCAAGAACTTATTGATAAACTTGTTCAGTCATTCTGGAAACGATGGAAGGCTGATTATTTACATACGCTACAGACTCGAAACAAATGGAACACGCCAACCAATCCGATCGCTAAGGGAGATGTGGTAATAATTACCGTCGATAATGCACCGCCTCTTCACTGGCCGTTAGGGCTAGTCGAGGAAGTTTTTCCTGGATCGAATGGTGTCACGCGTGTTGTCCGCGTTCGTACTGCTACAGGTACCTATCTACGTCCTGTAGTGCGTCTTTGTCCCTTACCTAAACAGTAATTAGTTTAACTTCAACTCATCTGCTTAGGTTAGGATTCTTATTTAGTTAGGTTAGCTTATTATACTTAAGTCAATAAATAATTTCGTTTAAACTCTCCGCGTCGTAGTTTCTTTGAAGGTAGCCCTTCAAGCCCGGGGACATGGTCGCGCCGAAGCGCGAATAGTTTTCGTTTAACCGCTCGAATCCGACCATCCTGTCAAAATTTCCTACCTAATACCGACCCCCCCTGGCCTGAAGAAGTGTCAGTGCATCGATGACCGTCAATTAACGTAAACGCGCCGCTAAAGCTGGTGCATCGCCGCGCCGCTCCTAGTGATTCAGTGTTGATCTGGACTTGCCAACAAACTTGCCTTCTTGGTTTTCGTCAGTCGAAGGAGTGAGAAAGGAAGAGTGAAGCATCGAAAAGTATCCATGAACGTACGCGCGGCTCGCTGAAGTATCGCGGTGCCGCTCCAAAGGATTCAGGTCAGTGCCTTTACCCTTTTCCTATAGACACCCCATAACTCCGCGGCCCAAACCCAACCCCAGTCGGATTTGAGCAAACCCCGCGAAAATTATACAGTCCACATCGAAACCAAACAATCTAGTTTCTAGCCGTCCCCGCGCCGCCAGAATGCATGCACGAAATTGAGCTCTAATACTAATATTCTTATGATTCATTTTACTTTAACCTTAATGTCATGAGTCATCGAATACGAATACGATCAATCGAACTAAATCTTATACTAACTCTACAGTTAAATAGCTGTTAGAAGCCTATTATTGTCATTTAATATACCTACTAATATTAAAAAATGCTTTTTAAAAACCGACTTCAAATGTCACTGCAAAGTATAAAATAATTTTAGTCTGTAACACGTATATCGAAGTCGGGTGGGCTTAAATAGAAACGATGAAACCGATGCGAGACACTAGTCCGAATGCGGACTGAAAACTGGATGGTGGCAGGTTCGAACTTCGAGCCACACCTGTTGCACTATTGTCGTACCCACTCCTAACACAAGCTTTTCGTTTATTTGGAGGGCGAGAGATATAAGGCAAGTTCAGCTTGGCTAATATTCTTTTTTTTAAGGTTGAGTTGATGTGAGGGCGTAAACGAGCCACTTGTCATAGCCGACCCGACGATAAGTTGCAGTCTCGTCACTCTATCCCTGTATCAACGTAATTCAACTTGTAACGTGCGACCTGCGAGTGACCATTGAACTAGACTCTATATCGCCAAATCTCCTTGTGACGGCCTTTCGTCGCCACTGGTGGCCCAATGTACAACGCCTCTACTGGTTTCAATTTCACCGTTGCCTTACCACGGATAATACGTAAAGCGAGTATTTCGGCTCAATTCCTCTATGTAGTGCTGTTTCAGGCCTATTGACATGACTCACGGGTTTCCTCTGGTTTCTTTAACGGCAGGATCTCCGAAAACAGCCTGTTTTTGAATCAATAGTAAACAATCAAATATTCTTTGTTTTGATAGGTTAAAAATATATGTTGTAGTTTAATACACGTCTAAATTATTTTACTGTTCAAAAGTCCATATTTTGAACTTCACTCGATCAAATAATATGCCGAAAACAGTGTAGTTTTTAATTGTTTTTCAGGTTGTATTTATAGTATATCAAAGTTAAACTAAAAAAAAAATGACAAAAAATAGGCAAAAGCTTTTAGAAGAATATTTTACCGTTAATTTTTCTCTAAAAAGTTTTCTTTTTGTTATCATGACTGTTTTACTTTTTTTATAACAAAGTGGCTCGTGCACCTCACTTCAATTGCTTTCAAGTTACTGCGGCCGAAGATCGTGCCCTTAATACGTAATAGGGATATCGGTATTGGATTCAGGCGGCGCAAGACTGAGTCCTGTGGAAGTCCATGCAAGAGCCCTTTGTCGAATACACAGATTTCACGGATTTTAACTACTCACGAAATTAAATGAATTATCGGTATTGGATTCAGGCGGCGCAAGACTGAGTCCTGTGGAAGTCCATGCAAGAGTCCTTTGTCGAATACACAGATTTCAAGGATTTTAACTACTCACACAATTAAATGCACGCTCTAGTGATACATAACTCTCTGGTCCTAAATTAATGGCTCTTAAATTTTCTTCTTTTCGATATTAATGGTAAGTCTAGTAAAATCAAACAACTTTGAAGAAAGTTATAATAGATTCATTAATAAACTGATTCTGAAAATTACATTTTATTTGGCAGTTCAAGAGCCAGTTAAATACGAAGCGTAGAAGACTTATTATAAGTTTTATTCCCAAAATACAAGGACCAATATACAGCACTTCAATTTAATTGTACCTCAGCAAAGTAGGCTCACCATGAAATGTAGGAATCGGGGAACATTTTTAGGACGCATTTTTATATTTTTGTTTAGAAAATTACTTATCAATTTTGCCTTACAATATTACATTACACAATATTGTGTACTATGATTGAAATATATTTATTTTCAAATTTCATTTGAATAAAATCTTTTGTATTCTAATTGCGATAAATTATACGAGTATGTACTACGATAATTTTTTTAATTGGAACTATTAATACTAATTGGTTGCATGAACCGTGGTCACGACGAATTATGAAAATTATGTAATTAAACCACGAATCAAGTCTACAATCTTTTGTATTGTTTTCTATTCTGATAGAAGGACTCAGCAAATGTTAAGAATATAAACCAAAGAATTAAATTATTGAGATGAGTAAGAGATCTCCGTATGTCGTATCTGTATAATGTGTGAGCGAGAGCTTGCTCGCGCCTGACCGCTTCCACCTAGGCTCCTGACAGGCACGCACACTTACGCAATGTCCATGTACACGACGTAACCACAAGTAAAGCGCCCGTAACTTCGTGAGATAAACGTACTATACCAGAATTCGTGGTGACCCTAATTTAATACCAATAATAATCAAAAGCTAAGAGGGATTAAGTCGCTGAACAATCTTTTTGAGTGATTCACGTCTACCGTGATTGACTCAAGAGCTGAGATTATTGGCGGATTTATAACTAGGCAGGAAATTTTATTTAAAGAACATAAGTAGCTGTAATAATATTATTAACTGCTATATTTATTCATTTTTAACCGACTTTCAAAAAAGGAGGCGGTTCTCAATTCACCGGAATCTTTTTTTATGTATGTTCCCCGAATTATTCGATTTGGAAAATTCTTTTTTGTTTGAAAGGGTATAATTCCCAGGTGGTCTCATTGTCATCAGGTTAGGATCTGATGATGGGATCCTGCAAAAATCGAGGGACTTCAAATTTTATAGGCAAAATTGATATACTTTGTAGTGGCGTTTGAAGTGACGAAAAATGTGACACGACCGGAAAGAGATCAGGCGCAGGACCGACGACTTTACGTGCTCCGAGGCACGGAGGTGATTCACCATCGACTTTTTAACTACGGGCTAGTACTAAAAATTTCTTAACAGAAAACCTAATACATTTATGGCCCGCCCCGGGAATCGAACCCGGAACTTTGTCATCCGTAGTCGAACTTGTTAACCACTACACCAACGAGGCAGTTACTGCCTTTGACATACATAGCGTTGTTTGGAAGCGACAAGCTCACACTAATAGCTTCACACATGACTTAAAGTGCTTTGATGTGAAATTAATATTATAGTTTATAGTGATAATATTTAGTAAGATAATATAGGGGTTTACCTATGTTACTTATAGTGTTGAGATAATGCGTTATCTATGATTGTGCTTCTTCCATTGAGTTCGCTGCAAGTGGTATAAGGATTTTTAAAATATCTATGGTTACCACCTACTTATCGGTTTTTCGGCAAATATATCACATTTCACATTAATAAATTCAGTGTGGAAATTCAGTGAGGAAAAATTGGATAAAATAGTGGTGCGCTCAGATAAGGGTATCTATTCGTTTGAATTTTATGTCTCTTTCTTTGGACCCACACATAATTTTTTAGATGAGAAATCTATTGCCTCCTCACACCCTTCTAGATTTAGGGTCCTTTGAATTTTCTTAGAAAAAAGATATGGTACAACCCAGGCACAAAGTTCCTTTTTTAGAAATCAAAAAAAAGGGCCATAGAGCTTTTTATGTTGTCCTCAAAAAAAGGCCATGGAGCTTTATATGTTGTCCTCATATTCTATGCAAAATTAGTTCAATAATTTCAAGACAAAACAAAGTCGCGGGAATCAGCTAGTTATTTTATAATTTTTATACGACTGCCTGAAAAAAGGAGTATTATTAACTTCTATACGCCTGAATCGGTTTTGATGAATGAGGTAGGTATCGTTAGAATCCTTAGCTTATTCCGGGTGACATAGGCTAGTAAAATTAAAAAATAAATTATGATGTGGCCATGATCTCGCATTAAAAACTAAAGTTGAAAACAAAAATTCCAAAATAAGATTAAGTTTATAACCATCATCTAGAAAATAATCAGAAGTTTTCAAAAATATAAAACACTATAGTTCAATATCCAGTGATCCACAAACAAAATACAATTTAAAAATGTGAATGAGATTCCAAAGGGCTGTGGTATTTAACTTTTTATTAGTTTTTTAATTTTTTTAAATTGTAGCTTGTATATCGAGGGCTTTTTACTATTTTTATGGGAATATACATACATAAAGACTTCGAGCATATTGTTCGTTTATATCCGTTAGTTTTCTTATTGTGAAGTCGGCTAATTTAGAACTTGTTTTATCTAGTGACAACAAAATTGCACTTACAAGGCAATGTTTACTAAAGCCATTTCTTAGTGTTAAGAAAGTAGCGACCTTATTCCTCTTAAGTATTCAGTAAATATTAAATGAGCTTAAACAATAGTCTGAGAGCTATTCACCAAGTATTCACCAAGTCCATAATATAGTGTAATATTTTCTACGTTATTATCATTTTTAGCAGCCCATTAACGACTCACTACTAATTGGCTACTTAACAGTTTTCAAAAAAATTGTATAAATAATAATTAATGTTAACCTATAAGCTACCATATTTAAAACTAGATGATTTCCGCGACTTCAATCGCGTGGATTAAGGTTTTTGTTCCCGCGGGAACTCTTTTATTTCCCGTGATAAAAAGTAGTCTATGTGTTATTTAAACTATAATCTATCTCTGTGCCAGCCAAATTTCAGCCAAATCGGTTCAGTAGTTGCGACGTGATTGAGTAACAAACATACAAACTTTCGCATTTATAATATTAATTGGATTAATAGGATATTTCATATTTTATGGTTACAACTGTCAAGAAGCCTTGTAGACTTCCTCTCAAAGAAGGGCTATGGAAGGGTCACAGTCCACTTTGCTGGTCCAATGCAAATTGGCAGAATACTTGCACTTATTTTACGTATTTAATTAATTCAACAAGCATTACAAATAAAATAAAGCATGGCAATTCAAACACAATCATGTATGTTGACACTGTCATTATGTAGGTGTAGTTCAGTAAAAATACATTTCTGTTTACCTTTATTTTATCAACTTGTACAATTTGTTCACTAGTCACGTGTAAGGGAATTGAAATTAAAAAATATAATATTCAGGGTAGCTAAAAGAAAATGAAACTGTTTTAATTAAGTTGGCTTTAATGACTCGTTCATCGTGACAGTTGGCTCTTACATTACGTGTAAAACAAAGCATTGTTATCTCACCCCAGACACTTGACAACTTGACATACTTTAGTTCTCTCTCTATTACTTTTGTGTAAAAATGTGTATGTACCTACTATTTAACTAGAGGAAATACGGTTGGTCAGTAGGTTAGCAGGTAACAATTAGGTAGATTACCTTTTTTTATTCAATGACAAGATAGTCCTTGACTTAGATCTCACCTGATGGTAAGTGACGATGCGTCTAAGATGGTAGCGGAATAACTTGGAAGGGGTATAGCAGTGTTAATTCAACCCTAATCGGTTTCTATACGCCATCGTGCCGGAACGCTAAATCGCTTGGCGGCACGTCTTTGACGGTAGAGCGGTAACTAGCCATGGCCAAAGCCTCTCACAAAACCAGACAAGAGACAATTCTAATATTATAAATTCCCAAATCGCCCCCGCCGGGAAAAACAACCCGAGACCTCCCAGTTATAAGACCACAGCGCTCACCACTGTGCCAGGGCGGTCGTCAACCTACCTACAAATAAATCTGATTTGATCCCGCAGGGATACTCCGAGCATAGCTCACTCCATCGCCCGCTGAGCGACCCTTTTGAGACCCAGAATAAGCGACAAAGTTCTGTAAATCATCACTGGCAAGTGACAAGTGACAACACGCACTCTTTGAAGACTGGTCCGGTATAAATCAAAGAAAACAAGCTATAATTTAAGTAAAATTCGACCGACTTCTGAATACCTGAAAAGCGAAAAGACGTGTCCATATATTTAAAACTACTGAACCGATTTTGATGAAATCTTCCTAAATTGAAGTAAATGTAAGCAAATAAAAAATAATGATCACAATCCGATTAATAGTTTCCGAAAAATGCGTGGACAAACTTACGTTCAAACATACACCTATATCATATCATATTGAATATCTTGCAGTCCCGACAATATTACATACCTACATACGTGTCAAATTGATAACCTGCTTTTTTGAAGTCGGTTGGAAATCTAAAAGTAAAAAGGGAGCAATGACGCGAAAGCGCATATTAGCATTTTAGTAATAACAAAACGCTCCGTTTAGGGCAACCAATCACATATATCAGGCGATAAATCAACAATTTAGCGGCGCAATTTCCATAATTCACACAATATCGAGTTACTTGGGCGAGAATAAAGAAAAATCCAATTTCCGTAGCTTGCACCGCGAAAGGGACGCGAGTTCGCCCCACAGGGCCCGTTCACAATGGGGCTACTCGTAATCAGCATTTATCACCTCTTTTACATAAAATTTATCTCTTAGAATAGGGTTAGGTAAGGATTTTATTTGATTCGAGCATATTTTATGATTAAATCACTGGGAGTTGTCAGTTGACCAATTCATATATTAGTTTCGAAATTAATTCTACAAATTGTGGTTCAGAAACGAGTATCTCTAATGTCTTTTTAGATTATACTAGATGATGCCCGCGACTTCGTTCGCGTGAAGCCGTAAGCGAAATGCGATTTGCCCACCAGGCTCATCCTATTCACTTCACTGTTGCTTAATAGCTTCTTTTACCTGACATACGAGTAGCTATACATCTCCAAGAACGACGTCCAATGCTGAAAAACGGTCTCTTGCATAGACTTCCACAGGCCGCAGTCTTGCGCCGCTTGTATCCACTGGCTCCCTGCGTCCATCTAGTGGGGCGGTATGCCAACACTGGGCTTCATATTTAATTACATATACAGCTAATACTTGTAATAACTGCTAATATTCTATCTACTACTATTCTATCTAACTAATATGGTAATAGTATACTACTATGTATACTATGTATACTAGTAATACTATGGTAATAGTTCTGCTAGATACTAATTATACAGTTAATAGCACTTTCAAAGTGCTTAATACAATATTATCTCAGGATAGACCGGTCGCGATCACCAATAATTAAGTTAATTAACTTAAAAGCTTTCTGTCGCTAAAGCGTACGTAAAACGTTTTAATAGTCTAGTCTGTTTTGGCTTGATGCTAAAATCGTTTAAAAACTCATACTCCTATAAATAATATAAGTAAAATACATAGTAGATGTCAAAAAAGTACTCAAATGCTAGCTTTTCTAGTCTTTTCAAGAGAATTGTCCCAAAACGCTCTTAAAAATGACGGTTTGAAGTTTGATTCTTATTCAAAGAAAAATAATCTACACTATTATTATAAAGAGAAAAGATTTGTATTTTTGTATGTTTGTAATGAATAAACTCAAAAAAGACGTGTGGCACTCGGGGACTGCCGCGGTAGGTAAAGCTATTGCATAGCATTTTTTATCAACGCCATCTAGCGGTGAGAGGAGTCTCGTGTCAGGTTATTTTCGTTACGGAATTTCTGGATAATCTCCACGCTCAAGGCCCGCGATAGAAGCTATGCAATAGCTTAAAAACTACTGGACCGATTTGGTTGAAATTTAAAATGGAGATAAAACTATACCTTGATTAAAACATAGGCTACTTTTTATCCCAAAAAAAATTATAGTTCCCGAGGGACTCTAAAAAAACCTCAATCGAAGTCAGACTCAAACGAAGTCGCGGATATCAGCTAGTAACTAATAAAAGTCAATGTTTGACAGACACGTTTTAAAATTAAAATATTCTTCTTATTTAGTTTATTCTGGAGCATCGAGCGCGCTAAGGAGAATTCCTAACTGATAATTTTAAAAATGCTGTGTTAGCCGCTTTGTTCTTCAATCACGTAGCAACTATTAATTATTATGGTATTATTATTAATTATTATGGTTATTATTTTTGTAAGCAATGAAGATGAAATCTACTACTACTATTAATAAATTAGGTACGACGCTTGTTCGGCTAACTCACAAACTAAACAAAGTCCTTTACAGAAAGTTGGTTCGCGAAAAAATATCTTTTCTACCTTTAATTTAAAGATTTGTGCAGGACGGAATTAACAAGATAAGGCTAAAAGCTACACTATTTATTCTTATCAATTTAACTCTGCCCAGGTAAAATTTGTGGCATTTTGTAAAACTTTTGAATATATATTTTTTTTTGTTAGCTTTTTGTTTTATTTTCGCTCCAGTGTGAACGTGAGTCGTGTTAGATATTTCGGATATGAACGATTATTCAGGGGAACAATAATAATGGGGTAATAAATTATGATTGATGAATACCCAAAGATACCTCGCGAGCACTCCTATCACAATAAAAATATTTGCTTTTCCACCCCTCTGTAGATGATTAACTCGCTTATATTCCAAGTGGAGTTGGATGTGGAACAGCTTTTAGATTTATTATACTTACTTTGTTTTGTGTAAACAAATAAACATTGATACAAAGTGTCATCAAATTCAAAATTTATTTATTTCATGTAGGCTACCTTGTAGCTCTTATGACACGTCATAAATCTACCACCGGTTCGGAATGCAGATTCTGCTGAGAAGAACCGGAAAGAAACTCAGCAGTTGCTCTTTTCAAAAAATAAAATAATTTTACATTAAGTAACCAAACTAAGCTATGAATACAGTGCTACCACAGTGAAGCTTCAAAAATGCAATAAGTACATATGTACTTATTGACATGTGTTGGATTATATAATCCAACACATGTCAACATGGGAAGACAAAGCAGACCCATTCCCGTTGGTGGCACCCGTTCACGAGCACGACGCATGATCCAGACTGTCCGGTGTAGCATGGTGCGGCATAGACAAATAAGACAATAGACGACAATGGTGCGGGTGACAATTTCGACCGTCAACAAAGAAGTACTTTATGATATCTCCTTTTCACTCCCACACGAAAGACATGCAGCATAGTGATGTGAAACAAGATAGAGTGAGACACAGCTATTTCTAGATCCGTCCTTCACTGCGTGTCACGTTTTTAGTTGCTCACAATACATTGTATGGTAATTGTGAGCAACAAGGTTTGACAAATCAAACTTAATGTAAGCGAAGCCGCGAGCAAAAGCTAGTGAGTAAATAGAGCAGATAATTATTATCTGACCCAAGTTAGCAATGTGAAGTTCTCTTAATCCTCTAGGGGACAATAACTATCCCAAACTAATTTAATTAAGGCCACTCCAGACCTGTCAATAAGTTGATAATAATGATAAGTCACTTATCCAAATTTGAAACTGCTTTATTAATGAAACTAAGTTATTATTATTTGTTGGTTTTTTTTTTTTTCAATTAGGTATATAACGTTTGCATCTTGGGTTTTAAGATTTATTATATTTTTTCTTTTTGTAAAATTTTGTTACTTAAATAAAATAAATTGTCTTGATTGATATCACATAACATCACGTTAATATCACACTAATATTATAAAGGCGAAAGATTGTATATGCGTGTGTGTGTGTGTATGTTTGTCACTCTTTAACGGAAAAACTAATGGGCGGATTTGGCTGAAATTTGAGATGGAGATAAATTATGGCCCAGATTAGCATATGGGCTACCGTTTATCTCGGAAAATTCACAAGTTCGATCCGAGGGAATCAAAAACCTTAATCCACGCGGATGAAGTCGCGGGCATCTATAGTCTATCTTAAAATAAATTAAAAAAACACGATAATACGAGAATACATTATATTCTAGTCCACAATAATTGACAAAAGTGCCAATACAAAAAAAAAACTAAAACCAAATCAAATGATAGTTTCCAAAGAAAGAAGTCCGAATATAAGACATAAATTATACCATTATTGTTTTAAGTATATTATTGACTAGCTGTGCCCGCGACTTCGTTCGCGTGGAATAGTGACTTTTCGGGCAGCATATTTTGAATTACATATATACCGTCGACGCTCAGGCGCGAGGCGTGTAGTACGTACTCTGTACGTTAAAAATTTTCGCCGTGATTCTTTAAATTGACATAACTTTTTTATTTATGAACCGATTGACATGAAATAAACACTAAATGTTAAGTGAAGCTTACTACAATATATTAGTGAAAACCGTATCTAAATCGAATAAGCCGTTTCTGATATTAGCGTGCACAAACACACAGACAAACAGACAAACGGACAAAAAAAAAATTAATTACAATTTCGGGTTCGGCATCGATATAATAACAACCCCTGCTACTTTTTTTTTATATATTTCCATTGTACAGACACCACTTTTCTACAATTTTATTATACAAGGTGTTTGTTAATGTGTATAACTTACCAGCAACCACCCATGCACTTTGACCCTATAAACACAATGGCGGTGGTAAAAAGTAAAAATTAATTATCAAAAACTTTCATACAAAAATAATTAATTAATTAAGAAAAAAACATTTTGGAAACCCTAACTAGACATAATAACAACACGCCACATAAATCCCTTTCAACTCCTGATTCCCTAGTACAAAAAAGTTCGATGTTTAGAAAGAGTCGTAAATTCTTACCGAGTGCCGCGCACTTGATGTCACGTGATGTCTTTTCGGAATAGGTAGGTAAGCGCGAAATCACTGACGACCTTTGCTGACGACTGACAAGTCGACTACTTTGCCTCGTTACTACGTACATTACGTCAGAAGTGGTGATGACCGGATAACGAGGTCTAGGTTCGAATCCCGGGTCGGTTCAAAATTACACACGCCTTGCCTTATTGGGTTTCTGACAAGAAATTATCAGTAAGTATCGGCCTGGAGTTAAATTACAAAGTTGGCGTTGTGTCACTCCCGTTCCTCGGAGAACATGTTATCAATGATAAATTTTAAGATTAATTAAAGCCCACCAACCGCAGCTGCAGCAGCTTGGAGGTATGGATGTACTTGGATTGGAGGGTCTAATTAGGTTCATCTCTAAATAACTTGCGAGTGGCACAGGTCTCCCTTCCAGATTGATTTAGTTTAGACTCAAGAAGCTCAAACAGAGCCGCCCCTAGTTTCCTAACTCTAGGCCGGTACTGGGGGTTTCTTGGCAGAAACTCAACTCTAAAAATGTTATGACCGACTACGCAGGATTCGAACTCAGACCGCAGCAGATTTGCAACCGAACATGTAAACCACACATTCCATAACACTCACAAACTAACACACATGATTATGTCATAAATACTCCATTCCACAGTTCACTTAACAGAGACGCAATCGATAGTTGATTATACCGCAACCGTTCACGTGCAACTGCGTTGTAAATTGTAATATCAAAAAATTAAAGCTACAAGACGAGTGTTGCCAGTCATGATTTTGATTTTACCCGTTTTTCTTTAAAAAATCCCTTTTTTTTATTCAATGACAAGATAGCCCTTGACTGCGATCTCACCTGATGGTAAGTGACGATGCAGTCTAAGATGGTAGCGGGCTAATTTGGAAGGGGTTTAGCAGTGTAAATTCAACCCATACCCCTAATCGGTTTCTACACGCCATCGTGCCGGAACGCTAAATCGCTTGGCGGCACGTCTTTGACAGTAGGGTGGTAACTAGCCACGGCCAAAGCTTCCCACCAGACCAGACCAGAGACAATTTAGAAATTATAAATTCCTAAATTGCCCCCGCCGGGAATCGAACCCGAGACCTCCCAGTTATAAGACCACAGCGGTCACCACTGCGCCAGGGAGGTCATTGAATCCCTAGTCCTAAAACAATATTTTGACTTTCTTTTGGCAAATAACTTGTAAGATGAAAAACTGTATACTGTTTTAGGTAGCAATTTAAAAAATACTTATTAACAAAAGTGCTACATTTGAAAAGCCACATTTTCATCTCAAGAACGTACCTAACATTTGGTAGTTACTGTTAGATTCCAAAATTATTAAATGCACTCGCAATTATCACCAATTCCTTTAAAAATAGTTAAGCAAAAATCTTGCATAATACAAGTATTTTGTGTTGTTTTTCCCGAGGTAAAAGCAAAATTTCTAAAGACGTAAACACTATCAAAAAATATTATTTTCTAAGTCTCCTTATTTTCATGGTGCCCTAGTATTCCACGTAATTTTACGATACACCAATATTACTTTGACGCGCCGTGCGAGTAAAGGCGAGTCTACAAACAAGACTTGCGGTTGCGTTTACGCAACGAAAAATTTCATCGCATAGGACATCGTATGAGAAAACTCTGTCCATTAGTTTAGTTTCTAATGAGACATGGACCACACTTTAGTAGAAATTTATCTTTGTATTCTTCCATTGGTTTCTCCCAAAGGACAGGACGTTCCTGAATCAAGAAAATCAGATAATCGTTATCGTAATTAATCATCTTGACATGCACACGCTGGGAAGTGTGGATACCGATAGAATGGTACAGGTTTTTACGGTGCACAGCGGATATTTCCACGGTGCGTTGTGCGACGTCTATGATTTTTACAATGCTGCGACTTCGCACCCCAATGTGTGCTCGCCCTTACCGGCGGGCGGTATTTCGAAAACACGTACCGCCCGCCGCCAAAGAACGCCGCCAAAGACGCCGCCCGCCGCTAGCTAGAGCGGCACCTGCGGCGAGCACCGGTGAAAATCACCGGTGATTTGCCATTCTCCGGAGATTCACCGGAGATCTCCGGTGAATTCGAATACAGATTTAGCATCAATTAAAATGTTTTTAACTGTTAATGTTCTAGTACAATGCAATGGAATTTTAAGCGTATCGATATTGTGTGAACTCAAAATGATATTAGATGTATTGTAAAGGTTTTAAATAAAAAAAAATATTAAGAAAAAAATATTTTACTTTATTATGATAATTATTATTTAAGGAGGTAGGAAATAATGATAAAGTAATTGTATTTGAATAAATGTTATTAAATAATTAACAATGTTGATCAACAAACTTCTTTTTATTTAAATAATAAAATTACTTGAGTTATGATTCAATAATAAATAATCGGTTAAACACCGATTACTTTCACCGGAGACTCACCGGTGATTCTCCGGTGAAAAATCACTTCTGCGGTGCAAATCACTACGTCGAATACCGCTCGCTTTCAACTTCTAATGCTAGTACTATGCCTGCACTGTACTGCAAGCGATAATAATAATTATTGTATCGTTTTGCAATTGATTTATTACTAGTTGATGCCCGCGGCTTCGCTCGCTTGGATTTAGTTTTTAATCCCGCGGGAACTCTTCGATTTTCTGGGATAAAAAGTAGCCTATGTCACTCTCCCGGTCCTGAACTACACCCATGCTAAAAAATCACGTCGACCCGTTGCTTAGTTGCGGTGTGATTGAAGGACAAACAAACACATTTTCACATTTATAATATTAGTAAGGATTAAAAATTTCACACACATTCATTCTTTCATTCACATACAGTCATTGTTAATCAAAACCACAACGCGAGATATTAATTACCTGCAAATAAAGAGGCGGCAGTCACTTTATGGATTACGTAGCCGCGTAGGTACGGACTTTAACTTATGGAGTCCGAATGTAGTCGGGAATATTCTTGCAAAAATACGAGATTTCTAATCAGTTTTCACTCTACTGAACAATACTACAGGTTACAGGTTTAATTACATGCCGATTAATGGTTAGGTATCGCATCTGGAATATTTTATCGCAACGTTATAGCATAGCAAGTAGTACGTTGTAGGCCGAGACTAGGATACCAGCGCAGCAGTAGAATAGAAGTACTTTTAAGATTTTTCATTCATATTTTTATCGTTGGCAGTGCATTGCCATTGAATCAGCTGTTTTAAAGGGCTGCCACCTATACATTTATGGTGAATTTTTGAAGTCCTCATAACTTGGCCAGGATATGAGCTACACGTCTCATGATATTTTTTCATGTATCTATACACCGACCCCAACTTATGGGTTTCGGTAGGATAGGGACATTAACTAACACCTTGTATGTATTGATAGACAGCAAAAGTCAATAGGTAACAAATAAGTCGAAAACTTGTACATTAGTAAGTACAGTAAGTACATAATAAGTTATTAAAACCTCGTGATCCGTCCTTTCGGCCGTCACCTGTTTGAATTTCGAGTGACAAAAGCATTAAGAAGTCCCGAGGGAATTAATGGCCTTTTACATTAAGGTTAAGTGCCATTTTAGCTTAGCTTTCGTCAAAAAGTTGGAAACTTTCATCTCGGTAACGTTTATTATTTCAGGCGATTTTCCGTCTTCATTTTTGTCTCAATATAAATATAATATCTAATAGTACATTGTTAACTTAGGGATGAAAGTAACTTATTTAGTCCCGAGACGGGGTTTGGCGCCCGAGCGTAGCGAGGGGGCCTATAGTTCGAGGGACTAAATAAGTCTTTATCCCGAGGTAAACACTGTGCTTTTCATTACGAATATAAGGAAAGTCAAAATAAAAATAGAAATTAGCTAAAGAAAATTGAGTGAACTTTTCTTTGGCCTAGCCGGCGGGCTATGCATTTAGCTTTTTAATAGTCAAGTATTGTCTATGATTGTCTATGAATGTCTATGAATCAGTTGTCTTTACTTTATGAATAAAGTCTATCTTTCTTCTTGTCTATGGATGCACTCGGGTATGTCGTGTTTCATTTGAATTCCAATAAAAATGTGACAACTAGTTTTTTTTTAATTATTTGACAGCTGTCAGTTGAAAACGATTCTCCCTAGGGCTGAAAAGTATTACTTTCAACCCGCTTCTCAGGCAACTTCAGACCTACTTTCCGTGTATGAGTAATGAAAAATATTTTACTTACTCACTTTTTTTTATAAAGAATATTAACCAAGCTGAAGTTGACTAATATCCTCCTGTCCCCTCCAAATAAGCGGAAAGCTTGTGCTAGGAGTGGGTACGACAATAGTGAAACGGGTGGGGTTCGAACCTGCGACTTTTCAGTTTTCAGTCCGCATCTTGAACCGTTGGGCTATTGAGGCTTCAAATAATATTGTGAGATACATTAAAGAAATTAAAATATTTTTTATGTTTTATATTATTATAGTACACAGCAAATAACATATGAGAATTTAAAAATTAAAGAGTACAATAGGCGGCCTTATCGCTAAGAAGCGCGATCTCTTCCAGCCAACCCATGTTTGGAGGAAAAAATAAAAAACACAGCTTAGGGTGTACACTAATTGAGACCATTTGTAATTGTCAATGAACAATAAATTCAGGTAGACGAAAACATGGGCATCAGCTAGTCTTCAATAAAAAGGATTTAAAGCTCCAACAATGAAAGCGATGAATGGCTTGAATATTTCACTTGATTGTGAGCTTTAATAGAAATTGCATCCTTTATTCTACGCTAACGCCCGAACGGCACCTAATGCGAGCCATAAATCATCTCTTCAACAAATACGCGGTTTCTCTTGAAATAACGGCTGGCGTAATAATGGTACGCTTTGATGGGGTAATTCGAAATATTGCACGAAAAGCAACAGCAGGGTAGAGTTTTACATTTATTCTGCGCTAGCTTTTGGTCGCGACTTCGCCCGAGTTGAGTTAGGGCTTTAGCACACCACGATTTTTAAACGCGTCGTTGACGCGCGTTTTAGGAACGTGCGTCGACGGCTCGCTTTTATCCTACAGAGCAGTTTGTTTTCGTTTGTATCGATACACACGCGCGTTAGCATCGCGTTTGTATCGCTACAAACGCGTGTCAACGGCGCGTTTAAATAACGTGGTGTGCAAAGGCCCTTAGAGTAATGATTTCTACTAGGGATGAGTATGAAAACAAGCGAAAAAATTGTGCCGAGCGACGAAGAGTATAATAGAGTACTTCATTGTCAAATGATATGACAAATTACGACAAATATCTGCCATTACGCGCTCCATTTACCGCACGCTTGTAACATATCCACCTCTTTTTATACTACATATACAATATCATAGAGCCTAGGCCTTAAAAATACCGCTGGAACCCTCTGTTTTTTTATGTAAATTAAGAAAAACTATTCGCAAATTTTCTTCAAGTGCAGGTTAACTCTTCAAAAAAATGTGGAAAATTAGTTACATTTCTGCAGAACAGTCACTTTTGTGGTCAAAAAAATTTGAAAACAAAAGTATCGAATGTGAATCCAAACTCAAAAAAAATAGCAATTTCAGCGACTCAATGAGATGGTGACAAAATTAATGAACCTTCTTTTGAAGTTTCAGAGATTTTTTAAAAGAAAAATCTAATTGAAATTACTCGGAGGCGTATATAAAATTACACCGCAAGATTCCGACAAAGTTTTACTCCAGAAAGTGCAGTTCAAAGCAGTTTTATTATGATAATAAAAAGGCGAAAAACCGGCCACGTGCGCGTTGGACTCACACGCGTAGGGTTCCGTACCATCGTAATAGCGATTGTTACGATCGAGCAAAAAACGCAAAAATCACGTTTGTTGTATGTATTAAGAGGAGTCTCTTTATTTTTTTTTTTATTATTTGTTGTTAAAGCGATAATTGATACACATTCTGCGAAAATTTCAAGTATCTTCCTATTACGGTTCACGACATACAGGCCGCTGACAGACACATGGACAGCGGAGGTTTAGTAATAGGGTCCCATTGGCACCTTTGGGTACGGTACCCTAAAAAGCGAATGGAATACCTTGGGTCAAAGAGATGAGATGTGTGTGATGGGTGAGCGCTGTGTTGGGTGGAGGTTCCGAGTTTTATTCCCGTTAGGCACAATTTAGAAATTCATAATTTCTAATTTTTTTCTGGTCTGTTGTGGTGGGAGGGGTGTTCAATCATGAACCATTGGGTGGCTGTAATCACCGGGATGTACCTACTACCCAATTTAACACTTAACATAGCCATACGGATTTTGTGTACTAAGACTAACACACTAACGTTGATAAAAAAAAATGTTTCTAATATTTTCATTATCTGAAAATATAAAAGATTATTTTTTAATTTATTTATTTAAAGCTGTGCCGTCAAACGATTTAGCGTTAAATCAAATGTTTTAACTAAGTATAGGTACATAGATTTTTCCCGCTGATACCTAATAGAAAACTTGGAAAATTTTATCGGAACTTAAGTCAAGCCGACAAAAGTCGGAACGTGACCGGAAATGAATTTCCCGGATGCATCCCTATCCCCACTTTCAGCTCTACAAACTACGCCGAAGATATTCAATTTGGTTCATGTAATACGTAACTACTTTCATTGACTTGCTTAGTCTTGCTTAGTCAACATATTTTGTTGCATTGGCTAGTACGTAATACGTAATTCTTTTTTTCTTAATTTATACCTATTTATTACTTAATCATTTTTCATAGACATTAAAAATCATCTTAATAATATACAACTGTCCCGATATATTTTGGGAGGATTATTATAACTTCCTTACATTTATAATAGTCTTAGTTTTCTTAAATATACACGGTGTTATTTTATTCCCCTTAAACCCTGAAGGAGGTGAATGTGCTCATGAAACTGAACAACTTTCCCCAAGGAACATAGCTCGAAATATGAAAAAAAAATTGGACCATCCATACAAAATTGACGATTAGTTGATTGATTTACTATGGGAGGTCCAAAATTTTTTTTCATATTTCGAACTATGTTCCTTGGGGAAAGTTGTTCAGTTTCATGAGCACATTCAGCTCCTTCAGGGTTTACGGGGAATAAAATAACACCGTGTATATCTGACTAACAGATCTATCAACGCACAGCAACAGAATATCAGCTAATAGTCAGCTCAAACCACTGGACAAATCGGGCTGTAATTTGGCATACAGACAGCTATAATTATAACGTAGGCTTCGCTAAGAAAGAAATTTCGAAAATTCAACCCCTAAGGGGGTTATATAGAGGTCTCAAAAATCAAACTTAACGTGAGCGAAGCCGCATGCAAAAGCTAGTTTATAATATGTGACATAACAGTATTAATTTCTACGAAGACATTACAATTGCGTCATAATATTATAAATAACTAGCTGATACCCGCGACTTCGTCCGCGTGGATTTAGGTTTTTTATTCTTAAAAACTACTTAAGGAATCGGGATAAAACGTAGCCTATGGTCTTTTCCATGTCAAAAGCTATATGCATACCAAATTTCAAAGCTGTCTGCCTGCGGCTTAACTCGTAAACAATTTTCAATTTTCCCTCGGGAACTACTTAAGGAATCGGGATAAAAAGTAGCCTATGTTCTTTTCCATGTCAAAGGCTACATGCATGCCAAATTTCATCCAAATCCGTTCAGCCGTTTTTGCGTGATTGAGTAACAAACATCCAAACATCCAAACATCCAAACATCCAAACCTCCAAACATCCAAACATCCACACTTTCACATTTATAATATTATTAAGTAGGATTTAGCCCGCGGGATTGCTCTAGTTTAATCGACTACCCATATACAGATGATGTATGGCTATGAAATAAATGATTTAAAGGCAATTTGTTTGATAAAGCTGTTCTTCATTTCTCTGATACGTAATACCTATTTATATTGAAATACTGCTGGCAAAATGCTTGTTATAATTAACACTAGCGGATGCCCGTGAATTTGTCTACGTGAAATTAGGATTTTAACTTAATAAAATGTCTAGGAAACCTTCTTAATTTTAAATGACCTAATAGTGGATTCCTGATTTTAGTGATTTCTAATTTTAATGGTTTGGGTTGAATGTACACTGTCATACCCTTTTCAACTAGTTCGCTACCATCTTAGACTGCATCGTCACTTACCATCAGGTGAGATCGCAGTCAAGGTCACCTGGTTCAACTAGGTAATTGACTTTTTTTTATTGTCTCAATATGGCGTCTAATGGGAACCATATTACTTTTGCATTACTTTAACATCTTTAGTATTGCAAGATTAAGACTTATGTATCGGTGCAAGAATTATTGAATTCGAACCAGGTGATCACTATAGCCATACAAAAAAAAACTCTGCAGCGCTACAAAAAAACAAACAAACATCCATAGGAACTTATTTGAACACATAACCACTCGTTTGCATTGCCCAGTCATACATTAATGTGAACAAGGAATAACTGTATGACAACTCCAAACATCACTGGAATTTTCACGCTTTAAAACAAGTGTCGCCACTAACGAGCAACTTTTAATTACCAAACTTGTTTACCTATTCGAGGAAAACAGCAAAATATCACAGCTAAATAATCGAGATAAAACTTTGGTGGAGCGAACCTACGAGACATCAGGCTTCTAAAATAAATAAATAAATAATAAAAAAAAGACGTGTGGCACTCGGGGACTGCCGCGGTAAAGCTATTGCATAGCATTTTTTATCAACGCCATCTAGCGGCTCACCGCTAGATGGCGTTGATAAAAAATGCGCCATCTAGTGGCTCCCCGTAGAGGAGTCCCGTGTCAGGTTATTTTCGTAACGGAATTTCTGGATTCGGTCTCCACGCTGGCCCGCGATAGAAGCTATGCAATAGCTTAAAAAACTATACTCTTGCAAAAAATACGTCAATCCGTTGCTCCGTTGCGGCGTGATTGAAGGACAAACCAACAAAAAACACACTTTCGCATTTATAGTAACGATAGTAAGGAAGTAACCATTCCTAAATCTCAAAGGATGAGAAAATTATTTGCAGCTTCCCGTATCACCCTAGCCTATTTTCGTATTTGATTTTTACGTGACGCGTAATAAAAATATGACTAACCCTGCAGTCAAGCGATAACTGCCTGCGGAAACATAAAACCTGTAGGGGTGTATTGAGGGTGTATTCAGAGCGTACTCGCGAAGCATTCGCAAGAAGGGCGTGTGAGCAATATCAGGATGTTTACTTTCCGGCCACGGTAGATAAATGGCTTTCGAACGAGGATTCGGGTTGATATAGCGAGCGATACAGATCTTTTACACGTAGAGGAATTTACCAGAATTTACCCTTCGCGAAACTCAGGTACTTATTCGTGTTAAATTGTAATAAATATGGCTTATGTTGTATTAGTGGTAAATAAGGTATTTTGTTTATAATGAAACACAATTTTGTTAAGAATAAATAGTTTTGTGAATAATAAAATTGAATTAATTAAAGAGATTAAATTCAGGCTTTATCTTTATCTCATTATTTAAAATAAGTACAAACTGTGTTTTTAATAATATTTTAAACTAGTTAACCCGCCCCGGCGTCGCACGTTTTAGCTACAAAACAAACCCAACGGTACAAACAGCTGGAGCCTGGAGTTTATGATATATTTGGCAAAATCAATTAATAAATAATCGACATTATCTTAATCCAATCAGTTTAGGTAGACACTATCCAAGTCCTTAACTATACCCACATAAAAATTTACAATCGAAGGACAAACAAACACACTTTCGCATTTATAATATTGGTAAGAATATTACGCAAGATTACGGTCATTAATTTTATGAACATTTAGTTGTCCATTAGGTACAGATCTAACAATATGTTCCGACTTCCGAGTTCCAGTGTAATATGATAAGATATGACCCCAAACCACCTCACTACAAATAGCATTATATTGCATTTTTGCCAAATTGTGTCCAGCATTTCAACCGACAGATACAATTTTAAAAGCCCGCGTCTAAATTGAAAGTTCAGTGCTTTTGGTATGTACTAATTTATAGTGGCCGGACATTCATATGCATGTGAGCGATAGAGGAATGTGGACAGGGTTTTCATATAAAACTTTCAGCATTCATTTCTGGTTGTTTTTGCGGATTCCTCTATTCAATTTTACTGAAACATGTACAATGAATTTAAATGCTACATAATTGTATTATGCTGATCTTTTTATACTTATATTTTTGTTAAGTTTAACTTTGCCGTAGTTAGCTGAAGTGAAAACGGTTGGAGTACATTAGTTCGAAGAGCTGATGGTCGTTAAGGTCCCAAGGTGTTGCAGTGGCGATCTGGCACTGGGAAGTGCAGTGTTGTCAGATCTAGGTGAACCGACGACCTATATACACTGTGAATAGATCAAAGTTTGGAGCACCGGCGGAAGGTCGCCTGTCTGTCGGTATTCCTCAGGATATATTTCGGGGAGAGTGCCCAGGAACTTTTCAACTTAGTTCCACCTTCACTATTCTACCATCGCAACGCAAAGCATTGAGTAGGTCTGCACCGTTACTTGGTTGATATAATTATATTCTATCGGTCGCGCACTATAAGTAAGCGCTTTGCTTCCTCGTTCCTGATACGCACTACAAAAATTTGGAATGCCTTCCTACTTCCATTTTTCCGAGTAACTACATTACGTTATATTTATACTACATTACATATTTTACATTCATGCATATTCAGGCTGCATCTTCACTTACCATAAGGTGAGATTGCAGTCAATGTATCTGTATACTTAAAAAAGTTTGCATGACCCAAATAAGTAGGATAAAAACCCATTTCAGAGCTCATGTTAATTTGCAGCGGCGCAGAGACATTGTGATGCATATGAGTGAAAGAGGAAATGTGGACAGAGTTTTCTGTATTGAAAAGTTTTTTGCATTCATAGCTTGTTGTTTTTGAAGGCTTTGTATATTTTACGGAAACATAAAACGGAATTATTTGAGGTTTTCATTTATACGCTTGTGGAGTCATTGAATCAATGTGGTGGTTTTCATTTGATTGCGTTTGTTTTTATAAATCCTGCGGGTGGCAGATCGATCGGTCGCTCCGTCGCTGAGTGATTGAAAGACAAACTAAAAAGAAACACAATATCACACTTATGCTGAGATCTATCAGCTCAGACTCAAGATAGAGGTTAAAACGAGATAAAAATATGATCTGACATAAATCTATCTCGTTTTAACTCTGTCTTGAGTCTGACTCTTGTCTCTGGTCTGGTCTGGTGGGAGGCTTTGGCCGTGGCTAGTTACCACCCTACCGTCAAAAACGTGCCGCCAAGCGATTTAGTGTTCCGGCACGATGGCGTGTAGAAACCGATTAAGGGTATGGGTTGTATTTACACTGCTATACCCCTTCCAAGTTAGCTCGCTACCATCTTAGACTGCATCGTCACTTACCATCAGGTGAGATCGCAGTCAAGGGCTATCTTGTCATAGAATAAAAAAAAAAAAGCTGAGTGAGAGTGCAGTCTATAGATTACAGTCTAAGAGAAATCGACGGCCTCTACGTAAATCATCGAAACTGAAAAATGACGATTTTTTTCATCAGCTTAATTCCCTTTCGATGATTTACGTACGGGTCGTCGGAATATAAAAAATGAATTATTGAAGCCTCAATAGCTCAACGGTTAAAGGTGCGGACTGAAATCTGAAAGGTCGCAGGTTCGAGCCCCGCCCGTTGCACTATTGTCAAAGAGTAAGGAGAGACGAATGAACACTAGTCCTAATTTTAATTTAATAGTTTCAATAAATAAAATATAATTATATAAGTATATAACAATAAAACGTTGAGTAATATATATATAAAAAAATAATTATATAAATATACTAGCTTTTGCTCGCGGCTTTGCTCACGTTAAGTTCGATTTTTCAAAATTCAAAATTTATTTATTTCATGTAGGCTACCCTGTAGCATTTATGATACGTCACAAATCTACCACCGGTTCGGAATGCAGATTCTGCTGAGAAGAAACCCCTATTTTACCCCCTTAGGGGTTGAATTTTCAAAAATCCTTCCTTAGTGTGCACCTACGTCATAAAAGGAACCAACTGTAAAAATTTCAAGTTTCTAACTTCAGTAGTTTAGGCTGTGCGTTGATATCTCAGTCAGTCAGTCAGGACTTTGAATTTTATATATATAGATAATAATAAAACGTTAATTAATAAAACTGGCTTCAAAACAAGTTAATCAAATCTAATAAAACTTGATGTATCAAGTTGCAGGATTATAATCCGTAAGTCAAAGAGTGCGGTATCTTAGACCGGTAATGACGTCGCGATAAGATCGAGGGGGTCGACTTATCTCAGACCGCCAGATTGAGACCCGATAGGAACTGCCCGTAACATTAACTAATGACACTCCGGAGATGCGAAATGGACCGATAGCGGAGCGCGAAATCGTTTTACTTCGTTTTAATTGTAATTAAGGATTAGCTATAAGTAAAGAGCTTTAGATTATTACTACTGTTTATTAATCTCTGAAGCTCTAGTGCTTTATGTTTGACGTGTGTAGTTACGTGTGTATGTTTGTTCCCTCGAATAGCTGCATACGAATAAATTCTTTTTTAAAAACCGACTTCAAACGCCACTACAAAGTGTAAAATAATTTTAGTTTGTACACATATGTTGAAGTCGGGCAAGCGTCACCAATCGGTTCCATCGTTTCTATTAAGAATTTGAAATAGGTTTAAAAAATATATATATTATTATTACTCTAAGATTATTAATTTAGAAGCAACAGTTTAAGTTAACAAAGAGATAAAAAATAAGCGAAGAAAAAAACGGCGTTTATAAAAATGTTCATCATCATTCACATTTAAAGTTTACAATAAGCAAGCTTAGTCTTAGTAGATGACTATCTACCGACCCAATATAAAAAATCGGCCAAGTGCGAGTCGATCAGGCGCAGGACTAGTAAGGAGTCGTGCACTTACAGCATGATGCAACGGCAGCCCCAATTTTTTTTACCTAACCCGTAACTCAAACCCAAGTCGGGTTGAAGTTCCGAGTTGGGTCATGACCCGTGACCATCGATGTTCATTGGATTTGGATACCATGTTATCGGGATTTTGCTTCACTTAACGCGACGTGATATTTGTTTTAATCACTTAATCCCCAATTTTATGTCAGGATTCACGTGCATTTAATCTAGAGTGCTCTCAGCTGAATTGCCGAGGGTTATCGTGCGTGCGTTCACATATTGATCATCAGTTTCGTATATCTGCGGGTACGCCACTCAAAATCGTATTTTAATATGTACTCACTGAATAATGATTTCTATACCCTTGTTTTGATTCATGTACTTACTTACAATTGTCCAATTTGGAATGCCCTTCCGGCTTCCGTTTTTCCCTCTAACTAAAATTTGGGTACCTACCTTCAAATGAAGAGTGAATAGGCCTTTTCTAGGCAAGCGCGTTCCATCTTAGGCTGCATCTTCACTTACCATCAGGTGTAATCGCAACCAAGCGCTAGTCTATATATAAAAAAAAATCTTTTATGCTAACGACACAGTAGTGATGAAGATTTCAGCGTCCTTTTCAGAGTTTGAGGTTCAAATCAAATGGGAGGCATATCTTTTGGAACTTTTGGAAGTTATACAAAAGCTAATAAGTATCTTGCTTTTACGGTGAAGAAAAAAAACATGGTTAGGAAACCTACACCATGCACGCATAGTTTTCTATAATGTTCTCAAAAATGAAAATAAAAATAATAAAAAATGAAAATATCATATATAAAGCTCGTGAAAAATGTTAGGTGGAAAGGCATTTCTCTAAAAATATTTCAAAATCAGTTTCATCAGCGATTCATAAAATCTACGAATAGCTTGTAATTATATATTATTTTCTGTCTCTCAAATTGCTGTAAAAATGATTTCCGTTTGAGGAAAATAGGAAAATAAATTCTTACACCTTCAACCTTTTAAATAATCCCAATCGATACAAGTATCTCGAAGCTTGCAAATAGGTGTTTACAAAACAGAAAAAAAGCAAAATTCGGCAAAATACAAGTGAGAGGAAAACAGCCATTTAATTTCCGGAGTAAATACGATGTCACAGTAAAAGTGGAAATTGACGAATCGGCGAGCTTCAAACTATCCGGACGAAAAACATTTCACTTCTGCAAGCCATTCAGGAAAACTGTTTGCATTCGAAAACAATATTTGAGACTTCTGATTGAGATTGATTTCAAATTTTTCTCATAACATAGGCAGAATGTAGGTCATTAAACAGGGAAAATGAAAAAAGTATTTTAAAGTATATAAGTATAAGTAAGTATATAAGTATAAGTAAGTATATAAGTATATAAGTATAAGTATAGTACATAAGTATAAGTAACTAGCTGATTCCCGCGACTTCGCCCACCTGGAAAAAGTTTAGAGTGACTTGCTACTATCTGCGAGAAGTTAATATGTAATATTATATATTATTAGTAACTTTTTTTTTAATTTAGTTACGTAGATATCTATCATTTGTTGTTGCTGTGCTATAATGCTGAGTTGTATTTATAGAAGCATTCACAATATATTGTGGCTAAAACAGTATTTTTTAGAGGCTCGTTGATTGTGGCTGACTTAGTAATTTAGAGGACAATGTATATTTTTAGAGGCTAATAATGCTATTAAATAGAAGCCTGTTTAATTACATGCCAAAGTTTATAAACTGTAGTACGGAAAATTGGATGTAACATCCGTCATATAAAAAGAGGTAGATATGTTACAAGTCGAAATTTGTCAAAAACTCTATTATACACTTCGTCGCTCGGCACAATTTTTTCGCTTGTTTTGTGAGTAGATATATAATTCATCCCTAGTAGAAATCATTGCATATGATGGTATTGTTCAATGTTCATATGAAATGTAGCCTATGTCACCCAGACCATCATAACGAATCGATTGACACCTCACATATAAAAATCGGCTTAGTAGTTTATTCGGGTAAAACTAGCCCTACAGCCCTGGTAGCATGGGCGGGAGAAATTTTATCCCCGGGAAAAGGATAAAACATTTATCCCCTCGCTTAGCTTTATCCACCCGTCGAGCATGAGCACAGCGGTGGAAATAACACTCAGTGGATATACTTATAGAAATATACATCGCCTTCTCCTCTGTCGCCATGCTTTAGCATAGGGAAAAGATAATTTTATCCCCTGTCAGTGGATAAAATCGGGGGATAAAACTTTTATCTCCTGCCCATGCTACCAGTGCAGGTCATTCATAACAAGGCACGGTATGAAGCTTCAATTGCGGTTTAAAATTTTCACGTTTTAAGCCGGCCATTGTACGGTCTGAAACATAATATGTGAATACATGTTATGAATGTATCAACACAATGAAATCGCAAGAGCCCAGTGAAACTGGATTAAGCGTTCCATTGTACAGCAGAGATAAATTTTCAGTTCTAGCTCAAACGCTTCGCTAGCTTAACTGCTCTTACTGTTCCCAATCCCAAAGCCACTTTTTTCACGTTTTTTTAATACAAGTAGCTTCCTTGACATTCTGCCCCACATTTGATAACCAAAATAGCTGTCGTTGCTCAAAATAATAAAATATATTATTGTTGTAAAATGTAAAAAAATAATCTATACCTATTACTTACTATTACTTAGTATTACTAGTATTAAATGAATTTCAAAATACGGAAAATGTTGACATATCCTATTATCCTATCCTATTTCCTATCTATACTTATATATAAAATTCAAAGTCCTGACTGACTGAGGTATCAACGCACAGCCTAAACTACTGAAGTTAGAAACTTGAAATTTTTACAGTTGGTTCCTTTTATGACGTAGGCGCACACTAAGAAAGGATTATTGGAAATTCCACCCCTAAGGGGTTTAAATAGGGGATGGAAGTTTATATGAAACTCCGTCATTTTTCAAGCTGTTTCCATCAAAGTTGGTATTAGAGCTTTCAGTTAAAAATAAAGAAGTACGTGTGTCACAGTTTTTGAAAATTCCACCCCAATACCTAATTCCACGCGGAAGAAGTCGCGGGGGCAAAAGCTATTTAATATTATAAATGCGGAAGTTTGAATGTATGTTCGTTACTCAGTCACGCAACGCCTGAACCGATTTAGCTGAAATTGGGATAGATAGATTATAGACTGGAATAGCACATAGGCTTCTTTTTATCCAGAAATATAAGAGAGTGCCCGTGGGACTCCACAAAAGCGTACGAAGTCGCGGGTATCAGCTAGTACGAAATAAAATCAGACCTCAAATACCGAATAACAACTTCATTTTGTTAAATTATTTCCAAAATCTGTCCAACTTTCACGGGAGTTTCAATAAATAAGATATTTTGTGTTACTTGAAGGAAAAATATCTATATCCCCGAGTTTCTTCATTGACAACCTTTCTCGGAAATTTATAATGGTTCCTTCCATTAAACGAAGTGGCTGTCTGGGGGATGATGACACACTTGAAAGTAATAAAACCATCTTCTATACGCCGCGATATAGGCAATGCTTAAAGTTATGTTTTCCTGGTAAATCTTTCGATTTTGTAGTTGATTTATGATTGGATTCTTCTGATATCTATCTCTCTTTTTACTAAAAAAGACGGATTCACTTTTTACAACAAAAACCAATTTCAAAACGAAAAGTAAGATCAACTCTCTATGAAGACTCTATGGTATAGTGGACCGGTTTTCACGTAATCTTAAAGACAGTATACGATACTACTTTTTTCCACAATTTCCTCCAGAAGTTTTTATTTTTTCGGGATAAAATGTATTAAGTATCTCTATATTACTCTCCCGTGGAGAAAACAAGCGCGCTACAAGAAAATTTAGTCTACTCCAAATTCCATTACTGTATTCCATTTACTCCTATAAACATTATGGGGAACCCTCGGCCGTGCAGGTTAGCTCGCGATGTTTTACTTCGCAGGTGATATTTAATTGCTTAAAAGCACATAACTTTGAAAAGTCAGAGGTACATGCCCGGGATCGAATCTGCGACCACCCGAATAGGAGACACGCAGTTTAACCACTAGCTTTAGTACGGATATAATACCAGTAGGTCACCTCATTACCATACAAACAAAATTACAGCAGTAGGTACTTTTAATCCGGCAGCTTAACAGTATCAAGGGGGCAAAACATAGACCATTGTCCGTTGAAACTCATGTGCGGAAACACAATTAAATCACGAGTGCCCAGCGAAATTGGATTAAGCGTTCTATTGTTGCTAAGTGATAAATTCTCCATTCAGGCAAGTAAACTAAGTATCGCACTGTATAGGACTGGACTGTAAGCACTTTGCTGGCTTAACTGCGATCCACGTATTGTTTTTGTTCTGAACCTTTTATTTCATTTTCACCCCTGTTGAAAAGCTTTCGTTTACAGTTTAACACTTTAAAAATCTGCTCAAAATAACGGCATCAATAGTACAAGTTTTCACATTCAACTAAGTTGATAGATTTCATATATCGAAATATTATACCTAAAGAACTGTCCTATAATATATCGTTGATTTTGAGTCATTTATTCAATACTACGTATTTTTATTTTACAGTGTCCGCTTGAAACGGCGTTAGTAAGTACCTACTATAGATGTAGGGGAATTTCAAACTTTAAGGCGTGGAGTCTTAGATATATTTTACAATGGCGATATAGAAATAAAACCAACGTATTCGAGATTTCAGATTTATTGAAGAGAATTTCTGATATCTAGGCACCAAAGTAGTTGCACCGTTGTATGTACCCGATGATATATATTACACAGGAGTTTTGGAAATTTTTGCAAACGGATAGTCTGCCGCTTCGGCTTCGTAGAGCGTTGTTTTCGCGGCATGAAGCAAGAAAACTTTGGATAGAATGATATGAGTGACTGAGGCGACTCTCTACGAAGCTGAGGCTGATTATTTCTTTATGGAGCTTGAAGTTTAATATTTCTTGCCGGTTCTAATTAAATTAAAACTAATTAGGTTCTAATTAAATTTAAACTAATTCTATAATCTGCGAAGAGAATCTTCGCAGATTATAGAATTAGTAAAAAAAATAATTCTTTCACACTCTTCTTTCGTAGTTCCTAATCCTTATTTGTTTGTTGGTTTTTCCTTCAATCACATAGCAAGTAAGTAAAAGAACGATGTCATTTTTGCAAAGGTATAAATGAAGACTTGAAGAGTGATGTCTCAATCTTTTATCGGGAAAACCTAAGCGGGATTTTTAAAAACCAAGTGAATAAGTGGGCAAAAGTTAATCTAAATATATAAAAGGCAAAGGTGACTGATTGACTGACTGACTGACTGATCTATCAACGCACAGCCCTAACCACTAGACGGATCGGGCTGAAATTTGGCATCCAGACAGCTATTATGACGTAGGCATCCGCTAAGAAAGGATTTTTGAAAATTCAACCCCTAAGGGGGTAAAATAGGGGTTTAAAAAATCGAATTTAACGTGAGCGAAGCCGCGACCAAAAGCTAGTTACAAATATAGGGTCTACGAATCGAAAATCTATTAGAGTTGGTCTTAATCCAGAGGTGAATTGAGATTGTCTGAAATCACTGTCTATCATAGCATGCGTCCATCGACGTCACGCAAAATCCACGACACATTCACATCTTGTCCATTGTCATTTTTAAGGTCATAGCACACATATCGACTCGGAAAGGGATCGTCACCGTATCAACTCGAGCTGCCGATCCGTTTCTTTGTATGAAACTCCTTAATGAAACGCACACTAATTGGAATCGTATCGTAATCGCCTCGCTTCGGGATAAGCTCACAAACAGCGGTGCGGTGCGTGGTCAACTTTGCAGTTCCTGCGCATACGGCTCGTCTTGTATACGTGTCTCTTAGTCCAGGCTTGCCCCTCTTATCCCTCCCGTGCCCACGACGTATAAGCGCGGCGTCGCCTAGCCGTAGCCTAGTCGACGTACCGGAGCTGCTGATCCGCTTTTACATTCGGTTGACGCCTAGTTCACTGCGAGGTGAAAAGCGATAGTGACGATCCCTTTCCGAGTTGATATGTGTGCTGTGAGCCTAAACCGTGCTTGCTAACTTATTGACTTTGACTTCGACTAAATGCATGGTAGATTGAATTCTGAAAGGTTAACGTTAGTAATGGTTTGAATGTGTGTATTATGTACATTAAAAGTAAACTTGAATAGGCACATGGCGGAAGCAGTACGGCAAAGAGACATAACTATCAGTACAAATAAAGAAAAATTAAACAAAAATTAATGACCGTTTCCGATAAAAGCAAACAAAAATTTTTGAAAAACGTTTTGTCAAAAAAAATTGTAGCGAATAGCAGACGTAACTTTGCGAAATTCCATGATGCTTAAACAATTTTTTTTTTGCTATACTATATAATATATACCTATTAATCTTTTTTATTTATTTTTTAAATTAATTTATTAAGATTTATTCTAATTTAGAGTATAATAAGTATTCATTTTATTTCATTCTACCAAACCAGAAATTATCTGTATGGTACCTACAACGTATCGCTGGAAAAACTATTGTTGAAAATTAAAACGGTGCTAAGTATAAAATAGAATGGAAAATTTCGAGGTAAGTATATTGGTCTATCCAACTTGAGCAGCTAAGTTAGACTTTTCCACAACTAAACGACAGTTGGCGTAAGTTAGTTTACGTCTAAGTAAAACTGTGTTGGATTTAGGGACATTTTCGGTTTGTGTCTTAGTTTTACCACTCGCTTCTTTGACGATTAGACTTTTTTTTTAATTTCATGACAGGATAGTCCTTGACTGCGATCTCACCTGATGGTAAGTGACGATACAGTCTAAGATGGTAGTGGGCTAACTTGGAAGGGGTATGGCAGTGTATATTGAACGCACACCCCTTGGGTTTCTAGACGCCATTTTGCCGGAACGCTAATTTGCTTGGCGGTATGTCTTTGACGGTAGGGTGGTAACTAGCCACGGCCAAGCCTCCCACCAGAAAACTTATTATCCTTCCTTCCAACACTTTGTCTTGGGAATAAGAACTTGGCTCCTCTCTGTAGATACCCGAAGATTTTTCAGCGATTGTCCAGAGGTTTTACCTATTACTAATATTTAGAAGTTCGTTTAGAGCTCTTATCAAAATTCTATTTGACATGCATAATTAATAAAGTTTCACGCGGCGTCGACACCACATCAAATAGCCTTTCAAACGGAACTGAGCAAACAAACACAACGGATGCATGTTGAATAATGTTTTCCGAACGGGTTAAACTCAAATTGGAAACGTTTAACTCACGCCCTCGTAAAATAACGGCCGCACCTATTTGTTATCTCAAGTTTAATTAATGCATTCATATTAAAAACTTAATTATTGAGTTACAAGCTTTTACCCACGATTTCATCCGCGTGGAGTTACGGTTTTAGGAATCCCGTGGGAACCCACTGATTTTCCGGGATAAAAGATAACTTTAGTCATTCTTCAAGTTCTTAACTGTATGGACACAAACAGTCAAGTCGATTCGTTGCTCCGATTTTTTTTCTTTTTTTAAATAGGCTTGCGCTTCACGACAATCAATATTGCATAGCACTGCTGAGGTCTACGTTGCAGTACGCTTGCCTAGAAGATGCCTATTCACTCTTGCTTTGAGGGTACTCAAATTATAGATGACAAGAAACACAGATGCTGCGTTATTGAAGGACAACTAACATACAAACACACTTTCGTCTATATTTTATTAAGTAGCTTTTGCTCACGGCTTCGCTCACGTGAAGTTTGATTTTTAAACCCCTATTTTATCCTCATAAGGGTTGAATTTACAAAAATCCTTTTTATACCTAAGTAACAATACTATATGCCTTTCAGCCTGATCGCCTGTGGTTTGAGCTATGCGTTGATAGATCAGTCAGTCAGTCAATCAGCCAGTCAGTCACCTTTTATATATTTAAAGATATAAGATAAGGACATCCAGAGGAAAAGCATTCATTTATTAAAAATTAATTTAAAAATGTCTATATATATATATATTAACCGCGACTTCGTCCGCGTGGATTTAGTTTTTTAAATCCCGCGGGAACTCTTTGATTTTTCGGGATAAAAAGTAGCCTATGTCACTCTCCGGCCCGTAAATTACCCCTATGCAAAAAATCACAGCAAGCCGTTGCTCTGTTGCTGCGTGATTGAAGGACAAACCAACAAACCAACAAACCAACAAACCAACAAACCAACAAACCAACAAACACACTTTCACATTTATAATATTAGTAGGGATATTAACTATTAATTTAAAAAAAAATTACAATAGGTAACAAACACATTTCCACATTTTCAAAAATGCATACCTACATACAATCCAATACATGTTAAGACGGGCAGTAATACAACATTCACAACAATATATGATAATACAACACTCGCCCACTAAAATTGGGTCACACATACCATCCTCTTATACACCCTAAGGAATAATACGAGGCATTTTTGGTCAGCGAGTAAATAATAAATACCCAGAAGGGTTCCCCAGTGATGGATCGACCGCTTCCGTCGTCCGTCATATTGAAACCCACGAATTGTGACACGAATTCCACTTTTTTCATTTGACCTGATATTTTCGGGGAATACGGTATTATTTTTTTGAGGTATTTTTTCCCGCCTCTGCTGAAAATGTAGTTGCGGCGTATGAAATGTCAAGTCATGTCAAAAGTTTTGGAATCAAACTAAAACTGCTGAATTTTTTTATATATTCAATGACAAGATAGTCCTTGACTGCAATCTCACCTGATGGTAAGTGACGATGCAGTCTAAGATGGCAGTGGACTGACTTGGGAGGAGTATGGCAGTGTTCAATCCATATCCCTAAACGGTTTCTACACGCCATCGTGCCGGAACGCTTAATCGCTTGGCGGCACGTCTTTGACGGTAGGGTGGTAACTAGTACTGAATAAGTAATAAGCGGATGAAAGGGTGAAAAAGAAAGACATAGTTATAGGTAGCACAACATCAAATGAGCGTCGTTAAGCAGAAAACGACCAACAGCTTTTTGGCTAAAATTTGCTAATTTCGGTATATTGGCGACAAAAAATAATACCTAACTATATTAGCTAATAAAATATACTTACACTTTCATTAATTTTTTGAATTATTTTCGTCGAATAGGTACGTTTGAAGCACTGATAAAACCTAAATCTGCTCATATCTCGAAAATGATTTTTGGCGCTTGTCATAAGCAGAAAGCTTACTAATTATAGATTTTTTTTCCTACCAAAATTTGAACTCGCACCCAAGTAACACCGTTATCCGCTAAGTTATAATAGGACCTAATGGACATAAAACCGCAAGTTTATAAAGTCAAACATTGCTAACCTTCGCACAGGAATTTCCTTGTAATAAAAGAAATTTTCTGGCGCATTTCACATTCCACTAACTGAAATTCCTGCGTTAAAAATTCTTTGCCTTACATTGTGAGGATACATAAAACTTTAACAAAAATTTTTGGAGAAATTACTTTATGGAATAACTTGGGTAATATTTTCTTAGATCTAGAATTTAAAATGGTATTATTACGGTACCTAACTCAATTTCAAAAAGCTTAATTTAATGTTGCATTATTAAAGAGTTTTACGTAATAATAATATTATAAAATGTGCTGTTTCAATTCAAGATTAATGATACGAGTATGTACATTATTCTTTTACAATGGTTGACTAGCTGATAGCTGAGATGTGTGTTTAAAAATCCCATGGGAACTTCCTTATATCGGCTTGCATCGAATTTGTCATTGAGGATTTCCGTCCTCCATCTCCGAAGATATTAATCAGATTTTCACCAAATTTGAATGGGACCAACCTGACAATACGTCATTTCAAATTAAAAAATGTTATTCAAATCAGTCCAGATTTGACGGAGTTATGGATGTCGGAGATATGGATATCGCCAAAAAAATAATACGCGTCGAATTGAGAACCTCCTCCTTTTTTGAAGTCGGTTAAAAATAGGACATTATATTGTATGTAGCATGTAGCCGAACAAAATGAGAGCTCGTTATGTTATATACACGTAGATACACACCGCTATATTTCACGTCATGTCATGGTCTTTTCATTAGCTGTGCAAACAATTTTAATAGCGGCAAAACGAAGATATTTAACATCTATATTAGAGACAGATTGGATAATACTGTTATACAAATAGCCTCAATAGCGATTTGTTCATGGCGTGTATTGAAAACCAAAAGGTCGCTGGTTAAAACTCCCGTTGCGCTATTGTCGTACCTACTCCTAGGACTGATTTACACGAAAAAAAAAATTACTATAATACTTAATGTCGCATTCATTGTCGCATAATTGTTAACTAAATATCGTCAGAGTATCTCTTAGAGTCAGTCAAAGCTTAATTTTCATATTTTTTACGCTAACATTACGTTGTTTGTACAAGATCATAATTCGTTACTGACTCATTAGACATAATGAAGAACTCTGAGTGCGGAACTCTGAATAGTAGAAGTATCAGAATTTTAGTCCGGAAGAAATTTCAATAAATAGCCGTTCTACTTCGTCAAATATCTTTATACCTTCCAAATATAGACACAACCGTACTTAGATCCCGGGTCCATCCATTGTTTTAATTATTTCAGAAATGTATACAAGGGATTAATTGGGAAATTTGTTTCTTTGTTTGTTTTTCAGTGGGCTTTATGTCATACAATAAGTAGCCGGTAGATATAAAGGATGAGGGTACGCTTTGTTTTGTAAAGTAATTGGATGTATCTTTCTAGGTATGGGTACCTATGTACCTATATATAACTATGATAAAGATATATATATATATATAGTTATTGTTATCTGGACTGGAGGTGTGATGTGTAGGTATACCTAAAGAAGCAATACTATCTTTCTTACTTGGATTTAAATAGATTTTTACTTAATTAATCGTCACTCGATGAGAAATAATTTCTGCAAAGTTAAGAAGATTGTTTCCATCTACTTATAAGTTCTGCACCTAGAGGCCATCGCCGATCGGCTGAATCACAACAAAAGTCCATTAGTCCCACCAAATGGTCGGATTAATTAATTCACACACACAATAATAATACTACTTTTTAAATGAGTCGCAGGGAGCCGCTGGATTCAGGCGGCGCAAGACCGAGGCTTGTGGAGGTCCATGCAGGGGACTTATGTCCAGCAGTGGACGTCCATTAGTTGATAAAGAAGAAGAAGAAGAAGAAGAAGAACTACAATAGGTATCCTTGCGGCCTGATAGGTAAAATCTTTACCAGGATACGTTTATCGAGTTTATAGAATGTCGTAATTGTGAACAGTATTATACGTTTTGAAGAAATTATGACGTACATATGTAGAATGATAAGTTCAGTTAGTAGGTAGGTAAGTATGAATTATGATGTATTTTGTTGGTGTTCAAACCACGGGACCACAGATTCGAAGACGCTATGTCTTTTGGGTTATATTTTAATGATCTAGGCATAATCCCGTCTTATAAAGACCATAAATAAAAGAAAACTACCTCAACAAGCGTAAATTGAAAATTTAAAACACCCCCGCCATGTAAAATTAAAAATATATATATGTAATTCGCCATTTTGTGGTGGCGGCCATCTTGGATTTTAAATTTATCATAGTATGGCATTCTACTAGTCAAGCCCTTTCATTTGACACCCATATTGAGGGAGTTATGAAAAAATATGTACCTAATCCGAAATATTGTGACGGCGGGCATCTTGGACCGATTTTGATAAAAAACAGCTAAGAACACTCCTAACTAATTCACCTTTCTAATCAAGATCCGTTCGGCTGTTACGAAGCCACAGACAGACACACACACAGACACGTCAAACTTATAACACCCCGTCGTTTTCGCGTCGGGGGTTTATTTAAAACAAAAGGTCCAACTTTAATGATCGTTTATGGACGAATTCTTTCAACAAAGTTCTACAGTAAAGCTTTTATAGTAGCTACAAAATCCTAAATAAGACTTATGATAACCATTTTGAATTCATCTAAAGTTTAATGTAATCACATTCAGAGTGAAAACTTAAATAAACATTTTAGAAGCTACAAAGCGTGACCGTTTTGAGCCGGTCTCAAGGGCAAATGCTACAAAAGGGCTAACAGACGAACTTCGCAGAATAAGTACATAGCAATTATTTATTTTACTTACAAACCTGAAAATTATTTCATCATAGAAATAAGTCTGGTTGGTATTCGAAGACAAAATGGACAGAATATTCCAAAAACAAAATTGTTACCGTAGAGACTTCATATAAAATTGTTACTAAAACTTTTGTCCCAGAAAATCAAAGCACGCACGTGAGAGAAATCGTGGGCATCATCTATTTAATATTTTACTTGGTTTTGACTTCGTTCTCGTGGTTTTTAAAAATCTCACGCGAACTCTCCACGTCGTCGTTGCTACATGATTTAAAGAAACTCTAGAAACTAACAAACAAACACACTTTCTCATTACCCTGTAAGTCTAGCCAAGAAAGACTTTGAAAAGGGATATTCAAAGACTATACTAGGTATCATGAGCATTAAGGATATAAGCCATAATAATCACGTCACTCTGAATTCTGAATAGTAATTGACCAGTTAGGTATTACTTATTATACTTATTATCCTGTCATATTTTTAACGAACTTATAAGGTTAGTTTACCACCTTATTACCACTGCCAAGCGAGTTACATACTATAAAGTCTTGCCTGTTGTCTGGTACTTTACCTAATTAAGCAGTCAAGATTCAGTGCAAACAACTAATAAGCACAGTTGCAATTAGACTACACTGCCTTCTAATAACCACTCTCACCGTATAGTAATAGATACGGTACGCGGGAGTAAATATCACACATAAAGCACCAGAAAAAGACAACCGGCCAGATGTAGAGCATCGTCTGTATCACTAATACTTATAATATGATGTTTATAGAGGCAACGCTCTATGAAGCCAAAGTCAGCCAACCATCCCTCACCAAAGACTTAAGGTTTTAATGAAGACTTTAGGTTAGAAATTATTGTAATCTATTTGATTTGCCTAAATAAATAAAGCTCAAGCTGCTGTAGATATATTTTATCAATTTCATAGAACAACATTGATTTTATGGTGTCCTGGACATGTTTGGTCACTTGTGGATATCGTGGGACTGGACCTAACAAAACACTCTGCATTTTAACATATGTATTTATTATGACATAATATAAGGAGAAAAGGCATTATCAGCTAGAACCTTTATGAATATTTATGCTAAGATCTGACTCAGCTCAAACTAAAGTTAGAGTTAAAACGAGACAAAAAATATGCTCTAACATAAATCTGTTTCATTTTAACTCTGTCTTCAGTCTGAGCAGAGTGAGAGTGCAGTCTATATATAGATTTCAGCCTTAGCTTCGCATTCTCAAAGTCTAGAGAACTAGCATTATAGCGGGTACAAGAGTCTTATGCTAATCCCGTATTAAGTATGCAGTAACACACTACAAGTCTTGTAAGGTGGCTAATTAATAATCCGCGCCTGTTTGTGATGCAAACTAGACCACGGCTTAATTACAGACCATCCTGCCTTGAAGACTGGCATTTCGCGTTGCGTCGTTGGCCAATTTATGACTTGATTTATATTGAAAATTGATGTTGTTAAAACTGTATAATATTGCTCATTTATGTACTACTAGCTTTTGCCCGCGATTTCGTCCGCGTGACTTAGGTTACTGTTTTTCCGGGGTAAAAGGTCACTTTCCTTGCCATCAAAAAAATTTCCAATATTTTAAGTTATTTTGCTATTCGGGACGGAGACAAATACAACAAGCCAAAAACTATGATTTCGGTCTAGCCGTTCTAGAGTTATAAGTTTTCGAACAAACCCAACTTTGTTTTATAGTATACGTCTCCTGGTTCTAAGCTACCTCCTCACCAATTTTCAGCCAAATCAGTTCAGCCGTTCTTGAGTTATAAATAGTGTAACTAACATGACTTTCTTTTATATATAAGATAGATAATAATTATTTATTAACGTTAAAAAAGTTTAGGTGCTAATCAGAATATTATGTGATTACTAGACGATGCCCGTGACTTCGTTCACGGGAACCCATTAATTTTTTCTGGGATTAAATGTAACCTATGTGTTAGTCCTGGGTATGAGCTATGTCCATTTCAAATTTCAGCCAAATTGTGACGTGAAGGAGTAACAAACATATACACACGTTAAGGATTACCACCACTACGCTGGTCCAATGGGAATTGGCGGACTTCACACACTTAGAGAACATTATGGAGAACTCTCAGGGTACAGGTTTCCTCATGAAGTTTTTCTTAACCATTGGACCATGTGACATTATGTTTATTGCTTAACCGCACCACCACGCGAGGTCAAATACCATTTATTTTATCCGTCAGGTCGTTCCAATATTGCTACATCCTCATTAAAATGGCCTTTTTTAATGTCCGACTCGGTAATAATTTGTCCCGAACGAAATTTATTGGATTTCAAGCTATTAATTTGAACAGACTTCGACATATTTGGCGTTAACTATATACAAATTAGGGTCTCTGGGAGAGATATAATATGAGAATTGAGATTGTTCTAGTCGAGAGAAAAGTAGGTGTTAAGTACGTTATTAATAGGTTGATGACCTTTTTGTTGAAATGGAAAGACATGTACTATAAAACTTACTTTTTTGAAATTATTTAGTAAATCTCTCTTTGTAATATTTAGGAAGTTTATCAAGCATGTTTTAATTTATACATACCTATTATGTATGGGAGCGTGTAGCGGGCTCGACCGTACCTACCTATTTACTATTTATAGTCTTCTGAGATCATTTTTGTTTTCGTTTGATGGTACACTTTAATATTAATTTTAAGTTCTCTGTAAGTGAGCTAATTGTTCTTTGAGAATAAAAATTCTTTATACCTAACCTAAAATACTGCTAATAGACTTATCCGTGGATCTTTGTGATGTAAATACAAAGTAATTAGATGAATAAAACTCAAGAAGATACGATGTCCATTGCAAAATAAGTATCTACCTAATACATAAGTAAAAATTTCTTTTTAAGAGTTCTCAAATTTATTTTGTTCATATTGCACGTTATTTATGCCATTGTTATATTTCGCGATAAAATTTGTAAACCGAATATTCTAGTTATACTTAATAATATATGAGTGCATGTTTATTTAAATGAGCAATTTTTCATTTCTATGTTTCCGCTTGCCAAGCCGCTCTGCCGGCCGGGGGAAATATAAAAGCAAAAAGGGTACTAAAATATAAAGCTTCGTTATTTAAATTATTATTATTTATTGAGATTTATTTAAACTGCGAACAAAAGCTTAGAATTTTAAATAGGTATTTAATTTTGTAAAAAATTTTGCTTGTTTTTAATTGGGTTAGTTAACGTATATTACGAGTAAGTAACGTATATTAAGCGTTTGACTAGTAAAAAACCCTAATAAAAATGATATGTAAAAATTAAATTAAATTATTTCAACAGAGTACCTATAGGTAAGTCCATGTTTTAGTGAAAATGGCTAACTAACTAAGTAGATACTATTGTAAAATACAATTGTATCGTATTAAGTCCTTAATGGCAGAGACAATAATACAATGACTCCAGCCCGGTGCAAATAATTAATCTCTTTTGTTGTCTAATAGTCGAATCCAGTGTACTGTACGAACGGTAATTAAAATCCGGAGATCTAGTGCTAGGGCAAGACGTTTTGTTACCGGGAAGGTGTAGTCTAGACGGCTTCTGTATTTAGGTAGGTACTAAAATATCAGACAAAAGACATTTTGCTCATTAATTCAGTGTACAGTAGGTAACATTGAAACAAATGATTTACTTTTATAAATCTTACTAGATGATGGCCGCGACTTTGTCCGCGTGGATTAAGGTTTTTTTGATTTCCGCGGGATTTTTTTAATTTTTCGAGAAAAAGTGTTACCTACGTGTTAATCCTTGGTATGAGATATCACTATCCAAATCTCAGCCAAATCTGTTCAGTCTTTGTGACGTGAAGGAGTAACAAACATCCACACTCATAAACTTTTGCATTATAGTCTGGAATAGCACATAGGCTACTTTTTATCCCGGAAAATTAAAGAGTTTCCGCGGGAATAAAAAAAACCCTCAATCCACGCGAACGAAGTCGCGAGCATCAGCTAGTAATATTATAAATGCGAAAGTGTGTATATTTGTTAGTTTGTCCTTCAGTCATGCTGCAACAGGGGTACAGATCGATGTGATTTTTTGCATGCACCTCGCTTTGTTGCTACATTAGTTATATTTTGGTGGGGCTGTCGAAGCTGGTGGTGAATGATGAAGTCCTTTTTGGTGTATAGATTTAATAAAGGTTACAAAAATGGTGACTTAATTATAAAATAGAAATGTAGAAAGGTCCGTTCGCACCGAAGTTAGGTAAACGAAGGCGGCAATTGTAGAGTCTGTCGGATTCTCAGGAAATTGGAGCTGTGACGCACGTTGTGCTGAGTAGGGGCGATTCACGGTATGTAACACATTTCTGCGTGATTTTAGAAAAAAACAAGTAAACAAAAAAACAAACAAACACACTTTCGCATTTGTTATCTTAGGCTGCATCTTCACTTACCATCAGGTGAGATCGCAGTCAAGCGCTAGTCTATATATTTAAAAAAAAAAATTGTAATATTAGTAAGGATTATTTATTATCGGTATGGTAATTGTGCATAAAAATAGGTTTTTATTAATATTGGAAACCTCACAGTTGAATGTAAATTCCTTTAATTACAAAAACTAACGTGTATTAATAAAAATAGAAAGAAAAGCGTGTGTAAGAAGTGGCTTCATTATTATGTAAATAGCTGTTATTAACTATAATTCAATTTCGGTTTCATGATTTACCGACGTTTAATATTCGCCGGGGGCCTGTGATTACAAAGCTATTTGAATGATTATTTTATATACGAATTAAATGTAATAGCGCTAATAGTCTAACAGATAGATACAAATCAAAATTCAATATGTTAATTTCACTTACTGCTTTTAATCGACTTCCAAAAAAGGAGGAGGTTCTCAATTCTTCGGAATCTTTATTTTATTTTTATTTATGTTCCCTGATTACTCGAAGATGCCTGGACCGATTTGGAAAATTCCTTTTTTTGGTTGAAAGGGTATACTTCCCAGGTGGTCCCATTGTCATCAGGTTAGGATCTGATAATGGAATCCTAGTGAAATCAAGGGAACTCTTCAAATTTTATGGGCACAATTGATAAACTTTGTACCGGCGCGGCGTTTGAAGTCGGTTTTGTAAATATAATGATGAAAATCGGTCCAAGATGGACCATTTTTGTGGAAGTTTGGATGGAAGAGCTTGATTAGTAGAATGCTATACAGTATGATAAACAAATCCAAGATGGCCGCCGCCACAAAATGGCGAATTACATATTTTTTTAATTTCACATGTCGGGGGTGTTTCAAATTTTCAATTTACACTTGTTATTCCTATAATATAATACTGATTTTCTTTCTACTTGCACAACCCAAAGTCTGAAAACTTTACTCGTGTTTACAAAACACTTCAGACAGATCTGTTCAAAACAAGCTCTGTTAAATATAATTTCGTCTATCTTTTATCTAGCGGCGTTTCAAAAGGGTGAACGCTTACAAGATGTCTACTTGGCGAGAGCTTTTCTGGAAAAACTGTTTATTTAGATAGCGAAGAACGATTTTCTCGCTTAGATAGAGCCTTAATGTTTTTGACTACTTAGCGTTATTCTTAGATACTTTCATAGAGTATGTTTTAGCTATGCTAATTTAGATTTAGGTTTTTAATAAATGTTTCTTTTTACAAGTTTACTTTTTTGGCCATTTGAATAACGAATATTTTTACAAAAAAATTCGATAAGCATATTTTTTCATTGAACGTGAAAATAACTGCTCAAGTGTGTGCGCAAACACTCTCTCTTCCCGCACTCTCATAGTCCTATGGGACGGAAATATATTTTTTAAAACACAACACGGGAATCGAACCCGGGACCTTGTCATCCATAGTAACACGTTAGAACACGACCACTAGACCAACGAGGCAGTTTCTGTTATAGTACCTAACTAAATAGTATATTATGAGTACATCCGAAAGTTATTAGTATGCACTATGTACTGCCTCTCGAACTTTACACTTCACGTACCTACCCTGTAATACGCAGCACCATACCTACTGATCCTCAAAGATACACTCTACGCACGTTTCTCGCCGACGGAGCATCCTCAGGATATAGACTACACAACAAACAGTAGCAAAGCACTTTGTAACGTGTGTTGTGGGCTTTCTTGCGGCTTATGGCAAAGTATAAGCTAAATTTTCGTTGTATGTTTTACCTACGTATCTACTAATAAAAACAAGTGAGGGTAAATTAAAAATTTTATAAAAATCAAGCTTTTAGTTTTTTTTTATTATTCGAAGACAAGATATTCCTTCACTGCGGTCTCACCTGATGGTAAATGACGATGGTAGCGGGCTTACTTGGAAGGGATATTGCAGTGTACATTCAACCTAATCGGTTTCTATACTCGCTATCGTACCGGAACGCTAAATCGCTTGGCGGCACGTCTTTGACAGCAGGGTGGTTACTAGCCACATTCAAAGCCTCTTAGCAGACCAGACCAGAGACAATTCAGAAATTATAAATTCCAAAATTGCCCCCGCCAAATTACTATAGAAATTATAGTATGATATTATCTAGAACCAGAATATCATCAAGAACCAGAGTACATGATGGGGTGACGTCATTTTATTTCCCAGAGTCCCCATGGCCACCTTCCTGCTGCATCATCAGACCCTGGATATCATCAAGGGCCAGGGTATTTATCAAGACGAATCAAACAAGCCCAAACTCCATTTTCCGATTTGCACAAAAAGATAGTGTTTTTTTGCAAGTTGAAGTTATCTATAAAAGATTTCCGGTCGCTTATCGAGTAGTTTTCCTACAAGGGTCAGTGATTGATGGAGAGTACGACAAGATGTTACTTTCCTAACATATCTTATATCTACCAACTAAATACACTTTTTATATAATATCCCAACTAATCGTTACTAATATTATAAAAGCTAATGTATGTAATGTACGTCAGTTATAAGTCCAATGTCGATTTTAGACTTGAAAAATACCCAGACACACATTTTTAAAATTATTAAATATCTATCTGTTTCTCCGTTTTTACCGATAAATATTTGAAACGGCTGAACTGATTTTGAAAGGACCTATACAGGCAAGTAGAGGATTATATTATAAGAAAGCATCTAAGTTTGTTATCCAAAATATTAAGAGAATAGGAAAGATAATAAATCATAATATTACTATTTGATACTGTTATCATTTTCAATAGGTTACCTACCTATTATTACATATAAAAATATTGTATTATCTATGGCTATCTTAATATATAAAAATGAATCGCTTAATGTGTTGGTAAGCGCATCACGCGTGAACGGCTGGACCGATTTCGCTAATTCTTTTTTTATTGTGTTTGTTATTGTTAGGAGAAGGTTCTTATGAAAGAAAAAATTAAGAAAATTGCGCGGAAAATTAGAAAATTTAAGAAATATTAACCACCATATTAAATTATTTCTAATGTAACCGCTTTTACAATTCAAACTTTTTTGATGTAACCTTATGGCGTTTGACATAACATTGACAGAATGCGTGCTGCCAATTTCGTCAAAGAGGATGTAAAAAAACTTAAGACAGGACAACGTCTGTCGGGTCCGCTAGTATATAAATAATAATTATTCACCTAATTAGTATTTGATTTTAATTGATCATAAAACATTTTAAGTTCAAAGAAATTAGTAACAAAGGGATACCCCATAATGGCTTTTATTCAAAGTCAAGATTTTCGATAACAAAAATATGTTTTCTAAGGAATTTCACAAATCAATGCCAACATAAATCGGCTTATCAAAGAAATTACAAAATGTTAAGAAAATTTCGTAAATTACTTTTTGTGGTCCCTTTGAATCTTCAAAGTTTCTCGGGCATTAATGCTAAGATTTTGTAAAGTTTTAAAATAACATAAATGCTTCCATTGGTTTAATTTAAATTATGTATCTTACGTCTAAGATAATGTTAATTACAAGATTTATTCAAGTTCTATTTGATGTAGCGGGTAGGTAAATAGGTTCCTAGGTAAACTTTTAGATTTTGATGATCATAATCTAAAAGTCTTTTGCTGGTTCGTGTTTCTCGTTACGCTCCAGGTACGCTCTGTAGGTACCGATTCGGTAAACATTCTTAACTGAGTGCTTTCATCTCAATTACCTATACAATACTAATACTACTACTACAAAATATACTTAAGGCAAAATTATTTCCATACTAGATGCTCGCGGCTTCACTCGCGTGGATTTAGTATTTAAAATCCCGCGGGAACTCTTTGATTTTCCAGAATAAAAAGTAGTCTATGTTACTCTAACTATATATCCATGCAAAAAATCACGTCAATTTGTTGCTTTGTTGCGGCGTTTTTGAAGGATAAAAAAAATCCAAATCAAAATTTATGTATTTCATGTAGGCTACCCTTTAGCACTTATGATATGTCACAAATCTACCACCGGTTCGGAATGCAGATTCTGCTGAGAAGAACCGGCAAGAAACTCAGCAGTTGCTCTTTTCAAAAAATAAAATAAACTAATTTTACAATAAGTAATAAAAGTAAGCTAAGTATACAGTGCTTCCACAGTGAAGCTTCAAAAATACAATACATCTAACACATGTCAGCATGGGAAGTCAAAGCAGACCCATTCCCGTTGGCGGCACCCGTTCACGAGCACGACGCATGATCCAGCCATTGCTTCGCTCAACCGTATTTGAGGGAACGTAACATTATAATATAAACCAACAAACGTACACACTTTCGCATTTATAATATTAGTAAGGATTATTATTGTTTTGAAACGCCATTTAATGACGACCTTAAAGTAATTACACCAAGGTCGACATTGTATGATATGTCGAAACAATATTGAAATAATACTACTTTAAGCGCTGGCCGCTGGTGGTATAGTTCCGGAAATACCAGAAAGGGAACAGGGCGTGAAGAAGTCTTTATATCACTTAAGTACATAATATACCTATTATCGTAAATACCGCTTCAACAAACAGGTTGGTGAAGAACAGATTTTCATCCCCTCTATATTTAGAGCTGTTTGTAAAAAACGGAAAATCTCCAAATTGCATTCGTGACATATCAAATTTTGATATCAGACCATATCAGACCAATGTGAACGTGTATATCATAATGCATCCGACAGATCTCTTTGAATTGGCCACGCTAGATGGCATGTTGTGAATAAAGCATGAGTTATTTCCAATTTAGCGTAAAAGCTTTTCATCATAAAAGCTGGGGTCATTTGTAAATACATTTTTTAACCTATTTCAAAAAGGAGGAAGTTATCAATTCAATGCGTATTTTTTTTCCATGTTACTCCATAACTACGTCAAATCTGGACCGATTTCAATTTTTTTAATTTGAAAGGACATATCATCAAGTTGGTCCCATTTAAAGGTGAAGATCTGATGAATATCTTCGGAGATGGAGGACGGAACTCCTCAATGAAAGAGCAAATCGCTCGCGGGCAGAGAATATGTAGATTGATCCTATGCAGCTACACTAAAAAGCTTCACTACTATATAGTGTAACGTAACGGAAATTGTCATAATGTCAACAGGAAATTTTATCATACATATCATCATCATCAGGAAAAATGCGTCCACTGTTGGACATAGGCCTCTTTTAGGTAGTACCAACGTTACATATGCTTGGTCTTTCGCATCCAATCGATGCCTGCCACTCGCTTCCGGATGACGTCACTCCATCTAGCCGGGAGGAGGGAAGAAGGGGTTTAGGGTCTTTATCATACACAGTTCCTAGGATTGCTATGAATTTCTTAATGTAAGTATTTGTATATATTTTGTTCTTCAATTATGTAGCAACAGAGCAACGAAACAACGTGTTTTTTTTATACCTGAAGTGTCGTGGGCTACTTTTTATCCCAGAAATACAAAGGGTTCTAGCGAGAAAGGGTTCTGTTCTGGGTGTATTTTCGTGTTTCCTTATATCTTATAGTAAATAATAATAATATGTAATATATGTTTACAAGAAGTAAATACATAATATTATGTTCAAACAACAGAAAAGAAAATAATATTTTTACTTGACTTCATTTGCAAAAGACAAAATAATATTTGTATAGAGTTAATACCAATTCCTAGAAATGTATTATTATGAAAGAAAAACAAAATATTCAATATTATGTTCAGTTCAGATCTCATAGTCGTTCCGAACTTACGTGAATTTTCTTTTTTGCTTTTGACAAACCGGATATTAAATGAAAGGCAATGTTTTCTTTTGTTTATTAAAAAATTTGCTTTATTATTAATAATTATTGATATTATTATTAAAATAATAATATCAATAATTATTGATATTATTATTTCCACTTCTCATCATCGTAAAGATCTTGTTTATGCTAATACTCGCTGATGCCCGCAACTTCGTCCGCATGGTTGTAGTTTTTAAAAATTCCATGGGAACTTTTTATCGTTTGGAATAAAAAGTAGAGCATTTTACTCTCGGTAATCAAATATAATCATACACGTCGATCCGTAGCTTTGTTATGGCGTGATTGAAGGACAAACAAAGAAAAAACAAAGAAATACACTTTTTCATAATATTTTTAAAGATGGCAAGGTGTAGGTACCTATTGCTAAAATGAATAAGCGCACTTAATACCTAATAACCTGATGGAAAAGGAAAAATAAAATATTTATGAAAAATTTTATTTGGTTGGTTTAATTTGGTTTACAAACGAAGCCTAATTTTTCATTTAGATTGAAAAAAAAAAGCTAAAAAAAATGTAGAGAAGGAAAATGTTGACCAAGAGCTATTTTTTCATACAAATGGTATTAATATTAATAGAATTTCTCATATCTACACATACAGAGCCCTTTGTCTTAGAGTGAAAATAAAATAGACAATAACTTAACACCGAGTACGACAAAGTTGCGAACATTAAAATGAAGAACAAATTTCGCACTGAGCGGAGGAAAGCAGTTAATGTGAAATAAAGCCTGACTGGCAAGCCAAGGGTGCGCGGATTAGGAAGTTTGAACGCCCCTGAACGAGCTGTTAACCGCTGTTCATGAAGTTGTCGACGAATATCGCGTACACGTTCAATGTTTAAACCTCATCAAACGTCTTTTCACAATGACTACAAACTAACCGTTCATTTCAATTTGGCGTCACGTCCAAAAAATTTAAAACGTAACAATAAAAAAAGTTTGAAATAAAAATTCTTTTCAAAAAACCGACTTCAAACGCCACTACATTATAAAATAATTTTATATTGTGCACGTTTGTTGAAGTCGGGCGGCTTGAGGAGTTGAAGGTAAAAATTTTTATGGGACCATTTCGCGAGCTTCCTTTGTCGATTAAAGAAAAATCGCGTGAATCGGTCCAGAAACCCTGGAGTAATCGGTGGGCATACATAGAAAAAAAAAAAAGATACCGGCCGAATTGATAACCTCCTCCTTTTTGGAAGTCGGTTAAAAACTCGGTAGTGACAATCGCGAGCGGTACGCTGCTATCTGTGTTTGTCACCTAACTCCTCTTAAACGGCTGGATCAATTTGGATGAAATTTTGTGTGTATATTTCAGTGAATCCCTGGATGGTTTGAAAATAGAATTTAATTGGTCTTATGACAATGGTGGCCTTTATATTTAATTTCCATTTCAACTAACACCTATGCTTACTATTACTAAATACAACACTATGTTATTATACTATACGCTTATTGTACGCTCAGAGGTTTAGTCATTAGAAGTTACACAAAACAATACTAACTACAATGCAGTTAACTCGAGCACGTTAGCATGTGTGTAACATAAGCAATCATAAGTTGCCTTTCATTAAACTCCCAGACCACAAACAAATGGATATTTGGCAATATTGGATGTGGGCCATTGAGCTAGAATCCTGGAGTGGCAAACGTCATAATTCATATGAGTACGTTTAAATTATTATTATCAGGTGCTCTATTCTCTAAAAATGATTGCAGCAGTCTAACGATCGCAATGAACTCAGATTCGCTGAATTTATGGCTTTTTTGCTGCATCAATGCATTTTAACCAATAGCGGGAGAGTACCAGCCAATTAGAGGTCATTGCGATCGTTACACAGATGTAATGAATTTTTTTTTGAATGCATAACTCTTCCAACTTTTGTTCGAAGAAGACAGTAGATGCATCTATTATATATAGCCTTTATATAGCCCTTTCGGTCTTCTGATGTTTCCGCGATGGACATATTGTATTAAAGACTTTATTATATACAAGATAACTTATTGCAATTTTATCGATGGATGACAACGCACTTGGATGAGGAAATTGCGTCACGTGATAAAAAATGCGATATTATTGAAACAGAGTAAACGCCAATTTACCTACTGAATAACAAAAGCTCAACTGGTAAATCTATGCATAAATAAGTCGATTTTGAGGACTACTGCTGCTCTTGTAATATGGCAACTCTCTGGTGTGTACAAACTGAAATTGGTTTATACCTTTTGTCTTATTGGTTTATACCCGAAAGAATCGGATTTACTCCGATTTGTTGCAAAGGGAAAATAAAATTCGGGAGTTCAAAGCTCTTGGTGCAAAGGCACATTTACATGAAGAGAGTTGTTCTGCCCTTGTTTTCCAAATAATATTGAATGCATAGTGTGTAAAAAAATGCTAATCTTTTTTGCTGTCCGGCTAATCGTAAAGTTTGTTGCGAAGAGTAGAGGTATACAATATGTCAGCTACAAATGCAGCGGTTTTAAAAAGTGTGTGCTTTTGTAGGTGGGGAAAAAAGTATTTACGCTTCTCCTTAAACCGCTTAACTTTTGAAACTTTAACTATGATTTAAGATTTTGTGTAAAAATGATAATATACTATAGAATTTTTAAACGTCAATCAATTGTGATGAATTTAGATGATGATCTACCTGATCATCATCTAAATTCATCACATTATGAAATGTCTATTCAAATTATAATCAAAAATTTGCGCATATTATAGTATAGGTACCTACCTAGCTTTAAAATAAAGCATTTTGGTTTTGATTTCATCGCTCTACCAATATTTTTTTTTACTTTTGGTTACGGATTAAACCTTTGAGTATTAATTAACCATAAAATATGATCTAATGGTTAAGCACTTGAAAGCTGATTCCAGTTCTCATTGGAGTTATTGATGTTCGGGACGGGAATCGAACTCTCTTGATGTGAATAGGGCTTTACATTGGGTGCAAGGGGTAATATAGAGACAAATTTATGTAAATAAAGCAAATGTACATCTTTACAGAGTTCGTTGCCTCCATTTGGGTGTTTCAAAGCAGATTATGAACTCAATAGCGATGTGGATTTACTTTAGTAAAAAGAATGTTGTTGTTGGCGGAGATAGAGTGGCAATGTAAAATAAATTGTAATGCTCTTAATGTGAACATGGAATAACTTTGTATAGTAAAATTATATAACAATCCTTACTAATATCCTTACTAACATTATAAATGCAATAGTGTGTTTGTTTATTTTGAAAATTTTTATCGGAGGAAGTCCATGTAATATTAAAAAAAAATAACTTAAATAAATTAATGTAAAACTTCTACGAATTATATTTACAAAAAATACACGCCGCCCAAGTGGTCGTTTGTTTCTTGGTTTGTCCTTCAATAACGCTACAACAGAGCTACGCGTCGACGTGATTTTTTGCATGGGTATAGCTGAGGACCTGGAGAGTAACATAGCCTACTTTTTAACTCGGAAAATCAAAGAATTCCCGCCAGATTTTAGAAACTAAATCCACGCGGACAAAGTCGCGGGCTTCAGCTAGTAAAAAATAAAGCCTCATTAAGCCTAACGGTTAAAGGTGCGGACTGAAAACTGAAAGGTCAACGGTTCGTATATTTCGTAATTTGTCTATGTACAGAACTCTAAAAAGTGAAAAAAAAAAAACTATACGAAGGTGGACACACTCTAGGTATTAACATTTTCTGTACATTTCTAAACTCATAAATCCTTTTTGCATGCGGTGCTCTTATTAATATACAATTAGGCAACAATTATAATTTGCTAATGTTTAAAACATGCCCGCGATTCGAAGCCCTTGCTAAGAAGAAACTGCAGATTGTCACGGAAAGTCAGAAAACACGACAAGTCTATGATATGTAGCCTTTTAGACATACGCGATTAAATTTTAATTTCTTTATGGCATAATATTATTCTATACAATGTCTTACTAGCACGCAAGAAGGTGTTTTTCTACTAATAAAACTTCTTAGTACCTATTGGCTTGGCACATAACGACGGCAAGAGACCTGATTGTATGGTACTAGTGTCATGGAGAATAGGAAGGACATCCTAGCTGCATCCCACTAACATACAGGCGACATCCTCTATGGCGAGCGCAGCAACTACTAGCGCCGAACGGGCCAAGAGGCGTATAAAAACTTTAATGGTAGTTTCATATTTGCGCCTTTTGGGGTGGAGACCTTGGGACCGTGGTACCCGGAGGCTCAAGCTCTATTTGAACAGCTTTCAAAAATGTCAAGGAGTCTACCGGGGATCCAAGAGCTGGCAGCTACCTTGAGCAAAGAATTCGTTTGTAAATCCAAAGGGACAATGCTGCCAGTATTTTGGGTACTATGATTTATTTTAGTTTTTATTTTAGAAGTAATTTAGAATTAAAGAAAAAATAAATATCTTTTCGGTTTATGTACAAAGAATATTTAATTTCATAATTATTATTTGCTTGTCATATAAACTGTGTAAATAGATATTTTAGGCTGGAATAAGCTTGTGGCTGACCCAAATTGTGGAAACCACAAGCTAATATTACAGTCCCGGAAATAAAATATAATAACCAATGTTTGAAAAAGTTTAAAGCTGAATATTGAAAATTTTGTGTAAAAAAATAAAGAAATGTATACAATAACATAATATCACGTACTAGCTGATGCCAGCGATTTCGTCCGCGTGGATTTAGTATTCAAAAACCCCATAGGATCTCTTTGATTTTCCTGGATAAATGTAGCTTTTGTCACTCTTCAGATCTCCAGGTCTGCATTACGAACCTATTGTAGAGTCTCGACATGTCATAAGAGCTACAAGTTAGCCTACATGAAATAAATAATTTTGATTTTTTTTTTCAAATAACCTATAAAATTACGTCGATTCGTATCTCTGTTGCGGCATGACTGAATGACAAACAAACACCTTCTCATTTATAATATACTAGATGATGCCTTCCTTCATCCGCATGAAGTAAGGTTTTTCAATTCCAAGTTCAAGTGGACTAAGATTTTTTAATTTCCGCAGGAACTCTCTCATTTTTCAGGATAAAAAGTAGCCTATATGTTATTCCAGATCTACTTCTGTAAACTCAAACAAGCCGAGATACTAATAATTACATATTTATTTCTCAAATAGCACAATTTTAACAAAACCCATAGTACAACTTTAGCAAAACCCAATAACCCATATTACAACTTTAGTAAAACCCGTGTGTCGTTCCCGGAGACTCAGCCAAAAGTCAGTCGCGGCCTACTGCCCACACCGAGGCAAACGCCGCCATCTTTCCCGCCTTTCGAGCACGCGGCGCTGACGTCTCGACCTCTGACAGCTGCCAAAGTGGCGCTGGCGTCGACTTCCGCACGTGCAACATCCGTTGTCGCTAACACGGCCGTCCTGCATGGTGACCGCCCCGGGCACCCCACGTGTCGGGAAATTACTACGGAGTATAAGAACAACTGTTAACTCATAAATCATTCTAAACACATACATATCCTTAGTTATTTTGCATATTCGTAAGGCTCATCGGAATATTTCGTCATGCGACCCCAGAATTCAATCAACATGACCATCCCACCTAAGGGAACTAGCCAAACTTAGGAGACAGATGTGTCATCGTTGAAAAGTTTGTGAAGACTGTCCATCATGCGACCCCGGAGCTCATTCAACATGACCATCCCACCTAATGGAACTAGCCAAACTTAGGAGACAGATGTGTCATTAATTGAAAACCACTTGCACTCAAAGAACATTTCGCTCACTTAAGTGTACCAAGTTGGTGAAGACCACTTGCTCTCAAAGAACATTTCGCCCACTTAAGAGTACCAAGTTCATCCTCAAGCTCAGGCGCTCGCAATCCAATGTGACATTCTTCACAAACCCCCTTATTGATTCTATTATTGCCCACAGAGCGTAAGTAACTAACTAATGAATCATAACAATATAATTTATAACTTTTCTAATCTAGATCACTCATCAATATAAATCCATGATTTCATATCTATCGTTGCTTATGATTTTCTTAACTTGGATTGGCTTTACTAACTCAGTGATACCAATTCAACTCCGTTAAACCATCAAAATAACTGTTCAACCACAAACACTGCAGCTCAGCCACCAATATTACAACTAAACCACAAGCAACACTAGTCAAATTAATAAACCAGTCCGTTACACGACACTTATTAAAACAATAACTTTAAATTAAGTCACATTAAATTCAATTTAGTAACCACATAAGTATGTACCAAAGATTCAAGAACTAATGTGTAACCATTTAATGACAATCGATCTTCTTGACTTTAGTCAAAACATTGATTAAATGACTGCTCGGTCTAACCTGACTTTATCTAATAATTCAAATAACCAGTATCACTTATGTACGTCAGCGATAGCAAGTATACATCACAAATATACTTCCACGGATTAATGAATCTGAACTTTTCTATTCAACAAATAAGTAACACCGACAAATAAAACCAAGTACGTATCTGTACATTTAAGTTTTGTCAACAACCTAAAGGTCGGAATACCATCGAAAGGAATACTACTCACTTTAATACCAATTAGAAATTTAACAAAAGGTTGCTTGATATTATTAGCGCATCAACACTTGTCAAAACTGGTTCTAACCAACTCTTTTATCCAAATACTTTAAAAACTTCAGCAAAATTAATCGAAACACTATCAACCTTATATGAGACGAACACAAGGCAATTAACCAATTTAGTTTTGCTTCATGACTAACTATTTCAGGATTTTAATTTCTACCTACATTTGCACAATATAATATTAATTTCACGCAAAGTTATTATGATTTGTAAAACAACCTTTGATAAACAGACTCTGCTATCCTTATTCGGAATACCGACACTTAAAATTTATTTGTCTACCCGTTTTTGTAACTGTTCATCTTTTTACGATTTAAAGATTTATCTTTACTCACTCAATTCGAAACATCAAAATGTCAATTCTATCACCAAAAACAAATTGGAAACGTCTTACCAACATTGTACTAGCTACCCGCCGATAAGCGTGGCAGTAACCTCATACCACAGGGATTTCACCATGGCACCGACAGGCAGCAACACGCCTGCTCAAGCCTCAACAATGCGCTTGGCAACAGACCGCTCGCCAGGTTGCGAGTCGATCTCGATGCACACGTCCAAACTGTAAACTTTAATATTAATTAGTGACCACTCATTAACACAAATGAATCCGCTTTCACGTTACGTTAAGTCTTATCAAAAAGATTTGTATTTTTACTAAACTGAACTGCTATAACTGACTACTAGATTTGGACGACAGCATTATTACAAACACGTAGGATAAACTTGTTAATTTTAATTTCGAATTCACACGTTTCAATTTGAGAGATTTTAAACTGACAAAACTTTAATTTGGACAAAAATACTAGAACTGAATACGTCAACGTGGCCAACACGTGCTTAGCTATAAATCTAAACACCAGCGGAACACGCAGGCATATACCACTTCTGATGTAAACTCAAACAAGCCGAGATACTAATAATTACATATTTATTTCTCAAATAGCACAATTTTAACAAAACCCATAGTACAACTTTAGCAAAACCCAATAACCCATATTACAACTTTAGTAAAACCCGTGTGTCGTTCCCGGAGACTCAGCCAAAAGTCAGTCGCGGCCTACTGCCCACACCGAGGCAAACGCCGCCATCTTTCCCGCCTTTCGAGCACGCGGCGCTGACGTCTCGACCTCTGACAGCTGCCAAAGTGGCGCTGGCGTCGACTTCCGCACGTGCAACATCCGTTGTCGCTAACACTTCTGTGCCAAATTTCAGCAGAATCGGTTCAGTCGTTGCAACGTGATTGAGTAACAAACATCCAAACATTCACATTTATAATATTAGTCGGATTAGTCGGATTTATACAGAATGCACATGAGCAAAGATTGACCTGGTTTTGGCGATTATATCGTTAGTAGAAACCTTGTAGAAACTAATACCTAGGTAGATATACTCAAAATTTATTTATTTCATGTAGGCTAACTTGTAGCTTTTATGACACGTCATAAATCTACCACCGGTTCGGAATGCAGATTCTGCTGAGAAGAGCCGGTAAGAAACTCGGCAGTTGCTCTTTTCAAAAAAATTTTTTTTTACAAAGCTATGCTATGTTTACAGTGCTTCCACAACAAAGCCTCAAAAATGCAAAAATGCATACATAGATACACCAATCCAACGCATGTCAAGATGGGCAGTCAAAGCAGACCCATTCCCGTTGGTGAATATACGAGTAGAAATATTATTCGTACTACCGCAGTAGATTTGTTCGGAATGCAGACTGCCATTCATACCTTAATACCGCTGGTTATATACACAAAGGTATAATAATATGTACCGTATTATATTGAAATAGGCAGCTTTACGTCAATTGTCGAGGATATTAATAAATACCCAAAATACCCTTAGCGTGAACAAAGCAGAATCACAACAAAAGTCCATTAGCCCCACTCATCGATGGGCGGATTAATTAATTCATACACTTTAACACCCTTGGTCAAGCTAACCTCAGGCCTGACTATATACCTTATTCATAGAAATCGATTTCCACTTATAAACAATATTCATTGTTTATGAGCTTTTAGTACGCTTAATTTTTTTTAACCATTCAGGTTCATATCAAGGGTTCTAACCCTTGATAAAAACCTGAACTGACCTTGGAAAGAGTTTGCTCTCTGGATGCTAATTTTTACAGTCTATCGTCAAAGACGTGCCGCCAAGCGATATGGGTTGAATTTATACTGCCATACCCCTTCCAGGTTAGTCCGCTACCATCTCAGACTACCGTCACTTACCATCAGGTGAGATCGCAGTCAAGGGCTATCTCGTCATTGAATAAAAAAAAGGGAAATAATAAAGTGTGTATACTAAATAGCAACATGTTTCCGCTATGGGGTTCAAATGACCGTTTCCCCTCAATAAGCTATAAAGAACCCTCTCACGTAGCAATAAAATATACATATTTCAATCTCAAGGGCCGCAAATGACACAGGGTGATACAAATTACAGTATAGCTTTCGGGAACTATAAAGGGGCTTTAACTATGAGTACCTACCTACAAGATTGAATGGATTTTTCAGGATTTTTTTTTGACGTAGCAAAGTAGTTTTATCGATTCAGTCATGGTCTAACTACTTTGTCCAACCGATTGGACTACCTACGGGCTTTCGGTAGGGGCAGTTGTCCAAATATTTTTTTAGTTGGACAATGACTCTACAACGAGACCAATAGTCCAACTGATTTAACCTTGTTTTTCAAAGTTTGCAAACTTTTGGGCTATAATCCTACTAATATTATATCCTACTTGTAAGTAATATTGTAAAGGCGAAACTTTGTATATTATGTTTGTATTTGTGTGTGTGTGTGTGTGTATGTTTGTTACACCTTCACGATGCTCCTCCTGCTATACTAACTTTTGCCCGCGGTTTCGCTCGCGTTAACTTCAATTTTTCAAACCTCTATTTTATCACATTAAGGGTCAAATTTTCAAAAATCCTTTCTCAGCGGATCTCTACTTCATGATATAGCTATCTGTATGCCTTTCAGTGATTTGAGCTGTGCGATGATAGATCAGTCAGTTAGTCACGTTTCCCTTTTATATATTTAGAAGATTATTAGTCCGTCAATCCGTTCAAACCCTTCTCGTTAGGCAGTAGACCCATGCCCACGGCTGGGCGGGCGGACAGGCTGAGATAAATTCAAAGAAAGAAAGCCCTTGTTTTTCTCTAATCTCTGGGGTGTCCCTGGTTAGTATAGCGGTCATTTCGTACAGACATCTAATCTGGCGTCTGATAATGCCCGCGCCCTCATTTCGATCTTATCTCCGCGTCATTACCGGTCTCCAACATGCCGTTCCTTGCATCTTATACAAGCTTACAACTTTGTTCAGAATACAGAATATAGCAGAAATACAGCCAAAACTGTTTAAGACAACATCGTTTGGACAAAAGCTACTGGATTTCTGTTCGTTTTAAAGAATAGAAAAAGGTTTCTCAGTCTTTCCGCAAGCACTAACATTTTCCGCTTATTTTGAGGGGCTGAGGATATTAGTCAATTTCAGCATGGCTAATTTCCTTTTGTATAAAAAAAATACACTTTCGCATTAGTACCTAAGATTATTAGTGAGGATAAGAATTCAACGTATTATAACGTAACATGATATATTTCATGAAACGAAATTGTATCGCTACGTTTATAACGTATTTTATTCCGAAATTCGTTTCAACGCTCGGTCATACAATACACGATCCTAATGCCCATATTCGCGAGTTTTTGCGCTCATCCGTCATATTACATTTTTGGAGAGACGGAAACATGAGCCGAAATAAAAAACACAAACATCATTGTCTGTGTTTGGTAAAGAGTTGGCTCGTAAACAAGCAATAAACGTCGCGTATATCACGGGGTGGGGTGGGGACAGCTCTATCGCTGGTTACAGTAAATTCGCTTGTAATTTTTTTCCCCAACCCGCCTTATTTATTGTTTCCGTTTAATTGTGCAAGTTTCGTGTTCATCATCGGTTTCAATGAGGGCAAATGCATGCGAATTTATGTTGTCTAGCCTTTGTGTGGAAGTGTTTTGGCACTTGTTTTTGAAGTCCTTTGTGAAATGAACATTTATTTCATTTTATAAAGGAGCAGTGATAGCCTAGTGGTTAGAAACTGCGGTCTCCTGTTCGGGGCTCGCAGGTTCGATTCCGGGTTTGAGCAGTTATTAAATATCACATGCTTCAACGGTGAAGGAAATCAGCGTGAGTGTATCTACACATCTGAGAGTTCCCTATAATGTTCTCGAAAGTATGTGAAGTCCGCCAATTCGCTATAATCTATCTTTGTGCCACAGCCAAATCGGTTTCGTCGTTGCGGGATTATTGAGTAACAAACAACCATCCATCCATCCATCCATACATCCAAACTTTCGCATTTATAATATTAATAGAATTTAGTCAGGAAAGCCATCTCAAAAAATCCTTTCGCCAATATACAGAAAAAGGTCTTTCAGAAAAGATTTCACAATAAATTCAAACTTCAGGCTATGACTGCAAAGCTGGGCGAGCTAGTAAAATATATTTAAGAAGAAAATCCAATTATAACAACATTAATTAAAGAGATAAATTATGTCGGAAGAAGTTTGCTCCAACTTGCGTCTTAATCCGGAGGGTGTATCAAGGAAATGAAAGTACTAAGAAGTACTTAAGCGTCCTCCGAATGGATCTGTATCAATCGCTGCTTCGACCAAAATCCTCGTTCGAAAGACATTTATGTAGTTAAGCCGGAAGGTAAACATCCTGTCGTGGCACACCCTTCTCGATATATAAAATACTTTGAGAATACGCCACTAGTTTTAATATTTCCTTTATTATGTTTTGATTTATTTTGAAGGAAAATCCAAGATAAAATTCATAGTTTAATAGTCGGCTTAATGAATATTGATTTTGCTCTATGCTGATAATAATATAGTCTATGTCATTAAGTAATATTCCAAGAAACACTTACCCACTTTTTATAACTAAGGACTGTTAAGATTTGCAAAATTGTACTGACTCAAAAACTTATAGCAGAGTAGTTTTAAATGCTTCGCCTATCTGCCTCGTTTGTCTCTATATTACAGCAAGTTTTTGTTATACTTGCTTTCTAGAGTTAACTTGCTTTTATTTGTTGCCTTATGTTACGAAATACGGTCTCTTTAATACGTTAGCTATCATCAATAGACATCTCTTCTTTTGTTACTATTAACTTAACGTCCATTCTCAGAGTGACAACGTCCCTGGCGCAGTAGTGAACGCAGTGGTTTTGTAACTGTCTCGGGTTCGATTCAAAGCGGGAGCAATTTGAAAATTTATAATTTCTGAATTGTCTCTGGTCTGGTCTGGTGGGAAGCTTTGGCCGCGGTTATATACCACCATGGCGTGTAGAAACAGATTAGGGGTATGGGTTAAATGTACACTGCTATACCCTTTCCAAGTTAGTCCGCTGTCATCTTAGACTTTTTTTCTTCGGATTTATGCCTGTTGGCAGGGCATGCCCGACACGGAACCGCGTTGCATTTCTTCATGCCGACCACTTTATCATATAATCTTAGACTGCATATCGTCACTTATCATCAGGTGAGATCGCAGTCAAGGACTATCTTGTCATGAAATAAAAATAAAAAAAATAGTTCTATCCAAATAATATTTAATTGCTACGTACTAATTTCGACTTCAAAACTAAAGCTCATCAGGTTGTTTAGACTTAAATCTCTTTGGACTTACAATTTTGCGTAACAAATTCGAGAGCGTTTAGGAACAAGAAGGCGGGTTGTGTAGCCCCTAGGGTCGAATCCCCTCTGAATGGAAATAGTTTCGGCCCGGGGGAATTACGATCGGCTCCGGGGTCACTGAAATGAATTCTGATTTTGCTTTTTCTATACAAATGTCGACGGATTATTTGTAAGCCGTGCCCGCTTTCGCCTTTATGCACAAGCTTACTGTTTCCACAATTTTGGTTATGAATATTTTACCTACCTTTTCAGGTGGCCTATATGGCGTATCCGTAAGATTCTTTTTATCTAAGATATATATAAATTATTTGTATTGACCATATCAAGTAAACGGGAATACCTACTGGTTTGGACTCTATTTTTTCTATTAAAGCTCCTCTCGAGAGGAACGTTTATGAATTTTTTCAACGAATTAAGGGTAATTTTTTTCATAACTTTCTATTTTTTATTATTTTGAAATGTACATATTATTTTTGAATTTGAACTAGGTAAGTAATTTAGCTCATTAATTTAGGAATTATAAGGATATACGCGCACAGATAGCCACTGACACTGATAGAAAAACTTGTGAAAATTCACCCAAGAAGACTAGAAAGACCTCGCTTTGCTCGATAAACAAAGGATAAACAAATAACACGAATAAATGTTGACCTTAAAATAGAGAAGTTGTCGTACCTAAAAATTTAACGCCTTTCTTAACTTAGGAACAGCTGATGCTTTAAAAAAAATTTATGCATGTATGGCTTCACCACTAAAGCATCTTCAAGACTTAGAACTTTACTCTTAAAATGAAAACGCATTAAAACTTTCCACAGTAACTTAAGAATCCCTCGTAAGCTTCAGCTCCCATACAGTCGAAGTCTTGGTTAAATTTAAAACTATACGTGGGATTGATCTACAAATATAATGAAGACCGTGCTTTGAAATTGGGTTTTATTTTCAAATATCAACAGAAAAAGAATTAATTTAAATTGAGTAAAGAGTCGAATTCTACAGTGAGTAGGTACCTAGTGTAATTTTTTTTACCTCGCTCTATTTTTTCCGTTTTACAAGAAACAACCAATACCATACCAATTTTTCTAGTTTGGCCGATTTTAGCAAAATAAGTTTTTTTTTTCTATGTGCATCATGAGTTTCCGCAAAATACCTTATCCAATAATTTTCTTAATTATACTTTTTATTGGATATTTTTGATTGATATTAATTTGACACTATAGGGTCTAAGTTAAAAAGAGCTTCGTTTTAATGGAAATTTACGTGCGAGTAGGTAAGTATAAATATTTACACAAGCTTACGAGAGACTTTAAACTATTAATGGTAGCTCTCGTATCTCGTAATACTTTTATCCTTTCAGTATAAAATATAAATAATTCGCCTTATAAAGAGGTTATATTCCGTTCAACGATAACGCTCAATGGCCGCCATTTACATTCCACTCTGCTTCGGAATCACCGCCAATAACACCACTTACTATCCGCGTAATTAGAGTGTAGTGTTATCGGAATACAGGTATTTTCGTTAATTTTTGTTGTTTGTTTCACACTTCAAACTATTGTTTGCTTACTTCGTCCCGCGTAATTTTTTTTTTTTGCATAGGTACCTACCTCTTCTAGCTAAAAGCGTTATCGTGATTTATATTGCAGGGTTTGGACTCTGGAGCCAATCGTTAAACGAGAGGCAGAAGTTTTTGCGTATTTAAGGTAACAGACAAGCAGACAACTTATTCTTATATGTATTCCTGGTAGATAACAGGTACTACTCATATTCTAGGATTTTCAAAAAGAAGCAAAACGCTATTTTCCTATTTTTAATTGTTTGATCTGCTGCTTACTGAAACTTCTTTTATTGATTATTATTCATTGAAGGGACAATATTTCACCATCGCCGAATAAAGTTAAACCGATGAATAAATACGTATGATGTTCTGACAATTTTTGTATTGAGAATCTGTCAAAAGTCGTATTTATTCGTCGATTAAATGTCACTCGACGATGGTGTTATCCTTACTTCCTTACTAAACTTACTTATTCCTTCCTTACTTATAAATGCGAAAGTGTGTTTGTTTGTTGGTTTGTGGCTTGTCCTTCAATCTCGCTGCAACAGAGCAACGGATCGACGTGATTTTTTGCATGGGTATAGTTAGGGACCTACTTTTTATCCCGTAAAATTAAAGAGTTAAAGGAATTTTAATAACTAAATCCACGCGGACAAAATCGCGGCCATCAGCTAGTTGACTCCATATCGAAAAGTGAAAAATACAAAATCTTGTAAAAATAGTAAATAGGTACCTATGTCTATTTTTACAAGATTTTGTATTTTTCGTGGAAAGTTCAGAAATCCTTTATCTTTATAACACGAATTGGAAATAATTTGACTTTATAGGGGCTGTTTCCGTTGAACCACGTCGCCCTGATATGAACCGCGGCCTCAATTTCCCCCATTTATATGCAGTTGTGGTTGCGGAATAACCACCAATAACACCACTTGCTTATACCCGAATACCCACATTTTAATACAAATACCATCTTCTATCTTAATACAAATTTTTAACAATGGATTTGGCGTGTACTTACTTCGTAGTCATATTTTTAACCAACTTCAAAAAAAGGAGGAGTTTCTCAATTCGTCGGAATCTTTTTGTTTTTTATGTATGTTCCCCGATCTCTCGAAGACGCCCGCGTCCAAATAAGTCCAGACCTATTTGGAAAATTCTTTTTTTGTTTGAAAGGGTATACCTACTTTCCAGCTGGTCCCATTGTCATCAGGTCAGGATCTGATGATGGGATCCTGGATAACTCTTTTTTTATAGGCACAATTGATATACTTTGTAGTGGCGTTTGAAGTCGGTTTTTACGTTTATTATAATCAACGCATTTTTGGGTCCTCCATCCCGCTATAAAACATTCTGCATTCAAATTATTATTCCATCTGTTTGAGCATCAGACACACAGACAGAAAAAGTGGTCAAACTTATAACACTCCATTTTACGTTGAAGGCCAAAAAAAACGTTATATGCTTGCGCCTATTTGTAGTTGGCAACAACTCTATTCACCCTACATCCTTAATCTCACTCAGTCACTTACATAGGACACTAGCATCTCACTTTCAACGCCAATCGGCAATTAGGGTCCCCGAGATTCACTAACGAACTTTCTCAGCTACATAGTGAAGATTCTGCAACTTCTTAATTAGGCCAACCGACGATTGCCGAACTTCTCGCGAAACTGCTGCATTCTTGATTAATTTCACAATGTAAAATGTAAAATTATACTTCCGCTTGCGTCATACTTTTGTCAGCAACGGAGACGCGGGATAAATGAATTTCACTAATGAACACTCCTTAACTACGTTTTATGGTTTTTATGTTATAATCTTGTCGATTGAGAGTAAAATTAAGGCTTCTTTTGCTTCTTACTGCCATAATACAACTTTATAATTTATTAAATGATATCCGCGACTTTGAACGCATAGATTAAGGATTTTTGAATTCCGCGAGTCTTTGGTCTGGTCTGGCGGGTGGCTTTGGCCGTGGCTAGTTACCACCCTACCGTCAAAGACGTGTCGCCAACGGTCCGAGCACGATGGCGTGTAGAAACCAATTAGAGGTATGTTGAATGTACACTGCCATATCCCTTCCAAGTTAGCTCGTTATCCTAGACTGCCACTTACCATCGTCACTTACCATCAGGTGAGATCGCAGTCAAGGACTATCTTGTCATCGAATAAAAAAAAGTTCTTACCTTTTCTCGCTTAAATGCCTTAGTTCGAGGCAAACCTATAGTTCTAATTCATGTAATATAATATTACGTGTCACTATGTTAGTCACTTAAAGTGCACTTTCATCTCACTTCGAACGACAATCAGCAAGGAGAACCTTCAAGCCACACTAACGAACTTTCTTAACTAGGCCGCGGCCGGCAGCGAACGTGCGTCACAACTTCTTAATTTAGTCCAACCGACAACTTTCGCAAGGTTTCTGCATTGATAATGCCGTTGAGTAGCAGCACTTATAGTGGAAAGATACTTATTTTATGGACGACCAACAGGTTACAATAAATTAAAAACTAAAAAAAGACGTGTGGCACTCGGGGACTGCCGCGGTAAAGCTATTGCATAGCATTTTTTATCAATGCCATCTCTCATCAAGAAAATGCGCCATCTAGCGGCTCACCGTAGAGGAGTCTCGTGTAGGTTACGGAATTTCTGGATTCGGTCTCCACGCTGGCCCGCGATAGAAGCTATGCAATAGCTTAAAAAATACATGTTAAATAAATAAGTTATTATGCAGTAATGTAGACCTACTTACTGGTTGCCACAACATGCTTGAAGTTTAAAACTACTTGAAAAGAATGACGAGCAAGCAGATACGATACAAACAGTTAATTGAAATACCTACTTTACCTTATACGTCTTTGAATTCTTTGTCACATTCATAGCAACTGTAATTTTCTTCTATCCGTATTCGGCGATATCAGCCAATTTTCACAGAGATTAGCCATCTGCATGGGAGATATTATAGTGCACAAGTGTGTGCGTAAATACAGGCTCTATCTTTATTCCCGAGGAGAATATAAGCCAAGTTCAGCTTGGCTAATATTATTCTTTAAAAAAAACAAAAACTTGCCGACTGGGCAATATTAATAACTTATTGATAAGAAATATATCATTATTAGCTGATGCCCGCGACTTCGTTCGCGTGGATTTAGTTTTTAAAATCCCGCGGGAACTCTTTAATTTTCGTAAAAATTGTATTGAAAGTATTCGCATAGGATAATAGAAATAGAATAGAACAGAAATATTTTTTATTCAAATAAACTTTTACAAGCACTTTTGAATCGTCAATGAATCTACCACTGGTTCGGAATGCCTTTCCTGCCGAGAATAGCCAACAAGAAACTCTTGCTCTAATAGATTTATAAATACATATCAAAAATTCCGACGCCGGCGGGATTCGAACCCACATCTCTCTGGGAATCGCGCCCGAGTGTGTTATCCGTTACACCACGGATCGACAACTGTAAGTTGTCGCTACTAGATGTCGCTAACAGTTGCTATAAAACTGATTGAAAAAAAAAAGTAGATACATATCACTAATTTCGTGGCTGACGTGTGGTTCGCCGTGATGTAACGGATAACACACTCGGGCGCGATTCCCAGAGAGATGTGGGTTCGAATCCCGCCGGCCTCGGAATTTTTGATATGTATTTATAAATCTATTAGGTTATTTCCTTTAAGTGTAGGTTAACACTTCAATAAAAAATTAAAAACTCTTGCTCTTTTCAAAAAAATAAAATTTTGAAACTATGCTATGTATACAGTGCTTCCACGATGAATTTTCCTAAGTCCAATACAATACAAGTACAAGACATGACTATTTCTTTCCGTTTGCATTCGATAAACTTTTCCTGTGTGACGCCTTACCGAATTTTTTCATCAGAGAGCGATATTTTGGTTTCTGTAATTAAACAATTAAAATACGCTCGCATTTCACTATTTAGTCGGCAATCAGCGAGTTTCACTATCAAATTCTGCTAACTCGTCGGTAACGATGCTGCCTAACTTCTTAATTAGGCTTCCAACTCTAATTGTAGTAGAACTTTTCGTTAGGTTTCAACATTTTGAAATGAACAAAATGAAATTGTTTATTCGAACACTAGCTACTGTTTGCAACTTTGTTCGCAGTGATTTTTTTTTTAAAGAATATTAGCCAAGCTGAACTTGACTTATATTCTTCTCTCCCCTCTAAATAAACGAAAAGCTTGTTCTAGGTGTGGATACGACAATAGTGCAACGGGTGGGGCACGAACCTGCGACCTCTCAGTTTTCAGTCTGCACCTTTATCGTTTATATCTATGTATTTTATTGTGGTGATCTGATACATCCAATATATATTTTTTTATTTAATGAAGATTAATATTGAAGGTTTTTTTTATTATTAGCCATGATTTCTCCTCCCCCCTCCAAATAAGCGGAAAGCTTGGGTTAGGAAAGGGTACGACAAAAGTGGTTGCACTATTATCGTACTACCCTTTCAAAAATCGGCTCGGTAGGTAGTGGGCTACTACGCTAATGCGATGCTAAGATGGAACATACATGAAAAATCATACATATATACATACATATCCACAAACACACGTCACAACCCTTCCTTTCAGCTTTGTCGAGGTCGGATAAAAAGTGTACGATGAAAAGTCCATTGGGGGTAAATGGGGTCGCTGTTATGACTAATGCTTTTACTGAACTCTATGGACCATCTCGTTTCCCCCATTGTTTACTTTCAATACATGACTTTGAGTAATAACGACTATCTCCACGCTGGCTTGTGGTCAGTTTGTGGTTTTGTAGATCGAGTACAACTACGTTGGACCATTATCGTTGCAATTTCGCCTTTATTGCTCCATCAATAAGAGCTGTGGGGGGTGAAAACATATTTACTTTATTGTAAGGTTACGTTGAAATTGCATCCTATATACCACGCTACGCCTGAACGGCTCATAATGTGGCTCATAAATCATTTCACATACAAATACTTGGCTTCCTCTCAAACGTATGTGGCATGGTGGTGGTAAATGGTAATACTGCTTCAATATTCTCATCGTCGCCAACCGATAGACCTTTCATTTTATTGCGAGACTAGTGGACGCCCGCGACTTCGTACGCGTTTCGATGGGGCCGCCAGTTCGGAAAGCAGAGTTTTCTGAAAAGAGACAGCAAAAAGCTCATGAGTACCTTATCAGCTCATAAATTAATAACTTTAATCTAGAACATGTCAAAGTACAACCTGTCTTTTACATAAAGTACATAAAGGAAAATTATAGGTGTTATAAGTGCTTATTTTATAGGTAGACAGGTATTTTGTGAAAAAATAAAGTACATCAAGCCAACATGCATAAACTACACGTCATGACAATAATGCTATAATTAATAAGCAATTATTTCTTAGTAAATTAAAAGCGTGCTCGCGATACTGATTCCTTACAAAATAGAAATTGCATTTAGTCACGTCAGGTCAGGAAACGCCGCAAACATATAACATGCTCTTGCATAAAAATAGCTGAATTTTGATTTTATTACTTCCACTTTTATTGCTTAAATTAATTCACGAAAACTTTGTGAATAGGTTACTATAAGTGTTACCTTTTATGTAATTAATGCCTATACTGAAATAATTACAAATACCACTCATCTCAGAAATTATGGGTTACCAGTACTGTAATTTTTGAGCGCGCATTATATCGCGGACAACAAACGCCGATACCTACACCCGCAGTAGGTATGGCGCGCCGCAATCGGCGGTTGGTAGGTATTCACAATTATTTTCACGAATTAAAAAAATACAAAGCAAGTCATACCCAACGGTGAAATAAATATTCAATTGTTTCTTAAAAAAAGTTAGAGGTCTATCCAGACAGAAAATGAATAACTTGTACTTGTGCCAACGAGTTCTTTTCATCGCCGTTCGTTTCATTGCCACGCTCGTTCGTTTCATCGCTGCGTTCGTTCGTTTTACTTCTCTATCCCAAAGGACCGTTAAATATTTCAATAAAAATTGAATTCGTATGTTTATTAGAGTCCATTTTAATGAGTTTTTCAGAAACTCAACCTCTTACTGCAATCTAGAATTAATCGAACTAATGCAAATAGTTCGCGAACCCACTTCCTACAGCTTAATTAACATTTGTTAAGTCGAACAAGTAAACGTTTAAATATTTATACCTAGTAGCTTTGTTAGATTTAATCAATACATTTCCTGTAGCCCCTGATCCTAAATGTAGGAACTTTACCATTAATTACTAACGAGAGAACTATTTGCGAAAGATTTGTACTAATTCCGTTGTAAACAACCTCTAAACTTTACAAAATTAACTGCTCCAAAAATAAGGATGTCTTTTTCACAATATATAGAAAAGGAATATGAATTTAGTGCAATTTAGAGAATAGAATTACTAACTGACTAGTAGGTACTATTACTATTCAAATTCAAATTCAAAATTTATTTATTTCATGCAAGCTAACTTGTAGCTCTTATGACACGTCATAAATCTACCACTGGTATTATATCAAAGTTTTAAATAAACCAGGTATTGGTAGCACTACGTAATTGCCATCGGCGAAGGCGTACGGCGGTCACCTTGGACCGATATACATCAAACATAGCTAAAAATACTTCCGACTGATTCACCTTTCAATAAAAAACAAAATCAAAATCGGTTCATCCGTTCGGCTGCTACGATGCTATAGACACACACACGCACACGCACACGCAGACGCACAAGCACACTCACACACACACACACGTCAAACTTATGAAACCCCGTCGTTTTTGCGTCGTTTAACCCCCGGTTAAAAACCTAGGTAAGTATAATAAAAATCTCAACGAGAGTATAAATTTCTAAAAATAATTAAAACAATGTAATAGGACGTTTTCAGGGTGTGTCTTATTTGGGCGGCGATTAAAAATGTTTACACAACTAATGAAAACACCATGACGTGACAATGCACAGCAATGCGGCGTGTAATTACATGGGCGCTTTTACACTGGGATGGGATGGATACGACTTTTCCAGCAATTTTACTATTTTCCGTATTCCAAAAGGTGTAATCCTACTAATATCACAAATACAAAAGTTTGGATATATGGATGGATGGATGGATGGATGGATAGATGTTTGTTACGCAATCACGCCGCAACGACTAAACTGATTTGGCTGGGCACAGAGACAGATTATAGTCTGGAATAATACATAGCTTTTTATCTCGGAAAATAAGAGGGTTACCGCGGGAATTAAAAAACCTTAATCCACGGGAACGAAGTTTCGGGGCTTCAGCTAGTGAGTAAAAGTTATACACGGTATGTGAATTCACTTTCTGTTAAAGACGAAGCCATAATCTAGAGCTAAGTTGATGTTCAGTGCGAATTCGTGGGCAGTTTGAGCCTTGCTGATATTTGCGATGTTTCCAAGTAGAAATTGTGTTAAAAATTCCTCTAGAGTTGTCGATTTGCCCTTAAGCTGGTACCTAATATATTATTAAATAATAATACATAATACATAGGTGTAATTAAATGCTTTGCATGGTGGTGACATACTCGTAAGCTACCGTTTATATCGAAGAAACAAAGCTTTCCCATGGAATTTTTAAAAACCTAGCTCCATACGGAGTTATGGAGAAAGTCACGGGCAAAAGCTAGTAGAAAATAATTATATCGTAAGTTTCTGCGTTTTCCGTGTGTCCTCTGCCTGCGACCTTCGTAACTAATATAAAGTTAACAAATAATAATAATATTATTTATTTAAATGCGCAACAAAAATCAACCACATCGCCTCAAGGTGTTATGTTATTATATGGCAATAATAAAAAGTAGTATAAGAAATTATGTTATATACAAATAACGTGTCGTACTCGTCCCGCTTCGTGTGATGAAATGTGATATCCGTGGAAGCAAAAGGAGTGGCATTTATTTTGGTGCGGTAAATTTTTCATTTAATTTAAAATACTGCAATGAATCGAACATTTTACCTATAATATAATTATTATTATAGGTGTTATAATTGAAGTGTTTATTCTGAAGTTAATAAAGCTAATTTTTTTATTCGTTGACTATCTTAGTCCTTGATTGCGATCTGATGGTAAGTGACGAAGATGATAGCGGGCTAACTTCTATGGTAAAATGAGAGTTATTATATTGTTTATTAGTTTGTATTTCAATCAACGCGAGTCGCAACGGAGCAATGGATCAAGATGATTTTTTGCATGGATATATTTTAGGACCCGGGGAGTAAAATAAACCGGGACACTTTTATCCCGGACAAACTTACTCCATGCGGATGAAGTCGCTGGGAAAGTGTAATAAGTATAGTCCTTGCAATTCACGAGGGCGCGTGAGCTTTACTTGTGGTTATATCGTGTACATGTACATGCACATTGTGTAAGTGTGCGTGCCTGTCAGGAGCCTAGGTGGGAGCGGTCAAACGCGAGTAAGCTCTCGCTCACACTTATACAGATACAGACACACACACAACCATTAGCCACGCGCCCTCGTGAATTAAAAGAATTATACATTTAAAAAAATCTCGTTTAATACTCTATGGTACTCTTTCTACCTACGTAGGTATTTGGTGCAATCCCTCCTAGAAATTCAGTTTTCATTTGTATTTAATTTCATCTCTATCTAACTACGCATCGAAAAGTTCTAGCTAACATAAAATTTTATGCTTGTTACTCCGATTTTGATAGTTTATATCCAAAGTTGAATATAATTTTGAGTTTGATAGTTTAAGCCAATTGTTATTATAGTCATAAAGTAAGACAATATAAAATCGAAGATAATACCGGGACAAAAGTTTGCAAAACGATTCTGAGGTTAAAAATAGGAATAAGTAGTACCTACAAAACTGTACTATGAATTTAAAAACTGCTTTAATTAATTATATTTCAGGCCACACTGTCGATCTCTTTATTATTATGTTATTCCTTACTGTAAATAAAATTACCAATTTTGGTATATATTGGAAAGTTCGTGTGTAAATAAAATGTAAATAACAGACTTTTGCAAACAAACATCGAGTAGGGAAAATTTACTCAATAGTTATATCATAGTTTGTAAGTTCATATATGAATGCAAATAAATGAAATGAGAATGAAAGTTTGGCAACTATGAGAGAACTGATACACGTACAACCATACGATAAATACACAGAGACACTTAATCAAAATTCCTGGAATAGTCAGGTAGCGATTGAATATTTCAATTCGTAGAAGTTAAAATAAAGTTCCAAGCCAGCGTGAAGTTCATCCTATATCTTATGGAGATGAAGACACTCCGCGAGAGGATTTTGCATTTCAGTATTCAGAATAATAACTAACATATGAATTTATGATGAACTAGCTCTTGTTTGTTGTTACGCCTGTGTTACGGGTCTAGATTCTTGATTATTTTAATATAATTAATGACCCATGTCTTGAGTGACTGACTTGGAAAGATTTTTCTGATTTCTACAAGAGATTTTTTCATGAAATGAAATATTCTATTTGCAAGAGCATGGGTAACATAATTAAGACACATATTCAGTCAGACGACAACTGACATACAAAAATAATAAAGGAGTTACTTAAAAACTACAGATTAAAGTTTCCATTCTACAAAATCATTACACATTTAATATCCATCTAAAAGTAAAATAAAATAATAATATAAACGTTGATCTCTTTCGGTCTGGGTGCAGATTTCTTTCAGAAACAGAAAAACGCATGCGGAAGTTACGTGTCTATCTTCAGCGTTTTGTCCATTCACATTTGGCGCTCTAGTCCAATTTTACTCGGAAATTTTTATTCACAAGCGTTTTTGATAGATTTGCCCCTAGTCTTAATTAGGTATTGAATTGATAATTATAAGTTCATTATTACGAACATAATTTTGGTATCGCAACTAGAAGATAGCGTATCTTCTTCCAAAATTAAGTCACGTTTTTTATTGTAAACCATCAACTCCCTGAAACCTAACAACAAAGTTACACAATATTTAGCCAAAAAAAAAAAAAAAAAGGCTTTACAGTTTTCCTTATAAATATATACAACCATAATATAAAACGTGACCTTACTTAATCAGGCCGTTATAATTCGGAGCAAGTCTGCTTTGCGATTTCTAAACATCTACTAAGGGCTCGTTTAGAACTACGCAACGTCATGCGTGCGACCGACGCTAGAAGCAAGACATACTCGTAACGTCTTGCTTTTTACTATTCCTAAGAAGTCACTCACGCAACAGTGTCCACCGTTTTTTTGAAGTGACTTTCTCATCGCGTCGTCGTTCGTGAATGTGAACCTAAGCGGAGTGAATTTATACGATTTCTATGTAAGTCATTACTTGAAAACAATAAAAACACAGATCATTAATTTAAATATTTCGTCTTAAATCCGAGTTTAGATACAATTTTCTTGGAATAAATTTTTCCTAATGATTGTTTCAAAATCGGAAAGGAAATAAAAATAATTTATTTGTATGAACATGGAATGATATAATTTCTCACTTCGCAAGCAACTTTAATTGCCCAGCCCATATTTTATCAGTATACAACACTAAATAGTCGTATCATTCTCATTTAAGTAGCATCTCTAAAAATAAGCGTCGCAGTAGGTTAGTAGATCAAATGTTTATTTACGTTTAACCCCGCTACGCGACAGTCGCGAAACTACATAACATTATGAACGAGCCCTAAGGTTATGGTTAAAGCCGTCTTCATATTAAACCAATGAGTTGTGCGGATGACTTGAAGTAATAAATTAATGTAGAGTATTTATGTTTATGACGTTGGAGAAATTAATTTAGGGATGTTTGTAATAATATGGTTGTTTGCTGATAATAATCTATGGGGAACTACAGTACCTACTTATGCTATGATTGTTAATTACTGGTTTTGTTATATACGTCAAGAGAGGGTTATTTTTAATAAACCATCTTGGGTCGGTTATCTTGTCCTATAATCCAGATAATATGGAAGCATCGTTCAGTCCAACACACATAATGATGTATGTACTTACATAAGGATAAGCTCCGGTTATTGAACCCAAAACGCATCGCACTATTTAGATCAATTTTGTCATGAAACCTCTACTTGTTGGACTTACTATGTCTCCCGCTGTGAAAAATCCAGGTAGGTATCTCGGGTTTCGTATCTGGGATAAAAAGTATCCTATATTGTTTAAGTAGCCTACACGGTACCTAGAAAAGATTCATAATAATTAACCTCAAAAAAATTATAAGGTACAAGTATTAACTAATTAATATATATATAGCTACTCGTGCTGATTCACTGATTCACTCATTCACTCACTCACTGACTCATTGATCACCTCTCCTGTAAAATTTTGTATGGAAAAAAATTTTTTCACGCATGGTTTCGTATAGAGGACAAAAATTCATTCGGAGGAAAAATATGGAGAGAGCTGATGATTGAGGATTTCGGAGACGTGTGATGAGCACCGGCCAGGGTATCGAAGATAGGTGGGGGGTGTTCAACCAAATGTCACTCGAAATCTCATCCAATTGGCAAAGAGCCGAAAAAAACTTCCAAAATGGCGGATTCAAGATGGCGGCCATACAAATTTCGTCGGTGTCTATCTCGGAGACTATAAAAGATGGATGAGTGGTTTCTTGGAAAAAGATGATCAAGATCCGAAGGTCTACTTGATGAATAGAAAAAAAATTCAAGATGGCGGAATTTATTTTTTTCCATACAAAATATATGCAAGACTTTAATACGGTTCCTTTTTAAAATTTCTGATGTTTTCGTATAGAAGACAAAATTTCATTCGGAGGAAAAATATGGAGAGAGCTGATGATTGAGGATTTCGGAGACGGATGAGGAGCACGGCCAGGATATTAGAGATAGGTGGGGGGTGTTCAAACAAAAGTCACTCAAAACCTCATCCAATTGGCAAAGAGCTGAAAAAAAATTCAAAATGGCGGATTCAAGATGGCGGCCATACAAATTTCGTCGGGTTCTATCTCGGAGACTAAGAAAGATGGAAGAGTGGTTTCTTTGAAAAAGATGTTCAAGACCCGATGGTCTACGTGATGAATAGAAAAAAATTCAAGATGGTGGAATTTTTTTCATATAAAATGTGTGATGGTTTCGTATAGAGGACAAAAATTCATTTGGATGAAAAATATGGAGGGAGCTGATGATTGAGGATTTCGGAGACGGGTGAGGAGCACGGTCAGGATATTGAAGATAGGTTGAGGGTGCCCAAACAAAAATCACTCGAAACCTCATCCAATTGGCAATGAGCTGAAAAAAAATAACCAAAATGGCGGATTCAAGGTGGCGGTCATACAAATTTCGTCGATGTATATCTCAGAGACTATGAAAGATAGAAGAGTAATTCCTTGGAAAAAGATGATCAAGACCCGAAGGTCTACTTGGTGGTCAGAAAAACCGCGGTTCGCTTTAGCGAGCCGCGCACCCACGCGCCCTACTAGTTAATAAATAAACAGACACACTTTGAGATTTAATCTTATGATATTTGTAAGTGTGAAAATCGTCCAAGGTGTGCATAGAAGTATGGCTAGTAGAAGTAGTGTGGGTTCTAGTGCTTAGAAAGATAATGTATCTTCAAAAAGGAAAACATAGAGGCATAAAAGAGGTTGATATTTTTTATTTAATAATTGTAAAAAAATCATTGCTCTAGAGTCATTAAACAGACAGGAAACAGGCGAGAGCGTTTGTATGGAGAAAAGACCGCCCGCATTTTCTCTTAAGTATTTTCGAAAAGAGTTCAGGTAAATGTGAAACATCTCTTACGTAAAAAAGATTATTTCTACCTCACTATGGTATTCGACGGAGCAAGCGAAAAGCATAATGAAGATAGGCGTAATCAAGATTTTAATAAATTGTTCGCTTAACCCTCTTCTAGCCTCAGCGCCAGAACGTTCGACTAAATTCGACTTTCATTTAACTACTTGGGCTTTTATATGGTAGAAAATAAATTGGCATTCGGAGTCAATTATTTCAAGTAGCTATTTCCACAATTGAATTTTTAATGAAAGTCTTTAAGAAAAATTAGTTTTTTATAGTCTCAACTGGGTATTTTTATGTGACTAATTTAAAGAGTTTTGCGTTTATGATTTTTGTGAAAAATAAGCCGTGTTCCCTAACGGATTAATTTTATTTAGAAGTTTCGCTATATACATACTTAAATTCGCTTATAAGCTAATATGGAATAAAATAACCGGTCAAGTGCGAGTCATACTCGCGCACTGAGGGTTCCGAAACTATTGACCAATGTATTATTGTAATTAGGTACCTACTAATGACCTTCTAAACGTCAAAAAGAATCAAACGAGTCGAAACTCGATGGGGTTACGTCGTTTCATTACAGAGTTCCCATAAACGCCTTTCGGCTTCATCATCAGAACCTGCATATCATTTAGGACTAGAGAACTTGTCAAGACGAATTAAAAAGCCCAAACTCGATGGGGTTGTGTAGTTTTCTCACAGAGTCCCCAATCTCCATCTTTCATCACATTATTTGTCTTGTTGGTCTAGTGGATGTTCTACTGCAGATGACAAGGTTCCATTATATCTGTACCGTACCTCAGAGAGCATATAAAGACGTCGGCTTTACACCTAGTCTCTCTCTCTGATTTCCGTATCATTGAACTATGAATTGCCTATTACTACTATATTATTTTGAGGTTGACACAGTATTTTGATAATACAAAATTATAAAAACAATTTAATTTATTCATTATGTTTATCTTACCTATAAAAAATGTGAGTAAGAGATACTGGAATTAAAGTGACCTAACTCAAAAATTGCAATTTGTGGGAAATGAGCATGACTTCAAAAAAGTAGTGTTGAGTAAAATTGAATGTATCTCTGCCAATAAAACTATTAAAAAAGTTAATCATCTTAATACTTAATCATCTTATACGTATGGATTGGTAATACATATTATATTAAATGTTAAATACATTTTACAACAACAGAAGTTACAGGAATTTTGAGTTAAATCACTTTAATTCTAAAGGTGATATATAAACATAGCAAAGTTTGACATTGAGCCACACAGTGATTTGAAAATAATGCCTCAGCATAATATCAGTTTAATAACATTTCTTTGACTGCAATTGGCACCAATAGGCATTCAACATTTTATCCTAAAAGTATATAATGTCTCAAGGTAAACACAGAATGTATATGAGCTTGTGACACAATCCTAAAAGTTGTAGGTTCTCTGGGTTGTGTGGAGGTACAGATATATGTTTGGATTCTTCATAATCAATATTATCCATACTCAAGGAACCAAATATCAACAACAAAAAATTGACATTGTGCTGCATTTACTTCTGAATATATTATCTCTTCTAGCAGCAATCCAACATGCAGTGCACACTCTAGTAATAGTCTGGTATTCTGGTAACCTGAAATAAAAATAATTATTGTTAAAATAATATAAGTAACTGGTAAATTGGCAAGCTAAGATTAAACTCTTAACAAATCCTACATCAAACCTTTCAACGAGACAAGTCAGGACATGTTAACTTGTCATCGTACTAAAGTCTCCTATAAGTGTGGGGAGTGCACTTGCAATTAGCTGGCAGCAAAAATAGAATGTGCTTCTATTTTTTCTATTGTCAAATGATTATTTGACACAACTGGCCTGTTCAAAAAATTATAATGCACGCCAGTTTTGCAAGTTACTTAACAAATGCCTTTGCATAAATTAGGCTTATCTCTGATTATATTATGATATATTGTTGTACAACACATAAATTATCTATAATTCTATATAATATTGACATGAAGAATACCTATTTAAATAAACTTGTTGAAGGAATTATTATAATGGTATGGGACAAAATTTAGGTTAGCATTATTACTAATTAAAACAGTAACAATAACAAGCTAGTTTTAACTCGGTCTTAAGTCTGAGACTGTCTTCTATAGATAGGCATTTCTATAGATAGATAACTGCATGAATTTGGGAGTTGTAGTTTGAGTTTCCCTTTCTAATGCTTCTTTGCGAGAGATTAAAATAAATAAGTAGGTACCTACTCACCGACATTGGTGATGACGTATTATCCATTGGCGATGGAGTATTGTCCATTTTGATAATGGGTTTAATTCACAAAGTTAGGTATATGCATGTCTCTGTCTCGAATACGAAGTTCACCTCCATACAAAGTTAAAAGAAAACACTGATTCAGTACTAATATTGTAAAATGTAATGTAACTATCCCACATATAAAACAAGAAATCAAATGTTATTTGTCTCCAAGAGAATATAAACCATTTAGTATGCTTATTTGTGCAAACTACTATTGAACTTTTGTTTGTTTGAATTGGCTTTGAAAGTTTGAATTTTGAACCAAATTTGTACACCGTAGACAGCTGTCTACGCCTCTATGAAATCTATGCTATGATTAATACCGACTGGACTGGCTGTCTCTGCAGGTACCTACCTACCTAGACCTACCAATGATTAGATACCTACCTTAATAGTTATGAATCAATTTGAAGCACCACATTTGACATACGAGTGTCTCTGGAACTAATAATATTGCAAATGGTGCACCGACCGCCATAATTTTATTAACTAATATAAATAGCGAATAAATAAAAATGAATAAGTAATGTTGGAGAAATAAATTAAAAGTAATTGCATTTATCAATGCAGTGTCGCTAACTTTGTTATACCTATACAAAAGTTAGCAACAAATCAATACTTTCAACTTGAAATTTTATAATTTTTGAGTAGGATTTTATTTTGATTTTAGTAGTAGTGAGTAATATTTTTTTTATTAGAATGACATACTTAAATCTGTAACATAAAAAGTAAAATCAAAGTTTGTGGGTAGGGAATGCGTGTATGTACTACTGTACTAATAGTACTACTTACTAAATGACATACAGCACAGCACAGACAGCAGCCTGTCCACTGTTAATCATTGATTAATTCTAGAGGTCAGTGTAAAAAAGTTGTAATAATAATCTGTAGTAGAAAAAAAAATTCTATTAGTGTTCTGTGAATCTGTAGTTGTGACAAGTGACATGTGGACGTGACGCGTTAAAAAGTTAAGCTTTGAACAAACTAACGGACACGTAAGCCGCGGCTGGATAGTAAATTCCATTGAACTTTAGACACTATATCGGGCGTAGTCGCGAACGTAACCTTTGGCGATCCTTGAGCGTTCGGATGTCCGATAGAAATATGGGCCTGCTGATCTCAAACGACTGTGCACACTTATCAGTCGCAGCTATAGTCGCGGCTTGCGGACGCATCCGATAGTTTGCTTTAGCTTTAGCTTTGCAATTAATTTAAAAGCCATAGTAAGTTATCGTTTTTTTTTTTTGTTTTTTTGACTGTTTTAGGTAATATTATATGGTTTAGAGGTATCAAAATCTCCGTAATTTGCAAGATTTTAATACTGGTGTTTGTAAAATATAACGGGACTTACTATGAAACTAAGAATTAGGTGTGGAAAGAAACGATTTTTGGAAGATGTCCCTTAATTTGTTTTAATAGTGAGAAAGCCGTGGTTTTAAAGCTGTAACTTTTCACTGAGTTAAGCTATAAGCTTGATATTCTTAAAACACTACGAGACCATTGAACTTTATATTCAGTAAAAATTTCGACTTAGTATCATAAGCCGTTTTCGAGAAAAACGGTGGTGACACACTGACAGACAGACGGACAACGAAGTAATCCTATAAGGGTTCCGAAGTTTTTTTTCGGAACCCTAAAAATGCTTCATATTATGTCATATATTATGCACAAAGATGCATGTATAACTATACAAGATCATGTTGTAAATGAGCAAATTGTCTAGTAGCAAACAAGTAGCTATGCTTTTCTGGTTTGCGTACTAATAATAATCCGTACTAATCCTGATGAAACAATTAATGAATATATTGAAAGAGCATACTAGCATGCTGTAACAAGCTCACAAAAAAGTTATGTTTGAGCATGTATGAGCTTTAGGAATTTCGGTTACTAAAAACATTCCCAGCCGATCTTGTAATAAATGCTTGAACTTTCATCAATTAATTACTTAGCAAAATTATTTTTTTTTTGCTTTGATCATTATAAATACAGCTCAAGTTCTCATTAATTTTAAGGAGAGAATAATATAGACAAAATTATTATTTGCACACGTTTCAAATTAATGACACTTTGTATTATGATGACATGAATATTATATCTTCACTGTAATAGCTTTGTTATATTACCTGATATTATATTATCTCCGCTATATTTGATGCCTCGTTACAAATTCTCAAGGTTCTCTAATTTAATAACGAGGTTCTATATTTTAATTTAGATACCAAGTACCTAAGCACATTATAATTATAACTAGCATTTGCTCGCGGCTTTGCTCGCGTTAAGTTCGATTTTTCAAATCCCTATTTTACCCCCTTAGGGGTCGAATTTTCAAAAATCCTTCCTTAGTGTGCGCCTACGTCATAAAAGGAACCAACTGTAATTTCAAGTTATTAACTTCAGTAGTTTAGGCTGTACGTTGATATCTCAGTCAGTCAGTCAGTCAGTCAGTCAGGACTTTGAATTTTATATATATAGATAATTACCTACACGAGTTTAGATTGTGATTTTTTCTTAGATAAAACTTGATCACTTTTATGAGCATTTCTAAAGTTTAAGAAATCTATTAAAACTATTCTCATGTAACTAGTATAGGTACATTGTATTGGTAGACCCTGGATGCCGAAGGCGCAGGTTCGTGTTCTGTGGCGATCATTTCAAGAGACCGATGTCCAATGCTGGACATCGGTCAGCAAGAAGTTGTGTTTTTCTACTTATGTATATCGATATCTCCGTGATTTCTAAACCGATTTGCGTGAATCTTTTTTTAATCAATAGGTACAGAAACTTTGCGAGACGGTTCCATAATAAATTCGGGTTCTAGCTCCTGAATCCTGATGCTGCAGGGGTACTGCCCACCTAAACTGTAAGGATTTGATGCGGTTGATCATAAGGGCTTGAATGCGATCTCACCTGATGGTAAGTGACTATGCAGTCTAAGATGGTAGCGGGCTAACTTGGAACGGGTATGGCAGTGTAGATTCAACCCCCTACTACAAACTACTTAAAATACGACGAAAACGAGTATACCTGGTAGGAATTGTTGATTCAATTACATTGTTAGGTTAGGTAGCTTCAAGTCTTTATTCAAAGCGGGCAAATAAGGTTCTAGAAAATTCAATTTAAATAAGTTATATGGATTTTCTCGGAGGAAAAAATATCAATGCTCTCATGTCTCCTCACTGACAACCTTTTACGGACAGAAATTTATAATGGTAGTTTCCATTAGCCGGAGTGGCTGTCTGGTGGCTGATGCATGACGCACTCGTGAGAAAATATTAATAAGACCACGTCCTGCGCTCGATATAGATAACGCCTTGTAAGTTATGTTTGCCTGGTACCTAGTATATAATTTAATATTTTTGCTTTAAAAACTATATTTTTTTGAAGCCTCAATAGCTCAACGGTTGAAGGTCCGAACCCCATCCGTTGCACTATTGTCGTACCCACTCCTAGCACAAGCTTTTCGCTTATTTGGAGGGGAGAGAAGAATATAAGTCAAGTTCAGCTTTGCTAATATTCTTTAAAAAAAAAAAAAAGATGTAGAGGCTTCAATAAGATCAAACTTTTTCAATTTCTCAATGTAGTAAGAACACTTTTAAAAATACATTATGTTATCTTAGTCCTGGAATAAAAAGTGTCTAAACTAAATAGGTCATTAAACTACATTGGAAGAAATACTAACAAACAAACAAATTTTCATATTTAATAATATTAATATGATTTCAGTATTTTTGTAATAATAACACTTAGAATTTTTAATTTTTTATTGAAGTGTTAACCTACACTTAAACTTATAAATCTATTAGAACACTTAGAATCTTTGTTTTTCGAAAAGCAAAGTTTATCTCAAAAAGCAGACAAGCGATACCTTACATCGAACAATCCACTACGAATTTCGATAGCCTAACTTCATAAGCGTGCGGTTTCACGTCCATTATTCTGGGACATAGTGCCAATCCTTTGGGTCAAAGAGACCCTGATTCAATCCACCTGCTCGGTCGCTTTGACAACCGCTGTGCGGAATGGTCTATTGGATGTGACATTACGAGAGAGTCTTATACGCCTACGCTTATTAATTGAGTAGGTATAGGCATAGTACTAGGCGCTATGAAATTATGTTAAACTAGATAATGCCCGCGACTTCGTACGCGTGGATTGAGATTTCTTAGTTCCCGCGGGAACTCTCTAATTTTCCGGGATAAAAAGTAGCTTATGTGGTATTCCAGACAATAATCTACTGGTATCTCTGTGCTTTTCAGTCAAATCGGTTCAGACGTTGCGGCCTGATTGAGTAACAAACAGGTACAAAAAAAAAGTGAAACGAAAAAAAAAATTTAGTTTTGAATAAGAATCACCACTTCGGATTACTTTTAACAAATGCCGGGAGCGAAGCCGCGAGTAAAAGCTAGTTGTAAATATATATTTTTTTAAATACTAATACAGTTGTTTAAACTATCGTCGTTCGCTTTGCCTCAGATATAGCTCAGTCCTAGCCTCCGACCTAACTTAACCCAACTGTCGTTTAGTCACGGAAACAGCTGCCAAAACTTGGACATCCGGTCTTAGTGGCTGAATAGAGTCAAACATTTCACCAAAATTTTCGATTCGGATCGTTTCAAAACTCACAAATAATATGTTATCTTTAAAACTTTAAAAATATAAAAGGAAAAGATGACTGACCTGACTGACTGATCTAACAGCACAACTCTAATCACGGGACGGATCGGGCTGAAATTTGGTATATATACGTATATAGCTATTATGCCGTAGGTTTCCGCTAAGAAAGGGTTTTTGAAAAGTCTTGCTCGTTTTGTTAAATCAAAACTTACACAACAAAAAAAAAAAGACGTGTGACACTCGGGGACTGCCGCGATAAAGCTATTGCATAGCATTTTTTATCAACGCCATCTAGCGGTGAGAGGAGTCCCGTGTCAGGTTATTTTCGTTACGAAATTTCTGAATTCGGTCTCCACGCTCAAGGCCCGCGATAGAAGCTATGCAATAGCTTAAAAAAAAGAATTATTATTAGCTTTTATTAAGAACAATATTCTCTATGAAGAACAATAAAATCGTAATCGGCGAACGCGATAAACAATTATGACCGGGTCAGCATTTATGACAGAACGCTTTTACGCCAAATTGAAAACAACTCATGGTTTATTCACTACACGCTGCCCGTCGGGTCCATTTTAAAGAGAACTATCCCGATATCGATGTCAGATATGTCATGAAGGCAGTTGAGTATCGTCCGCAGCACACAAGGGCTCATGTTACGGTGGAACAAAATTATATTAGTGATTTTCGAGTGCTATTTGATTTGGGAGGATTTCTGAATCATTCCACTGTTTGCTGCTGTCTGTTTCGGAAAACCTTTACCGCACACGGTGGCTACAAATAAATACGGCGGTTTGACCTAGTTGGAACAATATGAAACTCTATTAGTAAAAGGGCTTATCGATGTCAACCAGAATGATATTTGGATGAATAATAATAAAATTATAGTGGTTTAAATGGGTTTAAATATAATAAAAGACCTACACCGCCTCATAAATGTTACGTAGTTTTAAATTACAAGCTCAACTTGGATGAGACGAAATTACGTGAAAGGAAGGAAACTCACGTAATTTTTCAACACAAAATGTTTTTATTACATTTTCAGCTACTATCGTGAATACTCTTCATATATCTTAAATCCTAGTATAGTTTTTAGAGGGGGGGAACACCCTACTCTGACGAAAATTCACTTTTAGGCTTAATATTTCCCAAACGCACCCCTATATCGAAAAAATTTTCATAACGTAATCTTTAATATTTTTTTTTTTTAAGACCTTTCTAACGATACCCCACACAATGGGATAAACGAGTAAAGAAATATCATCCCCACTTTGCGTGTAGGGGAGGTACCCAAAATTCTTCAAATTTTTTTAGCGTAATTAATATTTTCCGCTTATTTGGAGGGGACAGGAGAATATTAGTCAACTTCAGGTTTTTAAAAAAAAAAACTATAAACGTATCCACGTACCACGTACAACATGTAGGTAGGTACTTCACCTGGATGCTTTTTAGTTATGAACCATGAATATGAACACGAAAAAGTGCGAATATTAACAATAAAACCTTCGATCAACATGTGAGAGCACGCACAGATTCGATAAAGCTTAGCTCAATTGAAACGAGTACTATGAAAGTACATTTGAATTTTTTTGGATGGAAATTGGATAGAGATTAAAAAATCTATCAACCCTTGTTGACTATTCTCTGAGCCGCGACTTCAATCCATTAGAATTTAGATAAAACTGTAATAGACAAAATGCTACTGTGAGATTTTCGTCCTGTGGGAGGCTTTGGCCGTGGCTAGTTACCACCCTTACGTGCCGCCTTAGTTACGTGCCGCCAAGCGATTTAGCGTTCCGAGCACGATGGCGGGTAGCAACCGACTAGAGGTATGGGTTGAATGTACACTGCCATACCCCTTCCAAGTTAGACCGCTACCATCTTAATATAGACTGCATCGTCACTTACCATCAGGTGAGATCACAGTCAAGGGCTATCTTGTCATCGAATAAAAAATAAAAAATTTGTATTTTCATTTATTTACACCAACAAGTTCCAGACATGTATTGGCAAAATCTTATTCTAATACAACAGTTAAATTAACAAAATATTACACGGACCTACTATTTTAGCTCCCAAAATATCACAAAGAACTTCTCAATCAAAACAGCTTTGAAGTTCAGAAGAGGCCACAAGAAACATAATTCATCAAATTCCCTTTACATTTTGTATTTTCTTGGTTGAGACGATTAAATGTCAGCGCCGATTTAGAAATCTTTTACTCTTTTGAAGTAACTTTCCATTCAAAATCTTGTCTTTACAACTATTGTTATGGTAATTAATTTTGTTCCTAACTTTCCGAAGTGGATATCTTCTTAGGTATTGAAATAAATAAAATAATTTAATTAATAATGAAGCCATTTGATAACTAAAAACGACGTTTTTTTATCTTGCTATATCACAAACTACAGTATTATGGAGAATATTGCTTCGAGGGATTGATAGAGAATTAATTATAAGATAACATAAAAAAATCGTATTTGGCAAAATATTGATTAACGACGTTATAGCTTGATTTAATTATGTATATAGATTTATACAGGAGTCACAAAATTTTCATTTGTAAATAAAGTCTCCTACTCTATTGAAAATCAAAAAAGATTCCACAAAAACTCAATGCCTTGTCATTCTCATCATCTATCACTGACCCTTACTCGTATGCGATCGGTCATCAACAATGAAGGAGACTGTAGGGAGATAGCCAAAAAACCCCACAATTTCTTTAGGATCAACTACAAAGCCTTTGAACGGAAACCTAAGGAAAAAGCTCTATATTTTGATCTTTAACCGTACCATAAAACATACGTATTGAATAGGTTTATGCCATCGTACTATCTATAATAAAAATATAGTCATTTTTTTCACCCAAGATTGGTGATTGTGCGCAGTGGTCTTATAACTGGGAGGTCTCGGGTTCGATTCCCCAGCAGGTCAATTTGGAAATTTATAATTTCTAAATTGTCTCTGGTCTTTTCGGGTACGAGGCTTTGGCCGTGGCTAGTTACCTTCAAAGATGTGCCGCCAAGCGATTTAGGGTTCCGGCACGATGGCGTGTAGAAACCGATTAGGGGTATGAGTTGAATGTACACTGCCATACCCCTTCCAAGTTAGCTCGCTACCATGTTAGACTGCATCGTCACTTACCATCATGTGAGATATCAGTCAAGGAAGACTATCTTGTCATCGAATAAAAAAAGAGAACTCTTTTAATTTTTTGTGATAAAATGTACCTATAGTCAATGTGTTAATCCTGAGTATATTGACTATTTTTCTGTTTATTTATATTTTCAAAAAAAAAAAAAAATAACTGTGCCAAAATTAATAAATCACTATTATTGAAAATAAGTGTACCAGTATAAAAAAATAATTTTGTTAGAAGTAATTTATCTATTCATTCGTTACAAGTTAAAACAAAAGGTTAAGGACCTCAGATAAAATCCTACGACGATGCCGAGATACAATCGGGATTGTGATTCGAGATATAAAGGCAAGTAGATAGATATGGGTCGAGTGCCACAAGTTTGTTTATCGGCAGTATGCCCTACATGCAAATTACTAGGTATTAGAACCTTAGGGTCCTACCAAATCTTAACAAAGTAAACTTTGTTAAGCTGAGTTTGTTTTGTTAACTTTGCTAAAAGGGACTGCAAAACTAGATTGTTCTTGTATGAGTATTTTGACGATAGAGTGGTAACTAGCTACCGTCAAAGCCTCCCATCAGATAAGACCAGAGACAATTCAGAAATTATAAATTTCCAAATTGCACCCGCCGGGAATCGAACCAGAGACCTCCCAGTTATAAGACTACACCACTCAGTACTGCGCCAGGGAGGTCATCCTCGTCTATGGTTAAGTACTCGGAAAAATATGTACAAATAAAGTAGGTCCAAACAAATAACTTTTTAAACACCAACCCTCAGAATGCACGTTCCTTTTTTGCTGGCAGGCTTTTAGGCAATGTTACAACCAGAGTAAAAACCGTTTCAACAAAAGTCGCGCATCCATTATTTCTTTACTTAGAGGAGGAACGTGCTAATGGCCTACTTGAAATATGTTTCTCCTTTCTACCCAACATTGTATAGGACAATATCTTTAAAAAAAGCCCGTCGAAAGCAACTGTTGCGAAAATATGAGATAGGCGCGACACTGTGATTTTTACTCCCTCTATTTCATTAAAACGTGGTACCAGATGTTGCCAACAATATAGAAACATTTTATGAGGACGTAGGTTCGATTTATATTAGAAAACTGAGGGCGTGACTTATTTGCGACGACGACGTTGGCCTAAGTCGGGAGCAATGTTTACCTAACTCTGGAACACTTTTTAAAAGAATATTAGCCATGCTGAACAAGACCAACACTCTCCTTTCGCTTAGGTACCTACTAATAAGCGGAAAGCATGTGATTGAACCCTCGACTTTTCGAATTAGCCTATTGAAGATTTTACTTTAAGTGAAGACTAGCTTTTTCTCGTGGCTTAGCTCACGTAAAGTTCGATTTTGCAACCTAAAGTCCTATTTTACACCTTAAGGGATTGAATTTTCAAAAATCCTTTCTTAGCGGATGCCTACGTCATATTAGCTATCTGCATACCAAATTTCAGCCCGATGGGAGCGACCGATTGATTTGAGCTGTGCGTTGATAGATCAGTCAGTCAGTCACCTTTTCCTTTTATATATTTAGATTTAGATCAAATTACTGCTTAATGTTTCGTACATCCGAAAACTGGGCCCAAAATCCTAGGCGAAATTATTTCGGGGCATTCATCGTGCACAATAGCGAATCACTACCGCTGCACAGCTCGCAGGGCCGACAATCAAGCTTGCTAAATAGACTCGCGATTGTCCTCAGGAACAATGCGATTTGCGTGCATTACCTGGATGGCTTAACTAGGCTCTATTAAGTCCTGTATGTTCCTGTGGTCTAAACACTTAATAACTCTATCCATCCAACATCCAATATTATTTATCTTTAATAGAAAAGATTTCGGCAAAATGGTACAATTCCTAATCAAACTCAAACTCAAAATTATTTATTTCATGTAGGCCAACTTGTGGCTTTTATTGACTGAGAGGAATGGAGATAGCTTACATCAGATAGCATACATTGTATGACGAAAAATTAAAAAGTTCCCACGGGAATTGAAAAAACTTAATCCACACAGCCGTAACAGTTTAATGCAATGGGTCAACGAACTTTCAATCGCTAAAAAACATACGACTTCATCTTGAAAGCATGAAAGAAGCAGAATCTAGAATTATTTTTACGAGTTGCACATACGAGCCAACAAAAGCAGCCAAAATGCAAATAAAGCAGCACAATATTGTGACGGCTCCAAAATAACGCCTTTACGATAAGATACAAAGTACTGACAAGAGATTACATCTCTACTCCAGTAAGAAAATCTTTCTTTGTAATATAAATAAACAGTCCTTGCATTGCGTAACTTTGATGCACTGCGACATTCGCTATTATATTAAACTAGCTTTTGCTCGCGGCTTCGCTCACGTTAAATTCGATTTTTTAAACCCCTATTTTACCCCCTTACGGGTTGAATTTTCAAAAATCCTTTCTTAGCGGATGCCTACGTCATAATAGCTGTCTGGATGCCAAATTTCAGCCCGATCCGTCCAGTGGTTAGGGCTGTGCGTTGATAGATCAGTCAGTCAGTCAGTCAGTCAGTCAGTCAATCAGTCACCTTTGCCTTTTATATATATTTAGAAAATTTACGTAAATTGATCCTACTTTTATGTGGCTATTTACAACGCTAATAATAATTGTTATCTTTCAAACAAAACATTATACGACAGTCGACAGACAAGACAGGAAAATATTAAAACAATATACTTGGATAGGTAATATATTATTGTGTGATATTGTGTTCCAAAATATACGAAAATTCCATTAATACGGGAAGCATATATCGAAGCCAATTAAAGGTTCCGGTTCCGCTTATTTACAGGAAATGTTCTTTCACCTGAACGAATAATTGGATCGCGAAATGATCGCAAATAAACTGTCTGGGATTTCCAGACACTTCTAATTTTTAAGAGTTATGACCATTTTTAGCAATTAATATCGCTTACCTACACAAACAATGTAGGAAAACATCTTGAGGAAACCTAAATGCCTGGAGTTCTCCATAATTTTGTCAAAGGAGTGTGAAGTCTGCCAATTCATATTGGGCCGGCGACGTGGAGAATATACCTCTGAGAGGAGAGCTGCAAATTGGCTAAAAATTAGACCTAACTTCGCGATTTTTTTTTTGTCAAACAAATATTAAAACTTTTGTTTCTACTCAGTATCGTCCTTTGAAAATATGATGTAATTTTAGTCTTAAATATGATGTAGTTTTTCTTTTCGGATAGTTAAAACTTGATTTACTGCAGTAAAAATCTGCATCTGAAGATTTAGGTACCATTACGCGCGCTCTTAATTAACGTTCCTCCAGTACACTGCATCCTGCTATTAAACGACAATAGGGATCGATTATTATATTATTTGCGCCGGATTAGAGCCATTGTTCCTGTTAATATCTCAAGGTGCGTTCGGTATTAGTAAATCTCGATATATTAAGACCTAGGCAAGGATAATAATATATGCAGAACTATCGTATAATATTATAGTCATGCTTGAGAATTCATTATTTAAAAAAAGACGTGTGGCACTCGGGGACTGCCGCGGTAAAGCTATTGCATAGCATTTTTTATCAACACCATCTAGCGGTGAGAGGAGTCCCGTGTCAGGTTATTTTCGTTACGGAATTTCTGGATTCGGTCTCCACGCTCAAGGCCCGCGATAGAAGCTATGCAATAGCTTAAAAAAATTATTCAAAGGAAAGATACAAAAAAGATCGATGAGCGCGAAAACCGATAGATAAAGGTCCGTTGAGGTCAAAAGATGCTTTCGTGCAAACCGGGAAACGCATAATTGGAAGAACCCCACGTGCAGATAGACAGACGAACTGAAGCGAGTCGCTTGCGACCGCTAGATACTAGCGGCACAAGATTATGTTCTGTGGCGAGCCTTTTAAGAATCTTATCTCCAGCCACGGGCATCTATCGCTAGAGAGAGAGATGAATCTGAGCTATAATCTATTTATCAACAAAGAAACGTTATGTTAATTACATTAAATAACAACAATGCAGTCAAACATCATCCATCCAATTGTGTTCTTTTTTATTTAATGACAACAACGTAATGAACAATTTATCATGATCAAGTTTACTCAAGTTTTTATTTAATTTTCATCGAATATTTAACAAAGGTGTACTTTGTGACTCACTGACGGAAGGGTTCGCAAACTTGAGAATAAAATGATTTCTGCATATTATAATAAACTTCTAACAAAAGTTTCACACAAATATGAAACAAATATTTTTCTTTATTCTCTTTTACTGCCTAGCTGTCGAAAGACCATCGTTTTCAAAATTAGTCTTGGAAGTGAGGATTTCTGTCAGGAGCTTTCCAATGAAGCAATTGTTTGGACGATAATACCTAATTATGAGGTTTAGGACTGGGCTTAGGTACTCAAAAATAACCTAAACCTACCTGGGAATCTAACTCAGGGCCGCTTCATCAGCAGTTGAAATTGCCGACCCAGACCAACACGGCCATCAAGTAAGTCGCAGATAGTACACGAAGCTGATAAAGATCACATCATCACATGCATCCTATTATTAATATTATAAATGCGAAAGTCTGGATGTATGGATCAATGGATGGATTGATGTTTGTTACTCAATGATGCCGCAACGACAGAACCGATTTAGCTGAAATTAGCACAGAGATGGATTATATACTGGAATAACACATAGGCCACTTTTTATCCCGGAAAACCATTTTGCAAAGACGTTCGAAGGACGTGTTTTAAGAGTCCTAGTTTTTTTTGTTCTGATCTCTCTATGTTTGTCATAAAAAATTGCAAACTAGTGATCGAAATTTTCAAAGTCCGTATGTCTCACATAATTAAGCGAGTTAATTGAATAATTTCCATATTATAACACAGGTCGCTACGCACGCCGCTCACGTGATTCTAATGAACTAATTACTCTCCACCCCCTCCTACCCCCCCGGGCAAGTTCGGGAAGTGTTCGCAGGGCAACCTTTTGAGACGAAATTAAACTTTCATAGACACAAGCCTTTGATATTGTTTCAAATTACGGAACATGAATTTTGTACAACAGGAACCATTATGAAGAAAATGGGGTGGGTGTTTAAGTACACAACGCTATTTTTACTTATTTTTATCGGTACATTTTTAAAGGCAGCATAAGAAAAATATTTAAATTGATAATAATAATACTTAATTCGGAAGTTGAGAGAAAAATTTGAAGTTATCACAATAAGTTATAAGGAATGTTTACTTTCAGAAACTAACTGTTTAATATCGAAACTTGTCCTAACGTTAACGTTAACGCTAAGAAGTTAAGCAACCGTACGTATACCAAAGTCTAAAAAGCAAGTCAGTGGTTTTTTTTTAAATTTATTTTATCACTTGTTGCTCAATATTTTAATAAAAGAAAATTTATCCTTTTGTTGAAGTTTGTTGGCAAGTTTGCGCTTTTAGGAAAATTATAAGTAATAGGTAAATAAATTATAGCTGGTATGTGCGAAGGAGGGAGCTACTAATAGATATCAGCGGCGGGTTAAAGACGCACTTATTGTTGTGCTATTTGCGGTTTTAATTGAAATTATCTACTAAACTCTATATAATTAAAGCTATTAGCTCTCCTACAATCGGAGGGATGCCACTCAAACCTCATCGCCATCACCGCAACAGTCAATCGTAAAATGTGTTCCGTGATTGTGAAGGACACTGACATTCCATCGTCAATCGATGTTATAGTCAAATGGTGAAACTTCGTCGCTACGGAATTAACCTAGGCTATCTTTCTAAAATTAAAAAAAAATCTATTATTTATTTTTTTGTATATTTTGTCTTTTATAACTTTTAAAAACATACTGCACTGCACTCTCTAACGAGAAGGATTTAGGAAATAGTCCACCACACACCAAGTGCGAATTGCAACCTTCATACATCTTTATCAGGACATAGTCCAGTGACCGAGTGCGGATTGGCAAACTTCAGACACCTTTGTCAAACCATAGATTTGCAATATGTTTGAGTCAAACCAAGAAACGGAATACGTTCAGGCATTCACTGTAACTTCGACAATATATACCTATCGATGTAAACGGTGCATTCAAAAGTGGACTGGTTTTCTTCCGGATGATGTTCCAGATCCTTGAATACAAAGGGATCGTTTTATGAGTCATGCCCATTATTGATTGTGTTTAAAGTATCTACTTATGTGGTCCATTTTACTGGCCGGTCACGTTTCATATGACATGACATGACGCTTGCAACTTATATTGACTGCAAGCCTCTCGGTCAGTTGACAAGACCACTGTTGGTTGGTAATTAATTTGGTTAGATCATACCTAGATTACACATTGAGGAGTAAGTTGCCCATGCTATGCACGAGCATGCCCAATTAATACTGGATTAGTAGACACATTACAGATAAACCCTCAATATCAAACAAGGCTGTGGAAGTCTTCACATGAGACTAATACTCGTTTCGGCCAACCATAACTAAATCATCCCCTAAGTAGGAGTCTAGGTAAGTAGCTATATACTATCTCTTACCCAGTGTTCTTTTCCCCTTTCCGAGTCTTTTAGGTCTGTGAAAACGTACAGAAAGTGTCACCTAACTTAGCTTAGGTAGCCTGTAAAAGTCAGGGAACGTTTGTGAAAATGGGCATAACTCCAACAATCTATCGGTATTTGGTTGACGACGTAGATGACAGATTATAATTTTTTTTAGAACAAAACTAGCCTTCAGTTCTGGCGTGCAGTCTTGATCAGTGATCAAATACAATCGATATGTGCACATAAATTGGCAATGTGTGCAAATTGTCATGTGAAATCTTAGCAGAAAATATTTTTCTCGCTTCCATCCTGACGATATCGTAAAATGCATAGCTAAACTTTGTCAATAGAAACTTAATATTCATTAAATTTAATTTCATAAAACTTATTAGTTTCAGATAAATAAATTGAAACTTACGTACCTAGGGTATTCTTATCGTAACCCGTTACAAACTTGTTTATCTTACCTGTACTGTGCCAAGCTACTTCCTGAAACGCCGAGCTTCGTATTCAGCCCATTGTATTTAAGATCGATCAGCTCCTGTACCAACAAAAGGTACGGCGCGTAAACTGGTCCACGATGCTCGACTGGAGACCCTAACGAGACCTATAGAAGACAAACAATGCCCGCATCTTGATGAAATCTGAACCGCTCTTCATATTGGGTAAATAGAGGACTTCCGTTATTGGACGTGTTTCGATTTTTAATGAGGCATTACGTTTATCTAAACGTATGCCGGTCGTAACGATCTTAAGGAACCTCGAGCACTACGGGGTCTTACTTATATCGTTATTATTAACACTTTTCGTGATTATTCTATGAATAATGCTTATTAATGAGAATAACATTATTGAGATGGAATAAATAACGTTAACAACAATTAAGTCAGTAACATTATGATTTATTATGAGCACTGCCTATTTGGCATTGGCCATGTCCAAAATGCATTCCATCTCTGTGGGCTTCATCAAGATCGATTCAGCAGTTAGCTTTTAAACAGTAAATACACAGACAGACAGAGAAGCAGACAAGGTTACTTTCGCATTTATAACATTTCTATGAATTAATATGGATGTGGATTTATAATTTTGGTAACCTTTCTAGCTGACTAACTTTTATTTGATAATAATAATTAATTTGAAATCTCTAGTACACTGCGAGTTCGACGTTAAACCACAGAGAATTTAGCCAAACTTAAACCATTCGCAATTCACGAGTAAAGGTGCAAAGGAGTAACATGTAACATGTGAACGATCATAGTTGAACTTGTCATTCCACAGAGTAATATTTCACAGAGCATTGATATTCTCTCCTCTTTGAAACCTGAAGCTTCAACATAATGCTATTAAGGTTATTCAATAAAACGGATGGCTCTTCGATGCCTTCCTCTGCGCTTTGTAGCTGCCATATTAAAGTCTAGGTGCTGTCTAGACTGGAATCTAAAACGGGTACTCTTGGATTTCCTTATAATTCACATTCCCTTTCTGATCCCCGCTTCCCGACATTACCCGAAGGGATTTAAATCACTAAACGTGCACTTGAATTTACACTTTCAGTCACTGTAATAAGAGCTAGTTTTAATTGATTGGTTTAGAATTTTAAGATGTTTTATCTGTACGCATTAGTCGATTTCCTATAAACTTTGGTTTCTTCTAAGCTGTCGCGGATTTCTACTGGCATTACTTTTTAACGCCGACGAAAAGATTCTTTTACAGTGGCAGCTATTAACTACTTATGCAGTGCTTTGAATTGCAGTGAGATTATGCATTTTAATCTTTTAGTTTCTCTTAATATACGCACTAAAGGTGTACCTATTATTTGTTGCTTCGTCCATTTGAATTTAGGTTTAAATAACATTTTTTTTCTTATATTTACGAACCCTTTTCTTGAATTTCTCCTTACTGAACCTCTATGGTGCTCTATGGACATTTCTCATTTTAAATGTCTTGGCTTATGTTATCAGTTAGTCAGTCAAGGAAGATTTTTATAGTTACAGGTTGATGGAAAGTTAGTATAATATATACCTATTACCTAACATAGAAAATTATCTGTGCCTGGTTCGATCAAAAGAAAATAAAATAATGGAGAACAGCAAGTATAATTAAAAATTGATATATGACTATAGAATATAATAATATTAGCAGTTCATTATATTTTTATTGAAAACCCTAATAAAATATTTTATTTTTCCTCTCTTTTCACTGTAACATAAACGGGCTTCATCCGAATTTCGATGAATAGAGAGAAGGATAATAATCCTTACAGTTCCAATTGTACGGCGAACGCTTTATATGTATAATATAATTTATATTCGTATCTAGCGAATTTGGAAATTAATCTGTATTTAGTATTTGTATAATACGCTATGTTAGTTTGCTTTTGTTTGATGAGCATTAATAACTTAAACGTTATACTTGATAATAATCATGTAGCGTTCAAATAATAGATTGTATTTGTATCATTGAATCCTTTCAATGGTCGACTGAAAATATACTAATTAAAAATGAAACTACCGAAGTTTAGAATTATTGTTTATTATTGTTCTGCTATGAAAAAATCGGTAAGGTTCTTTCAAACGTTTGTCTTCAAAATCTATACAACATGTAAAGGAAACCCGTGCAAATACTGATAGGTATATATTATTATTATTATACAAATGTATAGGTTTAGAATCACTAAACTTGAAAAAATATTGCTGTCCCACGTCTGAAGGGATGTATTATGTATAATGTGACAATTATATGTAGTATTATATATAATGTGACAATTGCTCGTATAGTCTTTTAAATTAACAATTACTTTACCTTATACTTGTCTACTTATTTTAAACTTTACTTCATTAAACGGTTAAAGTGTATTAAAACGGTTGGGGGTAGGAACAATTTATTGGCAGTCTGACAGACAACTGTCTCATAAACTTCCCTTCGTTTTACAATGCTCTGAATAATTCATTTGAAAGAGGGCGCGTGAACAAATTCCTTTAAACTTTCTAATACCACCAGTTAAATAAAACTTTCTTCATAGGTAAAACATCTCTAATATTATCGAAATACAATTCCTTAAAGGATTCCCTTCACCAAGAGGCGCGTCCACGATTGGACAATAAGTACCATGAAAGGATCACCAAAGTACACTTTCTTTTGTCCAGCTGGTCGCTTGAGATGGTTTGTCCAGCACTTTTAACTCGTCGGAATGTACGTAAAATAATTCATGAGTTATACCTATAGATTTTCTACGGAAGAGCGGGACATCCTGGCAAAGGTATAGTACCTACTTACTTAAAAGGATGTCCCAGCGACGCGACGGATTAATATTTTGGAAAACTTTTTATTAATAAATCATTTTTTTTTTTTCAAATTATCAAAACTCAAAAATGATGTTTTTTCAGCTTCTATTATGCCATTCTATTATGCCGCTAATGAAAATAAATCAAATGAAAATCAAAATGTCCTGTCAATTAATCTAAGAGAAAAAACCGTCATTTTTGAGTTTCGATGATTTTCTGTAGGGGCCGTCTAATTATTTTAATATGTAGGTATGTATACCAAAAACATTAAACCCCAGAGGTTGACTAACAATAAGGGACGAGGGATATTTCACAGCCGGAAGGTGTTTGAGCATTCCCTGCCGCGCTACTGCACTTTCACTTTTAATAAGTACGGGGCCCCCTTTTAATATATAACGCACCCCAGGGGCCGCCCTGGGCCTCTAATCACTAACAGGGGTCGTAATTCTTTAGCCGTAAGATTTTCATGACTGTGATTCGTGAATAACGTAAAACATAATTGCATTCCTTTAGGCCATTCTAATACGAGGCGACACTTTCGTCTTGCACGCATTGTAACCAGCGGCTTCCTGTAACTCATTTGATTTTTTTTTATTATTCGATGACAAGATAGCCCTTGACTGCGATCTCACCTGATGGTAAGTGACGATGCAGTCTAAGATGGTAGCGAGCTAACTTGAAAGGGGTATAGCAGTGTAAATTCAACCCATACTCCTAATCGGTTTCTATACGCCATCGTGCCGGAACGCTAAATCGCTTGGCGGCACGTCTTTGACGGTAGGGGGTAACTAGCCACGGCCAAAGCCTCCCACCAGACAAATCCTATTATCGTATTTCCTATTATATCTAGTCTAGTGTAGTTGTCTAGTAGTAGGTAGTATTATAAATGCGAATGTTTGGATGTATGTTTGTTACTCAATCACGCCGCAACGACTGAACCGATTTGGCTGTTTGGCACAGAGATAGATTATAGACTGGAATAGTACATAGGCTACTTTTTAACCCGGAAAATAAGAAAGTAAATAATAAACCAAGAAATCTTAATCCACGCGAACGAAGTCGCGGGGATCAACTAGTATTCGTATATTTTTAGGACGATGTAGGCTCGTAATATTTTAAAATTACTTCCCCACTCGAAGTAGCGAGCGTCCTGCCGTGACATCATCGGAAAGTTTATTTTACTTTCTTCCACATTTCGATTGAGAACGCCTGCAATTCCAACTTTTAATGAGTAAATAACGAGATCGAGAACGAGATGCTGGAATTGTGCACAAACTTATTTGACTCAGATTTGAAACAAAAATTACATTTTACATAATAATACTCTCCCGACCGAATCCGGAATCTGTGTGCGCAATCCACAGGTTCATTCTGTATTCCCTTACTCTCATAGTCTGATGGGACAGAAATCCGACATGACCGGAGAGAGATCATCGAATTGATTTATATTATACTCGTACTAGCGGCCCGCTCCGGCTTCGCACGGGTATAAAATATATAGCCTATGTCATTCACTGTTAATGGATGTTATTATACATATAAACCTTCCTCCTCAATCACTCTATCTATTAAAAAAACCGCATCAAAATCCGTTGCGTAGTTTTTAACATTTAAGCATACATAGGGACAGAGAAAGCGACTTTGTTTTATAGTTTTTATACTATGTAGTGACTAGCTTTTGCCTGCGGCTTCGTTCACATTAAGGGTTTAATTTTTAAAAATTCTTTCTTAGCGAATGTCTACGTAGCTAGCATACCAGCGGTCAGAGATCTGCGTTGATAGATCAGTCAATCAGTCAGTTAGTCAGTCAGTCACCTTTGCCTTTTATATATTTAGATTAACCTAAAGTATAATAAATTAATGCTATTCAGCCCCCGCAACGACCAGTATTCCCGTCCACAAGGGATAATCTCTGCAAAGTTGCTGTCTTTAACAATACATCCGGGCGGGGGCCGGGGAGGTTAAACTTCGGAGGCTAATTAATTACCGGCCCCTAATGACAACGTAAGATGGATGAGTGGGGACATCCGGGAGTAATGGGAACACTATTGATCATATCAGGGGCCCAAGTCTGCTATTGCAATTGTAGTTCAATTGTCTATCAATGACATCCCAATTGCTACTTTTAGCAATTTTGGTAGTCTACTAATTCAATGGCGTCACAATTGTTTTCCGATGGTTTGCCACTGACACATCTAGCTTTGAATCTAGCTTAAATAAACGTTTTTAATATGCAGTTTTTTTTTAAACTCATTTCGGCAAACGCTTTTTAAGCTAATGCCAATACCGAGGTATTATTGAATTACAATCCAATTATAAGAAATCGAACGACCATTGTGAATTTAGTGGACTACGAAATTTTGGACCAATGATAATTGAATTGTAATTGTATTGCGGATAAATGACAATGACTAAAATAGCAGACTTGGGGCCCTGAAAGTATCTTATCGGTAGCATCATAATCCTAGTGGTTAAGGCCAAAATCTATAGATCGCACTCTCACTCAGCTCAGATTCAAGACAGAGTTAAAACGAGACAGACTTACGTCAGAGCATATTTGTGTCTCGTTTTAACCTCTATCTTAAGTCTGAGCTGAGTCAGAGCACGCTATAAGATCTCAGCATAAGATTCATTCATTCTTCACGAAAATAACAGAAATGCATGAGCATTTAGGAATGCCTACAGTAAAAGAGGAAATCCAACTAAGTGCCAAAAAACATAAGGCCAGGCTAGAAGGACATGTGAATAGTCTGGCAGTGTCATTAACCACATGTAGCAAAATCAAAATAAAGCGAACCACAGTGGAAGAACTGTCACTGTAAACCCAGGCCAGCAATTGCATAACGAGAAGAGTTTCTTGATGGAGTGACCTTCTCTCAACTCACGACGCTTACATCGAATCTACTTATAGTCACAGATGGACTGATTTTAGATGGCTGCAAAACAGCAAAACAAAAAAAAAAGATTCATTCAGAACATGAGATTGCTGGACTATCTTATCATCGAAAAAAAATAGACTTGGTAAAACGATACATTTCTGATTTTCGATCTTTAATTTTTCACAAGTAGCTATAAGTAAGAGATTCATCGACATAATATTTGTAATAATATTCTTCAGTGATCAATCGTTTGCAAAGGAAACGTGCTTGTTATCAAAACGTTTGATCTTAAACATCGATAAATAAGCAGATTATTTAGATATTTTCCTTTTTGAGGCAAAGGTATTAAGGGACCAATTTCAAATACAAATTCAAATTCAAAACAATTTATTTCATGTAGGCCAACTTGTGACTCTTATGATAGGTCAAGACTCTACCACCGGTTCGGAATGCAGAAGAGAGAAGAGAAGAGTTTCAAAACTGCTGTTGCGATTTTCGTAATATTTATTAGGAAGTTAGAAATGGCAACCGCTTTTAAACTATCTTGCATTCTCAAAGCTAGCATCTTAAAATATATCTTGTTGTTGTTATTATTTGGAGGCATGTTAGGTATTTTGAAAATTAAGGCACCAATTTCACCAATATGTTTATTAGAGAGTAAATGCTGTAAATAATGTAAAGCTGTTATTCAAATAATAAACTTTAATATATTTACATTAGTAAGAAATATATGTTTATGATTTCACCATAGCCTAATCTGGGATTAAAATCGCTCGTCGCTAATCACTACTATTGGCAGTATCTAATAAATAGGAGTACCTATTGCAATAATGCCTGGTATAATAAATAATTATTATTGAAAATGACGTGTTCCTACTTAATTACAATATGGGGTTATTCAAGGGTCAGACCAATAGATTCCTGAAAAGCCGGCTACGCATTGTGGTGCCTCTGCTACTACAAGTGTTCATGGGCGACGGTAATCACTTAACATCAGGTGACACGCCTGCTCGTTTGCCCGCTATTCATATAAAAAAATAAGTTATAATAAATTTGGTGAAATCGGATCTCAATAATAATATTATTATGAAATCGACCCTTAAGCCAGTATTTGTGGCTGCTTACAATAATAATTATAACTTTGCATTGATCAACTACGCATAATATAATGACCTAAAATATAATTTAATCAAGGCACATGAATTAAACATGCATCAGTATTTGCATGCCTAGAGATATTGAGGGTTGTGATTATTCACGCATATGATTATTATGCACAAAGCTGCCACAAATATTAGGATGATAGCGCATTTATAATTTCAGGATTATCAGTTTATATAGTTTCTGTTAAAATTTTAAGACTATGAGAGCTAGTGTATATTAGTTTGTTAGGGATTACGCACATGCAGCTACTGATCAACGGGATCTTTTGCTAAAACATAGCAGGCTATTTTACTTCTCGGAAAACAAATGGTTCCCGCGGATTTTTTTATAAACCTAACTCCACGCGAATGAAGTCGCGAACTAGAGTGAGTTTTATATAAAAGAACCTCAATGGCTACCTTGCCCAATGCTATTTTAGCAGAAAAGATAGAATTAATAATAATAAAACATTTATTTAGCAGCAAAGCACAACACAACGCATTTTAGTAGATAAAAAATAATTATAAAACAAAAACAAAGTTGGCGCCCTAAAGATTTTCAAAGAATCGAGGGAAAGATAAAAAAATCATCGATTCTCTGAAAAGCCAGGCGCCTACCAATACCTAGGATGCATAATGCCACTAAATAGGGCGCTGCCTCAGCTTGATGCCACAGCCAAAAATGACCATAGCGCTGGTTTTCAGGCATGACCCCACGGTGACGTCACGGACCGGACAGAACAATTGTTAGACATTCCAATAATAATTTAAATAATATTTATTCGGTTCATAAAAGTTTCATATTATTAAAGTTTTGCATAATAATTTAAAGTCACAAAATGGAAGAGTCGTAAACAAGTTCCTTATGCAGGTAGCCAGGTAGCCACGTAGCGCATAAATTGTAAACTCTCCGCAAGTTTGTTCAAACTTGCAAGGGTCAATAGTAAATAAGGGAAGTAGGTCGTATATCGCACTAGGGCGCCCGTCCTTTACCTTGATCGATGTGTTACCAGCGCGGAATTATAGGCCTTGTTATACGTTGGACAACACACCCTAATAAATTTGACACAACATGTCAACGGCTTCCATTGAGGTAGGGATGGATGCAAAGTTCACCATTAGAACTCCACAATGAAGCTTCAGTAGTCGAAGGGGAAATCTTAAAGATACCCAAAATCCTTTAATTCACTAAAACTCCTTCGGTGACGACCCTTGGCGCATATTGGAATGCTTATCAACACATTTACTTAACACTTATCAGAGTCTCCGTTGCAAGCTCCGATATCCTAAAGCTTAAAAGTGCGGACTGAAAATTGAAATTTGTTGACGTTTTGATCCCCAACTGTTACATTATTATGGTATAGTACTTGCTTCTCTTCACGAGGGCGCGTGGCTCATGGTTGTGGGCATGTCGTATCTGCATAAGTGTGAGCGAGAGCTTGCTCGCGCCTGACCACTCCCACCTAAGCTCTTGACAGACACGTACACTTACGCAATGTGCAAGTACACGACGTAACCACAAGTAAAGCTCACGTGCCCTCGTGAACTGCAAAAATGTTTTCCCCTTTTTTAACATAAGCTCGATCCAAAACTCGAGATAAAAATGGAACGTTTTTATAGAAAGTATACCAGGCTAATCAAAATGAAATAATACCTACAGCCAACTCTCCTGTTGAATAAGTTACATTGCCGTAATAGATGGGTACTAAAAACTTGTTCGCCGAACACTTCAGAGCTTCATAAGGAAGAGTTTAGTCATAAATGTTTCAGCAGGTCGTAAGTTCGTAATAGCACACATAAAGCGCTCTCCTAAAAATTAATAAGACAGAAATGTCGACACCAAGTGCCGGACAAGCCATAAAAAGTTCATAATAATTTTATTCGCGTATAAAAGTGAATTACATTAATGTATCAGCGTATCTTCTGCTTTCAGAAATCTGAAAATTATGGGACGTCAAAGTTTGGACTTCGATATAATTTTGCCAAACTCACATAAATTTATATTTATGAAGCTAAAGTTGGGCAATTCCAATAACGTTTATTAGAAACGTATCCAATTATATGTATAATGCCGTCAGTACTAAAGTGGTTTAAGTCAAAAAGTTTTACTGAAATTTTTATGACTCCCAACACCAAAGCGTAATACGCAAAGAAAGTAATTCCACGCCAAATCAAGATTCTCGTTATTTACTCATTATAAGTTGGAATTGGAGACGTTTTCTATCGAAATATAGGTAAATAAAAGTAACATAAAGTTTGCAAAGATTTCTTGGGGAGATTGCGTAGATTCGAGAGAGAGAAGAATATTAATGAGTATTTTTAGCTATTTCATCGCTACATACATTAAAAATCAGTCAAAATAATCAAAATTATGTATCAGCGCTATAACTATTTTTTTTTGAACCCGAGCAACGAGCAATACAGTACACAGTTCTTAAAATTCGACCCACTAACGGCTCAGTTAGACAACGATAGTTTCAAGGATAGTTAATGCGAGTGAAATTTTGGGCACACATATTCGAGCATTGCTTAACTGGTACGAGTTTTTGTCATTATTTTTTTTAATTTGAGAAACTTTCCTTGTGTTACTGACACCTAAGGGTGCAATTCCCAAGAGAGACGTGAGTACAACCCACCACCAGTTTCGCAAGTTTCGAATCTTTGTTCTAGAAGATTCCATCCTTCAAAAGATAGATCCTTTACCTTTTTCCTAAATCAATATAAATAAAATAAATGGATTAAAAATGAGTTACTAGAACAGACGGCATTTACTCTCATTTACTAGATAAATAAAGCGATTCATCCTTGTTCAAAATGAAGTCAACCCGTTCATCGTCTTTATTGTTTACATTAAAAGGGTCCGACAAGGAATAATTCAAAATTTATCGTACCGTCCGTCATTCCGTCTGCTTTGAATTTATTTTCTGTCTATTAGTATTATATTATTGTAGAATTAGTTTTTACCTACGGCTTCGCGCCCACCATTTAGTACAACCTTAGTACAACTAATCCGCAGTGGTGATTTGTATACAAAATTACCAATTTTGATTATTCGATTGCTTACCTGTTTTTTTGTGGTTTCCCAAATAATAGGACTCTTTGAAGCCTTGTCCTAAAACCTTTTAATGGTGATTAAAAGGTTTTGGGACAAGGCTTCAAAGAGTACTAATGGTGATTAAAAGGTTTTGGGACAAGGCTTTGTCTGGTGAATCGCTGGCAGCGTAAACCTCTAAAGGGGAGTTATTTTAATTGGAATACAGCTGATTTATGCAGTGGCAGATACAAAATTATGTTCACAGTAGAGATGGGTAGTATGTACGGATAGAGGTTTATTGTTATACCGGTAAACGCAATGTTGGCACACGAGGTGGTTTGACGATATCAGAAGATTCGCAGGGAGCCCCTGAATTCAGGCGTCACAAGACCGAAACACGTGGACAGCCATTTATTACGTCTATGTACACTATGAACTTTTTTTTTTGTGAAAGAACAAAAAGAAGGTCGTTATACCGTAAGATTTTTAAAATAATTCAGGAGCTATTGATGACCAGCGTTTAAATAGGGTGCCATTTTTATCATACTCAGTCAATAAGTTTTTAATTGCTATTTTATAACAAACTAGATGATGACCGCGACTTCGTCCGCGTGGATGTAGGATTTTTGATTCCCGCCGGAACTCTTTAATTTTCCGGGATAAAAAGTAGCCTATGTTTTAATCCTAGGAATGAGCTATCTCTATTCCATCTACAGCCAAATCGGTTCATGCGTTGTGGCGTAAAGGAGTAACAAACACACACACACACACAGTACTTAATAGTTAAAAATTAAACAATATATTGATATTATATTAAGTGATCAATAGAGCCTCAATAATAATTTATTAAACAGAATCAGTTATTCAAGCTCGTCTCAACAATCTAATATTATAAATACAAAAAGCGTGTTTGTTTGTCCTACAATCACGCAGTAACGAATAGACATGATTTTTATAGGTTAGGACCTGGTGCGAGTATAATAGGCGTCCTACTTCCGATAGCGGAAAAATAAAGGATTCCAAAAAAAAACCTAATTCCATGCTAGCGAAGTTGCGGGTAAGATCTAGTAGTCATTAATATAAAAGTGCTTCAATAGCTCAACATATTAAAAGCGGATTCAAATCTGGAAGGTCAACGATTCAATCCTCGCTCAAGATCGTACCCACTACAGTTATATTATATGCAAATGTTGAAGTGTTTGTTTGTGATAAAATTCTGCCACGCGGTCGCAGTCGCGAGCAAAAGCTAACTCTAGCAAAATATTTATTTGGATCGGAAAAAAGTCATGTTAAATCTCATACAAAAAGTCTATTCCCCTCAAAGAGAACCAGACTAAGTCACAGAAAACAAAGTGGTACCGGCTGTCATAGATAAGTGACAGCTCGAATGACAGCCGCTAACCCCCAAAAGGCGGAGTGCTTTTACTTTCACAAGTCATTGAATTATTCAGGTAGGTTGATATAATATTTTTTCTTTTCTCAACTTACTTTTCTAAATTCGAATTAATATAAAAAGACGTCGTTCTAAGGCGAGTCGAAAAATAAACTGAAATAAATTCATAAGTGAAAAGAAAATCGCACTTCTGACATCGTTTCAGTTTAGTTTCATTATTTCGGTCAAAAATAAAATACGTAATATTTAATATTTGATTGACATTTTTGTACAAGAACAATGAAGAAATAGGATGCCGTGATCTAAGGCCGTGATATTTATAAGTTACAAGCTCATACCCGCGACTTCGTACGCGTGGATTGAGGTTTTTTTGGAGTCCCGCGGGAACTCTCTTATTTTCCGTGATAAAAATATTATATTATAGCACGTAGGCTATTCCAGTCTCAATCATCATCATGGTCAACGATCTCAGCAAAACTGGAGGTATATCCTATAAAACCAAACACTCCAGACCAAGTTAAGTAATTTGTTTTGATGAACTTCATAATAGCTGTAATAGGGATACCTGGAATCACCAGTTTGTGAAACAAAAGAGCAAACTGAGTTAATTACCATCTTCGGCAATTACGTCTGCGGTAATGGCCTAACTTAGGCCCGTTATAGGGCTTGAAACGGGACCTAGATGGGCGAAGATATACAGTAAAGCTTAATTTCTAAGAACATCAAAGTTATAATTTTTAAATTTAAAAAAGATTAATTGCTCATAAAAATAAACACATTTAAATTTATACATCGTGATAATCATTTAAGTATGACTCTACTGAAGTATAATATCTTTTATATTAGGTATTATGTGAAGACGTGATAAATACTAAGACAGTGTCATATCGTATGACCCTGGTACACTGATATAGTTCTTGCTACTCAGTAGGGCGCGTGAGCTTTACTTGTGGTTACGTCGTGTACATGCACATTACGACAGTGTGCGTGCCTGTCAGGAGCTTAGGTGGGAGCGGTCAGGCGCGAGCAAGCTCTCGCTCACACCTGTACAACGCACACAACCATGAGCCAAGCGCCTTCGTGAGTTGAAAGAACTAGAGGTACAAGGATCCGGTGGGATTTTTACAGAGATAACTTTCCGATTCCGCTTTAGAGATGTTTCCACCTTGTTTCTATGAAGTGGACATGATGAAATAGAACCAATCGGTGGCCAATTAGATAAAATGCTAAATGACGTCACAACTTTATTATTTCCAAGCCATAATCAAGCTAATACTTTGCTCTATTGATGTATGATTGCCCTCTTTTTATACATATACTATGTCATAGTATTTTTTTTAAAGAATATAAGCCAAGCTGAACTTAACTTATATTCTCCTCTCCCCTCCAAATAAACGGAAAGCTTGTGCTAGGAGTGGGTACGACAATAGTGCAACGGGTGCGGTTCGAACCTGCGACCTTTCAGTTTTACGTCCGCACCTTTAACCGTTGGGCTATTGAGGCTTAAAGTATGATTGCAGGACAAACTAACACACTTTCGCCTTTATAATATCAGTAATGTAATAACGTCGTTTGTTAGTAAGGATAGATTTCACTCTTTCCCACAATACGTCTATTGAAAAACGCCGTTCGTAAATCATTTGAAAGCTATGCACTAATGACGTCCACACAAAACCGCCGCCCGCCCAATCCATGTCCGCCTTTATAATGCCTGTAGTAATAGGGCACCTGGATAAATCCGACTGCCAAACAAAGAGGACTGAAGCTAATTACTTAGATTTGGGATAATAATGTGCGTAATGGTGTAAGTTAACACATTAGGCAGCTATAACGTCTATAATTTGTTTGTTAAACTAAGATTTGTGTGGTTATAAATGGTCAAAACCAGGTTTTAGGTAGGTATTTCTAACATTTCGGAGTATAAAGTGTTAATTTCCTGTATTATGTTCTAGGCCTTAGAATTTAGGGGATTCTATTAGAATCATCATTAGGAGGATTTGTTAGGTCGTTGATTAGTTGGATTATTATCCCTAACACGTGATGATATGATTTTCTGTCTGAGAAAGCAGTTGAGAACCTGGAAAGTGAAGGTGTCTACATTTATCCCCGATAAAGAATTAGTGTCTGCGTGTTTTAAAAAAAACTTAACTCTAAGTGGAAGTAATTGCGGGAAAAATCTAGTAAAAAATAACCGAACTCTCGGAAGTCTAATTGCTCAAATATTGTGTACACGTACAGTTTAAAATAAATTATTGACTCATGAATTGCTAATCGAGTCATATCTATGCTTTTTATGTGAAACATCTAGCAAGTGCTTGTAAAACATCTACGGAAACATCCCCCTTTTTGTAACTGTTTGTATTTCGTTACATTTTGATAGAGTAAGCTCGGCTCAACTCCCAAAGAAGGCAAAACTACTAAAGGCCGTGTACATAGAGAAGCTGCACCAAACTGTGTCCATTGGAGCGGAAAATTGAGCTAGTGCCAATTTTATTTTCAATTCCCTCAGAGGAGATCCAATTAATGTTTATAGCACTGAAGTGGTTTTATTGGATTGCCGCATTTATTTTTTAAACTATATGTATGATTAGGTGTAGAAATTACTGTCTATAGTAAAGATTTAAATTCAAACTCAAACTCAAAATGATTTATTTCATGTAGGCCAACTTGTGGCTCTTATGGCAAGTCGAGAATCTACCACCGGTTCGGAATGCTGATTCTGCTGAGAAGAGCCGACAAGAAATTCAGCAGTTGCTCTTTTCAAAACAAAAAAAATGTTACAATATCTTTTTATCTATTTTGTGGACAGCTGAAGCAAAGCAGGATGGTTCCAAGCAAAATTGTCATTAAGGAATTCATTAACTGTGTAATAACCTCTACTTATTAAGTGTGTTTTTACACACTGTTTATATCATCTATATATACATGAGCCCTCAATATACGTTTTCCGCACATGTACTCTGTACTCTCTAAATCTGTGGTTTTCCGTGACCAACTTAAAAGTAGACCATCCAATATAACCTGCATTTCTGTGCTAAAATAGGAAACATCAGTCACACTCCGGAGCTCATATTACAGGATTGCCCTGTTTATATATGTATGCCTGAACAGATTTGGATGTATGGGGTCCTAGGGACACAATTTGATCTACTTGAAATAAATAATTTTGAATTTGAATGTTAGAGAAGAGATTCATAAATTTTTGTAATAAAAAATATATAATCGCTTAAAGAAATGGGGTTAAAACGATTCATCAAGAGACTGTTTACTCGAGGAGTAAGAATTCAGTTTCCGCTCCAGCTCACCCTTTAGCGGAGAATGGACTTCGTCAAGCGCAGAGTCTTGTAATAAATCACGCCTGAGGACAAACAAAAGAACTTTTTGTCTCCTCGTTCCTTCGCTGAACTTAAGAGTAATTCTCCTAGAAACAAGACGGTAAATCCTTGCCGGATATCATAAATGCGTATAAGAGTGCTTGTTTGTTTGTCCTTCAGTCACGCCACAACGAAGTAACTAATCCACGTGATTTTTTGTATGGGTATAGTTGAGGATCTAGAGAGTGACATGGGCTACGTTTTATTCCGAAAAAAAACTAGGGGTTTTTTTTGGAAAGTGACACAAGCTACTCTTTACTTCGGAAAAACAGAGGACTCCTGCGGGATTTTTAAAAACCGAATTTAAAAAGAAGTTTCAAATCACGGGTAAAAGTTAGTCTAAATATAGATACCTACTTATAAAAGGAAAAGGTGACTAACTTCTGACTGTCTGATCTATCAACGCACACCTCAAACCATTGGACGATGCAGCCTAAGATGGTGCGCGCTTGCCTAGAAGATGCCTATTCAATCTTGATTAAATCAGACACCCACATTATTGAACGAGCGAAGCGAGTTCTCTGAGTCAACTAGGGCGCTTGCCTACTAGACAGAGAAGTGTGTCCGTCTAAATGTCTGTCAGAGCCCTATAACTTCTGAATTACTGAATATTAGAACGTGAAACTTGGTTGTTAATTCAGTTATATCCTGTACTTGAACAACAAATACTAAAATTAGATAAATGTTATAAAGAAACGAAATTATTTAATTTTAATGCGCCATCTATTAGCATTATTGTGAAGCTAATAGTTTCACTATAATGCTAATAGATGGCGCTGTGTCAGTAAAACAGTTTTATGTCAACTATTATTTTTTTTATTGCGTCTAATGTTAAAAGTTAATTATTACAATATATAATTAAAACTTTTGGGAATTATGGGATATCGCGAGGTCTCAGTTCGGGGCGAACCACTAGTATAGTTAGTTGGAAAAACTAAAGCCGGAAGGGCAAAATTTGCGGTGCGTATTGGGAACGAGGAAGCAAAGCGCTTGGTGCGAGATCGGGGAATTTCGACCACGTAGCGGTGCAGATAGATTCGTTGGTTAAAAATGGCTTATCATTGTGTTGAATCAACTGAAAAACGTCTAGCTGTGAGCTTATTGGTGCTTAATAGGCACGAATATGTACTACATACACTACACATCATTAGAAGCGACTTCCACTAATAAATCACTTGCTGGATGACAACCAAGAGTCTCTGCTACCCCTACCCTTATCGCGCTCATGAGCTCTCAACGACTCTCGACTAATGACGAACGACACAAATAGCTTGCGTGGCGAAATATACAAGCCATCATTTACACTGAATTTTATGAAATACTAGCTTTAACCCGCGGCTTTGCTCACGTTAGGTTCGATTTTTTAACCCCCTATTTAACCCTCTTGGGGTTGAAATTTTTCAAAATCCTTTCTTAGCGGATGTCTACGTCCTAACAGCTACCTGTATGCCAAATTTCAGCTCGATCGGTCCAGTGGTTAGAGCTGTGCGTTGATAGATCAGTCAGTCAGTCAGTCAGTCAGTCAATCAGTCAGTCACCTTTGCCTTTTATATATTTAGACTAGATGATGCCCGGAACTTTGCTCGCGTATCCACGCAACCAACGTATCCACGTTACCATAATGGTTATGGTTTTTTAAATTCCCACGGGAACTCTTTCATTATACGGGATAAAATGCTAAAATTTAGGTAATACAAGAATAGAAGAAAATTTCCCTGCCCCATTTTATCAGATTTCCAAAAATTCAGTGAGAAGTGAGAACCCTAATTTTTCGATACGATACGATAAAAATTGAAAAAAAAAAAACTCAATTCCATTTACGCGTGCAATTTACAAAAACTTTTGAAAAGGATTGTAAACAAAAGCTGTGTGAAAACTGTGAAACGTTATTTCATATTGAGGTTGAAACCAATTCAGATTTTCGATGGCCGCGACACGAAACCAATTTGCTGCCATGCGACCCATCTCTGGCAGTTCATCTCATCTCCCGATTGTCTGTGAGATACACATGTTCGACACATAAGCCTCAATAGCCCAACGGTTAAAGGTGCGGACTGAAAACTGAGAGGTCGCAGGTTCGAATCCCACCCGTTGCACTTATTTGGAGGGGAGAGGAGAACATCAGTCAAGTTCAGCTTGGCTGATGTTCTCCTCTCCCTTTATTCTTTAAAAAAAAAAGAAAAAAAAATATGACGACCTCGCACAGTGATGAGTGGTTGTTGAGGTCTCGGGCTTAACTCCCGCCGGGGGGAATTTGAGAATTTCATTATCTCAGTACATTGCTGGACCACCAGATCAGACTAGTCTGGGCTAGTTGGATTTGGACACGGCTAGTTATCGCCCTACCTTCAAAGACTTGCCGCCAAGCGATTTAGCGTTCCGGCACAAAAGTAGAGCAAATAAAAAGTCATGACCTCACCATTTTTATAGTACCCAGCAGTAAATAATACATATCAAGCCCCAGAGACAATTGACTAGCCTCAGCTTCGTAGAGCATCGTCTCTGTCAGTTTTGTGACGTATTTCCTGTACAGGCGAATCTCTGACCCAGATAGACTAAACAGGTGAGTCTCTACGGAAGTAGGTTTGAAGCAACTTGTAAACGCATTGTTCGTACTTGTGACGTCATTAACCGACGTTCTCTACAAAATACTTAAAGCCGTTGTTATAAAAATAATAAAAACTGGGACATGCAATGTTTCTGTAGCCCGGCGGATGGAGAGCTCTTATCCTTTTACCTGCCGGTAACGATCCTCTATAAAGGTTAGCACACATTATTGCGTGGTCCAGTATAATAAAAAAATGTCATGTTTTAATTTTGTAACTTCCTAAATTATTCATATATTTGAATTTTTCATGCCTTCATTCTGTCTTTGTGAATGTACGAGGAGGGCGATGATCACCGCAACACAGTTCATACTTCTGCGTGATCATCGTTCTAATCTGTTCTCGCATCATTTTTGTTGTAATAAACTTTAAATAAATAAATAAATTGATAACCCTCGTGCCGAACAGTTTTCCTGTCTTTTGTAATACGAACGAGGTGAGAATAATATAGAATTTCTACTTGAAAACGTCCACTCCAACTATCCATAAAGCTTGTGAGGCCTTTAATGAAAGAGGTCTTTCGGTTCTCAGTCCGCGCATTGAACCGTTGCGCTATTGAGACTTTAATGAATGCCATCGAATAGAAACTTGGTAGGTGTCTATTTCTATCTGGTGTCTATTTATACCTGCAGCCCAAGCCTAATCAAGTTGACACATCTATCTAGTGATTTTTGCATGGGCAATTTGTTGCAAAAACTAAAAAAAAAGGGTTTCACTTATCGTGCTTGGTATGAAATGATAGAAAATGATGATGCGGCTTACGGTGCATATACCAACCTTTGTTATCAGAGAACATCAAGACTTTCGAAAATAGAATGTTTTCGTACTGAGTATGAAAGCAGTAGAAATTAAAAAAAATATATAATTCACCACTTTGTGGTGGTGCCCGTCTTGGATTTGAAAATCATAGTGTATAGTATTCTACTAGTCAAGCCCTTTCATTTGATACCCATATTGAGGGAGTTGTGAAAAATATGTATTCCGCCATTTTGTGGCGGCGGCCATCTTGGACGGATTTTCATCAAACATAACTAAAAACACTCCCGACTAATTCACACACACACGTAGTTTTTGCGGTTTTGTCGGGAGTTAAAAAAAAAAATTCGCGCTTCTTGTTCTTGGTTTGACGATGGGAAGTGATGATGCGGCCATAATGGTGTATGCCAAGCTTTATATCAGAGAACATCAAGGAGCTCCTCGAAACAGAATGTTTTGTGTATACTCGGTACTCCTTCAATTGCACTCGACAACGTTTTGCTAGTATCATCACCTTTATACCCTCTAGTATTCTCCAGAAATATAATTTCTTCATCGTAATATACCTACTTGTACTCGTAAAATTCTTGCACAAAAGCGAGATGGAGCCTTTTGTGATAACGTTTTATATTGTAATCCTTTGTATAACGAGCATAGTTTATGCAAGACTTCGTATTATATTTTTAACAAGCAAAAAGTTTAAAAACTGTAACCCTACGGAAAATTGGATATAGTATCCGCCATATTGATTTTGTTCGTATATAAACGTAAAAATTCTTTCAACAAAACCGATTTCAAACGCCACTACAAAGTATATCAATTGTGCCTATAAAATTTGAAGAGTTCCCTCGATTTCTCCAGGATCCCATCATCAGATTCTAACCTGATGCCAATAGGACCACCTGGGAAGTATACCCTTATACTTATATACCCTTTCAAACAAAAAAAGTATTTTTCAAATCGGTCCAGGCGTCTTCGAGTAATCGGGGAACATACTTTTTTTTTTATTCTCATCTCATTTCTACATAAAAAATAAAGGTTTCGACGAAATGAGAACTTCCTCCTTTTTTTGGATTTTTGGTTAAAAATGTCGCCTATATCACACCGTAATAACCGATTCATCTAAATCGGCTCTTCAAATGTCTATTCAATGAGATCCTTAACATAGTTCATCGACTTTCATTGTTTTCTTTTTCACAACATGGCGTCTGGTGGTCGCCATTTTGAATTTTGATTACTGTCATGTCTTTAGTGACACTCCCTAGATTAACACAAATCGATTGACGTAAGATTCATCAAAATCGATCCACGCTTTTCGTGTCCAGAGCGCCACATACATACATAAATATATACATCTATACATACATAGACTAATAAACACATTGCCCTCCTTTACGTGCCACAGTTAGGTAAAAAATACTATTTAGTCAGAAAAGATCTGAAAAGTAGGAAAATCGTTTTGTTGCCTTTAGCTCTGATCCCCGGGTCCATTTCCAAGTGTGTTTTAACTTTTAGTAGAGTGCTTTCTATTTAGTAGCTCATACTTAACTCCTAATCGCAAGTTCCGGAGTTAGCAGCTAAACTAGCCGGATAGTCGGAACATTCAAATATACTGCACACAAGCCGGCCGACTTTGTATGCAGTTAATTGTGCGACTTGGCAACGTTAGCCTTAAAATGTTGGCCATTCCTTTACGTGACTTCTGGACATGGATTTTTCTTGTAACTATGTAGTTGTAGGTACTTTATATTTTTTTAAATAAAACTAGTTATGCCTGTTTTCAACAACCATACCTAAATCGTCGCCTTAATAGGAGTCTCTACGTATGTAACCGATAAATATAATTATGAAAAATTATATGACGTTTCAGCTTATCTATTAACAAAAAAGACGTGTGGCACTCGGGGACTGCCGCGGTAAAGCTATTGCATAGCATTTTTTATCAACGCCATCTAGCGGCTCACCGTAGAGGAGTCCCGTGTCAGGTTATTTTCCTTACGGAATTTCTGGATTCAGTCTACACGCTGGCCCGCGATAGAAGCTATGCAATAGCTTAAAAATAACGCTATATTTCTATTTCGTTAACTTTTCAAAACTATGCGACTTATTTATAAGTTTGAAACTAAACTAAGAGCCGATTTCATCAATAAGTCTTATCCGAGCTTAAATCTGATATTTTGACAGATTTTCAATACAAAAACATTTAGAACGCCCAATTTTTCTCGGTTAAATGTCACTCGCCGTTGGTGAAACCGGCATTGAGTATAACAAAAACCTATCTTACCACAAAGCTAACATTGACCGAACCTTTATTACCAAGTATATAAAAGGTCTTAAAGCAATTTGTTCCGCGTCATTCGGTGCTGAGTTTAATTATTGCTTCCATTTATTTACACATTAGGGTAATGGCAAAAACAACTCCCTTCGGGATATATTGCGTGTGACCCCAGCGCCGGAGTCCGCAATCGCTGGGCCGGAGTCATTTTGTTAGATGAACAAAAAAACACATAGGTAACGTTTGGGTTTCATGACTTCTTTCATTTTTTTTTCTAGCGCATAACTGAGCCGATTTCGATTCAAATCCACTTAACACCCCATCAATCGATTCGTTGGATGAACCGGGTAATCCATATATTTAAAATTCAAAGTCCTGACTGACGGACTGAGATATTAACGCACAGCCTAAACTACTGAAGTTAGAAACTTGAAATTTTTACAGTTGGTTCCTTTTATGACGTAGGCGCACACTAAGAAGGATTTTTGAAAATTCATACCCCTAAGGGGGTAAAACAGGGGTTTGAAAAAATCAAACTTAACGTGAGCAAGGCCGCGAGCAAAAGCTAGTATATTATATACACACAGAATAATTGTATGTCCGAATCCAGCAACGGTGGCCAATCTCCACACGGATTAGCCATCTGCGCGGGAGATATTATAGTGCACTCTATTCTCTCACTCTCATAGTCCGATAGGACGGAAGACCAGAGAGAGATCAGGTGCAGGACCGACGGCTTTAGGTGCTCTCCGAGGCACGGGGGTGTCTCATAGCCAACTTTCTAACTCCGGGCTAGTACCTACTGAGAGTTTCTTGACAGAAAATCCAATATCTACATTTTTGGCCCGACCCGAGAATCGAACCCGGGATTTCGTCATCCGCAGTCGTAGTTGCTAACCACTAGACCTGTGAGGAAATTTTTAATATTGTAAACTATTGAGTTTATTCACATACATTTTCGCTGATTTAATCACAAACTATGAATGACTCTACATGTAAAAAGCATTCCGTTAAGGACAGCTACTGTAAGGAATTTAATTAACCAACTTAGAAGTGGCAGGGGACGTACTAAATCACGTCGTGACCCTGTCCTGCATGATAATGTGACTTATTCACGCGTAAGTTTATTGATCCCATATCTGAACTACAGGAATCCCTTGAGGCAGATGTGTCATAGAATTTAATCGTGCGTGTGGCGCACATAATAAAATTACTTTGAGCTCCCTTTGCAGCTCGTCTTTTGTTACATACATACATGACGTAGGCATCTGTTAAGAAAAGATTTTTGTAAATTCGACCCCCAAGGGGGTAAAATAGGGGTTTGAAAAATCGAACTTAACGTGAGCCAATCCGCTGGCAAAAGCTAGTTTAATTATAAAAATTAGAAATAGAAGGCTCAACATTTGTAAAACTTTATTTGAATAAAAACTATTTCTATTCTATTCTAACAATTTTGAAAATTTTCAACAAAATTGGCTTTTCTCTTTTTTTAAAGAGCAATTCAACATGGCTGCGTAGGTAGTTTACCTATAGACGCTTCGCAAACTAAAAGATCATTATCGTACTGAATAGCGAAACAAAATAATAATGAAGTTCATTTTCCTCCCCCATCATTAAACTACGTGAGAATGTTTTAATTGTTTTGGAGGATGATCGAGGTAAAAATATGAACGTGTATTTTTCGACCTTTGACGTGAGGAAAAAGCAGATAGAGCATACGCACTCAAACTTATTGGGTAAAGGTCATACTGTCTTGCGTTTCATGCACTTATGAGCACAAAAGTCCACTCGCTTCGCTCCCCGCACAGAAACTTAGGGAATAGCTACAACGTGGCTACAACCTTATCGCATTATTATCTGTGCACCAGACACCTAGCATCCATGACGTCATAACTGCTAGTATGAAAACAACTTATCAGTTGTTTTCACAGTCAGTATCACGCTATCGGAAAGATAAAATGGAAAGCGGTTGGAGAATCGTATTACGCAGATAATGTCACCAGCTTGATCCTTTATTACAGGTATTGAAAGCAAACAGTCATAATAATCTTTCTAAGTTTTCCCGCTTCTTATACTAGACTACATATAACTTACTACAGAAGATTGAAGTATTGCGAAGCTTCTATAGTCAACCAGTCACAGTAACAGTCTATTTTAATTCCTCAAGTCTATGGTTTACACATGAATACGAATACTCGTAATCCATGTTGCAGCGCAGTTGAGTTATATTGCTACGGTTTTTTATTTCAAATAGAAAATGGTTTGTTTGGTTAAAAAGAACTTCAGTTTAAGTTGGTATTTTACATATCCCTATGGTCTGATAAGATTTAGTTCGAAGAAATTATGCTGAATTACGTCAGTAGAATATTATTCTACTATCTGCCACCAACGAGATTAGTTACCTACGTGGGAGATATTATATGCCACCAACTTATCTGTTTAGCTGGACAAATTCGGAACTGAGACCGCTATTTTAAAATACCATTCCGCTCGATTCCACTGTCCAAGTACTCCCGGATTCGATTCCCGGGTCGGCCCAAAAAATGTATTGGGTTTTTCTGTCAAGAAATTCTCAGTACTAGCCCGGAGTTAGGAAGTAGGCGGTGAGTCATCCTCGTGCCTCGGAGAGCACGTAAAGCCGTTGGTCCTGCCCCTGATCTTTCTCCGGTCGGGTCGGACTTTAAGAGAGTTCTCGTGGGAATTAAAAAACTTTAATCCACGTCCTCCTATCCTTCGTATAGATACACCACGCACACGTGGTAAGGTAAATTAATAAAATGATAAAAAGTTTATACGTCAGTAATCTATGTAACCCAGTTCTCCAATTTTTGTCGACGCGTGTTATTGTAAGCGTATTATGGGGCCGGGACGCGCGCTGAATACAAATCGCTAAGTAATGGTTCCCGCATTGAGTTGATCTTCCCCGCATAAAATTACTAATGTGTTTGGTGTTTGACAAACTTTTTGGAATAGCAAGTAGAAATAAGAGTTTCTGGGTTCTTCTTTCCTGTAGTCTTCTCAATCGGCAGAAGTCCACTGATGGACCAAGAAGAATCGCCACAGACTGATCTTGGGCCGCTTGTGTCTAATAACAGGCTTGAAATCTTCCGTTACGTTCTTCGGAACTTCCAACGAAGTTTCTGATACCAAGTCACTAAAGACGCCAAAGTCTATTTATAAGATCAATTTCAGGAACTAATAACCTTTTTTTTAAATATATAGACTAGCGCTTGGCTGCGATCACACCTGATGGTAAGTGAAGATGTAGTAGTCTTACATGGAACGCGTTTACCTTGAAAATGCCTATTTACTCTTGATTTGAAGGTACCCAAATAGTAGTTATAGGGGAAAACGGAAGCCGGAAAGGCATTCCAAACTATTAAAAAACATGCAAGAATAATAAGGGCGTCAACCCTTGAAATAGTTTACTTACTTGCTCAAAATGTTGCCTAATTGCATGCACTGCCGACGACATTTCAACGCACGTGACAAGTCTACAATCTCCAACCTAATTCCCCTGGCCCAAGATACAAACGATTTTAGGTCTTTGTCGATACTAAGATTTGTTTTTCTGTCTGTTACCTTTGCAGAGCTCAACGACTGAACCGATCGTGCTGAAGTTTTATACAAAGATAGCTTGTATCCTGGAACTTATATTCTGTTGATGAACACACATTTTTTATAAAATTCTTGAGGATCTAATGTAATCTAATCTAAATGACCTTTTCTACTTTGTAAGATTAAACTGTGCACCTGAAATGGTACATGTACATTTTCTCTGAAACATCACGTGGCATCAGAAACTGAAGGATACAAAGGCCCGTTTGTGAAAAGAACTGCGACCGTTATGCCCGATTTCACCAGTGGATAGGTACCTAAACACTTCCCTAAGTAAAGAATGAGGCTAGAGGGACCTCCAGAACTCACCTTTTGATTTTATATATTTAGAAAGAAGATTGGTGAAAACGGGAATTACATGCAGTTACCTTATTACATGCAATTGTTTTAAAGGGCTAACAGCTTGTGACTCGCACCAGCCTTCCTACTTTAACGCTTAAGTTTATGAGCATTTATGAAACAACGTCTCAACGGTACAATGTTGCGAACCGTTCTGTGTACTAATGCGAGTACTAACTTTGACGACTATTTGATATTGTGCTCTGACCGCCCGCTTTACCTTTATGTTTTCATTTTTGTTCACTTTTGAATCACTGATGAAACTATTATATAGTATAAAAAAGAATAAATTTTGACATAGGTCTCTTGTAGAAACTTTCACACGCCTCGATCTTGTACCGCCTGCATGAGACTCGTTCACGATGTTGTCAATCTAGTAAGGGCGTCTGACACCCATTTTCCGGTATCAGGTCACGCCACTCCAGTATAGTAGCTGATATGTATTCAGCCTATCCTAAAAACTTCAGCTTCTCAGACTAGGTGAGCTATGTCGGTAATTTTATTTTCATTTTTTTAAATTTAATTTTACCATAATACTAAAAAATATGTACCATCTTTATTTTTATTCCTCACACTAATATTATAAGACGAAAGTTTGTATGTGTGTGCGTGAATTGACCGATTTGGCTGAAGAATGGTTTAACAAGATTAACAAATAGGCTACATTTTATCCCGAAAAATTAAAGAGTTCCCGCGGGAATCGAAAAACTTCAATTCGCGAACGAAGTTATCGTTAGCTAGTACCTACCTGTAAAAAATGCTTCACGTTATTGTTTGGTAGGATGATGAGTCAGTCAAGAAATACTTATGTACTTTATATACCTACCTACGCGGCACTCGTATGTAGAATAAAACAAGAACATGTGTTTTGTTTTCCAACATAATAAAGTAGAGTGTTTGTGTGGCAGTAGGTGAGGTACCTGTTAGAAAGAAAGACATCGCGTGGGGTCCCCTGTCGTACATCGCCGTCGACACCGTAACTCTCGGTGATGGATTGACGCTTTTCCGGCTTTTCCGGACTTTCAACAGACCCCAACGGGCCGCGTCCGTACGGACACGCTTCCGATGTTTTAGCCGCATTACAGTAATTGAAGGAGGTAAGGTTACAAAGCGAAGGACTAATGGCAGCTTCCGGAAAATCTATGCGTGTAATGCTTGTGTATGGCATCATTTCAAATGTTATGCTTGATTACCCTTACTCAGTGACTTGCAATGTTATTACTAGTAATAATTATTACGATTAGGTTTCTTGCTTATCTTCAGATCAATAAAACGCACATAACTTAAAAAAGTTATGGTCGAGTGGCTGGGATTCGAAACCTGGACCCCTTGAAAAGAAGGTCGAAGGAAGGCAAATGCAAAAAAACTTTGTCCTTGAATACATTTTTTGCAAGTGTGGGATCGATGGGGACTATTTACATTTCATTTATAATGGTGTTCCGAACATTTGTACCAATTTTCAGCTTTATGCGAATTGCGTCTACTACTACCGCTATTTCGCGTGTAATAAATTCTACGTTTATTACAAGTTTATTACGTGCCTTTATTCAAAGAGCTTCATATCCTTTTTAATAGATATCTGTAAAAGTATTTTCTTGACTTAATATTCAAAGTATAGAATAGAATAGAGTAGAAATATCTTTATTGGTAACAATAAACACAAAAATATATAAAATAAATCAAAGTTAAAAACACAGCTATGATAGGTGTTAGATATCGTTACTTTGTACAGCAGTGCAACGCTACCTACCAAAAGGTGAGTCACTCAGCTTGTGTTGGGGCTCCTAGCCTCACAGACTTAAAACTGGCGAAGCCAACAAGTTTCAAAGCTGTGGGTGCCAGGTATCCCAATGCTGATTTTAGTAGGTATTCCGAAAAAATTGTTATTGAATTTGAGTAAAAATAAGAAAAAAGTCTTGGGAAATTCTCTGATAAAATAGCCATAATGCTCTCTTCCGGATTATCTAGGGATATCATTCAAACTTCATTTAACAAGATAGCACTAGCATAAAAAAGGTCGTATTTCTGGCTGAGAAACTTTCGTGAGGAAATGTTCAGTTTCCGGCGCACCGGGCAGTCCATACGCCACATTTCACCGAAACCACTTGTCCCAATTTCCCAGTATAATTTCCCCATTTCCGCTAAAACTGAAGACGATGTCCTGGGTGCTGGGGTGAACGCTGAGCTCTTATAAGTGGGAGGTCTCAGGTTCATTTTAGGAATTTTCTGGTCTATTTTGGTGTCGTTTTAGGAATTCTGTGGTCTAGTTTGGTGGAAATTGCACACACAGTTCATAAAGGAACGAAACCGAGCCCATTGCATAGGATGCGGCGCTATATAAAATCGAGTATATGAATGGGTTTCCTATCCTACTTAATATTATAAATGTGAAAGTGTGGATGTTTGGATATTTGTTACTCAATCACGTCGCAACGACTGAACCGATTATGTAGAATTTGGCACAGTGATAGATTAAAGTCTGCAATAAGACATAGGCTACTTTTTATCCCAGGAAAAAAGAGAGTTCCCGCGAGAATAAAAAAACCTTAATCCACGCGAAAGAAGTCGCAAAAATCAACTAGTAAAAAATAAATACAAATAAAAAAATATATGTTTCCGCTTTATCTCGATAATTATATTAAATTTAAACACCTTTATAAATACATTAATAATAGAATCATCCATGTCAGTCAATAAACGTATTCCGTTTTGGAACGTGAAAGTTTTATCATTTTCCGACACATTTAAAACTTCAACAGACAAATTGCATTATCGGCAGCAGGCTTTATTAAATAATGCGTGTAATGAACCCTGGCCGCACTGCATTTGATAATGCACTTATATTTCGACAGCCTGAGGTGAAGCCATTAATTTCCAAAGTGCTGTGTTATTAGTGAACAATTTTTCGTGAATATTGTTCGCTTTAGTCTAATTTATATTGGCATGTAATTAAACGAGCTTCTATTTAATACCATTATTGGCTTCTAAATTACTAAGTCAGCTTCAACTAGTGAGCCTCTAAAAAATATAAGTTTAGCATCTATATTTATAACTTAGCTTCAAACCGTGAACTCCTAAAATACTTAAATATTAGCATCAAATAATACACCAAATCTTCAACCACATTTTTAATTTTTTTTTTTTGTGAGAAAAATGAAATAAAAAAATGTTTCTAACTAAATAAAAAAACGTTTTTTTTTATAAAATGAAATTAAAAAAATTATTGTTTTTAAATTTAACTCAAGATAAATACCTACACATAACATTATAACATTTTTGAAAAAAAAAAATCATTTTTTTTTTCAACTTTTTTTTTAGTTTTAGGTAGGTTTACGATCCCAACAGAACCTAAGTGCCCGGCCTTCGGCCGGGCACCTGAATATTCATGTATAACCCTAACCTAACCTAACTTTAGTTTAAAGAAAATATTATACAAAAATAATTGCAATATTAACACACTAACAACAGAACAACAAAAAAAACAAATGCATGTTTTGAATGGCGCTCTCTGATTGGTGCAAATAGCCATAACCAACGAGATCGTGCAAATTGCCAGTCGCATCCGTCTCACTCGCACCAACGAAATCGTGCAAATGGCCAGTCGTATCCATCTCACTCGCACCAAATCGTGCAGTGGCAATGGACAATAATAAAAATAGTGGCTCTTTATTTGATGCTTTCTTTGGAATATTTTGTGGCCATTGTGAAGAAGCCGAGTTAGTAAATTAGAAGCTTCATCATTTTCCCGTTGCTGAGTTATTAAATTAGAAGCTAGGTTTTGATGCCAAAAAATAAATTTTGTTGGTCGACTTATTATATTCCATTTATATTTCCTTAAGCTTTACAGCATAACAGAAATATTAGAAATAAACTATTGTATGTATTTTATGTAAATATAATTTTGATGTAGTTTTTTTTATATATTTAACTTAAAATATCTACTTATATAGAATAGAATAGAATAGAAATATTTTTTATTCAAATAAACTTTTACAAGTACTTTTGAATCGTCGATGAATCTACCACTGGTTCGGAATGCCCTTCCTGCCAAGAAGAGCCAGCAATAAACTCGGCGGTTGTTCTTTAAAAAAAAAAAAAAAACAAATTTTTACAATAGGTAACAAAACTATGCTATGTACACAGTGTTTTCACAATGAAGTTTCAAAAATGCAAACAATCCATGTTAAGACAGGCAGACAAAAGCAGACCCATTCCCGTTGGTGGCACCCGTTCACGAGCATGACGCATGATCCAGCCGTTACTTCACCGTATTGTATCAATAAATCAGTTCGCGGGTATGATTTGTATAGTAATTAGATAAGTTTAGCTATAAGTTTTATTGTAACATTTTATTTAAAAAAAATGAAAAATAGTAAGTATTATACCTACTTACTTAGTTAAATATAAGTGGAAAAGTAAAATGGATGAAATCAAGTCGGAATATTTTAATTCTTTAAGTATAAATAGACGCTGACAATTCTGTTGCAAAAATAGACTGTATTCAAATCAGAATAATGTCCTAACGTATCTGCTAGTTCCGGATAACCCCTAAGGAAAACGGTATAAAGAAATTAATTTTATCGAAATGGCCCTACGAATTCCATCCAGGGTACCTTTTGCATTGTCAGCGTCCCCTTGTTACTTGGAGTACTTCGACGAATGAAATCCTTACAAGGGTCTGTTGACGGAAAATATTTCCTTCCAGCCTGATTCATTTCTATTTCTTAACCCTCGTTGCAAAAAAGAGATGTTATATATTTTTTTAAAGAATGTTGAAGATGCCTTTTCCTTATGTCTCAAACTAGCTTTTGCCCGCGGCTTCGCTCACGTTCGATTCGATAAGTTAAGTCTTTTTCTTCTTCCTCTTAGCGTTTGTCCTGGTTTACACCAGGGTCCGCTTTCCTGCTGAGCTTCTTCCACTTTGCACGATCTAAAGCGTCCTCCCTTCGAAGACCGTTGGCACGTGCATCGTGCCTGGATGACGTCAACCCACCGTTTTTTCGGCCAACCTCGGGACCGCTGGCCAGGAACGGGCATATTAAGGCACCTGTGACCAACATAGCTTTGAGGACGGCGCAGTATGTGGCCGAACCAACGCAAGCGAGGCATTTGGATCTTGTCTGCGACATCTCGCAAGGCTACCGCGGATGTGTTCATTACGTATTATGTCCAAACAAGTAACGCCACACACCCACCTAAGATAAGTTAAGTTCGATTTTTCAAACCCCTATTTTAGTGGTCGATGGGTTGAATTTTAAAAAATCCTTTTTAGCGGATGCCTGCGTCATTATAGCTATGGGTTGATAGATCAATCAGTCAGTCAGTCACCTTTTCCTCCTAATAATAATAATAATAATAATAAATTGTTTATTTCAGGCAATTACCCATAACAATATTCAAACATGAAAGAAGTTAAATAACATAATATAAAAGAAATTAAAAATATAGAAGTGTAAAAGTATAACGTACTGTCAAGTATTAGTCAAAATTACCCTAAAATTGGGCTCGTTTACTTACAGTTTTTGTCGCGATGTACGGTAAGCCAGTACCTTACGATGGAATTCTCCGGGCCCTCAGAACATACACTGAGGATTTCATTGGTGGAATTTCGAATGCGAGACCAAAAGGCCGCAACCCGCGTTCTTATGATCGCGAAGTAATCGGGGACTCTTGCATCGGCAAACATGCTCGACGCACTGCAATATTTAGGCAGTCTCATCAGAATTCGGTATGCATTATTATACTGAACCCTGATACTGCTTCGTGCTTTTTTGGTGCAGTGGATCCAAAGCTGACACGTGTAGAAGCATTGACAATATGCTCTAAACAGCGTCAGCTTTGCCTCAACACTGCACCGCGCAAACCGGCGTGCGAGCATGTTACACCGAACAGCAAGAGCCCTTCGTTCACGTTCTATGTCGTGATCATCGCGCAAATCCTCAGTCAAAATATGTCCCAAGTACCTGAATTGCTCCACCCTTTCTATAGGCACCCCATCTAGGGAAACCGACGGGATCCGCTCCGGACCTTTACCTGCACGGAATACCATAATCTGCGTTTTTTTTACATTATATTTTAGGCCGTGTTCCTTCGCATAATGTTCGCAAATACTCAGCAGCTTTCTAAGACCTCTAATTGAGGGACTAAGAAGCACCATATCATCAGCGTAGCTGAGATTATTTATGCATGTTGCACCTATATGACAGCCAACTTTAGCACTTCTAAGTCTCTCAATAAGATCGTTAATATACAGGCTGAAAAGATCCGGAGAGGTTAGCCCTCCTTGACGCACGCCGCATTCTAATCTATAATCATTAGAAGCGGCGTCGCCCCATTTCACAAAATTTGTTTGGTTTTCGTACCAGTATCTCAACAGATCTACTGTTCTACTCGGTACATTAGCCGTAATAAGTTTTTTCCATAGTAATTGGTAATTTACTAAGTCAAAAGCTCGACTAAGATCTAAAAAGCAAGCGTATACTGATGTATCTCTATGTGTGTAATAGCTGACCGTCGATTTGAGACTAAATATAGCCGAGTCTGTTGAGAGCCCGGGACGAAAACCAAACTGTGCATCATCAATCCTAATATTCTGACTTATATCAGGGTAAATTAATCCTTCCAGTATTTTGCCTATAGTAGTACCTAGGGAAATCGGTCTGTAGTTTTTGAGGCTGGAGAGGTCACCAGTTTTATTCTTGGGGACAGGAACTACCAACGTTCTCATGAGGTTTTTGGGCAAATAACCGGAGTTTACACATGCGGTAAACAGTTCTGCCAATATACAACAAATATTATCTCCTGCATATAAAATATGCTCCAGGCTCAACCCGTCAAAACCTGGGGCCTTACCCTTTTTCATTTTTAAAACCACATTAGCTACATCTTCAGGTAAATAACGATGACATTTACCGATACTCCTAGTAATTTTGTCAATTTGGGTTGGGGTACATTCCGTACTTAGAGGGGGCAATGGATCTACTTTAAAATGGTGCGAAAATAAGTCAGCAATCCGCTTCGGATCATGTACATCGTCAACGCTCATTGGTAAAGTTGATTTGTAGTTGAGTCGTTTCGTAGCCTTCCAAAATTTTGAAAAATTTTTGTCTCGTTGGTGCGTTGCTAATATATTCATTTTAATTTGGTCCTCGTTATTTTGGCACCATCTCAATTTGTTTTTGAACACTTTCCGACTCTCTACCATGTTATCGTAGACCTCGCCAATTCGGGGTTTGCCGTACAATAGCCAGCATTGAAAGTAATGTCTCGCTTTCTGGTGGCTCTCATGTACGTGGTAGTTCCATCCCAAGACTTTCTTATGTTTAACCGGTACATCGCGACAGACACTATTTCTTGCACTTTCTTGTAAGACCTTAACAATTTTATCATAATATTCATCTAATAAAAATAAATGGGCATGACATATATTAAAATTACTTAAATTACAATTTATACAATTTGAAAAATGACTAGATAAATTAAAATCCCTTAAATTATCACAGCAATGTACAGTGTATAGACTAGTTTCGTCACTATTTCTATTACCCCAATGAACACCCGACATAGCATTATTCTCTGTTGAAGTTACAATTTTCTTTGGAAGTATACCTAATTTACATTCGATTAGGAGAGGAAAATGATCTGACCAATAGACTCCAAGATCCACCTTTGCAGCAACAACTGACGTACGTGCAGCAGCCGTCACCATGCAGTGGTCTAACCAACGCTTAGACCCACTGCCATCGTTCACGTGGGTAAACGTGTCCGGAGCTAATAATTCAATGTCAATACATGCAAGCGAATGGTCCTTACAAAAGGCAGATAGCTCGTTACCGAACCTTGTCCCACAATGCGCGTTGAAATCGCCCAGCACGTAGACAGCTTCAACGTCGCTATCACTTATAACAGCTTCAATGCTTCCCAAACAACTTATGAAATCCGCTAGACTGTCTTCGTTTCCTTCGTCATATGGCAAATAGACGCTCATCACAAGAATGTGGCGTCCACCCACATCAATGTGCGCGGCCGCCAATCTATCACTGGTACAGTCTATAATTGAGACGTTGGGGAACAGAGACTTACGCCACATTAGTGCGACTCCCCCATACGGACGGCCCTTTAAAATTCCCGCCGAGGTATCCACCGAAGATTTTGCGAAGCAACTAAAGTGTTGATTGAGTTCATTTACGAAACCAAGATCGTGGGGGAGTAAGAATGTTTCTTGTAATACTAAAATGTCAACATTCTCTAATAGTTTCCTAATTTGTTCAGCAGATCTTTTCACAGACCGACAGTTAAACGTTGCTATGGTTATACTGTTTGGCGTACTATCCATATTATTTTTTATTAGTTATAACTGTACGTAGCTGTCGCTCTTTATAACGCCTGTATACAAGACCCGCAGGCCAGAAAGTGGTATCTAAAAATGTATTAATTTTACTTGCATGTATCCTTACCCTAAACGAGTTAAAGGAGGTTTCTCTGTATGGAGTAAGGCGCTCAACACTTATACACTCCTCACCCATGTCATTTATGTGTTCCTTAATGTCATTTTCAGAGACCGTTTTTAAAGCGCGGGAGACATATATGGAGCAAATTGGATCGGCGACCTGTATTTTACATTGGGCCACAGATGTTCCCCTCATGTTTGTATTTTTAGTTTTTCGTTTTTTATATTGCACAATTTTAAACGGTTCATCATTTGAGGGTAGGTTGTTAGATTTGGTCGGCGCGTCGTGTATAACCGCGCAGTCCTCAGTTACGCCCATGTCACCCGAACTTGTGGTCTGCATACGGGCGCTTTTCGTTTGGCGCGAGCATTCCTTATCATTCACAATGTCTCGGTAGGTGGGTGTATGCGAGCTCTGCGCAACTACATCATACAGAAGTGTAGACTGCGGCGCATTCACAAGCGGTAGCGGGGTAAGCGGTACACAAGATTTCTTCTTTTTCGGAGTCGTCATTTGCGGAGGTGTGTTGCCACCTTGCTCTTTATGCGTGTTTAGAGATGACCGAAAATCCGCTAGCTCATGGCTAAACTTCGTCTTAAAATCTGTCAATTCTGTTCGCATCATGGACATATCTTTGAGTAAACGAGTAACGTCCACATAGTCAAAGGTTACAGATGGCAGGCGACTCAAGTCCCTCGCAACAAAGGTTGGTTGAACATCCGGGTCAACTTCTTTCAGAAGTTTTATAACATCTTTTATATTTTTCTTCCGCTTGTCTTCGCCTTTTCTATGTATATTCCTCACGCCGTCGCCGCATGCACTGTATAAAGCACTTTTACCTTCCTCAACTTCGGTATCCGTGAAATGGGTACTACAGATCTGCACAATGCTTAATTCGTCTAGTGTATCAATCTTGTTTTGTACAAACGTCAAAAACTCGTTAATAATAACACCCGTCATAGTCCTTTACTTGTACCACACACCAGAATTTTTTACCGCATAATGCGCGGGACACGTCCACTCGCATCGGCGACGTGCGAGAGAACTAAGGAGGCTGCTCCGGTGGCAGAATGTGGTAAATCATTCAGTGATTCTTTAGGAATGGTACCTACTACGTATGAGTTTGATATTTAGCGCGGTTGTTGTAATAAAAAGTTCTAGGCCAGTGGTGCACTGAGTATTTCTTTCATAACTTCACTTTTGCGAGCGTTCGTGCGTTAATTCCACGGCCGAGGGGGAAATAAAGAAATGGGACTTGCGCTGAAGTGTGTGTGCTTGAAAAATCCGCGCTTCAGTATTAAAAATGTGAGAGATAAAAATATTTATTATTTTATTTTATTCAGCGGATTGTGCGCTAATGACTACGACTTGGCAACTAAAAAAGATCATAAAATGCTAGGTTTCTAGGTCATTTGATTTTTAAAGGCGTTTTCAAATATAATTATAAGAATTTTTTAACCGACATCATCCATTTACTCAATAGAATTTCGGTTGAGAATTTCTTGTGCTTAATATAATAAATCAGTTCACATTTAATTTGAATACAGCAGGCGTAGTCGCCACAATATTAAACATCTTATTATAATATTGTAATCCTTTTTTGCTGACCGAAAATAATAATGACATTAAATCAGGAAATGTTTTAGCGCATAAGTATGCGCAAACACAGGTGCACGCTCTATTTCCTCACTCTCGTAGTCCTATGGAACGATAGTCTAACATGATCGGAGAAATACCAGGCAGAGAAGCGACATCTTTTAATGCTCTTCGAGACACTAAGGTCACTCCCAACTCTAAGCAGTTACTGAGAATTTAATGACGGAAGAAACCAAATACCTTTTTTTTGGATCGGGAAATAAGCTAACGAGTCAACTTAAAAATGTTTGTCAGAAAATATTGTGCAAGAATACTTGTACAAAATATTTTCCGCAGATTCAAGTTTATGACAACGCATTGCAGAGAACCAGATAATATTCTGACTCACATACCAATAAGTACTGGTAAAAATTAATGCTGAAAATGCACCAAACTTCATACATTAACATATTATGCCGGCCATATACTTATTCGTACGTCCAGTCGCGGCAAGCTTCCAAGTATAAATAACAACAATAACATTTTAACTACGACGAAAAGCCAAAATGAATTATTCATGCGAGATACGTCAAGGCTCAATAGTATGCACTTACATTTATCTATAGTTTTCCGTTTAGGATATTAGGATTTTGGTATGTGTCTGAAATAAAAGATAGGTACTTGCAGTGGCACAAGCCTGCTTTTTTGACAACATAGCCTTGACTTCGATCTCACCTGATGGTAAGTGACGATGCATTCAATATCGTAGCCGACTTACTCGAAGAAGTATGGCATAGGTAGTATACTAGGAGGATCAATAAAATTACTTCAGCGCGCTACATACCACGAAAATATTCTTATTTGAACATTATTTAACTAAATTCAAAATATAGGTTCTCTAACTCGGGTGAGCGTAGCCGCGGGCAAAAGGTAGTATGAAAATAAGAATCAAACTTTGTTTGTGTATGGAGCGCTCGGGAGTACTTGAGGGTAACAGGGCCTTTAGTTGAGTTACAAAGTGATTTATTTCGTCCCCTGCCAATTCTTAGTCGGTTGATTAAATTCCTGAGAGTTACAGTCGTCCTCAAAGTCGGAGTTTATGCCGATTAGTCTATAATTTCATTGGTGGCCCCTAGAGACTTAGTTCCGTTTCATGAACATTGAACATGTAGCAATGAACGCGGTATAAGCCAATTACTTGGAAACTACGAAACAGATGTGACATTCAACTAATATTAAAAACTAGACTATGCCCGCGACTTCGTCCGCGTGGATCAAGGTTTTTCAATTCCCTTGGGAACTCTGTAATTTTCCGGGATAAAATGTAGCCTTTGTTTTAATCCTGGGTATGAGCTATCTCCATTCCAAATTTCAGCCAAATCGGTTCATTCTTTGAAGCGCCAAGGAGTAACAAACATACACACACACACACATACAAACTTTCGCCTTTATAATATTAGTGTGATAATATTAGTGTGATGTGATGTGATGGGAAAGTGTGACTGTCTGTCTAAATGTCAGTCTGTTTCACCTATCTTCGACTCAACTGTAAAACTTAACTGTTATTCTTTAGGAAAGTTATTATAAATGTGTAACTTATCTGTCGCCGCATAGTATGTATGGCAGCTTGTATGAAATAGCGACGTGTCTGTCGTATCTGTATCCTGTAAAGATAGATTTAAGTTTTTGTAAATTAATAAGCTCATGTTGAACCGATGTTGACGAAAGGTGTTTTATCTCTCGGCTTTTTTCGGAATAATCAAAAACATGGATGTACTTAAACTTAAGCCCAATACTATTTGGTTTTCATCAACGTTTAAACTTTAAGGAATACTAAACCGAAATAATTTAGAACCTTTAACATTTTAAAATTAAAGTCACAAACTTACAGTCTCGACTCCACGCGCAAGAGACAGAATTTTAAAAGTTTGTGTCATATATTGTACTTCCTTTAAACTAAATAACTTATAGAATGTAATAACCGTTTTCACCAACTTAACTTTTACGGGTGACGCCTTCTGTCAGTTTCGTTTTCACAAACCTTTAGGGAACACCTAGGTAGAAATGACATTGGGTAAGTGATTGTATTCAGGGGCTACCTAAGTAAAGAGACACTACTTTTAGGGGAGGATTTAGGTGTGGTTCATGCAAACGGACATAAGTCTTGTATTACTTACAATTCCCATCTCAGGAAACGTAATATTTTAATAATTTAAGATGGCACGGGCTGTAATAATTGTTTTGCATACAAATGTTTTAATGAAGGAGCGTTGTTCCGGAGAATACTTAGCGAATATTATAATGATCGCTAACAAAGCGGCGTTGAGAGGATGTTTGGCCGGAAAGCGAAACATTTTGTATTCTAAAGTGCTGCTTATATTTTCCACGTCAAGGCTTCAACCGAACCTCAAAGAAATTTTTTCCTCAAAAAACAATTTACTTAAAAGAAAATTTGCGTAAAATTAACAATTTCTTCTTCTTCCATTATAAAAAGAAAAGGTGACTGACAGAATGATCTATCAATGCATAGTTCAAATCACTGGACGGTTCGGTCTCAAATTTGGCAACCAGATAGCTATTATAAGAAGGCATTGTAAGATTATTGAAAATTTAACCCCTAAAGGGGTAAAATAAGGGTTTGAAAAATTGAAGAAAATCCAATTAATACATATAGAACGAATTCGCGGGCAAAGACATGCCTAAAACTTCGTCCCGTGAACTGAGGTGGTAAAAAATATATTTCTTCAGAGTTAATAACAAACTTTACCACCCCTTTTTGCCCCATTAGGACAATAAAAAATCCACTCACACTCAAACCACCTTTTTTGACCGGACGGTTCACGAATACCTATTTTAATTAGGGGATAAAATTCCTCCACCTTCGAAAATCAACCATCGCAACAGGACGCAGAATTACATAAGTCAATGATGAAACGCCATTTTTTTTTTTTATTTTGTTCGTTTTGTTGTTTTGTTTTTTTCGATGTGATCTTTAATAAAAATATCTTGGTATACGGGCTTCCGCTACAAAAATGTCAAATATATTTCAGAGCTTTGTTTCACTTATCTTGGTGCAAAGCTGTTAATTAGTCGCGGTTAGCGAGCTCGCGCGGAGGTGGCTACAGAACCGAAACAAAGAGATAAAGCCTTTATCTTCTTACGAATTTTCCCCTTTAGGTATTATTCGTGCCAAAACAGCACGAGCCTTGATGTTTCTCGTGTAATATTTCGTATCAAAATGTGTAACTACGTGTAATAATTGTCGCATTCTTTTTAAAACATATTTCATAAACTAAATAATAAGAATATACACTGTGTCCCTGTGTTTTACTTTAATCCTTTTTTCATTATCCTATTAGGTATATTATTAATATTATAAATGCGAAAATTTGGATGTATAATTTGGCCAAAATTTGGCACAGAGATAGATTGTAGTCTCAAATAACACATAGGCTACTTTTTATGCCGGAAAATAAATAAGAGAATTCCCGCGGGAATTAAAAAACCTAAATCCACGCGAACGAGTTCGCGGGCATCAATTGGTAGTTCTTTAATTTGTACATTTGGCGTCTATCTAGTCCTAGACCATAAAGGTCAAGGTCATAAACCAGAAAGAAAACAGGCGAGAGCGTTTGTATGGAAAAAAGATTTCCTCTTAAAGCGTTAAAGTTAAACTATAAACCCCATTTTGAGTTGATAGAGTACAAAATAAACGAGGGTGTCCATATTTTTGTCACTCAAAGCAATTTGTCTCGTCCATCATTTGTCTAGAGATCTGCTGAGGCCTCATCTGCGTGCGACAGGGATGGGGGTGGCAAAAACGGTTTCCTGGCTGTCATCCGCCTTATGATTTATTACTTTTGACTACTTATGAGGTGTATTCTTAAACAGAGGAAGCACTTTTTAGGGCCTATTAAAATTACTTTCACATCGCTTTTACCCTTTCTTTTTCCTAATATTCGTCTTTGGCTGTGCGAATTAAACATCGTAGTATTGTTAAAACGATAAGGGCTGAATCACATTGTTTTTAGGTGTCAAGCTTTTGGTATACAAAGACTAGTATTAGTAAGTAGATAGGATAATTATAATATTATGATGACTACATAATATCTACTCGTAAACGTAGACGATACTAGATACCTAATAATATTCCGCAATACAACGTATTCGGTGCAAAATAAATATTAATTGCACCTCTTGATGTACGGGAAGCTCGCAGCACGGGTTCTAGTGAGGCAATTGAAAATACAATTGGCGCTAGCTCAATTTGCCGCTTCAATAAACGCTTTTAGTGCAGTTTTGCCGAGCACAGCCTCTTGCAGCTTCTTTCCTCTATGTTGAGCTAGGCTTACACAAGTTCCTCCTAAATCATTATCGTCATCGTTATATCATCATGAGCAACCCATTAACGCCTCACTACTGAGCGCAGGTCTCCTCTCGGACAAGGGTTACAGGCCATAAATTATTTCTTCACTTAATGTGAAGGGACAAACGTACTGCATTGCTAGCCGATTGCAAAATTACAGTTTTTATGCAGTTGATACAAGCGCATTGCAATTTCCTAAAGATAGTAGAGAAGACAGAAGAAGATGAAGATAGATTGTAATTCTTCATGTTTCTTCTTCAAAAAACATTAAATAAAAAATTATGTTTAACTTTTTTTATTTTGATTGTTGAAAAAGGAGTGCTGAAGTGTAAACCCACCTTTAAAACAAGCCCTGTTGAAAACTGGCGTTTGTTTTTTCCACTGAGATGTTTAGTTTTTGTTTCAAGAACCTTAAGTCATGGATATTGTCTAAGTTTATTGTGTCCGATTTTTTCTTTGACGGACTTCAATTGAAGTATATACTTAGTAAAATTATTTTACTACTATCCAGATTATTTACTTAACTAATTAATACATACCTAATATCTTGTCTAGTTAATAATGTTATGAGAATAGCTCATGACTGGTTATAACACTTTGAGTATTTAAAGTTAGGTATAACATCAGCTGTGTGATTGTCATACAATTGGTATGTTCACTATCTAAATGTGTAAATATTTTAAATTACTAACATTATATTGTAAAAAACTTAATTTTTTGCTTATTTTTAATCGACTTCCAAAAAAGAGGAGGTCCTCAATTCATCGGAATATTTCTTATTTTTTATGTATGTTCACCGATTACTAAACTTGAAGACGCCTGGACCGATTTGGAAAATTCTTTTTTTGTTTGAAAGGATATACTTAGCAGGTGATCCCATTGTCATCAGGTCAGGAACTCTTCAAATTTTAGAGGCACAATTGATATACTTTGTAGTGGCGTTTGAAGTCGGTTTTGTGAAAAGAATTTTTACGTTAATATTATTTTCAGTTAGTATCAAAACGCTAAAGAGAACGTGTAGCCTGGAAAGGTGGGCAGGACAGGTCTGGTAGCTATAACAAAATATCAAAGTGTCAAAACTTTGCCCGGAATGGCCTTGCTACAATGTCCCGGCGGGACGTTGTTTCATAATGTCACTAAACTTGAACGCAAAAGCTGCTCGGTTCGCTGCTCTGCTCTTGGTTGTAAGTCACAGGCTGATGGTTTCTGAAATTTTGTAAGCTTGGAGATACTTAGTGGAAGGCTTCACTGGCGACATACTTTGACAGTTACTTAATATAAGTTGTTTAGTCTATAGTGATCTCTACCTTACTCTGTGCATGCTAAAAATTTTTTTTTTCAAAGCTGGATATTTTCCTTAAATCGCTCATTATGTGCGCTTAAAAAAATTTATTAGCCGCGTAATTTTATAGCTGACTAGCTGATGGCCGTGACTACGTCCACGTAAATTATTTTTTTTTAAATCCCGCGGAACCTCTTTAATTTTCCGGGATAAAAAGTAGCCTATGTCACTCTTCGGGTCCCCAATTATACCCATGCAAAAAAATCACGTCGATCCGTAGCTTTTTTGCAGCGTGATTGAAGGACAAACCAACAAACAAACACACTTTCGCATTCATAATATAATTAAGGATTAGGTCTGACTACACTGGTGCAATTTTTTATTTGAACCATCAAATCTTAAAACAAACAGCCATGAAAATGAATCACTTATTTCATCACTTAAATCACAATGTTGTCATAGTAGATTCAGGAAAATCACATCAGGCGGTAATTTATGCGTAGATCAACGCGCCGAACCGAGACACCCTTCCATAAACAATTTGTATTCAGAATGCTTCTCTGGTTTACAATACCTTTATAAACACAGCCTTTATAAACACAAGCGATGAAGAAAATACTTGAACTTAGGTGTGTGGAAGGGTTGAAATAGGTCATCTATTGTATGTGGCTGTACCCTTACTGAATTTGCAAACTTTTTACCCGCGTGGCGAAGGAGGATAATGTTTTTCGTGAGCAGATATGTAGGTAAATATGTATATTTATTTGCTATGCTCTATAGCCTAAACGGTTTATATGAGATGTTGTAGTATATTATCTATGTTCGCTATGTTCGTCTTGTATTTTGGGAGTGACATAGACTTTAAAATTTAAATTACAATCGAATGTATTCTAATTATCAGTTAAGTACATAATAATCATGCTATAGGTTTTCTTTACCTTTGGTATGGTTATTGCAATTCACGAGGGCGCGTGACCTTTACTAGTGGTTACGTAGTGTACACTGTACATGCACATTGTGTAAGTGTGCGTGCCTATCAGTAGCCTAGGTGGGAGCGATCAGGCGCGTGCAAGCTCTCACTCCCACTTATATAGATACGAAACACACACAACCATGAGCCACGCGTCCTCGTGAATTGCAAGAATAGGGAATATTCTAATTCATTCTGAATTTCATTTTTTCTTGTTGAAAACAAAACAATGACTTATCAAAAATTTATTTCACGCTCAACGAAACGAAATTGAAGATAAATGACATTTCATTACAGTATAAGCAAATATTAATTCAGTGTCATCAAAGAATTCGCTCATCGCCATTCAGTTCACATTCACAAAAGACAAAACTTTACCTTCCCCTTTGTTAAAATTAAACGCTTTCAAAGAATTGTAATAAAAATTCAGTCTTACAGAAGCGCTCCTAATTTTTTTCCTTGTTCCTGTTTAATTGTTGCAATGTTTTTGGGAGTTTCTTTTATAAAAAGAAAACCAACGTTCTGAATATTATATCATTATAATTTGCTAAATTATTTTCTCTTCAATAGCTGGCTTCAGACGCTGGCCCGACTTCAAAATACGTGTACAAACTAAAATAAAATTATTTTATACTTTTAAGTGGCGTTTGAAGTCGGTTTTTTAAAATATTTTTTTATATTATTATTTTTTTTTTCAAAATCTATTTTTAAATACTTATTTTGTCGAATGAAATTGTTTTTCTTTTATCTTGTTTATTTTTGATCTTAGGTAGGTACTCTCTAAAGTAAATTTTACCCTAAAATGTAAGTTTTAAGTTAGGAGTTATAGTTCTGAACCTATAAACTAAAAGGTCTATACCGAACAGCCGGCTGTTTTCAAGTAAGGGCACGTTTAATTTTGCGCAGAAAATTATTTTTATAATGTTTTTAAATCAGCGAACATTTAAATCAAGTGAAGATTGAATTGGGTGCATACTTTTTTGTAGATTAGTTTGATGATGAATATCTACTTCCTTTTTATTTACTAGCTCATTTAGTTTTCTAAAATCCTTCGAAAACCCTTAGTTTTTCCGGGATAAAAAGTAGCCTATGCCAGTCTCACATACTGCGTGTATCATTTTTTGCATGATTTTAGTTGGTCCTGGCAAAAAATGACATCGATCCGTAGATCCGTTGAGAAGTGATTTAAGGACAACCCGACAAACCAACAAACAAACACATTTTCGCATTAATGATACAATATAATATATTATGTAAGTTTAGATTTAGTCAGAAAATAATTTATAAAAATACTTTCTAAAGTAAATAAATCCATGTTTCTAAAAAAGGACCATGGGCAATTTTGTATGGACCCCGTCCCCACCCTCCAACAGTCATCGGACTTATGTTAATATGTTCATTTGGATCCAAATAGACATAAATAGTTGGTTTCAGCTTCAAAATCGATGGGGTTCTTAATAAAAAAAAAACTTTTTGTTTGAAATTGATTTATTTTTGTTATTTTTTCTATATTTTATCCTACAAAAATCACATAACAATAAAAATAACTACTTCTACTCTGTTACAGACACCATTTTGTACATTGACATCATCCGCGTTTCTTTTAATTTCTGGACCCTGGGCGTCATAGTCTGCGTTTCCGATGCGACCTTGTCGCGTAGCATTGCTAGGCTCTTTGCCAGCATCTATGGCACACTGTCATCGTGTTATTGAACACAACCAGAAAAAAGAAGAAACTTCAGAAAAAGGCAGATTCTAATACTCGAAGAGTATTAGAATCTGCCTTCTGAAGCAAGGGTCGCGGGGTCAAATATCGTAGGGCACAAGTATTTGTGTAACGAATATGACGCATTATGTATTAACTACTTTTAATACACGTCATAAAAAAATGAGAATATTATATAAAAAAGATATTAGTTACCTGTATCAGCGCATTTTGTGAAATATATTTAACTAACAAGCCTCAATAGCCCAACGGTTAAAGGTGCGGACTGAAAACTGAAAAGGTCGCAGGTTCGAATCCCATCCGTTGCACTATTGTCGTACCCACTCCTAGCACAAGCTTTCCGCTTATTTGGAGGGGAGAGGAGGATATTAGTCAACTTCAGCTTGGCTAATGTTCTTTTAAAAAAAAAAATGGGTCGGTGAGCGGGGGGAGGGGGTTATTTTGTAGCTGGTTATCTTTATGTGCATGCTCAGCCCGCCGGTGTGCAATAAATAGATATAAATGAGCAGGTATTTTGGAAGTAGTCATCAATACTACGTCATCGAAATATTTTTTGTAACGTAAGATACAATGAGAACCCCATGCATTTGGGCATCGTCGCCATAATAAAAAAATATCGTCTTGCCAAGATCTATCAATTGCGCTACATTTCATTCTTGTTGATAGGTGGGGACGATTCCGCCCATGGTCCTTTCCTTTTGATTTGAGTGGCTCGGGATTCCTCTTGTAATTCAAGTATGAAATGAGATTGGGTTCGTGTCATCATTTAAGGGCATATGGTCTATATGTCTCTCAAAATTTAGGTTTGTAGCCACTTTAATCCACCACGCTAGTCAAATACAGATTAGCGGACTTCACACACCTTTGAGAAAATTATGGAGCATGCCTTTTCCCGTGCTTCCTTGAATAATTATGAGGATCTAGAGAGCAGGATTTTTAAAATACCACGTGGACAAAGTTGTGGGCATACAAGTCAATGCATACCTACCTCTGACTTGCACTCACGCATGACTTTTTTTTTTATTATTCAATGACAAGATAGCCCTTGACTGCGATCTCACCTGATGGTAAGTGACGATGCAGTCTAAGATGGTAGCGGGCTAACTTGGAAGGGGTATAGCAGTGTAAATTCAACCCATACCCCTAATCGGTTTCTACACGCCATCGTGCCGGAACGCAAAATCGCTTGGCGGCACGTCTTTGACAGTAGGGTGGTAACTAGCCACGGCCAAAGCCTCCCACCAGACCAGACCAGAAACAATTTAGAAATTATAAATTCCTAAATTGTCCCCGCCGGGAATCGAACCCGAGACCTCCCAGTTATAAGACCACAGCGCTCACCACTGCGCCAGGGAGGTCGTCAAACGTACCTATGCAAGAATGTTTTAAGTAAAACAGTTTTAAGCCGGAATCTTAAACCAGATAGCTTTAGGGATTGTTCAGTTGAACATGTCCTTATGTTAGGGATGGACCCTTACGTCTCACGATATCTAGCCGAACGCGACACTTCGCCCGGGGCTAACTTGTTTAAGTCAAAGACGGTCGCATTAACCACAACAAAGTAATCTTTGGCATCGATCATTCACAAAGAGCCCTGAGCCCTTTTAGCTCGTGTGCAAAAGGTTCGAGAGATGAGAAAGTAGTATCAGAACCTTCCATCAACCTTACGGTACTGTCTTACCTTAGAAAAAGTAAGAAGTATCTAATAGATTACTAGTTAAATGTTTGTATAAATCAGATAACGCTAAAAATTATCTTATTATATGGCGTTATATATGTCGCGATGGTTATATATGGCGCAGTGTTCGCAGACCCCTAATAGGTGGACCGGACGACATCAAGCGAGTCGCAGGCAACCGCTGGATTCAGGCGGTGGAAGACCGACGTCTGTGGAAGTCCATGCAAGAGACCTTTATCCAGCAGTGGATGTCTATCACCATATACTATATACATACGTGTATTGGTTGATAAAGAAGAAGAAGATATGGCGTTAACATGAACACGTTGCTAGTTGTCTTTTATTGTTGAAATTGATGAAATATTTTATTGTTCTGGTTCGTATTATTCATATTATTTCTGGGATCAAAAAAAATTGGGTATTTGACATAATATCATGTCCCCAGCAATTTAATAAAATATTCTAGCACGCGCGTTTGGTTGGTCGGCATTCTTAGCGAAATTCCCACATCACAGCTCTTATGTCGGCGTGAAATTTTAAATTCCTAACGTGAAGAATTAATTTTTAACCGATTTCCAAAAAATGAGGAGGTTCTCAATTCGTCGCAATCTTTGTTTTTATGTATGTTCCCCGAAAGTTTTGTTTGAAAGACTAGGTACACTTCCCAAGTGGTGTCTTTGTCATTAGGTCAGGATCTGATGCTGAGATCCTGGAGAAATCGAGGGAACTCTTCAAATTTTATAGGCACAATTGAAATACTTTTTAGTGGCGTTTGAAGTCGGTTTTGTAAAGATAATTTTTACGTTTATATTATACCGTAAATTCTTTATTAATATAGGAATCGGTGGATATATTCTCTTAAGATCTTGCCACTCTGGACGAATTTACTTGGTCTAACTCCTATCACTATATGGAACCCTTCGTATGCGAGTTCGAATGCCTCGTTGATGTAGTGGTTAGCAAGTTCGACTACGGATGACGAGGTCCCGGGTTCGATTCCCGGGTTGGGCCAAAAATGTATTGGGTTCCTGTTAAGAAGTTTTCAGTACTAGCCCGGAGTTAGGAAGTCGGTGGTGAGTCACCCCCGTGCCTCGGAGAGCACGTAAAGCCGTTGGTCCTGCGCCTGATCTCTCTCCGGTCGTGTCGGATTTTCCGTCCCATCGGGCTATGAGAGTGAGGGAATAGAGAGTGCACCTGTGTTTGCGCACACACTTGTGCACTATAATATCTCCCGCGCAGATGGCTAATCTTTGTGGAGATTGGCCGCCGTGGCCGGATTCGGTCGGGAGGGCATTATTATTTTTTAGGCGAGTCCGAATCGCATTTGACTGGTTATTTGATTATTTAAGTTGTTTACCGTTGAACTATTTCGACTTTTACGCCAAAATAGTTGCAGATATTTGCATTTCACTTGGTAGATAAGTAATAGGCGTGGCTGTTTGCTTTGCCGGCCGAAGGCGGGCGCGCTAATGCATCATACTGTTATCTGGCCACCCCAGACTTAGCTTTAACAATGCGGTTAAAATATTCCAGCTAATAAATTTGCACTCATTTGAAATTTTGTACCGGAGTAATGTATTTTCACAGGCGCTACTATCTCTTAAGTAGAGGTGTTTAATTACTTCTACTTCGTAATAGAGCTGCTTAATGTCTGTGGTTTTAGTGTATTACAGTGATGCCACACGGCTCATTGCGGGGTCGCTGCGGCGTCTTGCGACTAGGTAGATACATAAAGAAATTAGTGGTATCCTGCTCGATTGCAGCGATTGCATCTGACACCGCAGTGGTAGCTTATACAGAAAAATCTATGGTATGCCACAATGGCGAAAATTATCCAAGCCACGGCTTTTGCCAGTCGTCAAAATCTGCTATCTCTAAGAGATATCAGGAAAAAATGGCTCGAGAAACTTTTTGATATTTGCGCGGATGTCAGTCCTACAGCACTGGCAGCATGGGCAGGAGATAAACATTTTATCCCCTGATTTTATCCACTGACAGGGGATACAATTGCCTTCTCCCTATGCTAGAGCATGGCGACAGGGGAAAGGAGAAGTATATCCCTATTTGACTTTACAAGTGGAGCAACTTCTCCCGGCTAGAGCATGGGAACAAATGAAAGAGATATAAACTTGTCACACTTGTTGTCTATTATTATACTTATTTGTCTGACTACAATCTTCACACATTATATTTTTTATTCACAGGTAGTAAATAGGTCCGTAATATTGAACTCCAAAGATCCTTCTTAAGGTTCCGTACACAAAGGATGCCAAGAGGACCCTGTTACTAAGTCTTCACTATCCGTCTGTCGTCCGTCTGCCAGCGGCCTATATGATTGGTTTATATCTCATGAACCGTAACAGATAGATACTTGAAAATTTCACAGAATGTGTCAGTGAATGAATTTCTATTGTCATTATAACAACAAATAATAAGACAATAAAAATAAACTTATTTTTGCTCGATCTTCAATCTTTCTTGATTAATAACCGGTTACGCGAAACAACGAAGTAAGTATTTTTCTTATTTCATAACTGGTTACGAAAAATAGTTACCAACGTGGATGGAACCGATTTGTCTGTATGTAGTGTAAGGAAATAAAAAAACCTTTCCTACTAGACTACCTAGAGGAACATGACTTGAAAAAAGAAACAACATTCAAAAGGAAATCAAATTAAACGCGCCTATATACGGCATGACTTCGGGAGTTTTTCTCAAAGCGACCGTCCTCTTAAATTACTCAATCTACCTCATACGAGGCACGTCACGTGTCACGAGGGCAGACAGTCACGTCACGCCACTTGAGGGATATTCCTGTAAATTCAATACATTTCCAGAAATAGGGACATAATATATTATGTATGTTTTAATGCATTACGCTGGCTTGACAGGACAGCTTCAAATAACCTTGTGAGTAGAGCAAAGCAACTTGTCCTTATGTCAATTATGTCAATTTTATTCGGATAGTGATGGACTTTAAGTATAGGTCTCGTCACGTAACGAGCAAAATATTAAAATAGAATAAAAACCCGACTGCTTTAAAGAATATCAACTGAAAAATAACTTTAAATTGGCATAGCTCGTAAATGGTCTTTTGAAAAGAAAAATGATAACAGAAACCTCAAAATAATTTTCAAATACCTATTCAATGATACCCCTCTTAACATAGTTCATCGACTTTCAGTTTTTCTTTTTCACAATATGGCGCCTGGTGGGCGCCATATTGAATTCTAGTTACTGTCATGTTTTTAGTGGCACTTACAAGATTAACACAAATCGAGTAACGTAAGAATCATCATATTAATTTGTGCTACGGAGTGTCACTAAAGACATGAACTTTATTTGAATAAAAAACTATTCTATTACTCAAAACACACAAACAAAATAGGTACCTACTGAAACGGATGCCAAAGTCTTAGCCGCTAAACTTACACTGCAGTGTTCATGTACTAGCATAGTTAATTCTAAGGACAAAGATTTTAGAGCGTTTCTACAAAATTTCATTGAGTTTGATTGGATAATTATGGGGTCTAGAACTCTTGGTAAGAAAGTTTTGGTATATAGAACTTATACAGAGCCTTTTACTTCCCTCAAAAATGAAAATATAAATAATCCCCTAAAATTGTTCGCATACACTCGACACAGGGGTAGGTGAGGTTTATTTAATAAAATAAGGGGAGGACCGCTGGTTTCAAATAACTGGCGTTTCAGACGTCGATATCTGACGCCATTAGACGAGGCACGCGCTGGTATAATTTAATTGGTTTATTTATCCCATAACCAATTAGGCTCAGTCCGAATATTTCGTATCAGATTTAATAAAGTTGAACCGGTTTAATTTTACGCCTATATGTATGATGTGAAAATATTCTGATGAGATTTCGCGATATAGGATGTAAGTAATAAATTGGTCCGGAGTCTGGACGCGTATATTATATGTTGTTTAGCTCTAGATATATTAGCATTTTTTTAAATAGAATATTAGCCAAGCTGAGCTGGACTAATATTCTGCTCTCCCCTCTTAGTAAAGTAAGCGATAAGCTTGTGTTAGGAGTGGGTACGATCGCACGACCCTATCATCTAAGGGATAAGAGATAACGGAAGGGGGGGGGGGGTCTTTCATCAGTTTTCATCAGTCATGGCAACACATTCGTTAATCTGGCTTAACCTCAAAAACGGTTTGACCGATTTGAATTATGTTTATTTTTGTTGTTCCTATTGCCAATTACCAATTTTCTATAGGAATGACCACTTCGAATTACTATTAATAAGCGGCGGGAGCGCAGCCATGAGTGAAAGCTAGTGATGTAATAAAATACATATAAAAAATATGTCGCAGATCTGTACAATAATGTAAGTAAGGTATAAGTAGACAATTACACCCGTTGATAAGCTGTGCCAATATAAAAGCAAAACCAGTGCATAGGAAACTAGAGTTTCACGCTGTTAAGGTAATTTCGCCATAATACCGACAGTTCCGGTGTGTAACGAGGATGGTTAACGAACGCTCGCTTGAAAAGGCTCGTTAACTTTTCAATTTTCCATCCTAAAGTGATTAAATGGAGCCTTTCACGTCAGTACCTGTGAATTACTGTAAAGTACGTTTGATCGAAGGCATTTTCCTTAATTCTGGACTGGAAAAATTTAAAAAATAAATTATAATAATTGACATTGCTCTTTAAAAAAACACTCTGTGTACGGCAGACAGGATCGTGTGGAGTCGAAGTGTTTGGATTTTATTTATTACTAGCTGTGGCGCGCGACTTCGTGTTATATAGCCTAAAGCCTTCCTCGATAAATGGACTATCCAAGACAAAAAGAATTTTTCAATTCGAACCAGTAGTTTCTGAGATTAGCGCGTTCAAACAAACAAACTCTTCAGCTTTATATATTAGTATAGATACCTACGCATTTTCCCTTGTGATGTCCACTAAACAGTATACTTTTGACCGCAGTCAAAGCTGCTATTGGCTGAACCCTGTAGTTAAAAATACTTTTGACCAGACCACTTTCGACTAGTTAAAAGTTGTATTTACCTAACTATGTCATAATTTATACATTTTCTAGGATATATGCCCTTTATGTCCGATAATACGTTACATGGCGTTATACCTATTAATAAATACTGTAGTGTAGTAAAATTAACTTTGATTAATGTTAAATTTTTGCATTAAAATTTATTTGTATATCGCTCAATATACCTACTATTGCTATCACACTACACACCTAAACTAGAAACTTCTCTGTTCCTGGTAATCCTATAACAATATTAAACAGGGCACTCAGCTAAATCGAAGTCGGTGGTGCATATTAACAAAACACACATAACTTTTCGATACACAAACTTCATTTGAATTTTGCTCACATTGTATTTTAACTTTTACCTACAACCTACAACCTCTACAACGAATATTCGGCGATCTAGCTTCTCTGGCTATATTTTGTTTTGTTAGGTGTTCCATATTAAGATTGCACTAACAAAGTACGGAGAACTTTATAATTTTTTTTTTTTTAATATATAGACTAGCGCTTGACTGCGATCACACCTGATGGTAAGTGAAGATGCGGCCTAAGATGGAACGCGCTTGTCTAGAAGATGCCTATTCACTCTTGATTTGATTTGATTTGATTTTTAATTAGGTAAGTAACAGAGGCGTAACTATACCGTTTGAGGCCCGTGGCAAATTCATCGGATGGGGCCCTCCCTCCCCCAATATAAAGAAGCTCACCCAATGAGATAGTATTTTTTATTTTTTCATAAATCGCTACGTGAAGTAGGTACATACAAACGCAATTACAATTACTTGATTTTCTAATAACCTTTAAGTCGGAGCGTATTGTATTTATGCCGTAAAGTAATGTTACGGCACTTAGTAGTCCGTTCTTAGCACCTACAATAGCAACGTAAAAGCGACGAAATTTTTTGTGATTACATTACGGCACTTAGTAGTCTATTCTTGGCACCTACAATAGCAACATAAAAGTGACATTTTCGCGAGCGAAACGAGCGCGAAATTTTTTATGAATACATTACGGCACTTAGTAGTTCATTCTTGGTACCTACAATAGCAACGTAAAAGCGACATTTTCGCGAGCGAAGCGAGCGCGAAATTTTTTATGATTGCATTACGGCACTTAGTAGTCCATTCTTGGCATTTACAATAGCAACATAAAAATGACATTTTCGCGAGCGAAGCGAGCGTGAAATTTTTTATGATTGCATTACGGTACTTAGTAGTCCATTCTTGGCACCTACAATAGCAACGTAAAAGCGACGAAATTTTTTGTGATTACATTACGGCACTTAGTAGTCTATTCTTGGCACCTACAATAGCAACATAAAAGTGACATTTTCGCGAGCGAAGCGAGCGCGAAATTTTTAATGAATACATTACGGCACTTAGTAGTTCATTCTTGGCACCTACAATAGCAACGTAAAAGCGACATTTTCACGAACGAAGTGAGCGCGAAATTTTTTATTCTGCACTACACCATATCTAGTCCTGTACTTTTGGCGCTTGAGACACTACGCTTGTATGCGCCGCACACTCGGCATCGTAGGTAAAGTCGGCCCTACCAACTGTTTAGTTATTGTTATTGGGGTTATTTTAAAATGTGTTTGTGGACCTAATGACATTTAGGTATTACAAATATGTATCTTTTTAATTTCTGTAAGACATAAATAAAAATTTTGGCCCCAAATTCGCCGCCCCTAAAATCTGCTGCCCTAGGCTCCAGTTAAATCAGCCATTTGGTAAATTTACCACTGTGCGTAACCTTTCTTGTCCCAAAGAGTTTAGTTTATATCAATTTTTATTTTGAAAATAATCGCTCGGCACTAGCCGTAGTCACAGGAATGGCTATAAATGTTATGATCATCTTGAGCTTCCGGCCCTCTCTGACCAGGGGCCCCTGCCGGCTGGGGGCCCGTGGCATTTTGCCGTCATGCCACCCTATAGTTACGCCTCTGGTAAGTAATCTAATTCTGAAAATTTGAGAAGATTGTTATCTATTTGCTTAGGTAAAAATATGTTTTATCTATGCAAATAGATAACAATGGAAAGATAAATAGCTCAATGCAGAGAAATTTACTTACTTTCTTACTAATAAGTATTATATTGTTGGTTGGTTTGTCCGTTAATCATGCAACAACGGATCGACGTGATTTTTGCATGTCTATAGTTGAATACTTATAGAGTAACATAGGCTACGTTTTATCCCGGAAAAACAGAGAGGTCCCCGGAATTTTGAAAACCTCTGTATGCCAAGCAGACGAAGTTGCGGGCAAAAGTTAATAATTTTATAACTACAGTTTCGATGCCCTAGTTTTCAGTACTTAACTATGATTTTTTAAAAATAAATACAAAGTTATTTCAATTCACGAGGTCCCCGCGGGAGCCGACTTGTTTCGAAACAAACTTTCGTTTACTACACCCTTACCAGAACATTTTTAAATTGAACAGGTTTTTCTACAGCGCTGTTTTTTGTAGAAATGACAAAAAACACCTAATATTTTGAAAGGAATATTTTTTAAACAGTTAGAATTTTACAATTTTTTTCTCATTATCAGTTTATATAAATATTTTGTGGTACAAGAACCTATTACAATTTTTACTAACATATTTTTTTCCTGAAGATTTGTTGAATGTTTACTATACTTAAACATATTATGTTTAATTATATAATTATGCGAATTTTCCACACTTCCCTACAATATGATTAATATCGAAAATTTTTAAAATATTTTATCTCCTAACATAAGAACAGAAAACAACAACGAATTTTAAACAGGCAATAAATTTTATATTCCCGACTTAGTTTTTAACTTGTGGAAAAGTTTCTTTGTATGGATCGTAAAATTCTCGCAAACATACAATTCTGTGGCAAACAAACATTTATACATTTATTCAGGAAATTCTTTCATATAAAGTTTCAAAAGATGCGTCAAGTTCGAAGAGGAACACACAACACGAAGCAGAAGCTGTTATCGTGATACTCAAAGCTCTCGCAGACTGCCGATATTATTTTTACTATACCTATTAGAATTATGGAGTCAAAAGTATTTAACTCAGTGAAAATTATCGCATTAGATTATAATTTGACAAGCCTGAAAAACTGAAAGGTCGCAGGTTCGAACCCCACCCGTTGCACTATTATCATACTCACTCCTAGCACAAGCTTTCCGCTTACTTGGAGGGGATAGGAGGATATTAACTAAAGCTTGGATAATAGTCTTAAAAAAAATGTTTTAATTTTCATCTGTACCTAGCCAATATTTCGTTTTCAAAACTCAAGAAAATCGATAGATCGGTAGCACTTAATATCTTAATATATTAAAGGAAAAAGTGTCTGACTAACTGACCTATCAACGCTCAACTCAAATCACTGGACGGATCAGATTGTTTGGCATATAGATAAACTACTACGACATAGGCGTTCGCTAAGAAAGGATTTTTGAAAACTTAACCCCTAAGGGGTAATAGAGAATTTATAGATCGAATTTAACGTGAGTGAAGTCGCGGAAAAGCTAGAATTATTATATAGTGCATCTTAATAATCAAAAGAAGTCTGCCTTAGGAAAGAAAAAAAATACAAAAAGTTAAGAGTGAGATGTAGAGCATCAATAGTTTTACTTCACTGCATTTCCACTTCCGAGATAATACACATACTATTCCACAGGAATACAATATTAAAACCATCATTTGAAAAGAAGAACTGTTGAGTATCTTACTGGCTGTTTTCAGATTGGCCAATAATCAATATGCCAATATGAAATACGTATAAATAAATTTTAATTTTAATTTGAAGTTTTCAGCTGCCAATTTACAACCTACTAGAGTCGGAAGTTTGCGCTATTCTAAAAAAAAATATTTTTAAAGGATAAACATATTTTGCGGTTTATAAAAGAGTGCGTCATAAAATCCAGCATTTTACACATGAAAATATCTTCAATTCACCTAAGCTTAAACATATAACATATATATGTATAGTATAGTAGCCTCCCTCAATCTGGCCTAAGAACCTATGAAGTCTTATGTACCTACGTATGGACTTCGTACGACAAATTGAAGTAACCACCACTCTCTAGCTACAAAGAGAAACAATAGACCAAATGAAAAATTCGGGCCATAAAAGCCCAATAAAAGCCTTTCGGATAATAATAGCCTATGGAAGTGTGCCCACATTGAAATAGGGAAGGAAATTAAAATGAACTTTAATCTTTGCAATTCTTCCGCTAATCGTTTACAGCTGCCCGGTGTATCTAAGGGCGAGGGGACCCAGTTCGTGAAATCGGGGAATCAAATTAATGTAGTTGTTCATTAAGCCTAAGTGGTATTGTCGCTAATGTTATAATATAATCTGCCTCGTTGGTCTAGTGGTTAGCAAGTTCGACTGCGGATGAGGTCCCGGGTTCCATTCCTGATTCGGTTTCAAGCTCGCATTGATTTAAGAAGAAGCCCACAATGAACTTTTTATTATATACAAATTAGTTTTCAGGACTATTTTCATTTTATATCATAAAAAAAATATTTATATAATTTTTTGACCTTATCCGTAGATAATTTATAATTTTTTTAATCATCTTATAATCAAATTTAGCACAGAGATTACTGTTTTCGTAAATATTTGCAAACAAAATTATTCATTCTCAAACACTGGAACGCTATTAAGTTTAGCAAAGTCTTTGATCCCGTTAAATTTATATTAAACGTAGCACTAATACTGTGCTCGATTGTGAAGTCACGAGCTCACGTAAGAACTTTAATAATAACGTCTTCGGATTATGAAAATATCTTACAGACAGCTCTTTACCTACTTTATAAACCTACACCTTTAGTATTTCAAAGCCTTACCTTTCCCTATTAAAGTAAAAGCTTGTAAAAGATTCCAATTTTAAGACCCATTTTTAAGTAAGTATTTAATATTTTTTTTAATTCTTTATGGCCAAAGGGCTTATTATTTATAATTAAGGCCCAAGACACGGAGCTGCCCGCGAAATTCACCCTAGACTCGTGTCTAGGGCCTTAAAAGATATCATTTTGAAACTATAGTACTTTTTCTTAGTTGAAGTGAAACAGTTTTAACCTCAATTCTCAATTCGTCTAAATCTTTTTATTTTTTTTATGTATGTTCCCCGATTACTCGAAGACGCCCGCCCGCACCGATTTGGAAAATTCTTTTTTTGTTTGAAAGGGTATACTTTCCAGGTGGTCCCATTGTCATGAGGTCAGGGTCTGATGATGGGATCTTGAAGAAATCGAGAGAACTCTTCAAATTTCATAGGCAAAATGGATATATATTGTACTGGTGTTTGAAGATGGTTTTGTAAAAAGATTTTTTACATTTATATTGGCTTTGACAGCGCTCTGTAAATTCAATTAAAAAAGTGTTACCGAAAACAGAATCTAAAAATACGGAGGTTATAAAGTTTTACTGACAATTTTGCTTGAAAGAAATATTTTCGCAACTTCGTTATTTGGCAAACAAAGTGAACTAAAGCCCTTACGTCCGGAGGATGTGTCATCGCGATGGCCAATGAAAAAGTTTTAACGTTCCTATATGATTTAGATGAAGTGCCGAATGTTCCGAGTTGTGTATGTCAATCGACTGTTTTTATCTACGAATAGGAGTTTTGTGATTTGATGCTATTTGATGTCGTATTTATTTATTCTGTACTTACTATAAAGTTAAACCAAAACAAAAGCATAAAATTATATAGGGAAGAGATTTTTCTAATGTGAAATCACTGAGCCCAGGATATTGCAGAAGTATACATATAGACATCATTTTACAGTTACAAATATAAATAATACGAAATATAATCTAAACACTTTATATATAAATAATCATCCACGAGCGTTTACTCAAAAAATCTACATATTTTTGAAGCCCTTTGGCCTATACATAAAAAGAATATAAGAGGTAAACATTTTCTAGGTTTATTATTATACAAGCTTGCATAATTTCAACGCGTAAAAATACGGGATACTTTTATCCTACTAAAAATGAGGTCATCATAGCTAATTTCTTTTACAGCACCTAGCGAAGATTAATAGTAAAACTTTTTTCATTACGCACACGTTCGAACCGCTATCGGATAGATATGGACTTGCATAAAACTTTGGAAATCTTATAAAATTGGATATACTCGTATATACACTTTTTAATTCACTTTATTTACTTGCTACGACGATGCATACATTTTAATGATATAAGTACATAATATTGATTTAATTGAGGGTCTCATAGATTAGAGAGGTCGGTGCGTCATTTGCAATTTTATTAATTCCAGAGACACTCGTATCTGCTTACAGCGCCAAAATGGCGTCAATCAAATAGGCCCAAAAAATATTACAATTGACTCTCTAGTTTTAATCATAGATTAATTATAGTAAATAATGTCCTCCCGACCGAATCCGGCCACGGCAGCCAATCTCCACAAAGATTAGCCATCTGCGCGGGAGATATTATAGTGCAGTGTGTGCACAAACACAGGTGCACTCTCTATTCCCTTACTCTCACAGTTAGATGAGACGGAAATCCGAAACGACCTGAGAGAGATCAAGTGCGGGACCGACAACTTTACGTGCTCTCCGAGGCACGGGGATGACTCACCGCCAACTTCCTAACTCCGAGCTAGTACTGAGAATTTCTTGACAGAAAACCCCAATGCATTTTATGGCCCGACCCGGGAATCGAACCCGAGACCTCGTCATCTGCAGTCGAACTTGCTAACCACCAGACCAACGAGGTAGTTTAATTATAGAGCTCATTGGCTGTGACGTAGTTTTTTAGTTTCACCAGGAAGGTAGGCACGGGAACCCTAGACCGCACCCTGTTTTAATTAAACTCACGCATTGCTAGGTTGTTAACACAATGAAAGACAACACATTATAGCACCATTATCCCCTCGCGACCCCCTACGGCTTTGTGGTAATTACCATTAGTATTGTATCCCCCGCAATACGCACCCATACAATAATGCTGTCCAAAGAATAGGTTTCGCTTGGGAAAATTAGGGTCTTATTCAATACGTCCTCTTTGTCCCGAACGAAGGACCCTCTCTCTTAGTAAGTATGAAGTTATTTAAGACTTATGTAAGGAAGTAGGAGCTTACGTAATTGCAGTAGGTATGTTTAAGTACCAGTATGTTCCGGTATCCAGAATGGAATTCAGTTTAGTTGGTTTGGCCTTAAATAACTCCATAACGAGCTTCGGGTCGACGAGATTTTTTGCATAAGTATTTAATAGACTTGGAGAGTGACACAGGCTACTTTTATCCCGGAAAAAAGGGTCCCTTGGGATTTTTAAAAAACCTTCTACACGCGGATGAAATTGTGGACAAAAGCGTATCTACCCAATAACGGCTTAAGTCCATCCACACCTTTAGGTACTATTAGGTATTCTGTGCCCATATTAAATGAAAAATTCACTAATGTCAAAATGAAACCACCAATTGCTCACTAGGATTTTATTATTTACTAGATGTTGCCCGCAACTTTGTCCGTATAGATTAAGGTTTTTTTGATTTCTGTGGGAACTCTGACTGTCCGGGATAAAAGATAGCCTATGTGTTAATACTGGGCGTTAGCAATTCCAAACTACAGCTAAATCCATTCATCCGCTGTGGCGTGAAAGAGTAACAAACATCCATCCATTCATCTATACATCGAAACTTTCGTATTTATAATAGGACTAGATACTAGATAGATATTATATAGGAAGTAGGATTTACCCCTTCAATAACCCCTCAAATATGATTCCACAATAATGAGCTTGTTTAAAGAATTTATCTATTTCTGATGATCATGATATCAGGCATTTCTTCATAAAAAGTAATTTCACTATTTCAGTGTACAATTTCCTTGCCACGGGTAATAAAACGAAGACGTGATAGCTCATACCAAACTGCCTTAAGGTTATCACATGACTTAGTTATGGTCTCATATCGAAAATGATACTTTTGTTCCATATAAATCATATGCTCCCTGAGGATAACCCACAGAGAACCCGAGCGTGGAACGTAAATTATGTAAAAATTACACATTTGGACATTGCGGGCAGTCAGTGGGGCGGAATTCACGAACTACGTTGTCTGATGACAATATTATATCTATTCTTTTCCCGGTGTTTTTAAGCTATTGCATAGCTTCTATCGCGGGCCAGCGTGGAGACCGAATCCAGAAATTCCGTAACGAAAATAACCTGACACGGGACTCCTCTACGGTGAGCCGCTAGATGGCGTTGATAAAAAATGCTATGCAATAGCTTTACCGCGGCAGTCCCCGAGTGCTACACGTCTTTTTTTTTGTAAAGAATAATTTTTATTAATTTAATTTATTAATTACTTGCTGATGCTCGCCGACTTCGTCCACGCGGATTTAGTTTTTAAAATCCCGCGAGAACTCTTTGATTATCCGGGATAAAAAGTAGCCTCTGTCGTGGCTCGTGGCTTTTGAGGCTTTTACAGCTGCGGTCCCGAGATCTTCGTCTTCATATCCCGGGATAAACGTTGAACATCTCTTAAGCGATTGGGTTGAAAATTATTCTAATTAAATTTAGATATTTTTTAACAACTGAACAAGTAGTTAGTAGTGAATTTTAAGCTACTATAATTACGAATGAAAAGGTTTCTGAAACGTACTGTTAAGATGTGGAACACCCTTCCACTTTCCAGTATCCGTGTTTCCTGCCACCTATAATTTGAGTGCCTTCAAGGCAAGAGCGAATAGGCATGCATCTTCTAGGCAAGCGAGCTCCGACCTAAGCCTCATCAGTGATATCCAGAACAATCGTCAAGCGCAAACCCATAATATTGTAGTAATTATATAAAGTGTGAGGAAACCTGCTTGAAAGTTCTCCATAATTAGGCGTGTGCAGTCTGCCAATCCACGTTTGATGATGATGATCAACTAAATATTAGTATCTAGTCCCTAGTAGTAAGTACATTATCGTAAGAATATATTGAAATTAAGTATATAATTTTGTCGCGAATATCTACTTCATAATATCTAGGGTAAAGTACGTGACCTATATTTCGCTAGTTTCTCTACTCCACTAATTAAGTGTTTACTATCTTAAATAATTTTGAATGAAAGAACATTTATGTCAAATAAATAAATTGGTATAATGAGATCAACATAGCAATTAGGAAGGTTAAAGAAGAACAGAACAGAAATAAAAAATGGCGCCTTCTTATTTCTACTTATTTTCATTTTAAACGCATTTAACTACATAGTTTAGAGTCTGAATACGTGAGATTCGTAAACCTTCAAATTACATAATAGCCTCTATTAAAGCTCAATAGTCAAGGTGCAGACTGGAAAACTGAAAGATCGAGTGTTCAAATCCATCCATTTCATTATTGTCATATCCACTCCTAACGCAAGTTTTATGTGTTTAACATCGCTTTTAATATTATATTTAAAAATCCTACAGAAAAAAAATTAAAGAAATAATCAGAATTCCATAAATTAACTGCCCATATTTTTATACTTGCTCTACCAATATAACATTAGAGAAGGAAACCTGTGACAAAATAAGGGGGACCGCACATGGCTGCAAAATCATCCGAAGGCGCAAATGCCGCCTGAGCTTAGGAAGGAAGTTTCTAACAAAAATACACTACAAACGTAGGATAATGAGTGTGTGAGTGGCATGTAATTATTTTCTGTACCAGTACTGGTAATTACGTTTTTGATGGTTATTGTCTGTGGTTATTGAAATGAATTATGTTACTCTGTTACAGCACAGTACAGTATGTCACTTTTTAATAATTTTCTGCGAAGTAACGTGACGATATTGCATATATCGTTCTTTACAGGATTACTAAAAATGGCATCACCGCGGCGTATACTTACCTAGATTTTTCAGCACTGAAAATACAAGTGACGTCCGCTGAATACACAAAGATAACGTTATCAACATTTTTTTCGACTTGCTGCTATTATATTTGCTAATTCAGTATCTAATTTATAGCTTTCCGCGAATTTTTCTGGGATGAACAATATCCACGAACCATCTCCACGATTTGGCTATCTCTGTACCAATCAGATAAATCGTGTACAAACAACATCGCGCATCGGTTTTATCGTTTCTATTTAGGCCCGCCCGACTTCAACATACGCGTACAAACAACAATATTATTTTATAGTTTTAAGTGAAGGCGTTTGAAGTCGGTTTTTAAAAAGATTTTTTTTATATTTTATCTAAGAATATTAAATAATTAATCTAAGATTATTATATACGATCACCGTTACTCTGTAATCAAACTCACGAGCAGGCTATAAAAAGACTATTAATGGTTCTGAGCTGTCATTAGTCGGACGCGACGGCAGGAGATTGAAAATTTAACGGACATCAAGTTGTGAGTGCAGACCTCGCTTCACAGATTAATTAATGGATAAACTCGTATATAAAAACTTCGTAATGCAGCGGTGTAAGGCTGGACTTAAATCCATCCTGAATATAATATGTATATAAACTATCTGATGCCCACGACTTATTGCGCTTGAATTTAGTCTTAAAAATTCCGTAGGAACTCTTTGATTTTCCGAGACAAAAGTAGCCTATGTTACTCTCCAGGTCCTCAACTATACCCATGACAAAAATCACGTCGATCCATAGCTCTGTTGTGGCGTGATTGAAGGACAAATTAATAAACAAACAAACACACTTCCGTATTTATAATATTAGCAAGGATAGTAGAGACGCGAAAGTGTATTTCTTTGCTGTTTCGTACCCTATTGTACCTTTACCTAAATCCAAGTTCTCCTTCATCCTAAAAAAAATAAATCCTTTTGTCCGGAAAACAGCAGCACGTTAAACATATAGTTTTTATTGGTTTGGCGAATTAAAAATAATTTGGCGAAATAGGTTTATTATCCCTTGTGAAAAAATATATACAAAAAAATGTTTAAGTAACGTAACCTTCATAAAATTTTACAGACACTTAGAGAAAACTCTCAAAACTTGGAAGAGGCCATAACACAAAACGATACGGCCACTAAGCGGCCGAGTTAAGATATTAACGACATCTTTTCAATACGCCATACAGTTGGCAAGTATCCACCATAACATATGCGTTTAAGAAGCTTCTTAGTAAAAGGATTTTCATGAAATCGGCGCATAATTTTTACATTGAAGCACTCTACAGACTCTACAGTCGATGGTAGTGAAGAGGTTGGTCACAGACGGGCGGAATTCCATTAGTGACTTTTGGACGGGAGCCAGGTCGGCTGAAGATTATAATTTGGATGACCCGAAAATGTATGGGGAAATTTTCGCGCTACGAGCAGCTATGGCGAGCGACTTTTTTACCCGATTACGCGATGAAATGGAGGGTAATGTGTTTATCAGCCTATCTGCATATCGCACACCCGAATCAATGGTGACACAACTAGCGTTGCCAGACGTCCCATATTTCCCGGGACATCCCGTATTTTAGGCATTGTTTAAAATGTCCCGGCGGGACTGACTATGTCCCGTATTTGAACCCTACTTCGTTTTTCATTATGAAATCGATCCAAGTATTACACAAGCAACGTTCGTAAAAAAGAGAGTTGATGAACGTTTTTAATTACGATTATAATTGTATTGATTTTAACATATATGTTAAAACGAATAAAAATATGTTAAAACTGACTTGATCCTCGGAAAAATATCAAAATAAAATAAAAAAAGACAATAAATAATTTTGTTTTTTATTTGTCCCGGGTAAAAAACTGAAATCCCGCATTTTTTTGCCCTTTTAACCATTTGTCCCTTATAGGCTGAAAAAAATCTGGCAACCCTAGACACAACTCAAAAAAGATCTCTGTTCGTTACCGAAAAAAAAGTCTTTCTAAATCTTTTTTTAGGAAAGTTATGAAACTCAATTTTATTTTAGATCATAAATGATGTTGTGCAATGCGACCTAAAATCAAAGAGTCTCTTTGATTTTCGATTAGGTATAAAAAATATGTCCGTTTCTGGGATGCAAGCTATTTTGAGTCTTTCATCAAAATCAGGTCAGCTTTTGAGCCGTGAAAATCAATACAGTCGTACAGGCCTGCAATACAATTGTATCAGAGATCTCTTAACATATCAAAAAAGATTATAAAGATTTACTAGGAAGAGTTTTTTTTTTTATTCGATGACAAGATAGCCCTTGACTGCGATCTCACCTGATGGTTAGTGACGATGCAGTCTAAGATGGTAGTGGGCTAACTTGGAAGGGGTATAGCAGTGTAAATTCAACCCATACCCTTATCGGTTTCTACACGCCATCGTGCCGGAACGCTAAATCGCTTGGCGGCACGTCTTTGACGGTAGGGTGGTAACTAGCCACGGTCAAAGCCTCCTACCAGACCAGACCAGAGACAATTTAGAAATTATGAATTCCTAAACTGCACCCGCCGGGAATCGAACCCGAGACCTCCCAGTTATAAGACCACAGCGCTCACCACTGCGCCAGGGAGGTCGTCAAAATATATTATATTATAACACTCATTTGCAATTTTTTTGCAACAAATGTAAAATGCTTTGAGTAGGTAGTTAGTTATATACTCAAAGATACAATGTAATGTCATAATCTGTTAAGCTCACAGTCCCATCGGCGTCCCATAATGTCACCGTAAATTCTAAAAAGGAACTTTTCAGACGACTCCCAAAATAAAATGCTAACTCATACGCTCATTCGTTACACCGAGTGAAGTAGTGGCGTTGTTTCCACTCTTTAATTTCACGTGAAGTTTTTTAAAAGGCAAAATGACCACGAGATTTTTGGCAACGAACTCTAGACGGAAATAACTGCCTTCTACTGAAGTAAAGGAAATAGTGCTAAGTCAGTAGTATAAAAGTTTTTAACCTGTCAAATAATAGGTATAGGTAGTTCTTGTACAGTTCTTGCAATTCACGAGGACGCTGGCTCATGGTTGTGTGTGTGTTGCAACTACGTGGGAGCGAGAGCTTGCTCGCGCCTGACCGCTCCCACCTAGGCTCCTGACAGGCACGCATACTACACGCACGCAATGTGCATGTACACGACGTAACCACAAGTAAAGCTCACGTAAAGTACATTGCGAAAGTGTGGTGCCTGTCAGGAGCCTATGGTCAGGCGCGAGCAAGCTCTTGCTCACACTTATACAGATACGACACACACACAACCATGAGCCACGTGCCCTCGTAAATTGCAAGAACTATAAATGCTTGTTTGTTATTTAGATATAGTATATTATCATTGCAGGGCAAAAACCGCTCAGCGTGCCTCAAAAATTTGTGGACATCAGAGCTCACAGAGAAGTCCAAACATAAAATAACTTAATAATGTAATTAATATATTGTTTGGTGTTGTTAATTACAGTTGATACAAAAAGGTCTCGTGTATTCAACTTCATTTTGTCCCAATATCCTCGACTCGACGCGACCTAATTGGCGTTACGCTGCAAGTGACCTGAAACTTGTTTACAGGAACGTTTACAAAACGAGCACGGAATCAAAAGCATCGGAATTCTAAACAATTTAATTACAAACTTTCAGGTTCAAACTAATAGGGATAATTGCTTTGATATTAATTTAATTCCAGTGAATTAAATGTTAGATATCGATCGTAGGCAAGGACCCTAGTGGAAGACTTAGGTAAACAGATTGGAGTAACAAACATCCATCCATACATTCATCCTCACAAACTTTCACATTAACATAATATTAGTAAGATTTCTTTCCCATGTCGGTTAGAGTTTATATTTCTGTAGTCATAAAATCATTCTATTCAGAAACTATTAAAGCTCCAAAGTTGTGTACAGTTAAAATTATTATGATATACTACCTATTCGGTATCCTACATCAACTTAATTTATACTTTAGCAAGTACGATTTAATTATTCCGATCTTAAGCACATAAAACTTTTTCAAGCAAACTTTTGGAATTTAAACATCAGCCTTATCGGATAATTTCGGACTTGCAAAAACTCCTTACCATAAATCACACAAACTCCCACTTACACAGGGTTACCAGACGAAGTTTCTATTTTTCGGATATGTCCGCAATTTCTGTTCTATATCTAGGGAGTATGTTTTGTTTAACATTTTAGTAGACAAAGGACTTATTTTAGTTTAAAAATTTTCATACTTCTTTTTTGTAAATTTAACAAAACATCGTATGCTTTGTTTGCTCGTCTTTTTAAAGTTATTTAAATAAAAGCTAACATTATATTATCATATTATTTTTTAAACTTCTATTTCTCTATAAACAACAAACAAATAATAATACCATACACGATCATACACCTAAAAATTCTCCTTTCCCCTTTTGCTTTGGGAGAAGATAATTTTATATCTTTTCATTGCATCGGGGAATATAATTTTTGTCTCCTGCCCAGAGTAGAAGACTTTATTACAATAATTTCGAAGGCTTTTGACACATTTTTTAAAAATCGGCATTTTTGGAATAGGACAGTCTTGCAGCAACCTAGCGACTTACAAAATTTCAGGAACTTTTCCAGATAGTTAAATTTTCCATTGATTTTGTCCGTAATTTTTGTTGTAACCCTATCCACGCACTGCCTATAAAATTGTTCGCCGGTTATTAAAAGTTCGCCCCTTAATGAATCCAAAACCTAAATCCTTATTACAGTTTACGATAGAAGCAACTCCGACTAAAGGTCACTAAGTCCCATTATGGCAGTCCCTATTATCCCTTTGGAACATATTGCCATTATTAGATGACCTTTAATGGGCATCACCTAGCAGTGGTTCGGTCGGATGTAAGTTATTGCTATTAATATTGTACAAAGAGGAAGCAAAGAGGTCATCTTTCTTTTTTATGGCTCACTTATGTGTCCCGATTCTCGATATGACATCCTATAATGTTGGGGTGGGCATTTGTCCAGACCCTTGATAGCTCAATGGTTTATGGGGCGGACTCAAATTGAAAAGATAGTACCTTCAATATCTAATGGTATACGAGTTCCTATACCTACACATGGCAAAGTTAGAGAAGAAAGTAACTTGAACGTTTTGGCGTCGTCTTCTACCACTGAATATAGGTCATCACAGAGCACATTCGTGTGCCGATTGTGTCCTAAGGCTCCCAGCGTCTCGCGTCTGATTATCTGTTCATTTAATGGTGGGATTTTTCTTTGCTGTGTTCCCCGGTGCATAATGTGCATTCTAGCGACCCCAACTATAGACATCTCGAAGCTTCCCGAACGTTGCCCAGTCGAGTTAAATTCAGCCTCTGACCTCTTTCTCTAAATTGGAGTTACTTAGCTGGACCGTGTGTTCCAGACATCATATAATAGTAGAATCAGTTTCCAACATCTCACTAATCTAAATATATAAAAGGTAAAGGTGACTGACTGACTGACTGACTGACTGACTGACTGACTGACTGACTGATCTATCAACGCACAGCAGCTCTTACCACTGCACCGATCGAGCTGAAATTTGGCATACTGGTAGCTGTTAGGACGTAGACATCCGCTAAGAAAGGATTTTGGAAAATTTCAACCCCAAGAGGGTTAAATAGGGGGTTAAAAAATCGAACCTAACGTGAGCGAAGCCGCGGGTTAAAGCTAGTAATATTATAAAGGCGAAAGTTTGTATGTGTGTGTGTGTGCGTGTGTGTATGTGTTTGTTACTCTTTCACGCGAAAACTACTGGACGGATTTGGCTGAAATTTAGAATGGAGATTATAGTTACACCCTGAATTAACACATAGGCTACTTTTTATCCCGGAAAATTAAATAGTTCCGGAAAATTAAAAGAAGAAGTCGCGGGCACCATCTAGTTATTAAAAACATAATACCATAAAAATGAGAAATTTAATTTGATTCACGAATGTTTCGCTAATCTCTCATAAACAGTTTAGAGGGGGGAAACAAAAAGAGGGAGCATTGTTCAAAATAATTAATGAAGTTGTTCCTAAAACTTAGCAGATTTCGAGAACTTTAAATTTATTCTTGTAGATAATACTATGACGCTGTAACCAAGGAAATTAAATGGGACATTAATAATTTAGGTAAGACTATGGTAAAGCCAAAAGGGTTATAATTTTAGCAATCTATGCATATATGTATGTATGTAACTATTTATCGCCGTAGCAAATACCTAAACCACAGATATAGAGCTGATTTTGATGGATCGATTCGTTATAAGGTGACATTTTATACGAACAAAATCGTTATGACTGATTTTACAGTATTTTTAGTTAAAACTATGATATTGGTCATGTTTGAAGTTAAACATGACCAATATCACAGAGAAAGGAAAGAAAGTTGTGGATATAATGTCGAGTGAAGTAGTACTACCTTTTATCTCGAAAAAACAAAAGTTTCCTTCGGATTAATGCTTCAATAGCCCAACGATAAGGTGCGGACTGAAAACTGAAAGGTCGCAGGTTCGAGCCCCACCCGTTGGACTATTGTAGAAACCACTCTTAGCCCAAGCTTTTCGCTTATTTGGAGGGGAGAGGAGAATGGAAGTCAAGTTCAGCTTGGCTAATATTCTTTAAAAAATAAATTTGTAAAACCTATCTCCATTGGAAAGAAGTATCGGGCAATTTCTACTAAATAAATAAAATACAAAAGTAAAACTAAAAATTCTTATTATAATTTTATAAGTCATGGTTATGTAAGGTTAGGTTAGACACTAGGTAGACACTAGACACTAAACCACATGTGGTGGGTATAACCTAGCCATTGGGCTAGTTAGCAATTGCTCTGTTAATAGAGCCATCGCAATAAATTCAGCTTTGCGTGCTATCTGGCCATTCTCTGTACTTGTAGCTACAATTACATTTAACCTAAACTAATGGTTTATCTGCCTTAACGCTAAATTCACTTTATCGACCGAAAGTAACTGAAACGTGTTTTAAACTATACACGATGTTATTTTATTCCCCGTAAACCCTGAAGGAGGTGAATGTGCTCATGAAACTGAACAACTTTCCCCAAGGAACATAGGTCGAGATATGAAAAAAAAATTTCTACCTCCCATAGTAAATCAATCAGCTAATCGTCAATTTTGTATGGAGGGTCCAATTTTTTTGATTTTGGGTTTTTTCTTTGAAAGATGAATGAGATGAAAATCGGTCCAAGATGGCCGCCGCCATAAAGTGGCGGATTACATATTTTTATTTTAATGATTACTGAATAGGATGTTGTAAAATGTCGGGGTTGTTTTAAATTTTTAATTTACACCTGTGTTCTCCGGGGACGGCGATATACGTATGTGTAAGAAAATCCATAAGTCAAAGTAAGTCAGCCATTTTGAAACTAATAAAGAATTGAGCGAATGTTCGTGTTGCGTCATTTCCTAGTTAAATTCCACCCACATTCAGCATCTGCGGCGTGTGACACAGAAGCAGCGTCGAGTGTTTATATGAACAAGGCCCGTGTCACTCTCAGCGCAGCTAATTAGGTCGCGTCGCGTCGAGGGCATTGGAGCCAAATAGAGCCGAATGAACGAGTATTTCGTGTCCAATCTGTAGTTAACATCACCTTGCAATCGGTGCCAGTTAATACCTAGTGCTACGGTGGACACTGGGAGCCAATTTGCTAAAAGTCCAGCTATTTTGTTAGGCTTTGGTATGTTTGATGTTGTTGTTGATGAGTCTGACACAAAAAAGCAAAGCGAAAAGGAAAAACGGGCACAGAAAAAATATTAGCTTTTGACTGCAATTCATCTCGACTCACCGCCCACTTCTAGGCACCGCACATTCCCTCTCGAATTTGGCCTAAACCCTTCTCGGTTTAGGCCAAAGTCTACGCTGGGTAGGTACCAGTAGGTCACTTGGGGTGAGTGGTTTGGGAACTCTCAAGTCTCAGGCATGCTCTCAGGTTTCCTTATACGATGTTTTTTTTCCTTCACGGTTACAGCCAGTGATAATAATTAATTGCTTAAAACATACATAACTCCGAAAAATTAGATATACGTCCCTAGGATCGAACCTCGAACTCTCAGAAAAGAATCCCCCATCGCTGAACCATATGCCATACTTCAGTGATGTTGACAGTGATAGTTTGCTCTTAGTTACAACATAGGAGACCAGCAATTTCCGAATTCCCCTTTATAGGATATTCATGTAGGAAACGATGAATGACGTCACAAATTCTTGTAACAAAGACGTAGCTGGCCCAAAACGCGGCTCGGATTGAAAGGCAAATTGGAGCGAACGAAAATTAAGTGTTATTTTATTCATTGAGAAATTTCGGATCGACGAGCTACTATTCCGGCCGTAGAAATGAAAGTGGAAATTTAATAAATAGGTGGGTAATATCTATATGAGGTTACCATAAAGCTGCATGCATATTTAGCTTTTATTATTTTGGAACCGTAGCAGTTAGGAGTGAAACCATATAAGTAAATGAAATGTATCAAACGAAATCATAACGAAGCTGCGGGGATTGAACCGTAGACTTTTTGGTTTCCAATCCGTCACCCTAACTGCTTGGCTATTGAGGCTTATAAACTTAATATAAAGGATGTACCTACACAATTTATAGTTATCAAAGCACGGTCACTACTTTAAACTTGTATAAAATTAATAAGCTTCCACTGTAGGTAGCGTCCTATGAACTCTCAGTTGTTATTGTCACATATTATTGTACTGCATATAAACTACAAATTAATAAGTACCTACTTGTGATGTAACGAATGTTGGATTTTTTGCACACGTGAATGCGAATAGGTACCGTACCTACTTAACTCTTACATTTTTTTTTTAAAGTCCTCGAGTGCGATCTCACCTGATGGTAAGTGACGATGCAGTCTAAGATGGTAGTGGGCTAACTAGGAAGCCGTACCCCGAATCGCTTTCTACACGCCATCATGCCGGAACGCTAAATCGCTTGGCGGCACGCCTTACATTCACGAAAGGTGAAGGCAGGTTCAAATCCCACCACTTGCACTATTGTAGTACCCACTCCCAGCACAAGCTTTCCGCTTATTTGGAGGGGATAGGAGGATATTAGTCAACTACAGCTTGGCTAATATTCTTTAAAAAAAAACGCAAATATTCGCGAATCCGAACGCGAATATTTGTTACAACACTACCTATGTAAAACACTATTCTGATACCTACCAGTTGAAGACGGTATGATATCAGAAATATATGGCAACATTTACTTACATAAATAAGCAGACTAACGTATCCATCGTTCTTACTCGTAGATCGCATTTACTCATCAAGTGAGAACTCAAGCGCAAACCTGCCATCATTGGAAAAAAAGCACGGAAAAGCTCCATTTTCTAATTTCCGCCGAGCGTTGTTATGAAAAGTGGATGTAAAGAGTTAAGGACTATCCGGCAGGGCAGGTAGACGTTTTTAATTACTGGACACTGCGCTGCTCGGCGGCATGTTTTTTGCGAACAAAGATTCGGCGATTTCCAAGAGATTCGAGCGTGAAAATGGAAAAATATTACTCTAAGGGTCATTTTCTTTCAGTCCTTGAAAGAAAAAGTTTACATAATTGCTTTAAATTTTACCTTTGGTTACTTGTAGTCGTCCTCAAGCGATAAACACGTCACCACAGAATATTATCTTTAGCCGCTTGTATCCAGCAGATGTGTGGGTGTCTTCCCAATGCGAGGCCATATGGGAGCCTCTTAAGTGTTTAATTTATTTTCTTCATTTTCTTTAGCCTGCTTGTGCACGCCGATATTGGCGTTTTTTATTGAACTAAAAGTATGTCACTCTTTAGGTCCTCAGCTGTACCCATTCAAAAAATCAGCTCTATTGTTCAAATCAATAAACAAATACATTCGTATTTACTCGTATTACTAGATGATACCCGCGAATTCGTTCGTATGGATAAATTGATTCCCGCAGGAATTCTTTAATTTTCCGGTATAAAAAGTAGCCTATGGCAATCTCCATTCCTTTCAGCCAAATCGATATTACAGGAGTAACAAACATCCATCCATCTTCACAAACTTTCACATTTATAATATTAGTAGAAGAAGGAAGTAGGATATGTTAGCTCACACTCCAGAAACGGGTATTGGAACTCTTTAACTAATCACGCCTTAAGAGAACCTATCTCTTAAAACGCGGAAATGCTACCTAAAGCCGCCTCCACTCGCCCCTTTAGCGGCCCCATGACCCACGTCTAATTAATTTAACCACAACACGACAGACAAACCACCATCTACGTGAGGGTAGTTATCGAAAATATCAAAGTATCAAAGTGTTATAATTTAACCAATTACACCCACTTAAACCTACTGGCAATATTTATTCGATTAGGATGCGATTGCTATCGCCATTTCTTAATCAAATACAACGACCTAGACGCAGGAGCATCTAATAGCCGAATGAGTCTTTGGCAGAGACTGGATTCGTAGCGTCAAATCTGACGTATTTATACTTAACGAAGCGGGTAAAATTAACTATTAACCTTACGGCAATGAACAGTTTCGTTCACCGTAATTGTCTCATAAAAGTGTGAAGATACACTTGCCAAGCGACTAATAAAGGGAATCAGACTATCTTAATACAAATAACTACTCACAATAAGGTTATATATTCGAATAATTAAATAACTAACATGGAACCCAACATTTCCACGTCTTAGATAAACTTGGCTAACTAACCTAGGCTAGTTACGGCCTCCACCTTCCCCATAGCCGTCTCGTCACACACCATGATAGAAGAACCTAGCCAACGTCTATTTTAACCACTATAAGCCACGAATGGGCAACAATACTATAGGGAAATCACAGTAACGTAACATGATTAAACAATGGAACGAACTCACCAAATAACTGCGATTCAAAGGCCAAACCAGATTGACACCAACATCACTATTACCAATCACTTGATCACAACAATATTGAACCATCAGAATAACCACTATAACGCTAAACCGACCGCTCATGACTAGCGGTGACGACCGACAACTAATGACAGATGACTGAGCCCCACACACGCTGTGAGTCTCGCTTTTATCAACCGAACAAGTGGGGAGCAATGACGGAACGCCCATCGAACAATGACACCAACGTTATAAAACCACCGTCATTAAACTCACAAGACTACCGTCAATAAACCTTATAAGACCATCGTCACCAGATGGCGCTTCAAATAATAATCACTTTAATCTTAATCTCTGACATACTAATAATTCAAGATGGCACGACATTGACGTGCCCTCACTTTCAACAAGTCAAATATCGATTTAATTAACTACCTTCAAAAAGATCAATCTTAAACATGAATCTAACAGTTCGAATAATCAGTATTTTTATACAAACTTCCGTAATGATTGTAAGGTATCTAAAATTCATAACTTATTTTTTAAAAAAAGCTAACAGATATTAGTAAGGATTGTGAAACTACCCTCCAGTCACCTATATTCAGCCTTCAGAATTAAAAATCCTTCCGCGACGCCATCCTGGCTGACGTCCAAAACTCGCTAATGGAAAATTGTCCGTCTGTGACCGCTTGAAGACCGTCCACTGGAGAGCGCTTAATGAGAAATATTATACCTACTGATTTCCTGAAAATATAACATTATTATGAATGCGTGTTATTGTGAACCTAATGTACCTACATGAACGTTGAAAGTGAAACGTGCAACTACTCTCAGAATTATGATTTAGGCCATTGGACTTGCTGCTTTGTTTTTTTTTGGACCTACTTAATTGACGCCATCTTGGCATTGTAGGCATACCTAGATATGCGTGTCTCTGGAACTAATAATATTGCAAATGGCGCACCAACCTCTATAATAATTTAATTAATCTATGATTACTTTTCCAACCTTTTTATTTAATCCATGATTTCATAGATTAATTATAGAGGTTAGTGCACCATTTGCAATACAATTAGTTCCAGAGACACTCGTATGTCAAATGTGGCGCTTCAAATTGATCCATAATTATGCTGTCATTTGTATAGGGACAGCAAGTCCAGCAGTCTAACATACCATGCTGGCCAAGTGCAGATTGGCAGACCACAAACCTTTGAGAGCATTATAGAGAGCTCTAAGGCATGCAGGTTACTTCGCAATGTTTGTCTCACCCTTAAAGCACACTTAGCTTAAAATAAAGTGATGTTAGAAACCTGCGATTAGAACCCTGGACCTCCCAATCAGGAGGCCAAACTCTTAACCACTAGGCTACCACCACTGGAAGGTAGGATAGCAACAAAAAAATAACAGTTCAGCCAAACGTATCGTCAGAATCCATAATACCTATTTATTATAGGTCCTTAACGCATTTACGAACGAAGGGAATTCTATAAAAATCTCGTTCGAAACTTTCGAACGTTTTTACGTCTACGAACGTTACGAACGAATTTAGGTCCTGTTTTTATGCATACTGTTAAAGTTTTGTCGTGAAGCTTTATTTTTATTAAGCTCAGATAGTAACCTATCGAAAGAAAGCCGTTATGTGCTTGCATTATATTTTGTCACTTTAAAGCTTAAAGCTTTCTGCAGAAGAGTATTGATAGGTGCACGTTAAATTTTCAATATCCTGTCGCAAGACCCAAGTTATTTTTAATATTTTTGATAACTTTCGTATAAATAACTTTCTACGGAAATCGAATCTACTGTTTGAATGTGTAACTTTCATGACTGGTATAAAACTGTACTGGGAAAATAAATAAAAACTTAACAAAGGCAGCATAAATAATTTACTTAGGTTATTACGGAGGTTAGTAAGTAGTTATTTACTCATAGGTTCATACGAATATTGCTGAGATTCTTCAGGGGTTTTCAGGTAATAAACTTTACGGAAGGTTGTTATGCAAATAAATCTCTTTGTTAGTATACTCCTGAACCCTTGCTTATTTACATATAAGCTTGAAGCTTAGAGACATGTTGATAATTACCTACTACTCTAGAACATTCTAAGAGCCTTTCATACTGAGTCAGATTCACATGTACTTAGATTTTCTTCATCGCTGATGATGATGATTCGCAGCATCGAGGTGCTGGAATGCCGATCTTACCCTGGGAGGCGATTTCTAGACAAAACCAAGCCTTTTGTGTCATTTGAATAATAATATCAGCAGCTAGTCCTCACAGTTACTTTATATAACTCTCTGTAGTATGTTAAGTTCAAGAGGGGAGGCATTGTCAAATCACTATAAAAATATTATGGATAAGAATGAAAAGATCGTATATTTTATTTCGCATTCCATATTTTCCCCATGATTCGTTCAAAGGTTTACGAACAAAAAGGTAAGTGCTCAACATCAGCAATATATTTTGATAAATCTATAGATGATAATATAAAATGTAGGTACACAATATATATGCCTAACATTTGCTTGTTCAAATAGGTAGGGATGTCATAAATACAAACCGTTGACATACGAGTCAACGTGACATCTTGGAAAATGACTTCTTTTGTTGTGCGCACTAAGCTCAAATATTGCTTTAAAGATTTTCATTCGATTTTCACCAATAGATAGCCTAATTCTGCGTTTAGGTTTTGGTGTAAAACTAATACAGATTAAGTAGGTAATTATTTAAATAGGATGCAGTAAACGTAGGTACCTACATCAAAAAAACTTTCAAGGAGTCTATTGTCGCTGAATTTTTCAACAATTCTTATTATGAAAGTTCCTAAACCTGAAGAATTAAAAGAGCTATGTAATCTCTTTACGCACTGACAGACAAAATCTTCTTCATCCTGATTCCTGGGAATTGTTTTTGCAAGTAGGCGATGCCCGCCTATTTTAGCGGTAAATAAACTGTTTTTTTTTTTTTTAATTATTTAGCGTAACCAGAATCTTGGGCCTACTATTTCACACTGTAGTTAATTCGATGGGGTTTTAGATGTTATTTAGTGTAGTTGTGTGTAGTGTTTTTAATTTATATTAGTTTATATGTTTTTAGTTTATACATATAGTTTTTAGGTTTACTTATATTAGTTTTAATTTTTGAAATAGTTTTGTTATAATTGAAATTGTTTTAATTTTAATATTTATATTTATCATTCATTTATTTATTTAGCGTACAATGAATTACGTATTTTATAATTTTAATGAATGTTAAAAATGATATATATAATGATATCTAAGTACCTACTTAATACTAGGTAATAACTTATCTTAAAATCAAAGAAAATATTATGAGATCTACATTTAATACGTTTTCATTAGGTATCTTGTCCCAGGTCCCTATATAGGTAGGTACAATAAAGAATTCAAATCATATTATAATTTGTTGATCAAAAATTCTAACCACGTACCTATAGTACCTACCTATTTGCGGAAATACGACTTTTTATCAAACAAAACTCAATTCGTTGGTTCAATAATACCTACCTATCTAACATTTTACGTGAATCAGGAGGTCTAAGTAATCCTCCATTTGAAGATGAGATCCGACTTAATGTTATGGCTACAAAAGAAACCAATCATAATACACTATCCTATAGGATAATATCAACCGAATAAAAGATATTCCGACTTCATACAACAATACGTATTTCATCTCGGTTTATCATTAAAATGAGATTACGACTTTCCTTGTAGATAACATTTTTTTTCCTTCTTGAAATCCCTTTCTTAGAAATTATGGGTGATTAGGTTCAAACTTAGGTATTTACTTACCTTCTAGTTTAAAAAGCTCTTTGAGGTCATACGTTTTACTAGGCATTTGTTAAGTTTCAAAGTAACTATTACTAGACAGAGTTTTATTTTGAGGGCACGCAAATAGAAAATAGATAAAAACTGCATCAGATTTTCAAATGTAACTCATTATAAATTATCTAGCTACTAACAGTACAGTAGTATAAAATCCTATTATCCTATTAATCCTATTTCCTATAATCCTATTTTTATTTATTAATATTATAGTTTGGGTGTTTATTACTCAATCACGCCGCAACGACTGAATCGATTTGGCTGAAATTTGACACAGAGATAGATTACAGTCTGGAACATTTTATCCCGGGAAATAAGAGAGTTCCCGCGGGAATAAAAACCTTACTCCACGCGAACGAAGTCCCGGGAATCATCTAGTTATATAAATAAATAGGCCAATAGTATAGGTACTGGCGCAGTGGTGAGCGCTGTGGTCTTATAACTGGGAGGTCTCGGGTACGATTCCCGGCGGGGGCAATTTAGGAATTTATAATTTCTAAATTGTCTCTGGTCTGGTCTGGTGGGAGGCTTTGGCCGTGGCTAGTTACCACCCTACCGTCAAAGACGTCAAAGACGCCAAGCGATTTAGCGTTCCGGCACGATGGCGTGTAGAAACCGATTAGGGGTATGGGTTGAATTTACACTGCTATACCCCTTCCAAGTTAGCCCGCTACCATCTTAGACTGCATCGTCACTTACCATCAGGTGAGATCGCAGTCAAGGGCTATCTTGTCATCGAATAAAAAAAAAACCTATTTTGGATTGTATTGTTTCAGACAACTTTCGATAGTTGAGATTTTCAAGCACGGATACGAGTATAATCCGACGTGATAGCACACGTAAGTACCTACTACAGAAATACATATTTGTGTTTCATTTTGCGAGATAACGACGTTTTTAATCCCACTATGGCCGGCCATTATCGGATCGGAATGCAACGAGAAATCGAGGATTATACAGCTGTTGTATGTTATTATTTCGATAACATGATGTGGAACTTGAAAAGCTTTTCCATTATTTTTACTCTCGACGTAACAGAGACTCTATTATTATCTTGAGGTTATATTATTTTGTTTGCGTGTTTTTTTTGGAACGAAGTTCCTTATCGCGCGTTGTGAAAGGGGGTTAGACGGAAAAAATTCTTACGAAAAGTTGTCACGACACTTTTTGCTATAGGCGTCGCATGTTTCTCTGTCTGTCTCTCTCTCTCTTATAGAAAGCAAGCCAGATATTTTCATTTCTATTTCGCATTGAACTTCGTTCCATCCGGGTGTCCCTTGACACCTCTCAAGTTGTTTTTTTTTTTTGTGATAACTACTTACCATTTTCCTGATTAAGTAGGTAATATCTAAGGTACCTACTACTTAACGGCATGTAATTAAACGAGCTTCTATTTAATACCATTATTGGCTTCTAAATTACTAAGTCAGCTTCAACTAGTGAGCCTCTAAAAAATATAATTTTAGCATCTATATTTATAACTTAGCTTCAAACCGTGAACTCCTAAAATACTTAAATATTAGCATCAAATAATACACCAAATCTTCAACCACATTTTTAATTTTTTTTTTGTGAGAAAAATGAAATAAAAAAATGTTTCTAACTAAATAAAAAAACGTTTTTTTTTGATAAAATGAAATTAAAAAAATGATTGTTTTTAAATGACATGACCAGTGATTGCCCTCGGGATGGGGAAAATGTGCAGGATTACAGCTTTTACAGAAAGATTAAAAAATTGAGGCCTAATTTACTATGGATTTATTATTCCGATAAAGGCATGATTTAAAATATCAAAAAAAACCAGAATGTTTATTGCTTCCGCTTTCTCTTTAATGCACTACTTCATACTTAAACTTCCGCCCACTTGTATTAATGCCCGTGATACACATGCTAGTGGATGATATGCTAGATGCTGGTAAGCTGGCATGCCAGGTACTGACAGAATTTCAGCACGTGACATACATGCTTGCGAATGACCTTGCCAGTGACATGCGAGTTGAAGTTCACAAAATGAAGAAATAAATAGTGTTACAATACAACTCGCAATTATATTAGGCAAAAAACAAGCACAAAAATTAATAAGATCTTGGCAGATAGTTGAGAGTTGCGATTTACAAGCAAATACGTTACGACCTGCCTTCGATTCTATAACTCAGTGCCTATCAAAAAATGAAAGCCACTGACACATATTTTTTATCCATTGAAGGTTTACTATGAAAAAGTAAATCATATTTCTCTTCAAACCTTCAATGGATAAAAAATGCCTATCGTCGTTGATAGGCACTGAGTTACAGAATCAGCCCCTTGTTTCGCGTATTTGTAGCTGGCAATACGAATCTCCCGTCCCACTTCCCTTCAAGGGGAAAAAATCCACAAACATATAAGAGTAAGTATATGTTTGTGAAAAAATCAAACGGCTTGCGAGCCATTCGTATGCTTTGCTCTGGCACGTGAGTTACTGGCAGAATCTCGATACACATGCGAGTAGCTCATTATTGCTTGTAACTGGCATGCTTTTGTGCGAGTAACAAGCATGTGTATCACGCACTTAAATAGTAAAGAGAAATTCCGCTTCGCGACACTAGATAGCGCTTGTCTATTGAAAAATAAAATTATTCGTGCAAATAAAGTTGTATTATTCCGTGTCCTAGGATCTGTACAAAAATATTAAGCAATTTTTTTCTAAGCAACTTTGCGCATAGATGGCATGTTTAATAGCAGAAAATTATTCTTACGACTCGATAAACATATCTTAACGCCATCTTGTATCGAAAGGGAGAGGTATATATCAGTTTTCAAGGCTTCAGACTCCTAAAACTTTCATCTCTGAAAACTATAGAATATAACAATTACAAAAATAAAACTATTATTATTGCACGTTGATTTTAACATTTTAGACTTGATAACCACAATAACTAGCGTCCTCTAGTATCGAAAGGCAGAGTTATTCCGTAAAACTTTTCTATTTTTTTTCTCATTTTTCCGAGCCTTTAGACCCCTGAAAGTTTTTTATCTGAAAACTATAGAATATAAGAATTCCAAAAATAAAACAATCTTTGCTGCACATTGATTTTTGACACCTAGGCGAGAGCCCTTTGCTCCACTGGTCATGTCCTTTAACTCAAGATAAATACCTACACATAACATTTTTGAAAAAAAAATCAAATTTTTTTTCAACTTTTTTTTTAGTTTTAGGTAGGTTTACGATCCCAACAGAACCTAAGTGCCCGGCCTTCGGCCGGGCACCTGAATATTCATGTATAACCCTAACCTAACCTAACTTTAGTTTAAAGAAAAAATTATACAAAAATAATTGCAATATTAACACACTAACAACAGAACAACAAAAAAAAACAAATGCATGTTTTGAATGGCGCTCTCTGTTTGGTGCAAATAGCCATAACCAACGAGATCGTGCAAATTGCCAGTCGCATCCGTCTCACTCGCACCAACGAAATCGTGCAAATGGCCAGTCGTATCCATCTCACTCGCACCAAATCGTGCAGTGGCAGTGGACAATAATAAAAATAGTGGCTCTTTATTTGATGCTTTCTTTGGAATATTTTGTGGCCATTGTGAAGAAGCCGAGTTAGTATATTAGAAGTAAAGGATTTAATCCTTCTATATATTTTAATTGTATAAATAAAAATGCTGGGATAAAAAAAAACTTGGAGTGTATTAGACAAAACTTTTACAAGGCAAACGAAACAAAAAGTGAGTAATGACATATGTGTCAGAACAAATAATCTTGATTGACGTTTTTAATTTATGGTGCGTTCATTTTGAGCTCTGGCTTCCAACATCCTGTCCTGAACGCACACCCATAGCCGAGGAGCAGAAGATATGCTTGGTATGAGGCAGTCCCTTGGTCAGTACATCAGCCACCATTGCATCAGTGCCCTTGTAGTTAATGGTAACCTCGCCACTGGATACTTTTTCCCTGATGAAGTGGTACCTCACATCAATATGCTTGCTCCTGGAGTGATAAACGTCATTACCTGAAAGCTTAATAGTGCTTTGATTATCACAATAAATTATAAGAGGTTGAATTGCTATAAAAGACCGCAATTCAGCGTCTAACTGTTTGATCCATAGTCCCTCTTGGATGGCTGAGGTTAACGACATGTATTCAGCCTCCGTAGATGACAATGCAACAGTTAGTTGTCTTTTTGAATTCCAACTAACCGCTGAACCCTGAAATAAGAAAACATAGCCGGTGCAAGATCTTCTGTCTTCAGGGTTTGATGCCCAGTCCGCATCACAGTACCCAGTGATATAATCTTCATTTGATTTGATATAATTTAATTTCATATTTATAGTGCCTTTCAAATATCGCATCACTCTTTTAACTGCTATCCAATGTTCTTTAGTCGGCTTATTGTTGAAACGACTCAATGTGTTCACAGCATAGCTTATATCTGGTCTTGTACCTTGAGATAAATACAATAAGCACCCCACTGCTTCATGATAAGGTATATCAGTAAGTATTTCATTGTCATCCTTTGCAGGCATCAACTTCAAACTTGTATCACATGGGGTGTTCACTGGCTTGCAGTCAGACATACCAAATCTTTGTAAAACTTTTTCAATGTATAATGACTGATCTAATTGTAATATTTGTTTACCTCTTTGAATCCTTAGACCAATGCAATGTTTAGCCTCACCTATATCCTTCATGCTAAACATTTTAGTTAATTTATTTCTTACAAAATGTAGTGTTTCTTCACAGTTGTAAAAACATAGCAGGTCATCCACATATACTGCTAAGTAAAATATATCATTATTGGTTTTTATCAAGTAATAAATGCAAGGATCCACTTTGCTTCTTAAAAGTCCAATATCAATCAATACATTATTCAATTTTTTATTCCATTGCCTGCTGGCTTGCTTGAGTCCATAAATTGATTTAAACAAATGACATACTTTGTCACCTTGTTCATACAGAGGTGGCTGACACATATAAATTTCCTCTTCTACATCACCTTGCAAAAAAGCTGTAACAGCATCCATTTGATGAATTTTCAGCTCATATTTAACAGCCATGCTCATTAAATATCGGAGAGAGGAATAGCGAATAACTGGAGCAAATACTTCTTGATAATCTATATTTTTCCTCTGTTTATAGCCTTTTATAACAAGCCTTGCTTTATATCTTGTTATTTCACCATTTTCATTAGTTTTAGTTTTAAAAATCCACTTACATGGTATGGCTTTCTTCCCCTCTGGAAGGTCTGTAAGTACCCATGTATTATTCTTTATTAAAGACTCATATTCAAGGTCCATGGCATTCTTCCACTGTGCAGCCTGGTTGCTCTGCAGTGCTTCTTCAGTACTTTGCGGGTCACTATCTAAAACACTCATAGCCATTTCATTATTAAAACACATAAGTGATAAGGGGCTGACATCATTCTGCTTCTGCCTGCGAGTCCGGACTGTGACATGTCTCATAGGTGTGACAGGTGATACACTGCTATCAGACATACAGTCTGTAAAGTCAGGGTTGTACTCATCATTTTTGGAGGCATCATAGCTAGTGGATGAGTCAAATTCTGCAGTTTCTGAGGCAGTCGAATTGGAAGATAAGTTTGGAGATTCAGATGTGAGTGTGATACCAACCTTATTATCCTTTTCAGTAGGTTTTACACTCTCAGATACCTTGATCAGGCTTTCCATAAACACAACATCTCTACTCATTATCACACGCTTAGTTTTAGGATTATATAATCTGTAACCTTTAGTTGTACTGCTGTAGCCAACGAAGATCATTTCACTGGATTTTGAATCCCATTTCAACCTGCGTTCCTTCGGAATATGTACCATTGCCTTGCAACCAAAAACCCGTAAGTGGCTAATATTTGGCTTAAATCCTGTCCATTTTTCATAAGGGGTTATGCCTGCAAGTGCACGAGACGGAGAGCGATTTGTTATGTAAGCTGCAGTTAAGATTGCTTCTGCCCAATACTCCTTCTGTAAGCATGCATTAAAAATCATACATTTAGCACGTTCTATAAGCGTTCTATTCATTCGTTCTGCTCGCCCATTTTGCTCTGGTGTATACGGATTACTAGTTTGATGAGTAATACCAGAGCCCTTTAGAAATTTTTCAAATGAATGATTGACATATTCCCTGCCATTATCAGACCTGAATATCTTAATGGATTTATTTAATTCATTTTCAACACTATTTTTAAATTCTTGAAACTTTTCTAATGCCTCACTTTTGTTGGCTAAAGTGTAAACAAACACTTTTCCTGAATAGTCATCGATAAAAGTTATAAAATACCTGGCTCCTCCCAGAGATGGTGTCTCCATCGGACCGCAAATGTCAGAATGGATCAGTTCTAGCAAATCATTTGCTCGGGAACCTACATGCTTGAAGGGTTGCCTGGTTTGCTTGCCTTGAAGGCACGGTGTGCATAACACATCTTCTTTCTGTGTTGTCAACTTAATACCAAGTGCACAATCTTGTAATTTGTACAGGTCATTAAAATTCAGATGAGCCAATCTTTGATGCCAAAGAAAACTAGAATTATCTGTGACGGCAGAAAAACCTCTAGTTTCAGTTGTATTGAGTTTATATGTCCCATTAAAACAATTGGCTGTTGCAACAGTTACTTGTTTGTTGTTCAAAATCCGGCAGCCATTATTAGAAAACTCAATTTTACAACCATTTTCAATTATTTTGCTCACTGATAATAAATTGGTTGCTAACTCAGGTACATAAAACACATTATTTACCTTAATCTTGTTTGATGAGCCATCTGCTCCCGGAACAGTTATTGTAGTACTTCCACACAATTCGACTTTGAGCACCTTGTCATCAGCTATGCGGACATGAGATTCACTCGGCAAACATACATCTGATAGCCATTCCTTATGTTTGGTCATGTGTACCGATGCTCCGGAGTCGATATACCAGTTGTGTTCATCATTGACTGAAACGGCTGAAAATGCAGCTACAAAACCACTGTTATTACTCTTATTTTCAGATTTTCTTTCCTTATTTCTACAAAACTTGCTAATGTGACCATATTTATTGCAACCATAGCACCGTGGACCCTTTGATTTGCCTTTATTACTACTACTGTACTTATTCTGAGATTTAGGGGTATAAAATGCAGATGATGATGGTTTTACATCTTGCAAAATCTGTTTTAACAGCATCAGCGGAGATTTTAATGCCTGAACTTTCTAAAGCCATGAGCATTGGCTTATAAGATTCGGGTAGACCCGCCAACAGAAGTGTGCCTAACCATTCGTCATCAACCTTAAAATTGATGTTACGCAGTTTATGCGCAGTCGACATTATTTTACTAACGTAGTCTTCAATGCTGTTGCTGTTTTCCAGAGTAGTTGTTATCAATGTTTTTAATAACCCAACTTTCCGGGTTAGGCCCGAATCACTAAAAGCTTTGCTCAAGTTTTCCCATACCTGTTTAGCGGACTTGCATTCCTCAATGTGCACGTAATTTATGGGGTCGACGAGCAATATAATTTTGGATCTCGCCTTTTTATCCTTTACTGGGTCCACTGGTTTACCGGTGTCTGCAATGCACTCCCAGAGTTCCTCATGCTCTAAATAAGTCTGTACAGCAAACTTCCATGTGGTATAATTTGCTCTGCCACTTAATTTTTCAATGTTAAATGAGTTATTGTTAATCAGCGACATATTGGAAAAAACAATCACTGTAGTACGAATTCAGTACAAAGTTTGTAAATCACGTTGGCGACAAACTTTATCGGCAGATATCTTTTCGATCTTTATACTTCCAGCTGAAATTAAAATTTATAAATACTCTGCTACCATAAAGGATTTAATCCTTCTATATATTTTAATTGTATAAATAAAAATGCTGGGATAAAAAAAAACTTGGAGTGTATTAGACAAAACTTTTACAAGGCAAACGAAACAAAAAGTGAGTAATGACATATGTGTCAGAACAAATAATCTTGATTGACGTTTTTAATTTATGGTGCGTTCATTTTGAGCTCTGGCTTCCAACAAGAAGCTTCATCATTTTCCCGTTGCTGAGTTATTAAATTAGAAGCTAGGTTTTGATGCCAAAAAATAAATTTTGTTGGTCGACTTATTATATTCCCTACTTAACTATGTAGCGGTTTATTTAACTATGTAGTACCTAGCGTCAGCAGTTTTGGTGAACTAAAGTAGGTAGGTATATGACGCGCCGATCACACCACGCCAGTTGCACCCGCCACTTCGCCCATGTGTCTCTTTAGTCGTTAGAATGTAACTTTACAATATACCTACTTAACTATTAGTAACTTGTATGAATTACTTTGCTATCCTGCACCCTGGTAGGGAAGACGGCGCTGACCGCTGCTCCAGCATATCGTACAGTGGACACAGCCACGCGTACGTGCCGTAACTACATCCCGTACTTTCCGTAAAATTAGATAGGTATAGGAAGGTAGCTCGCAAAATTGCTGGGCATTGGGGTTACACGAGACCTATGTCCAATAGTGATTGGCTATCCGTTTGATACCCTGATCAGCAAGTCTAAGTAGCAAAAAGTCTAATGAGCAATGATGGTGAATGGTGATGATTATTACTGTGGTAGGTATTACCTACTTTCTTTTAGGACCGCAATACCTTCCTATTAAAATTTTCCAGTCGAAACCCTTAGACATTTCCAATACACGAAATTTAAATCTGTAGCCTAGTAGTTCATAGAGCTCTCATAAAAGCTGAATGTCCAGTCTGGTTGCACAAACGAGCGCATCCAATAAGAACAGGCAACGTTTCTACGTCGCTCTCAAATGCGATATTTTTGTTATCTTTCTACTGAGTTGTCTTTTCGTTGTCCTTTCACAAGAAACGCGTTTTTTATAAGTATTCAGTTGAAACTTGAATGTTCACTTCTACCTATTCCTATTTAGGACTTTATTGTGAATTCGCATTCTAAGTAGGTACCAAATCATGAATTTGCTGACAAATAGACAGCTGTACCTAGTCTTTTTCTCGTTGACTTTGGTGGAGATTTGCCCGGTTAATTCGAGTTTTCTTGTTAATTATTGTGAGATAAAATAGTAGTTAAGCTTTTTATCCTTTATACCTACTTAGGTACTACTTACGAACACTTCGTAAGCAGATAGTGTAGGTACCTACATCAGCTCCTAAGGGTTAGTCTAGAGATCGAAAAACGCTTCCTGTATGAAGAACCTTAAAATATTCCTTGGCAAATGAAGCCACTCCACACAATGCAGAATAAAATATAAATAGGTATCTACTTACTTTTATTAGAAACACACAGAAAATAGAAAACCGGTAAGGGGTTTTATAACAGTAATATGCAGAAGTTCTATAAATTGTTATTCGATTAGATTGGATTCAAGCTGCATCTTATGAATCGTAATAACTAGACAATTGAAATTTTCACAGAATATTTATAGGTAAGAAATAATATAAAAAATTAAACATTTTCATAAGTAGCTAGGTACAACAAATTGGTTTTTCTCAATCTTAATACTGGAGCTTTTTGTACGATGGAACGGAACATTCAACTCGCTCTTAGCCGGATTTTATTTTTCCCTCATATTTTTCTTTTTCTTGGAAAAATATCTGTTCCCTATGGTAAAGCACGGCGACGGGAAAGGAAAAGTACTTTCGTAGAAGTATATCCACTGTGGATATTATTTCCACCGTTTTGCCCAAGCTCGACGTGTGGATAAAACTGAGCGAGGGGATAAACATTTTATCCTTACCCCGTGGATAATATGTCCCCTGCCCATGCTCACCCTGCAGCTGTAAGTTTTCGTAAATTTTTGTACAAGGGATAAAATGAAACTCAATAAATGTATTATAACGAAATTAGTCTTTATTTTTCCTTAATTAATCTTTATTTCATTGTCAATCAAACTTTAATTACATTGTATTATCAATAGTTATAGTTTGGTTCAGGCGGGTGGTGCGGGGGGAATGGAGGATGTCCAAATGGCGGGGGGCCACGCGGAGGGAACTGAGGCCTGAAGGATGGCGGCGGGGGCCTCCATGGCGGAGGAGGCCTCGCTCCTGGCGGAGGTGGGGGCCCAAAGCCAGGGGGCCCGAATGGCGGGGGCGGGAAGTGGTGGAATGGCGGCGGGGGTGGTGGTGGGCCTGGCGGTGGTGGGGGCCCCGGTGGTGGCATCGACGTTGGTGGCGGTGGTGGAGCGGACATCGGCAGTGGGGGCGGAGGCCTGGCGTTCATTGGCGGGCCCGGCGGCGGCATTGGCGATGGCGTTGGCGGTGGCGGCGGCGCCATCAACATTGGCCCCATGATCGTTGGCGGCGCGTCGGCGAACAGCTGGTGAGGTCGGTCTGCGTGTGACAACGGGTTCTGGGCGGCAAGCAATCTAAAAAAAATGAAATGAATATTTATTGTACACGTTCATGGACAGTACGCCTCTGGGCATCGTAACTGTAAAAATTAATACGACAGTACGCCTGTCGACGTCAAGTTTTTTTCTTGTATAAAATCGAAGAGCGTCAAAAAAAGCTTCAAGCCTTGTTGGACGATGCTTCTTCGCCTGAATCTAGTCAAGACCAAGAACGCATTACGACGTATACGCCACCTGTACTGTCATATCACATCATTTATTACTTTTTTCGATGTAACACAACACCTCTAGGCAATTTATGAAATTTTGTAGTGTCACAACACGATCAATGACGTAATACTGTCCGTGAACGTGTTAATTGAACACATAAAAACGGACCGATACCTACTGGAATTCCCACGGAAAAAGTCACAGACATCGGTTAGTAAATAAATAAATAAATAAAAATCTTGCCTCTCAGCCGCAGAACCGTGTCTCTCTCCCTTCACGTCCTTCTTGAAGGCGTAGGACACGGATATGGGCCGGTTGCACAAGTACTGGTTGTTCATCGCCTCTATCGCAGCGTCGGACGCCTCGAACGACGCGAAGTTTATGAACGCGAACGCTTTCGAATTGCCGGTTTCTGGATCTCTCATCACCTGGAATGACAAGGGATCATTAAAATTACGCACTTAGGGCCGATCTACACCGGAATGGCAGCGGCCGGCAGATTGACCCTACTCTTCAGTGGCGAACACTAAGGGAATCATCAACTGTGACTTTTTGCAGTGATTCAGTAGCGATACTATCGAAAAAAGTAGTCGCGATGCTGTCGTAGGTCATATATCTGCCACGTAACCATGATGCCAAATTTTCGAGTTTTAGCCAGACTAATGAACAGCAATTGATTTTTATATATAAGTATATATAATGGAACCAATGGTAATTAAGATTTTTATCATGTAACTCTCTTCACAATCGAAATATTGTAAGATAAGAATGTAAAATAAGATGTTACCTTCGGTGTTTGTAATATAACCCCAAAAGCAGAGAATGTGTCGTACAACAGCTTTTCATCAACCTCTGGGTCCAGATTACCAATGAACACGTTGGCACCAACGTCAAGGTTCTTTTGATGGGCAGATGCTTTGTTCACTCTCACTGGCTTACCATACAGTTTTATCATATTCATGACCTGTAAAAGAGTTGTACATCAGTTAAAAGTCAGTACCATCAACTCATTTTTTTAAATTTAATGACAAGATAGTTTTGACTGCGATTTCACATAGTAAGTGACGATGCCTAAGATAGTGGGCGAACTTGGAAGGGATATGGCAGTATTCATCCCATACCCCTAATCTGTTTCTACACGCCATTGTGCCAGAATGCTTAATCATTTGGTGGCACATCTTTGATGGTAAGGTGGTAACAAGCCACCGCGAAAGCCTCCCACCAGACCAGACCAGACCAGAGACAATTCAGAAATTATAAATTTCCAAATTGCATTCATTAACTGTATAATAACTTCTACTTATTAAATGTGTCTTTACACATTGTTTAGATTTATGTAATGGTAAATTCTTTTGGAATCAAGTTATAATATAATAATTGTAAAAATACTTACTTTTATAGCATAGTCAGCATCTTCTTCGCCCATAAACTCAACAAATCCATAGCCTTGATGAGTCTGTGTCACTCTATCTTTTGGCATATGCACATTGACTGAAATTTGTAAACAAATACTTTTATATATTTTTACATTTGATGACAAGATAGTCCTTGACTGCGATCTCACCTGATAATAAGTGACAATGCAGTCTACGATGGTACTTACTTGGATGAGGTATGGCAGTGTACATTCAACCTATACCCTTAATCGGTTTCTACTCGCCATCATGCCAGAACACTAAACCTCTTAGCAACATGTCTTTGACAGTAGGGTGGTAACTAGCCACGGCCAAAACCTCCCACCAGACCAGACCAAGAGACAATTCAGAAATTATATATTTTTTTTTTTTTATTCGATGACAAGATAGCCCTTGACTGCGATCTCACCTGATGGTAAGTGACGATGCAGTCTAAGATGGTAGCGGGCTAACTTGGAAGGGGTATAGCAGTGTAAATTCAACCCATACCCCTTATCGGTTTCTACACGCCATTGTGCCGGAACGCTAAATCGCTTGGCGGCACGTCTTTGACGGTAGGGTGGTAACTAGCCACGGCCAAAGCCTCCCACCAGACAAAAAAATTTTATATTCCCAAATTATGTCTGCTGGGAATCGAACCCAGGATCTCCCAGTTATAAGATCACAGTAATCACCACTACTCCATGGAGGTCGTCAAAATATTAGAATGCAATAAAAGACCTGAGTATTCAAGGTCAATCCAAGCCAAGTGTTATCTAATACCAATATTTGGTCTTACCAACTGGTCCAGATTGTACAAATAGCTCCCAGAGTAAACTTTCTGATACTCTGTCATCCAAACCTCCCACATAAATTGTTGCATCTGAAAATTGCAACAAAGAATTGCATTACAATTCTATAATTTATTTGCTAATTATAAGTAAAGATACTAATTCATATATTCACTTAAAACTGGCATGGCAAGCCACCAATTAGTCTTGTGTAGTATATGTACTAAGACTATTAAGCATGAATTCCTAACACTGAACAAGACTGTACATTGTTCTTTTAGTAGGTACTTAGTTCGCTCAGCTCTAAGCGAGTGGGAATCAAGAAATCAGATAATAATTAAAGAATTAGATAATAAGTATAGTAGTACATCGTTCATTTAGTACTTTGATCCTTGCGGTCTTATTTAGTTGATTCTGTTGCTTTGCTTGGATAATAGTACTAGAAGTTCGAACTAGTGGTCTTTTAACTATTGTACTGGTATTGAACATTAATAAGGCTACCGCCAATAGTAGTTCTGACCGATAATGATAGCTACCATCTTATTTGGATTGCTTATATTCATTGAGCAAAATTGAGCAAAAGCCCTTGAGGCAAATAACTTCGTTGGTAATAGTACTTCATCCAACTAATATTACAAATGCGAAGGTTTGCATGTATGTATGGATGGATGGATGGTTTGTTAGTCTATCATGCCGCAACTACTGAACCGATTTGGCAGATGTTATAGTCTGGAAACACAGGCTACTTTTTATTTCAGAAAATAAGAGACGTCAATCCATGCGCACGTAATCACGGGCATGAGTTAGTATCACTTAAAATTTTATATTAAAAATAACGAAGTCATAACCTCAAATATAAAATACATTTTCGATACCAAATAGAATATTTTTTTACCTTGGTTTCTTTCGGCTATCGGACCTGCAGCCATGGTTTAATAAAGTAGGTCCTTGTACTTATTTTAATCGGAAAAAATTAAAACAAACAGTTAATAATATCAACATGTCAACAAGCTTTATCCATAGACTAACAAGTTAACAATGGTCAATGGACTATAGAGTAAAGTAAGAATAGAGTATATATAAATGGACTATAGAGAGGCCTACTCAAAGCACATCAAAGTGCTGCATGGGCACTGACCTATGTCTTTAATCTATGATTAACACTGGACATGCTGTCAGTGTTGTCAGTGTCATGACTTGACTGCACAGTGCACACACTGTCCATCGACTGCTCGTCACTTGTTCCTATCCTAATGCTGACAAGTAGAGTCTAGACGCTAGTATAGTTGCGTTTAGCCGGAGTATTAAGAGCATGGTACACAAGCATGTCATGCTTGTTACTCGCACAAGCATGCCGGTCACTAGCAAAAACAAGCTACTCGCATGTATATCGAGATTCTGCAAGTAACTCACGTGCCAGTACGGAACGGGAGATTCATATTGCCTTTTACAAGTATGCGGATCGTAACGTATTGCTAGTAAATCGCAATTCTCAACTATCTTCCAAGTTCCAAGATCTTTCTTTTTAATTGTTGTGCTTGTTTTTGTTATTTTTTGCCTAACATAATTATTATTGTAACACTATTTATTTCTCCATAAATATTAATTTTTGTGAACTTTTAGAAATGTTACCTAAGTAGAACGTAGAAGTGTTTTTTATTTTTTAGAAACTGGCATTCCATCCACTAGCATGCATATCACGCGTTGACATTCTGCCAGTACTTGGCGTGCCAGCTTACCCGCACCTAACATGCCATCCACTAGCATGTGTATCATGCGCTTTAAGAACTTTTTTACTCTATAGTTGCGTTACAGTTGCGTTTTTTTTAATTCAATTTTGATTTTTGTCCACTTTTGACGTTTACGACTACGAAAAAAAGTGCTGCATGTCACTGCATGTTATTTTTTTTTATTTCTTCATAACAATAAATAGTAAACACATTAATAATTTTCTTCTAATGTTTTTGTGGTACCTAATCAAAATTGATAGGCCGTGGCGAGTTGTATGTTGTGATTATATACCTATTCAGTGTGTGTTGTAATTTTACAACAAAGAATATCATATTTTAAAGAATCATTTTCAAAATGCAAAGTGCTGCAGACGTAATATCTTCACTGTTATGGTTCAAAGAGGAATCTTGCACTGACGAAGAAAAGGATTCACAGAATATAATTGAGCAATTTGTGCAAAATGTGGAGGACTTTAGTTCCCAGTATGGAAGTGAAATAAGTGTGTCGTACACTGCATTTAATTTGCGCGGTCCGCCTTCCAATTTTCCAGACTATGGAGATTATCCACAAGCCTTTGTTATGGTAAGATTGGAATAATACGTTGAAAGAAATAAACTTAACCACAGGTCCGTCTTAACTATACTGGATGCCGGGGTACAAAAATTAGCCTGCGCCCCCATTGCCAACAAGAAAAATAATTTACACCTATCATACTAATCCACAACCAAAAATTTCGCGATCGAAGCGAAACCTAGTCCAATACTTTTGGCGTCTGAAACCCTGCGCCCGTATGCACCGCACACTGCACCATAGGTAAAGACGACCCTGGTATAGGTGCTGGGAGATCAGCTAGCGGCTCCTAGGTTCCTGCACCCAGGTGCAATGCACCCCTTGTACTCCCGGGTAAAGATGGCCCTACTCAACCAATTCATATTCGATTTTTAAATTGTAACTATTTGAAAACGTGTCATAAACCTTAGGAATGTTCATGGAATCTTCAATCTGGTAATGATAAAGTTATAGAATTACCAACAAGTTAGTGCCAACTATAGTTAACGGTTTTTATTCAATCCGTAGTTTTATTGAGTAGGTTATTAATTAATAGAAATTCAATTTCCTTGATAAATCATTGAAAAGTGTATTGTTGTTTTTTTTTGTGGTTGTCTAAAATTTTTTTTACAATACAAAAAATAAATGAGAACTGTAAATAGGTACTTTTTAAAGTTACTTAAAAAATGTCCTTTTCAATTTGCAAGTTGTTTAGTACCTATAGGGAAGTTGATTCAATTGTTTTTTTATAGGTACTACCTTTTACTTCAAGTTGCCCACTACCTCCCATTGTGCTTCCCAGTGTTACGCCTCAAGTCAGACCCACTTAGTACAGAAAGCCACATACCACTCACAATAAATTGTCACTACCTTGTTTTTCAAATTTTGTTATTGTTTTGTTTTACATTTTTTTTTTTAGTTTAAAGTTATTTATTGTTCACATATTGGTTTCTATGATAAGTAAAAAAATAAAAAGTTTTGCATGGTGTAGACTATTTATTACTTCAATTATTTTGAAGAAGAGAATAAAATATTAACGATCACACCCTTGGATATTTAAGATGTTGTTGCTATAAAAAGCATTGCCAGAAAAGAAAAATTCCATCACAGCTCTGCCACAAAACAAGCATTTTTCAGAAATCGTGATTTTCCTATTCCTAGGCTTATTTTTTACCATTATGTTTTACGAAACTCAGGTATTTTTATATTATATGTAGTATTATACCATTTGAAGTTTCTTAGTATTTTTAAGGCTTAATTGAAATATTTAAATGGCATTATATGTAAACATGTGCGAGAAACTCAATTATTGCTGTAAATATATATACTCTCCTCTCCCCTCCAAATAAGTGAAAACTTGTGTTAGGAGTGGGTAATAGTGCAACGGGTGGGGATCGAACCTGCGACTTCAGTTTTCGGTCTGCACCTTTAACCGTTGGGCTATTGAAGCTACAAGCATACTCCACGCAGATAAAATAGCAGGTTAGAAGCTAGTTTAGATTTTTAGTTAGTTCTAAGATTCTAATCAAATTTACTTTATTTGTCAATAGAGAACCTATGGTACTTGGTGGGATGAAGCACCTTCAGTCCAGAAAGAGTACATGCCACAGAACAGCAGTGCTATTCCGAGTCAGGATTTTGTAGGTTTGTAGTTGATTTTCTGCTTTTTGTTTGTGATTCCACTGTGTGAACCACTGTATTATGCAAGTCAATATGTATATACTTTGTACATATTAAGTAATAAGTTGTTTACATTTAATACAACCAATCTGTGGGGTTGGTATAAGATTTAATTCGATTTATCGTATTAGTTTTCGATGACATTAGCGTCAAAGTAAAATAAATCTTAATTGTAATGGTTTAAAATCACAAATTCAGTACAACCGATTAATTTGGAGCATATCCGTATAAATACAATACATGACCGAAATTGAGCTCTAATTCAATGTTGTTACGGTTTATTTTACTTTGTCGCGAATGCTATCATGTACTAATACGATCAATCGAATTAAATCTTATACTAACCCTGCTTTAGGGTTCGTGTAAAGTTTTGTTTGTAAATAAATAATTCATTAATAAAAATCATCACCTTCAGCATCATCATCATCTCTATTAAATTTTATTAAGTAGGTACTTGTTTATTTAATAGAGGTGTCATTCGAGAGAGCAGTCTTCCCATTAGAAGTGGCAGTGTTTGAGACATACAACCCTGGAGCTTTGATCAGGATATGGGCACTAGGGCCTACATCATGGGTCCTGCTGTGGGAAGGGGAACCCGAGTACCCTGGTGATACACCGAGGATATTCAGTCCGACAATCAGGCAGATTAATTTCCCTACCAGGTATCTTTGTAATTCTTTAACTATTATATCTATTTTAAAGCTTGTCACCTCACTACGAAGTTGAGGCGCGGTCACTTAACAATAATATACTTAACGAAACAATAGTCATTCAAGATTCGTCATTCAATTCAATTATGGTTGTGGCAAAAATATTTTCTGCGAAATGATGTTCATGGCCTGCGACAGTTTTTTTTTTAAGAATACTACCCATGCTGAATATGAAATATTCTCGTTCCACTCCAACTAAGTCTAAAACTTGAGCTAAGAGTATAGTAGTGTAGTTCTTTCAATTCACGAGGGCGCGTGAGCTTCACTTGTGGTTACGTCGTGTACATGCACATTGCGTAAGTGTGCGTGCCTGTCAAGAGCCTAGGTGGGAGCGGTGAGGCGCAAGCAAGCTCTCGCTCTCACTTACATAGATACGACACACACAACTATGAGCTATCCTCCATATTTTGTAACTTTGAATTCTTGGGAGAATTAGATTCACTCTCTATCCCTTTGTGCCTATCTTCTTGACACATAATATAACTTAAGGTTTTCTTATTGGAATCTTTTTTTGCTTTTCTAACAGGATATTAAGGCTAGAATTCAACCATAGCCTATTGCCATACTATACAGAACTGGATGCTGTGCTGTTGAGAGGGAGAGTGCCAGCGTATTTGGCGAAAATGAAGAACAACTTTGCATATTCCACTGTATTTTATAAGAAGAAACCCCAGCCGGTAGTTGAAAAAGGTGAGAACAATATAATACCATAGTATAACAATATAATACCTTTTTCCCAATGATATTAGTACACCACAATGTGGTAGGATCATAAACATAGCATTTCTTACTATTTAGGTAGGATAATTATGTGCATCTAAATTTTAAATGGTACCTACATACAAAAACTTGACCGTAACATATTCATAAATGAATTATTAGACTTCGCTTGTAATTCCGTAACAAGGGAGTCTAAATCGTTCTTTTCAGCCATTTCTAGAATAGTAATGAGGTTATCCGAAGGAGAACCCGAGCTTGTCGAATCGCAAAGTTGAAGTGGTATTGGGCGGGGCACATGGCTCGAAGAACTGACGGGCTTTGGGGTCCCAAGATACTCGAATGGCCGGGAGGGGCAGTGTTAATAGACCCACTAGATTGATGGACAATATCAGGCGGCACAGGATCGTGTTCCGAGGTTTCAACAGACCTATGGCCAGCCGTGGACTTCAATCAATTGAGATGATGATGTATACTTTTTAAAGCACCCTTTTACGTCTACATTCTTTGGTTAGGTATATTGAAATTCTATTCATATCACATTGATAATTTAGCCTATAAAAACTATAGGTGTCGAGTCGATCTGTTTATCAGTTATGAGGTCAGATTTGTGTTGAAGAATTTACACTGAGTCATTTTATTGCGGTGACTGAAGATTAAAATATATTACATATGACCTTCGACGCATTATGGAGATTACACAAGGTTGAATACGAATTTTAAGAATGAAAATTAGAATTGGAATCGGCGTGAAATTGCTGTGACTGAAATGACTCTAAGATGGTAGTGGGCTAACTTGACAGTAGGGTGGTAAATAGTCACGGCTAATAGTCCAGTCAAAACAAGGTTTAACCTCTGGAAAATTGCGAAAGTTTTGTTTAGATGAAATACAGTAACAATAAAAAATGCTATCAACGCACAGCTTAAACCACTAGACGGATCAGGCTGAAATTTGGCATACAGGTAGCTATTAGGCGGTAGTTATCCTCTACGAAAGGATTTTTGAAAATTCAACCCCTAAGGGGGTACAACGGGTAAAATAGGGGTTTGAAAAATTTAACTTAACGTGAGCGAAGCCGCGGGCAAAAGCTAGTTGTTTAATAAGCAATATGTCTTTTTTTTGTACATAACTGTGAAGTTTATTTTCTGATTCACCCTTGGTATCCAAAAAAAAATGATAAACCATGATTGTCAATTATTATTACAAATGCCATATTGTACCGGGCGCCGCTAGCGTGATTTTCCGAAAAAGCTATCTTTTAGTGGCCTAAAACTCGGTAATTATTAGGAATTCAAGAAAAATGTATATAACCATTATTGTTGCAAATTTAATAAGCTTCAATTATGTAGTAGTAAACTTTTACCTCTGACCAAAGGTTCTCGAGATATTAACAAAAAACCAAAAAAAGGGTCCTGTTTCTGCTAATTGCCGCTAGAGCTCGCCTCGTACGCATGACGACTTTTGGTATATTCATCCCTAGGTACCCATAATTCGATGTGCAAAGTTTCAAAACTTTCGCAATTTTCCAGAGGTTGGGTCATTTTTTGAGGTTTTTTGACTGGACTATAAAGCCTCCCACCAGAGCAGACCAGAGACAAACTGCCCTCGCCGGGAATCGAACCCGAGACCTCCCAGTTATAACACCACAGCGCTAGAATTAAGAACCACAGGTCGTTGTAGTCGGGTAAAAAGCTTATCAACAATAGTATGTAACGTAAACAATGGTATACAGATGGATCCCAGCCAACAAGGAAGCAAACAGAACAGCCTTAACAGCCTCGATTGAACATCTGTTATGTAATCTTTAACTACCGCGTAAAATAGCTATTAACCACAGTTTAATTATTGCACATCAATTTGTTTTTCTCATTGATGCGGAAATCTGCGATTAATTAATATACGTTTTCTGATGTCTAGTATTCTTTGTTTTCACAATTTAACTTGTATACCTACCTAACACTTGTGATGGTGTAGTGTTTAAAAAACTTAGTTATGAAATCCGATTCGTCCGAATGAAAAGAAAAAATGAAGAAGAAAGAAAGAGAAGAAAAAAGAAGAAACTATACCGGAGATATTATACTGCCCTCCTAACGAAAAGTGCAATAACTCGGGTTTTGGGCCTCAAGGACTTAGCCTAACGCACATATAAATAGAGTTGAAAGTCTGTGCACCAATATTTTCCTTTACTCTTTATAGCTAGACCATCGTGGCGAGTCTATGATATTTCTTCTCAGAATAGTGTTGAAGAAGACAATAATTCTTCTTCAACCGATAAACGTTAATTGCTTTAAATAGAGTTCCTTTGCTGCAACCATGTTTTTGTTATATTTTTATATAGAGAATGGCGATTTTTTTTACTATGTACCTACTATTTATCACTTTTTCGAGATAAAATATCGTTGCAGCAAGTGGGCGACAGGTCTTTTGTAGGAATTTCCATATATCTCTCTCTTGTGCTGCCTGTATCCAGCGGCTTTATGAGCTATTTCGGCAACTCGCTGAGTGATCTTGAGAAAGAATGCTCAAATATACTGCTTTTCAGGGATGCTTCTCAACAAAGTGTTAGCTTCCAACCTACACGAGAAGATCGGGAACCCCGCTATCTTGATTCAAACAGATAACCTCGACACGGGACCTCCGCTAGGTGATTTTCAACGATTGCCGGTAAGTAGGTTTATAAATGGACGCACATATGCAATAAAGTGTCAACCCACACAACTTATCAGTTGAAAAATTAACTTTATTCCTTTACATTATGTATGTATTTAATTTGGCAAAGTTTTGTGGGTTGACACGTTATTGCATATGTGCGCCCAAATAATGTCAACATATTATTATGTATACACATGTTATATACATATGTGTGACTGTATGAACGCATATAGGTATGCTATTTTATGCTAGTACTAGCTGTTGCCCGCGGCTTCGCTCACGTTAAGTTCGATTTTTCAAACCCCTATTTCACCTCCTCAGGGGTTGCATTTTCAAAAATCATTTTTTAATGTTAACGTCCTAATAGCTAACAGTATGCCAAATTTAAGCCCGATCCGTCCAGTGGTTTGAGCTGATAAATCAGTCAGTCACTCAGTCAATCACGTTTTCCTTTTATCGATTGAGAGACTAGCCGCACTAGTATAAAATTATGATCCGCGCAAAATAATTTTGTTTACAGCGTAGTAGCATTTATGCTATTAATAGTAATTAAATGGGCAGATAAGAAATTGGTTTAGGTTTATTTCCAATAGTCACGCTTGTTGCGGACGGAAAAATACAGCGTTTTTCCCCTTTTTAAGGTTTGGGAATGTCTTGTTATTTGACCGATAGATCTCCACTGCTGGGCTTCCACATGTGTTGGCTGTGTGCCGCCTGTATCCATCTGTTCCTTATCATCTTTGTCATTGCATCTGCTGTCTAATGCTGAAATCTATAGAGCGTGCGCGCGTAAGTAAGTCAGAACTTAGCTCAGACTCAAGACAGAGATAAAATGAGACAGATTTATGTCGGAGCATATTTGTGTCTCGTTTTAACTCTTATCTAAGCTAAGTCAGAGAACGCTCTAGAGATCTCAACATTAGTGCGAGGTCCCTCCAGTACTTTGATATCAAAAAGACCATCGGTTCTTCGAACAGTGGGGTTAGTATAAGATTCAATTCGATTGATCGTATTCATATATATCAAAGCAAAATGAACCAAAACTACGCTGAATTAGAGCTCAATTTCGTGCATACATTCTTATACTTTTACGTATACGGATACGCTCCAAACTAAAATCAGTTGTACTGAATTTTTGACTTTAAAATTAAATACTTTTAAGGTTCATTTTACCTTGATGTTAATGTCATAGTATACGAATACGATCAATTGTGTTAAATCTTTTGCCAATCTGTTCTTCGTCCATTGCCACTTAAGTGTCGCGACTTCTTTCTTCTTCTTTTTTCAGGATGAAACAATACTAACAGTGATGAAGTTCCTAGACATGCAGTCGCTCTGTCGCTGCGCTCAAGTCAACCGCCACTTCAGGAGGCTGGCCTCAGATGCTATTCTATACAGGAGTATAGACCTCAGACCGTATTGGTACTGTGTGCGATCTAAGGTTTGTATTGTTATTTTTGACTAGCTTTAACCCGCGGCTTCGCTCACGTTAGGTTCGATTTTTTAACCTCCTATTTAACCCTCTTGGGGTTGAAATTTTCCAAAATCCTTTCTTAGCGGATGTCTACGTCCTAACAGCTACCTGTATACCAAATTTCAGCTCGATCAGTTCAGTGGTTAGAGCTGTGCGTTGATAGATCAGTCAGTCAGTCAGTCAGTCAGTCTGTCACCTTTGCCTTTTATATATTTAGATTCCCCATGCAAAAACCTTGGATAGGATATGTCCTGTCCAAGTGTCCACCCTGGACAGGATATTTTTAACCGTCTTCCAAAAAAGGAGCTCCTCCTTTTTTGGAAGTCGGTTCCTCAATTCGGCCAGTATCATTTTTTCTATGTATAGCCACCGATTTCTCCAGGATATATTGACTGATTTGGGTGATTTATTTTTTAATTCATTTTTATATTGCTACTAGATGATGCCCGCGACTTTGTTCGCGTGGATAAAGGTTTTTTGATTCCCGCGGGAAATCTTATTTCCCGGGATAAAATATAGTCTTGGTATATATGTGTTAATCCTGGTTATGAGCTATTTCCATTCCAAATCGGTTAAAATATAATACAATAAAAATAAGAATAAGTACTTACAAAGTTTTTCATGCAAAAATATAGGTACCTTCCCATCAATAAAAGTTTTTTTATATTTAGCTCTTATATTTCTGCATTATTACTAATATTATAAAGTGTGTTTGTTTATTGGTTTGCCCTTCAATCACGCTGCAACTGATTTTTTGCATGGGTATAGTTAAAGACCAGGACATGGAGTGACATGGCTACTTTTTATCCCGGAAAATCAAAGAGTTCCCGCGGGATTTTAAAAATTAATTCCACGCGGACGAAGACGCGGGCATCAGCTACTAACGCAATAAAAAGAATACTTAGTTTTCATACAAAAGTGAAGGTACACTCATCAATTATTTTTTTATATTGAGCTTTTACATTCCTGCATATTTAAATAATTATGTAAATATGACATTGCTGCATGAGTGCTAAGGTTGTTTACTTGGATTTGTGCCATGTTTCTGCAGCTGCCAGACCTAGAAGCTGCAATGAGAATGTACTTTAGTAACCTTCACAGGATTAATGTACATTAAAAGGAAATATCCGAATAAATTTTATTTGGATATTTCCTACACCCAAGGTCTTTGTTTTATTATTACCAATAATACAGTGAAACCTGGTTAAGTGGGACCTGGATAAATGAGAAACCTCTATTATTGAGAGTTGCAATGAGGTCCCGGATCTTTTTCATTAAATTACCTCTGTTAATGGGACTTTTGGAACCTGGTTAAATGAGATTTGATTTCTAAGACTTTTTCGATGTTTACCTCTATAATTGAGACTCTGTAGCTCAATTACCTGCATAAGTGTGACAAATTAATCAGGTTTTAACATGTTTTGACATGTTTGTTTACATACATTTCGCACATTTCGACCTCTGTAAGCGGGGACCTTTGTAAATGAGACAACTATAATTTTAAACCTGCTTAATTGGAAAACTGGATTATTGGAAACCCTCAATAATTAGTACAAATGTCTTGGTCCCTTGAGATCCCAATTAACCAGGTTTCACTGTACTTGTATTATTATATGTCAATGTGGCTATACTAAAAATGTTTGTGTGCATAACTGTAAAAATGGATTTAAATAAACCTATTATAGTTATTTATTATTGTACGGGTTGTTCCTACAGGTGCTTGTAACGTTGTCGATGCGATGCAAGTTCCTACAAAAATTGGACCTTTCGTGGTGCGGGAGCCATTGTATGATTCAACCCCAGTATGTGGTCAAGTAAGTGAAGCACAAACCGCCACTTCATTTTATTATTTACTACGTGATGCCCGCGACTTCGTCCGCGTGGGTATAGTTTTTAAATATCCCTTGGGAACTATTTGATTTTCCGGGATGAAAAGTAGCCTATGTCTTTTTGCACGGGTATAGTTGAGAACCTGAAAAATGCTGTAGGCTCTCAACAATACTATGTACTATGCTTCAGGCTTAAACTTTCGCATTTATATAATTAATAATGATAATAGGATAGTTAAAAAAATAATATCGTAATGTATCGTTTTATTCACAGTTTCCTTAAGGACAGTGGTGCAGAATTAACACACTTACGAATGAATTGCTGCAAGTTCGTCGACAATGCTGTACTAAGAGCCATAGTTGACACCTCGGCCAATTTACAAGGTATACATCTAATCAGCATGATGCGTTTTTTATACATTATAGGCACACGCTTGACCACTATCACACCTATATGAGTTGAATGCCCACTGCCATTTACCCCTTCCAAGTTAACCCGCTACCATCTTAGACTGCATCGTCACTTACCATCAGGTGAGATCGCAGTCAAGGACTAACTTGTTATCTATACAAATAAATAAAATTGAAGTGTCAAAAGAACAGCTTTTTACTAACTGCATACAAAAGTAAATACGGTACTTATAACAACAAAACAATTTTTAAAATTTTTGTCTGTATCTACTACTAACTGTGGAGATTTAGGAACTGTCGTTTATTTTGCATAGTTATTGTAGGTACCAAGTAAAGTACCACTGATGCTGCAGTGGTTCTGCCCTACTAAACTGTGGGAATTTAGGAACTGTCGATTGTGAATTAAAGAAGCGGACGAAGTCGCGGGCGTCCTTGAGTGTTAAAATACGGCAGCCATCTTGGACCGATTTTCATCAAAAATAGCTAAGAACAAAAAGTCGAATAAAAATTAAAAAAAATAAACGTATTTTGTTTCCAGAGCTTTGCCTGCGCTCCGTAGTGAGCTGCAGCGAGTGGTCGTGCCTCGCGTCTCTAACGAAGCTCAAGCGGCTCGATCTGTACAGGACGCATATCACCACATCTGCAGCTGTTTCCATCATCTGGTCCAATCCCGGATTACAGCATCTTAATGTTGGTAGGCGGAACACCATATCGACCGTTCCGTAGAACAAAGTCTCATCTGCTAAATTCATAACTTGCGATTTGAGCCTTGCAGATGTGGCTTTTAAGGCTCAAATTACAAGTTGTGAATTTAGCAGATGAGACTTTGTTCTACGGAACGGTCGATACATGTACTATACTTGTTGCAATTCACGAGGGTGTCAGCTGTACTTGTGGTTACGTCGTGTACATGCACATTGCGTAAGTGTGCGTGCCTGTCAGGAGCACACAACCATGAGTCACGCGCCCTCGTGATCGACCGATAATTTTTTTGTGGTTATTTTTTGGCGTCTTAGAAAATGAAAATGCAGGTCTTTTCTCCATACAAACGCTCTCGACCGTTTGCTTTCTGGTATATGATCTTAAATTTCAAATTCATTTATTTAATTCAGGCATGTTCACCCATATTGATGATATTGCAATGATAAAGCAATGATTTTTTACAGTTTAATAGATATCAACCTCTTCTATGTCCCTAAGTTTTGCTTTTTGATGATACGTTACCTTTATAAGCACTAGAACCCTTACAAAATGCTCAGAATTTTATATTTAGACCCCTTAATACGCAGTTTGAAGAATTTGGTCTTTGGTATTTTGGACGAGAAAACATCTCGAAACTTCCCATTTTGATATTAAATTGGCGCAATTTGGGCGCAAGGGGACGTGCTTTTAATTCGCGCGAGCCTATAAATAACTTTCTTCCAGGCTCCTGCAAAATGATCTCGGCCATGGATGAAGTAGCGTTGGCACTGGGCGCCAACTGTCCAGATCTGATGTCAGTGGACTTCTGGAAGTCGTACTCCTTGACCGCGGTGGGCATACGAGCCCTGGGCAACTGCAGGAACCTTCAGGAGTTAGATGTTGGATGGTGGTGAGTGATAACTTTTTTTTTTTTTTAAAGAATATTACCCAAGCTGAAGTTGAATAATATCCTCCTATCCCCTCCAAATAAGCCGAAACCTTGTGCTCAGTACTCCAATAGTGCAACGGTTAGGCTTTGAACTTGCGACCTAGGTAAACGTTTCTATTTCATTTTAGGAAATTAAGAAGTGTCCTGGGTGACGTCACAGTTGCCTAATTCGTCTATCTGGGCTTCTAACTTAACAATGATTCAAAAAACATATTATTTTACGTTAATAGAAAAAATATAATTAAACACTAACTAATAATAATTTATAATTTCTGGATTGTCTCTGGTCTGGTCAGGCGGAGGCTTTGGCCGCTAGTTACCACCCTACCGTCAAAGACGTGCCGCCAAGCGATTTAGCGTTCCGGCACGATGGAGTGTAGAAACCGATAAGGGGTAGCCCGCTACCATCTTAGACTGCATCGTCACATACCATCAGGAATTCAGGAGTCAAGAACTATCTGGTCATTGACTAAAAAAAAATTTAACAATTTTTTTATTTTTTTATTCGATGACAAGGTAGTTCTTGACTCCTTGACTCCCTCCTCCCAGTCTAAACTAAACTTAAAAGATAAGTTTAGTAATAACACTGCTTACACCACAACTTAAACCACTGGACCGATCAGGTTGAAATTTGGCATACAGGTAGCTTTTAGGCTGTAGACATCCTCTATACGTTGTCCAAGCCTTTATTTTCTTTTTGGCATCTGCCAAATACCCTACGCCTATAAATTACCGCTTTTTTGTTTTCGGAATAATGTACTAAAATAATGTCGTACTTTATTGACGTTTAGTGAAGTGCCCTGTGCATAACAAACAACCACAGAGTATAACACAGTTCTTGAAAGACGATAAATCATTCACGATTATGATAAAAATAATTTGACTTTGTGTTGTTTGTGTAAATTTAATTGTTTCTGTAAATTTAATAAAAAAAGGAAATAAAAATAGTAACTATGACTCCAATATTGAATATTTGCAAGGAATTAAGTTGAAATCTTGGAATTTAAGTTCAAACCAAGAGTAAAGAAATTTTTCTTTTCATTTATTTATTTTTTGACGGCTGCCTTAAAATGTAACTATGCACGCGTTAGTGAAGTGAGTTAACTTCAAAACGCGTGGTTAATAACGTCTAAACCAAGTTTAAATCAAGAGTTATGAGCAAATATACTTGGAAAATCACATACCTACCTACTTATTTATTTAACAAACTAGCTACGTAATTGGGTATACAAATGAAACAAGTAAAATTATTAAATACTAGCGGCTCGTCCTGGCTTCGCACGGCTGGACATTTATTTTTTAAACATTTTGGCATAAACGTATAGTAAATGCAGGACAACTGACATCAACGCATAATTTTTAAAAACATTTCACTGAGCAATTTTATTAAACTCGTAATATGTTTCGAATGGAATGTCCGATTTTAATAAACTAAAAAGTAATTTACAGGTATTTAAACTGCCTTGCTTGAGAAATCATTTATTTAGGTAAGGATTAAGGCAAAGGTATAAATAACTTGATCTGATTTATATACACTATACAATTTAAATTAATATCGGAGTTATCAGAAAATGAATATTTCCGCGTGATAAAATAATAAAATGGTGCCAGCCGGTGCGGCGGGGCACGGTGGCAGGTATCGGCGCGGAAGATTCCTGTGGTTCCTGTGGTGATCTTATTAACAATCGTTTCCTATAAGAAGCTCTGTGCGATCGCAGCCCCGTAAAAACAAATATTTAATATTTCAACCCAGATGAAGTCGGGGCAGGTCGCTAGTTAAACATATTTTGAAAGAAAACCTTAATTATTATTATTATCGATAAAGAACCCAAATCAACTTATTATTTTTTTCTGTTTGTCTGTACCGCAAACATATGTCAAATTAATTTATCTAAGTGATTAAAAATATATAATAAAATATAAGTACGTTAAATCAAAATTAAAAAGTATTTCATTAAATCGATTGAAAGTTCTTCTTAAATAAAATCGATTATTACTTCAAATCGAATCGGTAACGTGTGAAGGCGTCACTAAAGTCAAAATTTCTTGATCTGCCAAAAAGAAAATAAAGAATTGGACAATCTATAAGAAAGAATTTTTGAAAATTCAACCCCTAAGGGGGTACAACGGGTAAAATAGGGGTTCGAAAAATTTAATTTAACGTGAGCGAAGCAGCGGGCAAAAGCTAGTTGTTTAATAAACAATATGCCTTTTTTTGTACATAACTGTGAAGTTTATTTTCTCAATCACCCTTGGTACCCAAAAAAATTGATAAACCATGATTTTCAAATATTATTTACAAATGCCATATTGTACCGGGCGCCGCTTGCGTGATTTTTCGAAAAAGCTATCTTTTAGTGGCCTAAAACTCGGTAATTATTAGGAATTCAAGAAAAATGTAAATAATCATTATTGTTGCAAATTTAATAAGCTTTAATTATGTAGTAGTAAACTTTTACCTCTGACCAAAGGTTCTCGAGATATTAACAAGAAACCAAAAAAAGGGTCCTGTTTCCGCTAATTACCGCTAGAGCTCGCCTCGTACGCATGAGGACTTTTGGTATATTCATCACTAGGTACCCATAATTCGATGTGCAAAGTTGGGTCCTTTTTTGAGGTTTTTTGACTGGACTATGTAATGTTTCAGTCTGCAAGCGGGCGGTTCGGGTGAATGGCTGGCGTCGCTGTCGGGGGGTGAAATCCGCAAGTTGTTTTTGGGCGCCTTGCGTGGAGTGTGCGATAGAGACTTGCGGGCTTTGTTGCCGAAAATACCCAAACTTGCGCAACTCGACTTGCTCGGAGTGAGAGCTGTCACGCCTGATATATGTTCTGAGTGAGTATAAAAATTCTTGTATATTTATGTATATTTATGTTGCACCATGCTCAAATCAAATCAAAATTTATTTATTTCATGTAGGCCAACTTGTAGCTCTTATGACACGTCATAAATCTACCACCGGTTCGAAATGCAGATTCTGCTGAGAAGAGCCGGCAAGAAACTCAGCAGTTGCTCTTTTCAAAAAAATTTTCACAATGGTTAACAAAACTATGCTATGCACACAGTGTTACTACCCTCACACCTAACTTCACTCCCGTCATCGATGGTTGCCTGGTAGAGATTGCTCTGTTAGCAATAAGGCCGCCTTTGCATGCGTAGTTTTAAGATGTATTCAATTTTGGTTCCTTCTTGTGTGCAATAAAGTTTTTATCTATCTATCTATCTATGAATAGCGAGTAGACGTGCAGGCTGGCCACCTGATGTTAAGTGATTACCGCCGCCCATGAACATTTATACCACCTGAGGCACCACCAATGCGTTGCCGGCTTTCCAAGAATATGTTGGTCTGCCCTTGAATAATCCCAATAATATAATATACTAATTTTTGCCCCAGACTTCTGCTCGATATAAGGTTTTAAAATTTCTTGATAACCCTTTGTTTTTCCGGGATAAAATGTGTTAATCCTGGGTATGAGCTACCTCCATTAAAAATTCCATTCATATCGGGTGTGTATGTGTTTGTTGAATAATGCGATGATGCCCAGTAGTTAAGACTGCGACCTCGTTCGAGGGGGCCGGGTTTGGTCCCAGGCATGGACCTCTGACTTTTTGGAAGCTATGTGCGTTTTGAGTTATTAAACATCGCTTGCTTTTTATAGTGACATAATATATTTTTTTTACAGCATACTGGCAGAATGTCGAGAACTTAGGCTCTTGGACGTCAGTTTTTGCGACCAAATTCAAGAATCTCAGGTAAACGTTATGTTTCAAAACACTCTACTTTTGTATTTAAAAAAAACTTTTTTTTTTAATCTATTTACATTGACATATAATAATACTATAGACTTCGGGTCAGAGCTAAAAATTGTCCGAACCGAAAGAAAACCAAAACGCGAAAAAGGTTACCAATTGCACTTCAGTCTTGCGTTTGTCATCAGATAAAAAGTATCCGTCTGTCCTTTTCTAACACGCTACGCGCGTATAAGACAGAGGGAGTACAATATTTTCATCAAATTGATCGCATTTAGCTCGGAAACGCTCGGGCTGCCGCGCGAGCAAATGAAAGCAAATTATTGCAAGCAAAATGAGGCTGTATAATAATGGTGTAAGACATAAATTACAATTTATTAGTTTGTTTTTAAAAATACACATGTACACTCGTACATATAGGTTTTGTCGGGACACTTTTTTCGTGAATTTTGCATTACACCCAAGGTCTATTTATAAGTATATTTAAGTGTTATTTAAGGGATGTGTGTATGGAATATGCACTAGTACAGAAATTGAAATTGATGTTATGTTAATCACAGGTACTGGAGTGGCGTAAGCAGTACCCACATGTTAGTATAAAGAGGTCGTTCCAAGCGGCCAACCTCAGCGCAGCTCCGTACGCCTTGTTTCTAGCACCTAGTTTCGGATAGAAATAAACCATGTAAAAAAATACCGTCCGAATTGAGAACCTCCTCCTATTTTGAAGTCGGTTAGATAGTAGTTTTAAACGCCGACGCAATCTATACTAGTGCATACATTTGATAAAAGCGGGCCCCACCTTTTTTTTTCTCTTTATTGGAATACGTACAGCATTTATTATATAAAAACATAACATGGCCACTTAAATCTAGATATTACACTAGCCTTTAAAGTATTCACTGATAAACGTTTAATTTAATGGTTAATGGAATATTTCACTTTGCGGGAACCATGGTACATAAAGAATAACAATCTTTTCTTGCTACTAGCTCTTGCCCGCAATTTCGTCCGCGTGGAGTCCCCTCGGAAATCCTTAATTTTTCCGGGATATAAAATAGCATATAGGTCGTCGAATATACCCATGCAAAAAATTACAAGAAACCAAGAAACAAACACACTTTCGCATTTATAATATTAGTAATGGTTTTAGCATTGAAATGTATACATTTCAATGGAGGTAGTTTTTGAAAACCAGTTTAAACGGCGCCGTAACTAATCGATATTATGAGAACGCTTATTATAATATTTTATTTTTTTTCGGCGTTGGAAACTCCTCATCTTCCCATTGGAAAATAGGCTTAAGATCTGCACATATTACAATAGAATAACGGGTTGATTCGGTTGGTATTAATTAATTATTTATTATTTATAATTGGTTTGATTGTTAATAAAAAAAAATAGATTTATTCTCTTTAATTGTTCCCAATATAAGCTTTAAATAATACAGTTAAAAAAAGATGGACTTTTGAAATGAGTTGTAATTCATGTTCCAATTAAAATTAACTGAGTAATAAAATTTAATAATTTTAGGTTACAAAAAGAAATAAAAATGTTCAACTTGGAGTTCATCAAATAAATTTTTATTTTACTAAATTCTGAAAAAAGAGGGCGTTCCTATTAGAAACCCCTATATTTATTGTGATTTGTGAAACTATAATATCTATTAAAGTAGATTGTAGGAACACTATTATATGTAAGAAGACTGAAATATATGACTTTGTGAAATGTGTTATTTTGACATTTTTGTATTAATATACTGCTTGAATTAATTATTATTATTTAGTTACTTTATGAGGAATGGGTCATTTAAAAGTACATTAGTAAATAATTGAAACGAGTCAAAGCTTTGATAGAGCTGTAGGGTTAGTATAAGATTTAATTCGATTCATCGTATTCGTATTCGATGACAGTAGCGTCAAAGTAAAATGAACCGTAACAGTATTGATTTAAAGTCACAAATTCAGTGCAACCGATTTTAATTTGAAGCGTATCCGTATACGTAAACTTATAAGGATGCATACACGAAATTGAGCTCTAATTTACTGTTGTTATGGTTCATTTTCCTTTGACGTTAATATCATCGAATACGAATACGATCAATCGAATTAAATCTTATACTAACCCTACTGATATAGGCAGATAACGTAAATGAACTAAAATTTGTTTATCTGTTTGTTTTTATGTTTTTTTTTCACCTATCGACTGTTCCGTAGAACAAGGTCTCATCTGCTAAATTCATAACTTGAGACTTGAGCCTTGATGATGTGACTTTTAAGGCTCAGATTTCATATACGCGATAGAAAGAGAGAGCAACCTAGAAGTTGCCTCTCTTTCTATCGCGTAACTATTATATTTTCAGACTACGATAGCCCATAGAATAGATCCGACAAATCGAGCCTACTTGTAGATTTATATCTTGGCCTGGCTTCTGTGAAGCTTTTTCTCTGTTCGGTTTTTACTCATGTGCTTTAGGAGAATACATATTAATGGTATAGCATTTATGTCAGTTTGTTAGCTTATATTTACATTTTATATCAGTCTAATATGGTTACGAGTATACGTAACTCAAGTTATACATACGTACGCCTTGTACGTAGTTGTACGTAGACAAACCTCACCAGTTCAAAAAACAGGACGTATTTTGAATTTAGAATCGCTCGAATCGGCTTAGCCAAAACGGTCAGAATCTTTGTGTGTTCGTCATTTTATTTTATAAGCATTATATTTTTGTATGTTCTATCTTAAAAAATATGAATCGAATTTTCGATTTAATTTTAGTATAATTTCTTACTAATTCTATTTTCTCCCTAGTGAGGCAAAAAGTGTGTGTAACACGAGAACGACAGAGAAAATGATTTGTATCTTGCGTCTTTGAATCTCTCCTTTCACTCAGAACTCTAACTTAGAATCATTTGCTACGCTCGTGATTAAATTATAGGATCTTTGGAATTCAAACTCATCAGTCATAGAAAAACAAACTGTGCTCTGTTTTAAATTATAACAATACTGTAGTATCCTTTACTGTCTATTATTTATGCATTTTTTTTAATTTAAAACCTTGAACTAAGCATAAATATACTAGTCTGAAATGCTTGGCTTGGCCGAGTAAGTTGTGTAAATTAAAGTGTACTACAGCCCTGGCAGCATGGGTGGGAGAAATTTTATCCCCGGGAAAAGGATAAAAAGTTTATCCCCTCGCTTAGCTTTATCCACCCGTCGAGCATAGGCACAGCGGTGGAAATAACACTCAGTGGATATACTTATAGAAATATACATCGTCTTCTCCTCTGTCGCCATGCTTTAGCATAGGGAAAACATAATTTTATCCCCTGTCAGTGGATAAAATCGGGGGATAAAACTTTTATCTCCTGCCCATGCTACCAGTGCAGGATGTTGGCGACGTTTCACCATGAATTAACGATGTAGAAAATATTTATACTTACTTACTTATATTTTTAACCGGCCATATTTAACATTTTATTTAAATTATTAGTTATGATATTCAATGATGTAACTTGTGCAATAAAAACTACAGATGTAAGAATACCTATTTTGATTGATAGTTTATTTTTTATTTTTATTTTTTTTGTACTTAATATATTATCTATTGTTTAAAGCTCTGGACACAGTAGAAGTAACGCAAAATTTTCACAGTAAACTTAACTTTATCATCATTTCGTAATAGACGTGAAATTATTTTTGAGGAATAAATTGAACAAATCTGTTTCATTGAAGTTTTTATTTAATGGAAATACGTTGTAACATTTTAGAGCGACGGGTCGTCGCTTCTATGCGACTTGCTGCAATGTGTCTAGAGCCTTATAGCGAATTATGATGATAAAAGAATCGATGTTGATCTATCTTATAAAGATAATTAACATCGAAAAAGATCGAATGAAACGAAAAGTATCGATTTTCGAAGAATCGGAATACAGATAGTATTCCGATTATTCTTTATCGTACATCGCTATTTCTTAATCTAATAAAAATATAAGTAACTGATTGTTATAATTTGGTACAGGATATTATACCTACTATAATAATATGTATAAATATGTCAATTTTATATAATTGTTCAAATATTATTATTGGATTTGTAAAGGCTGCTTGATGTCAATTTTTCTCACAATAGGTAACTATTAGCTATAATAATTAATGTATAATATCTAAGGGATTATTTAGTTACATTTGACGTTTATTTCCCAGTCTTAATAGAACATATTAATATTGTAATTAATTGCTATTTTCTGAAATAAATGTTTACCAGTACAATGTTGTTTGTCTTGCAGAATAGATACTTTATTATAAGTAATTTATTGTCCTATATTTCCTTATTTCCTATTCATTCCGATACATACCTACCTGCCACATGGATAAAAGGAAGTAGGTACACTTACCTATTGAAATTATTAGGTATAATATTATTCATGCATTGTACATCTATTCTGTGTATATCATTTGTATACCTATCTATTATACTTCAATGGAGAAAATAATATGCCGCGTAGGGCATTATTAAACATTACTATTTAAACAGAGCCACTGAGATGACCTGTTCTAAGTAAAGAAAGTAGTCAACAAGTTAGGACCTACATATTAGAGGAACTGGATTTTCTAAGATTTCTTATCAGTAAGTAGGTATACCTACTAAGGATAATCTTTTGTGCTATATACGCTACCAGTGTTTCTATTGTCTTTACTTTAATGAAGTCATTAAATTAAATAAAGTTATTTAGGTAATTAGGTAATTTTTGAATCTCAGCAGCTTGCCTTTAAAGCTACGTAACTATAATGTCCGTAACTATGTCTGAAATCTATAGACCGCACTCTCATTCAGCTCACACTCAAGACGGACTTAAAAAAAGACAGATTTATATTTGAGCATATTTTGGGTCTCGTTGTAAGTAACTCTATCTTGAGTCTGAGCTAAGTCAGAGCACGCTCTATAGATCTATATAAGTACCTACGTATCTACTCTAGGAGTAAAATATTTTAGAGCAAATTCAAAAGTACCTACCTACCTATTTTAATTATTACCAATTACCAAGTTATATATAAAGGTCGATCTTGACAGCTCCAAACATTTAATAAGAGATTATTCACGGTGAAATTTTATTCCCCGTAAACGCTGAATGAGGTGAATGTGCTCATGAAACTGAACAATTTTCCCCAAGGAACATAGGTCGAAATATGAAAAAAAAATTGGACCCTCCATACAAAATTGACGATTAGTTGATTGATTTACTATGGGAGGTCCAAAATTTTTTTTCATATTTCGACCTATGTTCCTTGGGGAAAGTTGTTCAGTTTCATGAGCACATTCACCTCCTTCAGGGTTTACGGGGAATAAAATTTCACCAAGTATACCCAGGTAGGTGCTAACTAATAGCTCCTTACTTAAATATAGGTACTTACCTATTTCGTGAGCAGTGGTGAGCGCTGTGGTCTTATACCTGGGAGGTCTCGGGTTTGACTTCCGGCGGCGGCAATTTGGGAATTTATAATTTTTAAATTGTCTCTGGTTGGTCTGGTGGGAGGCTTTGGCCGTGGCTAGTTACCACCATACCGTCAAATACCTACCTACCATCGCTACCATCTTAGACTGCATCGTCACTTACCATCAAGTGCAAGTGCAATTACGAAAAAAATGCAAGTAGGTAGTTAAATTAGGAGGCGCTTTAAATAAGCAGGATATTTAAATAAGTTTTTCTTTCAGAAATGAATCCCTACCTATTAGTAATTTTCTTTAGTCTAGTAAATGGTGATACCAGGAACCACATGTTACCAAACAGGACGACAATAGTGCATCTATTCGAATGGAAGTGGAAAGATATCGCTGACGAATGTGAAAGATTCCTTGGTCCTAAAGGATATGGGGCTGTGCAGGTAACTTTATTTTAATCTCATTTCTAAGTATATATTTCAGACAGTGTGCTCAGGAAAATTTCAACTTGGCAATTTAAAAAAATCACGCGAATCGGTTCAGAAATCACTGAGAAATTGGTGGACATAGAAAAAAAGATACCGGCCGAATTGATAACCTCCTCCTTTTTGGAAGTCGGTTAAAAATAAGAAGTGGTGATGTACCTACTTACTCGTACCTTTGTTTTAAATAAGTCTCTGTCTTGAATATGAACTGAATGGGCACTCCCATTCAGTTCATATTCAAGATATCGTTCTATATTACAGATTTCAGCCCTAACGATATAAGGATTAGGGTTGCCAGATTTTTTTCAGCCTATAAGGGACAAAATAATGGTTAAGTAGGAAAAAAATACGGGATTTCAGTTTTTTACCCGGGACAAATAAAAAAATAAAATTATTTAGTGTCATTTTTTTTTTGATAATTTTTCGAGGATCAAGTCAGTTTTAACATATTTCTATTCGTTTTAACATATTATCTGTAAAAATCAGTACAATTATATTCGTAATTAAAAACGGTGATCAACTCGCTTTTTTAGGAACGTCGCGTGTGTGAATACCTGGATCGATTTCATAATGAAAAACGAAGTACGGTTCAAATACGGGACAGAGTCAGTCCCGCCGGGACATTTTAAACTATGCCTAAAATACGGGATGTCCCGGGAAATACGGGACGTCTGGCAATGCTACTAAGGATATTAGTAAGGATAGTAAGGATGCTGAATTAACTATTTGTTCTAGATATCACCGCCATCAGAAAACCTGATTATCCGCAACAATAGAGGAAGACCATGGTACGAGCGGTATCAAGTGATGTCTTACAACCTGATTACACGGTCTGGCAACCGAGACGACTTCCTAGATATGACACGAAGATGCAATAACGTCGGTGTGAGGTAAGACCTTGTAAGAGGACTTCGGCAGACCCTCCACCAGATGGACGGATGTCCTATCAAAGAATTCAAAAGAAGTCAATGAATTCGTCCACCAGTGACATCAGTGGCGTGCATTGGATGTGCAACAGGGTAGGCAGATGATATAAAATGGAAAAAATCTCCAGTACGAGTTATAAAAAACTTAAGGGTAGGCATTGTACAAATTATAAAAAGCCTACCCTTAAGTTTTCATAACTCGTACTGGAGATTTTCTCCATTTTACATTATCTTCCCGCTTAACGCCTACCCTGTATGCACGCCACTGAGTGACATCTATCAGTTGGTGAAGGAGAAGATGTATGGACGGTATATTTATGTTTTCGCAGGATTTATGCTGACGTCGTGGTCAACCATATGACAGGTAACGGTGATAACGTAGGAACTGGTGGCAGCACAGCTGATTTCAGTAACAATTACTATCCCGCAGTGCCGTACACTTCAGAGCACTTTCACCCTCCTTGTGATATTAACTACAATTATGCTGACCAGGTAAACCTTGAAAATTTATATGTTGGTTCTAACTTTGTTTGCCTCAATAGCTCAACGGGTGAGGGGTCGGACTGAAACCCGTAAGGTTGAAGGTTTAAACCCCACGCGTTGCACTATTGTCTTGCCCACTCCTAACATAAGCTTTATGCTAGCAAAAGTCGTTTTTGCTCACTCAGTGAGAAAAAGTGTTGAACTTTTCTTGAGACAACACTTTCTCTCAATGAGTGAGCAAAAACGACATTTGCTCACTAGTTTGAGACAGCAAAGGCGTCCGTTTTGAGCTAGTGAGGTGAAAAGCTTTTCTACTCCTGTTCCGTAGCTTTTGAGTTTTGAGGCTTGGAAGATCGCGCGTATTCTATTCGGTCAAATCTGTTCCAGATCCGTAATTGTGAGCTCTCAGGATTAAAGGATTTAAACCAAGGCCATGAGCATGTGCGAGACAGAATAGTCAATTACTTTAATGACCTCATAAGTCTGGGCGTTGCCGGACTAAGGTAATTTTTTTAAAGAATATTAGCCAAGCTGAAGTTAACTAATATCCCCTCGAATTTTTTATATTTTTATATATTATACATAATATACAATATAAAAATATACACACTTAGGTTATGATAATTATTAAGTATATGTATAATATTTAGTGTGTATATACCGTTTATGTAATTTATATAAAATTGTTGCACTTTCCCATATTCTCTCAATAAGATCCCTTTAAAGTTATTAAGGTTGTCTAGCGAAGATCGCTTTTCGACAAGACCGCCTTTGCGCATTGTATATTCAATTATCAGTCTCAATTGTGTACATCAAATCTTGTGTGTAGCAATAAATAATTTTCTATCTATCTCTCTATGATTTCAGAGTAGACGCAGCCAAGCACATGTGGCCGAGTGATCTCGAAACAATATGTAATAGACTTAACAATCTCAACACCGAATTTGGATTCTCCGAAAACGCGAGGCTCTATATTTACCAAGAAGTCTCTTATTATGGGTCCGAAGTTGTCAGTCCTGACGAATACACGCCCATTGGGGATGTTACTGAGTTTAGAGTGAGTATTCTTTTCATAAGAAAAGAAGAAGGTGGCCAGAGTCCGTGGCCATAAGGCCGTGGACGTGCCGTGGCCACCCTTCTTTGAAAGGAGACCTGTGGGGTTAGTATAAGATTTAACACGATTGATCGTATTCCTATACTATGACATTAGCGTCAAAGTAAAATGAACCTTAAAAGTATTTTTTTAAAGTCACAAATTCAGTACAACCGATTTAAGTTTGGAGAGTATCCGTAAACGTAAAAGTATAAGAATGCATGCACGAAATAGTGAGCTGTTGATGATGATGATGATAATGATGATGCTTTCGGGATACCTGTCTCTTAAACACCGTTGGAAAAACACGGGTGTTACTAATTTTACCACTGTGTTTCTATATGCACGTGTGAGACATCTCAGGGCTCAATTTCCACATCGTAATTTTATTCTTTAGTGGAATATTTATTTTTCAAAAAGATAACCCATATTGTATTAAGATTAAAATGTTACAAAAAATGATCATTACCCCGGCATTCTTTTCCCTGAAATAAAATTCTCCAAAAACCAAGTGTATTGTAAAGATTTCGTAGATGACAGGGCACTTTAACGCGCGAATCATGATTTTAATCAATTAAGTAAGTCATCTGAAAATTTTGTTTTGTTGTTGGCAGGAATAATAAATCTTCAGCAAATTGAACTAAGATGATTATGCGATAAAATAAGTTTGTGTTCACCAAAGGTGATATACATTTAGATCTAGATATATATTTATATAAGAGCTAGAAAACCCTTCTCTGGTGGGTAACCTATGCTACCTGGGGCTCTACCATCAACACTTAGGTCCACTTGCACCAACCCGCCAAATTTATTTGAAAAACTTTCCATTTCTGTCCTTTTCTCTGAACTAACCTTGCCAAAAAGTGACAGCATTACAAAATTTAACTAAAAATAAATTAAGCAGTTTGGTGCAAATTGGTATTAAACTTATTAATATTGTTTTGACATGTTATATGTTACACCAATGCGTTGACAATGTTAACTTTAATGAAATAAATCATTCTCAATAAATAACGACTCTTGTCATCACGCTATAACGTACAATTCAGGTTTCGCTCAGCTAAATTTTACCTTCAGTTGTTCACCAAGAAGTTGCCCTTCTGTCTATCGCGTAACTCTTATCCCTTCGCACTACGTTGACACCTGGCTTTCCTTTACTTGCGTCTTAAATACTAGTTTCAGATGACGCAACGTAAAGGAAACTTTCAACTAGTATACCTAAAAGGGTGATTATCGCATTAACTGCATCAAAGTTTCATAACACGGCTGGTAAGCCAGTAGATAAGCAGACGTTCTTAGTTGGCGACCGTCAGTTATTTAATAAAACAAGAGCTAGATACTTGGCTAAAGTTTTAAATGCTTAACGAGATTTCTGAAATAGCTGTATAAAAGGAAGTGGCGTACATCGTAACTACAGTAACAAAAGGAGCTTATAAAGCTTAGCTATAACTTGGAATCTCAAAAACTGTTTTTCTCAAAACCGCTTACTTGATGGTTCAGTTTTAGTAAAAATCTATCTTTCAAATTTCAAGTTAAAATAACAGTTATTAATATTTTCTCATGGAAGCTTCCATCTCCTATTTTACCACCTTCAAGGGGTATTTTTCTAAAACGGCTTAAGAGTCCCTCCACTTTGCGGCCCGACTCGGATTTGACCCGAGCTATGAATGTGTGCGTGTCGCTCACAATACGACTGTATGCCTCGCACGCTAGCACGGTACACGAATTTATCTCGGAAAAGATAATTTGATACTTTGTACAATTTTCAAATGGTGCAACAATAGATTGTTATGATTTAAAACTAATAACCTAAATTATGTATTTTTATAAAAATAGTGTTTTTCTTTAGTTTGGCGCGTGGTTAAAGGACAGATTCCGAGGTATTAACCCATTGAGAGAGCTTAATGATTGGGGCACAAACTGGGGACTCTCGCCCAGCGAAACTGCACTCGTCTTTATCGACAACCACGACACACAAAGAAACGACAATGTATTGACTTTCAATGAACCTAGGGCTTATAAGGTAAGAAATTATTATTTTTTTGCTTAAAAAGGAATATTAGTCAATTTTTTCACTATAAGCTAGCCCTTAATTGCAATTACACCTGGTGGAAAGTGATGATACAGTCTAAGATGGTAGCGGGCTAATTTGTAGGAGTGGAATAAAATCTACACGCCTTATAGGTGTTTCTACACGGCATAGTACCGGAACGCTGAATCACTTGGCGGTACGTCTTTGTCGGTAGGGTGTAACTAGCCACGGTCAAAGGCCTCCCACCAGCCAGACATGAACCAATTAAGAAAATCTCAATCGGCCAAGCCGGGAATCGAACCCGGGACCCCCGTCATACAAATCCACCACGCTACCACTGCGCCACGGAGGTCGTCAAAAAATAACGTTGAATTTGAATAATATTCTCCTCTGCCCTCGAAATAGATAAGCGGAAAGCTTAGGGTTGACACTGGGTTAAGTTTGTATTTAGTGGCTACCTACTTAAAGAGACTCCAACTTACGGGACGATCTTTTTTTTTACCAAGGACAAGATAGTTCTTGACTGCGGTCTCACCTGATGCTAAATAACGATGCAGTCTAAGATGGTAACTTGGAAGCGATACATGGCAGTGGACTTGGAAGGGGTACACGGCGGGTTTGACTTGAGGTGTGGTGACGGGAAGCGCGGGGCGAGGTAGCGGCCAACTTGACGTGGACCGGTAATGCTACGTTTACATACTTGCCGAGGCTTGGCAAGCGTCGACAAGCTCCAAGCCTTTACAAAAGCCCGACATTAGCCCGGATCGGCGACAAGCTCACGCAAACCAAGCCAAACAGGATGTTTACACGCTTGTGTTTGTGGATGCTTGTCGAGACTTGCCAAGCGTGTGTGTGTAGCATGTAGGACGCCGCGCCGCCACTCCAACGCATCGTGTGGTCCGGCTCTTACCAATCTAATTATTTACAATGTGTATTTCAGGCAGCAGTGGCTTTTATGCTGGCACACCCATATGGCAACACTCGCGTAATGTGCAGCTTCTACTTCTACGACTTTAACCAAGGACCACCTAGCGACAGTAACGAGAATATTTTATCACCAGTTAACAATGTAAGAACATTTCGTCGCTTATGGTTTGGTTGTTACAGCCAATTCGTTGTGGCGTGAAGGAGGAACAAACATACAGACATATACACATACAAATTTTCGCCTTTTTGAAGAGTATTTTGATTTGGATTCCATTGGAACAGGATGTTTGTGTCGACGGCTGGGTCTGCGAGCACCGTTGGCGTCAGATCTACCAGATGGTGGCATTCAGGAACGCAGTGGGTAATGCTGCCTTACAAAATTGGTGGGACAATGGCAATAACCAAATTGCCTTCGGTAGAGGCAATAGAGGCTTCATCGTGTTTAATTCAGAATATGCAGCTAGCTTGGATCAAACTTTACAGGTAAGTTACTTCACAGAACCTGCTATTTTTATGTTCTATATAGCAGAGACTAGTTAACTAGAGGAAAATATATTAACAAAAGTGTCATTGTGTGCATGAAATTACGCAAACAAATATACAAAGCAAGTTACATTAATTTATTGTTGAAATCAACGAAATATTGTATTTTATAGTTCTTAAAAGAGATTTATAAATACATATCAATAATTTCGTGGCTGACGTGTGATTCAATTTGGCCGTAGTGTAACGGTTAACACACTCGGGCGCGATTCACAGAGAGATCTGGGTTCGAATCCCACCGGCCTCGGAATTTTTGATATGTATTTATAAATCTATTAGGATATTCCCTTTAAGTGTAGGTCAACACTTTAATAAAAAATAAAAAATTTATAGTTCTTGATCCTCGTAATTCATTTATTTCAAAGGTCAAAATACAAAAGGTTCATAGAATCATTTATCCGATCACCCGGACTGTAATAACGAATCTATTGACACTTCAGTCATCAAAATCGGCTCAATAGTTGGCTTTACCAGGTCAGGTAAAAAGTAATTTTAGTATAACCTGATTTTCATGAGCACTTTATTAGTATCCTCCTACTATCTATCTATAAGGTAATTAATTGTATACTTACTAAACCATAACATTCTCGAAGATTTATGAAGTCTGTTGAATTGCAAGGTTTCAATAGTGAGCCGTTGCTTGGGTTAGTGTCGATTAATGACAATGATGATGATAATTAGAGACCGGATTATATGCAACATAAAAAGCTTGTTATATGCATGCAAATATGCATGAAAAATGCTTGAAATATGCACGAAAACTGGCAAAATATGCAAAATTAAATGATAAATTTTAGGAATCCCTAAAAAATAGAAAAGTAAGTATTCATTTTTTTTATTTCAAAATCAGCATACAATTAGTAAATTATTTTTTGATAGGCGATAATAGGTACAGTAAGTAACATTATATGATATTAAAATGATTTAGAATTTGTGTAAACGTAAGCAATCAAATATTTTTCTAAATTTTCAGTGATAAGATTGTGTCGGCGATCATTTAGAATATATTTGTAAGTAGAAAAGGTTCGCTCCATATCCATTGAGGTAACTGGGCAGAATTTGAACTTGGGTGCTATGGCACTTATAGTTTCCGGCAAAATTTCTGCCGTCCCATTAATGACACTATCAATTTGACACAAGCTTGGAAAACCTGGGTTATTGCTCAATATGTTTTCAAACTTTTCTTTAAGTTTATGGGGCAATGCGGCGGCGGCGGAACGCAGAGTGAGTGAAAAATATTGTAAATGTACCGATAATATGCATCATAACTAGATCTTAGGTAAAATATGCTATTACCGTTGAGAATGGCTAAAATATGCAAATGCATATGCGAATATGCAAATGCATATAATCCGGTCTCTAATGATAATAATAATAATGGTGATGATTAAAAAATATATTTTCCAGACTGGATTGCCGGCTGGGGATTACTGCGATGTGATATCAGGCACGAAGTCTGGCTCTGACTGTACGGGAACAAAGATAACCGTTGGTAATGACGGTCTTGCTCATTTCTATATACCTGCAAACGCTGAAGATGTACACTTGGCTATACATGTTGGAGCAGAGGTAAGAAAAGCCATAACAGTGGGTCATCTATTTTTAACAGACTTAAAAATAATATAAACAAAAATTCTTTTTAAAAAACCGACTTCAAACGCTACTACAAAGTATGTCAAGTGTGCCTAAAAGAGAAGTTCCCTCGATTTCGCAAAAGAAGTCTTTGAGTAATCGGGGAACAAACATACATTTAAAACATACGTTGACAATAATCGTACCCACTCCAAGCACAAGTTTTCCGCTTATTTGGAGGGGATAGGAGGATATTAGTCAACTTCAGCTTGGCTAATATATATATTTTTTTAATAAGTACACACACTAAATTAATTATGATTATTTTTGTTTCAGTCCAAATTATAAGCTCCTTAAAGATCAGCAAACAAGACAGAGCTTTTACAGAGAAAAAAAATGCCTACTCACTAGATTCGCTCAATTTTGTTAGCATAAATTAGCTCGTAAAGTGACTCTTAATACATCTCTGTAAAACTATAAAGTTAATAATAATAAGTAATATTAGAGCACAAATAATCATCTTTATAAATAGAATATTTATTAGTTTTGACAATAGTGTATTATGAGCTACCTTTTGAATTGATGTTTTATTAATCCCCTTAATCTATATTATTCAATAATTAATCATAAAAGTGTCTAATAGAATAATAATTTAAATATGTATGCTTATAAACATGTAAACATATTGTTTTTATTAAATAATGTTTGCAGACCTAAATATGTTTTTAATTCTTAAATTAGAATCCTTACCAAAATTGTAATCACACGCAGTTATTGTTCTTGTAATTCACGAGGGCGCGTGTAAGGCGCGTGAGCTTTACTTGTGGTTACGTCGTGTACATGCACATTGCGTAAGTGTGTGTGCCTGTCAGGAGTCTAGGTGGGAGCGGTCAAGTGCGAGCAAGCTCTCGCTCACACTTATACAGAAATTTTAACAACAGCTGTAGAATAGAATATAATATCACAGCGAGCAACCCTATTAAGGGCTTTGTATCCAAAGGGTTCCAACGGGGCCTTATTACTAAGCCTCATCTGTCCGTCTGTCTATCCATCCGTCAGTCCGTCTGTCCGGGTTATATCTGATGAACCGTAATAGTTAGATATTTACTAACTCTGGCAGAAACAGTTAATAGTTACCTATAAGTTTCTTTGAAAAAAATATTAGGTATGTGCGATCGAACACCTTAACAAGTATTCGTCTGATCGAGTATTATCTCGGATTAGGGATGTTCAAATTATCACAATTAAGAATTATTAGATTGAGAAAATAACTGATTGTATCTGGACACCTATTTAAAAGCAATATCTCTGTGGGAGGGCTCAGTTGAGTAGATAATACTCATGGGAGGTGGAAACTTCAGGTCAGTTATATTTTGATATATTCTATTGTATACAATGTCATTAGGGAAAGGGGTCCTTGCCAAAGAAGGAGTCATGTTAGTACTCGTTACTGTTCTATAACAACTTTCAATATGACTTAACCCTAAACATTTCAACACCAACTTTTCAATACAAGTGGTCACTCTGCCAATGCCAAATCCGTGCCAATTTAGATTTTTACGACATGACTAAATCAACATCAAACGTGTCTATATAAATAATATAGTAGTATAAATTTATGTAGTATGTATTTATATAAGTATTATAAATAATTGAATTAAGCAACTAATTTACAACAAAGTTGCTATATTGCTGGCATAGTAAATGGTTAACCCTAAAAGACAGCAGTCACTTCTAGGCTACAATTTATACCAAAAATAATAAAGGTTCCTTGGTGAATATATTATAAATTATAAAGTAAATATAGGTAAATATTATGGACATTTGTATAACCGCTGCACTAAACAAACTGCCAAAATTGAATTTTTTTTCTGGCTGACCTTTAGTTATTTATATTTTAATCATATTAATTAATTAAAGTTGATCAATTCTATAATACAGGGGTCACCAAATGGCGGACCGCGGTCCGCGTCCGGACCGCCGATCTATTTTGTGCGGACCTTAAGCAGACACTAAAATTTATCTAAAAATATTAGAATTAAAATTTTGAGTAATCTCATTTAGCCTTAGCATTACCTTGCATCAACTTTACTCCAGACTTATTTGTCTAAACAGATAATTCAAATTAAAAAATGACATTTTTGACTTTAACATTAATTACTTACTTTATTAATTTTGATAGTTAGGTTAGATTTATTTATTGCGTGTCACGTATTAGTGTAAAGGTGATTATTTTTTTATGTATATTTTTCGTCTTATGTCTTGATTGATGTTTTTAAATATAGCTAGTAATCGTCTACAAACTGAACCATGACAGTCATATTATTTTTTAAATCGGACCCCCAATGAAACTAATTGGTGAACCCTGCTATAATAGTTCATTACGAGGTAGGTACTTACTTCGTAATCATAAATGCATAATAATGCAATAATTAACCTTTGTTTATATCTATTGATTAGTATTTATAACTGTGCGAGTTGTGATAAGTGTGAATGTGCAATGTGTAAAATATCTTCTTAATAAAACTAGTGTCAAGCTGTGTCTAAATAATTACACTAATGGTATAGTTCTTTCAATTTACGAGGGCACGAGGCTCATTGTTATGACGTGTGTGTCGTATCTGAATAATTGTGAGCGAGAGCTTGCTCGCGCCTGACCGCTCTCACCTAGGCTCCTGATAGGCACGCGCACTTACGCAATGTGCATGTACACGACGTAACCACAAACAAAGCGCCCATAACTTCGTGAGATAAACGTACTATAGAATAAAATGTATGTAGCATGAGACCTTAAGGGCCTATTTCTAATTTTATAGGTAATTATTTTTTGCGGAGCCCATCTAATATAATAGGTAACTATTGTGACTAGTCACCGCCTGCCATTATTTCAATTTACGAGGTATTGTAATGGCAGGCGTCAGGTATCTCAGCCTATAGCCTAGATTTCATGTTCATAGCCCAATCCAATAAATCAATTTAGTAGTTTAGTGTCCATTCCTTAAATATAGTCCTGTACCACCACGGAGATTATCGTTCAGTGCAACTTATTGATGTATTGAAGGGTAAGGTCCAGTTGTTGTATTCATCGTCTAATAAATTTAGATCAACTCTTTCACGTAACCTCTACACGTTGGAATTAGGGCCCTATTTCATTACGATGACGGCAGCGACGCTGGCAGCGCCGCCAGTCAAAATGTGTCAAATTGTATTACAACGTATCTAACCCTATGACACTTGGCGGCGGCTTGGCGTCGACGCCGGTGCATATACGTCGACGGAAGCGCTGCAGGCGACGCTGCCATGGCATCCTAATGAGATATGGCTCTTAAAGGTACTATTAGGTATTCTGTGGGTATGTCTCCGTGCAAGCTTAAGATCCGGGCTTTATCCCGTGAGAGTACACATATAATATATACGAAATCAGCCAGCATAAGCCTCAATAGCCCAACGGTTAAAGTGCGGATTGAAAACTGAATGGTCGCAGGTTCGAATCCCACCCGTTGCACTATTGTCGTACCCACTCCTAGCACAAGCTTTTCGCTTATTGGGAGGGGATAGGAGGATATTAGTCAACTTCAGCTTGGCTAATATTCTTTAAAAAAAAAAAAGACGTGTGGCACTCGGGGACTGCCGCGGTAAAGCTATTGCATAGCATTTTTTATCAACGCCATCTAGCGGTGAGAGGAGTCCCGTGTCAGGTTATTTTCGTTACGGAATTTCTGGATTCGGTCTCCACGCTCAAGGCCCGCGATAGAAGCTATGCAATAGCTTAAAAAAAAAACAAAAATTTGCCTATTTCTCAATCACAGAATTTTTTACCGACGAGAACTATTAAATTGTAAGACTAAGTAGAAGACGTAGAAGTTATCAGAGACGGTGCACGGAACTAATTTTTCAGTGCTATAAATCGATTGTATTGACGTCTGACGAAATGTTTTTGTGACGTCTCAAACCCGGTAGGGCCCGGCCATGGTCAAGGATAAGCCTGTTATCAAAAACTAACCCCTAAACAAATTCGATGTGATAATTATGATAATTCAATTTTAATCCCTCAAATTAATTATGATAACTGATAAGTGACCAAAATAGAATAATCTAAATTGCTGTTTTATCTGTATTACACGGGGAATTTGCAGGCGACCCGTAATTCATTTATCTCTGTTTACGTATCGAAAAACAAAATGATAATATTTTGCAGGAAAAAAAAAACCTTTTTATCGTAATTATTTTGATAAGGTTTCAAATTATAGTCCACACCTATTATGAATATAACAATGTCAGTGGTAAACAGCGGAACGATGTCGATTTGTGGCTCGAAGGTTTGTGGAAATAATTATTTATAACTAAGTTACGCCTGCGACATTATCCGTTTGTATTTAGGTTTTGAAAATTCCACGGACACTCAGCTGTCTTTCCTCAGAATGGATACCAGCTAGGCGTAAATAGATAGGTGTCCGATAGACATAGGGTTACTTTTGCAGGTAACAGCGATTTTTAAGATCCTATAAGTTCTTGCAATACACGATGGCGCGTGGCTTATGGTTGTGTATGTCCCGTATCTGTAGAAGTGTGAGCGAGAGCTTGCTCGCGCCTGTCCGCTCACACCTAGGCTCCTGACACACTCACACACACACTTACGCATTGCGCATGTACACGACGTAACCACAAGTAAAGCTCATGCGCCCTCGCGAATTGCAAGAACATAGGTTGTAACACGATTGTTAAGGTCGAGCAAAATCACCAAAAAAATACGTTTATTTTATAGGGGCCCCTTTTATTTTTTATTTTGTTTTATTTTTATTATTTGTTGTTGTAGTATTAATAGGAATAGAATAGCGGAATTCTGGGAAACCGTCCGCAATTCTAATAATAAGCTTATTAAAGTCATCGCTCAGGTATTCTCTGACATATTTTACAAGCACTGGCTGAAGGACCCCAGAACCCTAACGTGTTATGTTTTTCATTTTTAAATTATTTATTATTATTAATTTTAAATTTATACACGTTTCTTTTGAATTGTAATTTACTTCCTTTTCATATGGCTTTCTGACCAGCAATAAAAGGATTTTATTATTATTTATTTATGAGGCTTCGAAGGTTCAAAGGTTTACCTACTGACCTGCTAAAAGGATTGCATTATTATTTATTTATGACAATATGAAAGATATTCTTATTTTATACTCCATATTTTTTCCATGTTTTACATTTTTTGGTTCATATTATATGTATTTACATATTTTGAATTTTTTAATAAGTACATATTTATCCGTACCCTATTTACGAGGCTTGTGAAGGCTACCGGAGGGCTGGAAGTTACCTCGGCCAGCATATAAGTTTGGCCATTCAGCGGGGTAACGCAGCCAGCGTTCTGGGCACTTTTCCTCGTTCCAGTGCACATGTGGTTTAGATGATATTTTTTATATTTAGCTTTTATTTTTGATATTTATATTTTAGTTTTAATTTAGAATTAAGTTTTATATTATAATAAGTATTATTACTACATATTTTAATTACTAAATAAATAAATAAATTATGGAGGTCCAATTTCTTTTTTTTTTTTCAGAATGCTACGGTTCCTCCTCTTACTGTCAGTTGCCTGTACGGCTCTGGCATTCAAAAATCCAAACTATGCCGCCGGCCGTTCCACCATGGTCCATCTCTTCGAGTGGAAGTGGAACGACATCGCCGATGAGTGCGAGAGGTTCCTAGGACCGCGAGGATTTGGTGGCATTCAGGTAATTTGTTTTTTTTTTTTTTTAAAAGAATATTAGGCAACATGAAGTTGACTAATATGCTCCTATCTCCTCCAGATAAGCGGAAAGCTTGTGTTAGGAGTGGGTACGACAATAGTGCAACGGGTGGGATTCGAACCTGCGACCTGACAGTTTTCAGTTCGCACCTTTAACCGTTGGGCTATTAAGGCTTGAAGGTTGAAGGTTCTATCACGTTGCAATACTATAATAATGTCCTCCCGACCGAATCCGGCCACGGTGGTCAACCTCCACAGAAATTAGCCATCTGCGCGGGAGATATTGCATGAGTGTGTGCACAAACACAGGCGCACACTCTATTCCCTCACTCTCATAGTCCGATGGGACGCAAAATCCGATGCAGAACGGTTTGAACAAACACCGGTCCCTATTTCCATTTGTTTTTTGCCTAACAGGTATCTCTGTAATGACATTAGTTGCGTCTAAGTAAATGTATTTCATGCCCATTACTTTTTTTGATAAGCTGCTCTCAATTTGTGTAAAAACGCTGAAGTCAAAAGTAAGTCCCAAAAGTTAGTACTAGTTAGAGAAAAATAAAATCTTCAAAGCTTTATAACTAACCAGTAATTACTGACCAACGAAATTAAGCTACGAGAGAAACGTTTGTTCGACCTTCTAACACTAGAACAAAGAACTCTAGTTTCACAGTTCTAAATTAAATAGTGCAGTAATTACTTCCTCCTTTTTTCGACGTTCACTCAGAGTAATTTCCTCAACCGTCCACCGGATGTACCTATTTACTGCAATCCAATAGTTAATTAAGTAGAAGGTGGGATTGAGGTATCAGGTAACCGGGAATCAATTTGCTGAATAAATGGTTGGATATTTGCTTCTATCCAGTGAAAAATAGGATCGCTAAACTATGATTAAACCTTGTATAGAGCTTCTTTGTTGTAGGGTACCTATTGAAGAGTGAAGTCAATCCTCTGTAATCTTCTTCGACTTTTCAATTCTGAACCTTTGAGGTATTATGAAAGTCTACGTAATACTAGGTAATATTTTGGGATTTACCCGGCAAGCTTTGGAAAGATGATGATTTTGACTTCGCAGAGCATAATTGGACGCCCATCTATACTATTATAATAAAGAGAGAGCGCGAATTTTGTGAGTTTGTATGTATGTCCGGAGCAAACTTTGGAACCACCGCACCTATTACAATAATTCTTTTACCATTTCAAAGGTACATTATTCCAGATGGTTATAGGCTATAATTATGTTAATAAATGTATTATGGCTAGATATTATGTGCAAATTTGTTAAAGAAGTCGGAATTTTTTTTGACTCTTAAACGTTTTCAAGGCGTGCGCTGGGTCATATACTGTTATTGGATGAAAATGATGTATGGGTGAATTGTTCCTCTTAAAGAGTTCTAAAAAAAAGTCCGCGATAGCATATGTCTATATTCTAAGGATAACTTACAGTAACCATTTCTATCTTTCAAATTTTGATTAAAAATAATGAATTATTTTCGAAGCTTCTTTAACCGATGTGATGTCAATCTATATCGGTGCGGGATATTCGTGTGCTTCCTGTGGTGATCTTATTGACAATCGTCTCCTATAAGAAGCTCACAAGAACAAATATTTAATTTTCAACCCGGACGAAGTCGGCGCGGGCTTCTAGTATGCAATAAAAAGTCAACCTACAGAACTTATTAATTGAAAAGTTAACTTTATTCCTTTACGTTATGTATGCCATGTACAGTCAACATGCAGAAAGCGGTGCTGCTAGACTCGGCTAGGATAGTCCGTCGGTTTCTCAGCCTGTCACCCTGACCCCCGGCCGTTTGGTCTCCCCTGCCGAGGCGTAATCCTCCGCCCGCTACAAGTATTTATTTATGTAGAGTATATGTAAGTGTATTTATTTGTATATATATATATTTATGTTTATTATTTAAATCTTTGGCTTATGTATTTATTTTGTATGCGGGTGTGAGAGTCAAAATTATATGCGACATAACAATGAAAGAAAGTAAAATTAATAGAATCCAACGTTTTCTCTCTTTTGTCAGGTTTCCCCTCCCAATGAGAACTTGGTGATCGGCTCCAGGAACCGGCCGTGGTGGGAAAGATACCAGCCCATGTCCTACCGCCTGGTCACTCGGTCTGGCAACGCGGATCAATTCGCCAACATGGTGCGTCGCTGCAACGCTGTCGGTGTCAGGTACCTATATTTAATAACTTTTTTAATATATAGAAAAGCAGTAAAATAAAGTGGGGGTTTTAAAAAGGTGAGGTGCTTGACAAAACAAGATTTTCAATGTAGATTTTTACAACTTTTTGTTACTTAAATAAAAATTTACGAACAAAAAGAAGTAATAAATTTCTACAAAAGTATAAGTAAATTAAGCAAATGGTCAGATTTTTTTATGAATTAAAAGTAAAAGTAACTTTTTCCATTCGAGAGGAGATAGAGCCAAATAGAGCTCTAATTCAATGTTATTACAGTTTTTTCATCATTGTTTTTTCATCGCTAATTTCATCGAATACGAATACGATCAATCGAATTAAATCTTATCCTAACCCTACTTGTATTTTTTTTATATACATTATAGGCACAAGCTTGAACACTATCACACCTGATGGAAAGTGATGATGTGGTCTAAGTTGTAAGTTGTAACGCGTTTGCCTAGAAGATGCCTATTCACTCTTGTTTTAAAGATACCCAAATTGTACGTACACACACACACACACGTTGTTTCTTGGCACAGAATACATAATATTACCTACATCTTGGTTCGTTTTCATAACATATATAATTAAAATATTTCTAGGATCTACGTGGACGCTATTATCAACCATATGACAGGAACCTGGGGCGAGAATGTGGGCACCGGAGGCAGTACTGCCAATTTCGGCAACTGGCATTACCCAGGTGTTCCGTACGGCAGGAACGACTTCAACTGGCCTCAGTGTGTGATCAGACCTGAAGATTATCGCAATAATGCTGAGAGAGTAAGTGCGTTTGCAACTCTCTAGACCTGCAGTTTGAGCATGGGCAAGGGACATATTATCCATGGGGAAAGGAAAAAATGTTTATCGCCTCGCTCAGTTTTATCCATACGTCTCCAGGGGCAAAACGGTGGAAATACCCACATTGATCTATACTTATAGGATATACTTCTCTTTTCCCCTGTCACCATGCTTTAGCTTAGGGAGAAGATAATTGTATCTCTTGTCAGTGGGGTAAAATCGGGGATAAGTTTTTTGTCTCCTGCCCATGCTAACCCTGCAGTAGTGATATTCTCTAAAATTTATTGCAAAATTTGGCAAAATAAACTGATTTCAATTCATAATCCCGGAAAGTTAGGCCTGGGATTCGAATCCCGGACCCTTTGAAGAGGTGGCGAAGGCTTCACCAATATATGCTGCTTATTGTACCTAGACAATATCTTCATACAATAACTATATCTTAATTATAACCTTGACGAATAATCTAGTAATAGTAGTACATCGAACAACCTTTAGGCTGGCTAATTAGCCATTAGATAGTGACATTCGGGGAAGACACAAGCGTGTAATGAGGCACTTAACTAGGTCATGGGCGGGCGAATACGGGTTTATTCGGCTAATAATGTCTTCATCAAAACGCGACCGCACATTTTTTGGGACCCATTAAAAGATTTTTTTAGACTTTGACGACCTTCCTGGCGCTGTGGTTTTATAAATGGGAGGTATTGGGTTCGACTCCCGGCGGCGGGGCAATTTGGGAATTTATAATTTCTAAATTTGTGTATGGTCTGGTCCGGTGGGAGGCTTTGGCCGTGGCTAGTCACCACCCTACCTTCAAAGACGTGCCGCCAAGCGATTTAGCGTTCCGGCACGATGACCTGTAGAAACCGATTCGAGGTATGGGTTGAATGTACACTGCCATACTCCTTCCAAGTTAACCCGCTACCATCTCGGACTGCACTGTCACTTACCATCAGGTGAGATCGCAGTCAAAGACTATCTTCATCATCGAATAGAAAAAAAGACATATTAAAGGTAATAATGCGTAAGCAATTTCCAATATCAGCTTGGCCTAAATTTTGAGCTTTTTCACTAAACGTTTATGGTCAATTTGTTAAAAGCTCTTAAAGTTATCTATTAGTAGGTATTGACCTTTTTCCTTACTTAGCTGTTAAGTTAACGAGCTTAAAACAAGTTAATTTTTGAAGTCATCGATTTCTGTCATGCGAAATGTATTCCCATACGAGTAAACAATATGATCGCAATTTTCTCAAAGTATTGCGACGTTATACCTACTGTATTTCAGACCGAATCGACGCTGTGAAATAGTGCTGATTTTATTAGTCAATATATCAACTACATTTCCCTATTTTTTATTTATTTTTGTATTTGTTTTAATTACTTTCACGAACTATCGTTAGTAACGCTCATATATTATTTCCCTCGAGTATAGTTTTCGCTTATTAATCATGCCAAAAGACCGTTTGCGAAATTGCAAAATAATACCACTATTTAGAAAAAATTTATAACTATATTTTCACGACTATGTACTATATTATCACAAACTCTTTTAAAATATTAGTTTATATTGAGTACAAGATGTCTGAGATTTCATCAGATTGCTATTATGTTCAGTACAATGGAACTCTGTAGGTATCTAATCAATTTTCTCCATACAAATGATTACAATGGATAGTGGAACAAGAAAATTAATATAATCAATCCATATATATGGTTTTAGTGAATACTAGGTGATGCCCGCAACTTCGTCCGCGTGGTTTAATATTTTTCAATTCTCGCGGGAACTCTTTAATTTTCCGTGAGAAAATGTAGCCTATGTGCTAATACTGGGTGTCAGCTATCTCCATTCCAAATTTCAGACAAATCGGTTCGTTGTGGCGTGAAAGAGTAACACACACACACACACACACACACACACACACACACACACACACACACACACACACACACACACACACACAAACTTTCGCCTTTATAATATTAGTGTGAAAAAATCCATAACCCGTTGTAAATAGAACCGAAATAATAGAGAATAAGGAAGTCTTAAGGAAGGAAAAACATAATTAACTATTTTCAAATTCAGACACTACCAATTTCGTAGATTTTACGAAACACAAATAATAAATTTACAAAACATCAGTAATAAATAATGCTTTTAACCACGCGTGTAACAATACGTAAATAATTTGTAAGCTTATTATGAAATCGGGATAATAAATCCTACTGTGATTACGAAATGGATTTAGGGATTTGTGTATTCGCGTGTTCACATAGTCATAATGCCTTCATATCTGATTTAGACAGGAGTGAAGGCGAATTGAAGGCTTTCATTCTGAATTTCGGAAAACGGCATTAAATATTGATTCAGCTTGTAATCCTTTTTTATCGCTTATGTTTTCACAAGACTTCGTCCGCGTGGATTAAGGTTTTTTTATCCCCTCTTTAATTTTCCTTTTCCTATTTTAATTAGTCTATGTGTTATTCCTGATTAAAGTCTATCTATGGGCCTTCAGCCAAATCGACTGAACAGTCCTTGCAGTGTGATTGAGTAACAAACATCCAAACTTTCGCATTTATAATATTTTAATAGGATAATAGGACAATAGTTATAATAGAATAATCGGACATTAAACTTTGCGCACTTCGACAGGAAATGTTAATTTTTCTCACCTATATCATAAACTAGCTTTTGCCTGTGTGGATGTGTGGACTTAGATTTTTAAAAACCCCGCAGGAATCTTATATTTTTTAGGGATAAATGGTAGGAATCTCGTCGGTCCGTCGATCCGTTGCTGCTTGATTAAAGGATAAACCAAAGAACAAATGCATTTTAAATATTGATGGTCAATTTCACCAACGTGGCAAATTTTGTAAGTTTTTGTATTGGAAATCGGTCCATAGTCTAGTAAGCTTCTTGTCCTACCATTTTCAGGTACGCAACTGCGAGTTATCTGGTCTCAAGGACTTGAACCAAGGCACTCAGCACGTACGTGACATGATTGTCAACTTTATGAACGGTCTTATACAGTTGGGTGTTGCTGGATTCAGGTAAGCAGTATGAGGTAGAATGGCTAATAGCTTTTTCTAAAAATCCCTCAACGCAATGATCATATCCATGATACCTTCAATGTCTTATCATTGGTGATACTTTGCAAAAAGCTCGTCTAGTCAAGCAATTTTAATAGAAAGGCAACAATTCGGAATTCGGTAGGAACTTCTCTTCGACATTTGATCCGCATACGTATACGAGTATAGAGCGGTGTTGATTGACCGAGCGAAGCGAGGTCTCTGAGTCTACTTGAGTTATTTGCACTTGTCCGTCCGTCCGTCTGTCAGAGTCTTATAACTTCTGAATTACTGGACGTAATTACTTCAAATTTAAGTATAATATCTAAACTGATGGCCTTCAGCCGAATATTGCATAAAAAATTATAAAAATCTTTATTTCAGGGGGGTTGTCACTTGTCATAGAAGCGTGTGTGAAGTGAAATATTTTTTGTTGCGTTACATAGACTTGCGATATATCTTTTTAAAGAAGGTTTTGAACAGAGTACAAAAATATGTTTTTTTAATTTTTCCCTTAAAATTAAAGAAATGGGGGGCTTTCAAAGTGGAGATCTAATTTGAGCCATAATATGTCAAAAACTATAATATATAATTGAAAAAAAAACTATAATTGAAACTTGTTTGTAAATTCAGTTATATCCTGTACTTGAACAACAAATTGGGCTGTGTCATGGTGTCGAAAACCCTACTGGGATCCATCTAAGAAGATTAATTCGTTTTCCTTAATCTTGAACGATTTCCGTTTGCAGAATCGACGCAGCAAAACACATGTGGCCTGGAGATCTCCGAGTGATCTACAACAGGCTGAACAACCTTAACACTGCTCACGGATTCGCCCGTAACTCTCGTCCGTACATTTACCAAGAGGTCATTGATCTCGGCGGTGAAATCATCAGCAGGAACGAGTACACTCCTTTGGCTGCGGTCACTGAGTTCAAATTTGGTTTGGAGCTTAGCCGTTGTTTCATGGGCCGGAATCAACTTAGGTTAGTATTGTTTCATGATAGCATTTTTTTTATTTTGTCGTTTTTTTTATTTTGTTTTTATAAAATCAACTTCTCCCCTTTGTAGGTGGTTGAGCACCTTTGGACCGAGCTGGGGCCTCCTTCCCTCGGGCGATGCTTTAACTTTCATCGACAACCACGACAACCAAAGAGGTCACGGCGCTGGTGGCGACATTCTCACATACAAGGCAGCCCGTCAGTACAAGGCAGCTATCGCCTTCATGTTGGCTCACCCCTATGGCAAGCCTCAGCTGATGAGCAGCTTCGCCTTCACTGACACCGAGGCCGGACCGCCACAGGATGGGTCAGGAAATATCATTTCCCCATCCATTAACCCTGTAAGTTTAAACTTGTCAGTTTGCGAATTAACCCGTGAAAGACGAGCCGCCAAACTATTTAGCGTTCCGGCACGATGGCGTCTAGAAACCGATTAGGGGTATAGGTGGAATCTTCGCTGCCATACCTCTTCCAAGTTAGCCCGCTACCATCTTAGACTGCATCGTCACTTACCATCAGGTCAGGTTACAGTCAAGGATCTGAGCGTGTCTGAACGCGCTCTAGAAACTAATAGGTATATAATATGTCTGTTACATGTCTGATCCGAAGTTTCAAAGTAACCTGCCTGAAATATTTACAGACAAACTTTGAGCCGGCGTGTAACTTTGAACTTACTTTTTGTTGAGCGTTACCTATACCTAGTTATTTTTATACCTGAATACTATAATACAATTAATTCATCATCATCATAATCTCGATAGATGCCCACTGCTGGACATAGGTATCTTAAAAAGAAATACCACAGAATACGATCTTGTGACGCTTGCATCCAACGGCTGCCAGCAAGTAAAAACAAGTCGCACTTTATTCAAACAGACCCTACAAGCTCTTTTGATTTCTGATTCACCAGTTTATCCATTAGTAATGAATCTGCCTTTCTAATCATTATTATTGTAGGTCCTTTGATTAGGACTGGGGTTACTAAAAGGTTCTATTCTTTATTCATGACTGAATGAATTTATTATTCCTTCAAAAAACGACAGAAGGCCTTAGAGTCTCTTTGGTACGGTATTGAAAATATTCAGTATAAATCAAGAGGGGTTTTTCGTTAAATTCCAGAAGTCTTTGGGTTCGATTGGGCAATTTTTATACTTATAAAACAGGACCGTTACTAATTTGATTCCTTGAGCATCTCATAGGTTCATTAAGCCTCAAATATTCTCCAGGTCCTCAACTATACCCACGCAAAAAATCACGTCGATCCGTAGCTCTGTTGCAGCGTGGATTGAAAGACAAACTAACAAACCAACAGACAACTGTACTTTCCCAATTATAATATAATTAAGGAAAGGAACTAAGGATAAGTTTTACTTCTTTGCATTAGGACGGTTCATGCGGCAACGGTTGGATCTGCGAACACCGTTGGCGTCAAATCTTCTCCATGGTAGCTTGGCGTAACGTTGCCGGTACCGCCACTATCGTCAACTGGTGGGACAACGCAAGCAACCAGATCGCCTTCTGCCGCGGGTCTAACGCCTTCATCGCCTTCAACAACGACAATTGGAATATGAACCAGGACTTGCAGGTGACTTTTTGTGATATTCATTTTAAACTACTGTTGCGGATTCTTATTCTAGCGTGTTCAGTAAATGAAGCTCACAATTCGGATGGTATGTATGGGGGCAGACTTCTTGCAACTCTACAAACTTCTTGTGGACCTTCACAAAAAGAAGCTAATTGATGGTGAAACGAAGCTCACTGTCAACGCTTTTGAAGTCTCAACAACCGGCGAATACATTCGCGTCGTCAGCTCAGATTAAGTGTATTATGAAATCCTGAAGAAATACCCAGACGTTCTATGCCCAATGTCATTAAAGCAGCCCGCCAAACTTCACTTTCACTTCTTGCTAAATTAAGCATACCTATTTAATATGTAGATGGCTGTCGTGAACTTTTTTGAGAGTCAAAAAATCTTTTTTTTTTTTTACGGAAAAAATCTGAAACTGAGGAAAACGCTATTCTAAATTTATTGAACTAGAAGGAGAAAATATAGACAAATCCTTTTTTTAATTTCCCCTAACTTTTATGATGATCCCAAGAACTATGTGATTTACCCTCGAATTGAGGTTTAAAGCACCTTGTTATTTTGTCATATACTTAGTTCTTTGATCAGTATATTGTATCAGTTTCAATTTATGTAAACGTGGATTTCTGTTAGTTTCCAATTTGAAATTCAACATTAAACAGGTATTTGATATGTAATGGTATATTAATCGTACCGATGAGTACAGGATTTGGATCTTTATAGTGAAACTGAATATTCAAATTCAACTAAGCTTCTCATTATAACTTAAGCCTGCGCCTATGTACCATAATATTGTGATTAAATGCGGTCTCTTGAATGTTATTGCCAGGAGTCCCAAATATAGCTGTTCTATCTAACTATATTGTTCTATTTTGTAAAGGTACAGCTGTTGTTATGTTTGAAGTACGTTGGTGGCTTCTATCTATACAAATAAATAAAATTGAAGTGTCTGGAACAAAAAGCAGTTTTGTATAGCAGCCTCAGCAACGCCCGTCAATCAAATAATTTCGCGAGCTAACCTACAGCCAGTGCCATCTATTTTTCTGTGTGTCTGTTTGTTGCCACTAATCTCAGGAACGGCTGGACCGATTTTGACGGGACTTCCACTGGTAGATAGCTGATATTATCAGGCATAGTATAAGCTGCTTTTATAACCGACTTTTGAAGAAGGAGAAGAAGAAGTTGTGTTTTTCTACCTCTGTATATTGATATCTCCGTGAATTCTTATTCGATTTGCGTGAATCTTTTTTTAATTGAAACAAAAAACTTTGCAAGATATTTCTATAAAAATTTCGGGTTCCAACTCTTCAATCCTAATGCTGCAGGGGCACACAGTTTAGGGGGGGCTGCCCTCCTAAACTGTGGGGATTAAGGAACTGTCGGTAATGAATAGTTATTGTAGGTATCAAGTAAAGACTACATCGTTGAATTCCAGGACCAAACTCCTCAATCCTGATGCTGCAGGGTTTCTGCCCACCTAAACTGTGGAGATTTAGGAACGCGGAAGAAGTCGCGGGCGTCCGCTAGTTATCGAATAAAATGAATATGTTAAATGTTATATCCAATTTTCCGTAACGGTAATTTTTTTTAACTTTTTCCTCGTTTGTATAACAGACCTGCCTCCCAGCTGGTTCCTACTGTGACGTCATCTCAGGCTCTAAGGTGAACAACCGCTGCACTGGGAAGACTATCAACGTTGGTACTAATGGACGCGCTACCATCTCCATCGCATCTAACGACTACGACATGATCCTTGCCATCCACCGTGGCCCTGAGGTTAGTAATTATATAGAATACATCGAAATAGATGTACATAGAAACGCACATCAGAATGCAAAACTTGTACATTGCGCGAGCATTGTCGGGAATGTTCCGTCATAGAGTATGTAATGAATGCAAACTATTAATGCACGATCTGCTGTGCAATGTGCATGCCAGTTGACCAAACTGAGTGTTCGGAACGCCCCATCTAGTACGTAGAACATTTACATCGATGATCTAAAAAAATGATTTTAAGTTCTGTACAGAAAGTAACCAAAGTATCATTCCAGACTATACAACCAAGCAAATCGGTTCAGTCGTTGTGGCGTGATTGAGTAACAAACATCCATCCATCCATCTGTACATTCAAACTTTCGCATATATAATAATACTAGCTTTTTCCCGCGGCTTCGCTCACGTTAGGTTCATTTTTTCAAACCCCTGTTTTATCCCTTTAGGGGTTGAATTTTCAAAAATTCTTTCTTAGCGGATACCTAGGCTATAATAGCTATCTACATGTAAAATTTCAGCCTGATCCGGCCAGTGGGTTGAGCTGTGCGTTGATAGATCAGTCAGTCAATCAGTCAGTCACCTTTGCCTTTTATATATTTAGATTAATTTGTAGGATTGTAAAATATAATATAACGTATTTACCTCATACTAACAAAATAATACCTGCCTGAGGTCCTAATGAAACAACGTGACAACGTGATCGTGTAATCCTCTTGTTAAGGGAAATTGGACAGCCCATTTTCCGGGAAGCTTTTTCCACTTAATATGATCAATTAACACGGAAGCCGAGCATTTGCTTGACAATTTTCAAAATAAGTTAATTCACAGCTTTATCAATGTATGTTCCAAGTTTGGTAGGTATCAAAAGAGTGGTTTCTCAAATAAAGCAAAAATTGTATGAAAAATGATTTTAATTCGAGCTTATGATAGACTTATAAAGTGGTTACAAGTAGGATAAAAAATATACGTATAACGACTCAATCACTTAGGAAATACTACTAGTACTAAACTACTAATGTATTAATTACTAGTAATTTATAATATATACTATTAACCGATGTAATTATTTATGATAAAGAAAATATAAAGGCATTGAAATTGTAGTGGGATAAAATTAAATGACAACGAAATTAAATAGACCGCAAGATTCAGTTCAGACTCGAGACAGAGTTAAAACGAGACTTTATGTCCGAGCATATTTGTGTCTCGTTTTAACCTCTATCTTAAGTCTGAGCTAAGTCAGAGCACGTTCTATAGATCTAAAAATTAGACAAACTCCAGACAAAAACATTTACGCATTTACATTAATATAACTGCGCAGTCTACGTTCCTGTCTTATATCTTTTTTTGAATTTAAACTTCAAATATTTGTTTCAGTCTCGTCTGTAAAACACCGAGATTGAAAATATGTAAATGAGATGACAACAGGAGATGATACCAAGACAAAAGACTATGAACATTTTAATATGGACACGTTTATATTTTTGTAAATAAAATAATATATGTACAGAATTCGTTTTATTTTTGTCTCATCATCAGCAAATCATCAACGGCTCACTACTTGAGCGCAGGTCTCCTTTCAGAGAAGGTTTACCTATAAGCCATATAGGTCACCACCACTAGTCCAATTCATATTGGCAGTTTTGATGACGTATTTCGGAAAGCACTATAGAATATTTTCAGGCGTGCAGGTTTCCTCACGACATTTCCTTAGCGTTTTGTAAAATGTTATATATTTTTTTTTTAATATGATGACAAGATAGCCCTTGACTGAGATCTCACCTGATGGTAATTGACAATGCAGTCTAAGTTGGTAGCGAGCCAACTTGGAAGGGGTATAGCCGTGTAAATTCAACCCATACTCCTCATCGGTTTCTACACGCCATCGTGTCGGAACATTCTGTAAAAATATCAAGTATCTGCCTATTACGGTTAATGAGATAGAGCCCACTGCCAGACAGACGTACGGAGGCTTAGTAATAGGAACCCTAAAAAGCACCTGACGGAAAAACTAGTTAGAAATATTATGAAAAAAAACGGATTCTGACTTGTTAAAATTCATATTAAGCTGTTCTACATTGCATATAATATGTATATTGTGTAGGTTTCAGCGCGAAAAACGCTCTAAAAGTATTTCCAAACAAAATTGCCCCGTCGGATGTCAAATTAACTAGCCAAGCGCTCCATTGTTCAATTTTCATTAGGCTAATCTTATTTTAGGCTTTCACTGAAATGCGGTTATGGAAACGTGATAAACTTTTTGATTTTTAGGATATTTTATATTTTAACACATTACTAACAATTTTTCACGACTGTGAAAAGGTTTTCTTAATACAGCACACAGGCTTCCTTTGTTCTCCCGGGGAATTCATCCCAGTATATTCAGATACAGTGCCGATTTGCCGACTAGCTACTTCGTTCGCGTGGATTGAGGTTTTCTAATTCCTCTCTCTTATTTTCCGGGATAAAAAGTCACCTATGTATTATTCCAGACTATAGCCTATCTCTGTGTCAAATTTCAGCCAAATCGGTTCAGTCGTTGCGACGTGGAGGACTAGGTTTTGCTCACACATTCATGAGATTCGGATCAAGGTGAAATTCTACGTACGACATTGCCTACGTACAACATCAATGGTAAAATTACAAGAGCCAAGAAATCTTCGGATTTTCTTACCCTCAGCAAAAGTAATCTGAGAAACGTTTTAATGTATTATGTGAATAAAATGTAGAAGAGTTTCTTTCCACTGGCCGTTATCTAGGTGCCATTCAACCGGGCCTTTTAGGGATTAGATTCTTGGGATCTCTTTTTCCAAGTATGCCCGAGGGTAGATACAAGAATACCCTTTATTTTCCAAAGGAAAAGAGATCAATGTACTTCGATTGTATATATGTAAGTATATGAATTAATGGAAGTAGTTTGGTGTATAATACCGTTAAAAATTCCATAACTATGCCATCCTACTATAAGGTGTATGTTATGGGTTACATTTTATTCTAGGCAAGCGCACTACTATCTGCCACTTACGAGAACCTCAGTAGGTCTAATTTAAGGAGTCTCGCTCAAGCTCTATCCTAGCATCGAGAATGTTAAATCATACATTACCTAGAACTATCCCAGTAACTAACTAGTATTATAAGTTCTTACGATTCACGAGGGCATGTGAGCTCTACTTGTGGTTACGTCGTGTACTACATGCACATTGCGTAAGTGTGCGTGCTGTCAGGAACCTAGGTGGGAGCGGTCAGGCACGAGCAAGCTCTCGCTCACTCTTATACAGATACGACACACACACAACCATGAGCCTCATACCCTCGTGAATTGCAAGAACTAGGTATAATATAGTGTCTAATAACTTATATTAGGACCAATCTTAGTTGAAATTACGAAAATTTCCATTAACTTCGTCGTTGAGTGGAGTGAGCGATATCTTGGTTATTCGCCGGCAATTTCATTTCAACGCTAGCGAAACTAGCAAAACTAGCTAGCTAGCTAAAACTTTTATACGACGCTCTTCTCTTACTATTATAATATTAAAGCTCTGGATAAAGTAAAAAAAGACAAATGAGAGCGTAGGTATTCATCATTTGCATTGTCTAATTTTAAGTCCAGAGCGACGCGCTGCGGAGCTGAAACGTGGTTGCTACGTGCGGCGTGGTATGTACGCTTTTGTACAAAAATATTAAACCTGCAGGGCGATTCAGACCTGGGCCCCAAGTCTGCTATTTTACATGTCATTGTCATAGATCCGCAATACAATTACAATACAATTATCATTGGTCCAAAATTTCGTAGTCTACTAAATTCACAATGGTCGTTTGATTTCTTATAATTGGATTGTAATTCAATCATACCTCGGTATTGCCATTAGCTTAAAAAGCGTTTGCCGAAATGAGTTTCAAAAAAAAACGACATATTAAAAACGTTTATTTAAGCTAGATTCAAAGCTAGATGTGTCAGTGGCAAACCATCGGAAAACAATTGTGACGCCATTGAATTAGTAGACTACCAAAATTGCTAAAAGTAGCAATTGGGATGTCATTGATAGGCAATGTAACTACAATTGCAATAGCAGACTTGGGCCCCTGGTTCCGCAGCCCATCGGGTGGCGGCGGCCATATTTATTTATTCTTTACTAGCTGATGCTGATGCGAGTCGCGAAACTGAAGTGGAAATGGGCGGGGCACATAGTTCGAAGAGCTGATGGTCGATGGGGTCCCAAGGTGCTGGAGTGGCGACCCTGCACCGGGAAGCGCAGTGTTGGCAGACCCCCCATGAGGTGGACCGACGACATCAAACGAGTCGCAGGGAATCGCTGGATTCAGGCGGCGCAAGACCGAGTCTGTGGAGGTCCATGCAAGAGACTTATGTCCAGCAGTGGACGTCTATAAGTTGAAAAAGAAGAAGAAGAAGAAGCTGATGCCCGTGACTTCGTCGGCGTGGAATTAGTTTTTAAAATCCCGCGGGAACTCTTTAATTTTCCGGGATAAAAAGTACGCTATGTCACTGTCCAGGTACGTCGATCCATAGCTATTATAAATATTATAGTATTTATTATGTAATGTAAATATGTATATTGCTTAGATAATATAACCTTATTGCACCATACTACCCTCAGAGATCATTTCACTCCTATCACCAATGGTTGCCTGGTAGAGATTGCTCTGTAGCAATAAGGCCGCCTTTGCATGCGTAGTTTTAAGTTTTTTAATTTTTGTTATTGTTTCTTTCTTGTGTGCAATAATGTAAAAATCTATCTATCTATCTATCTATCTATCTATCTATCTATCTATCTATCTATCTATCTATCTATCTATCTATCTATCTTTAGCTCTGTTGCAGCGTTATTGAAGGACAGCGGCGCCGCAGATGGAGCACAGTGATGCCGCAGTGCATTGTGGTTTTATTAATAGAAATAGCGATTACTTGGTTGTACTTTCTTCCAAACACACGTCGGCTGTTAGTTTTAAGTTTTATCACGAAGTTTTAGAAGAAGTATTTCTTCACTATTGATAAAGAGGTTTGATTACCTCCTCGGTAACAAGTAACAACAACATAATGAAAATCTGATGTTAGAGACCAGTATAATATAACGTTTTCCACTGTGAATAATGTTTCAAAGTAATTAGTTATTATAGAGTTTCGAAAGCTATACATACACTCATATTATATATTCATAGTACGCCCATTATGCCGTCAGACTCCGTTACTATCACTAACATCTGTTGGTAATCGTTAAACTTAGATGGATCATTATGTTTGCCAAATGAGTTGGTAAATTGTATTGTGAGTTAGTTAAGAAAAACCATCCTTGTATTTGAACTGATTTTGATTTAGGATTTTTTTTATTCGATGACAATATAGTCCTTCACTGAGCGCTGTGGTCTTATAACTGGGAGGTTTCGGGTTCAATTTGGGAATTTATAATTTCTGAATTGTCTCTGGTCTGAGCTTTGGGCGTAGCTAGTTACCAGTTACCACCCTACCGTCAAAGATGTGCCGCCAATCGATTTAGCATTCCAGCACAATGGCATGTAGAAACAGATTAGGAGTATGGGTTGAATTTACACTGCCATACCCCTTCCAAGTTAGTCCGCTACCATCTTAGACTGCATCGTCACTGCCTATCAGGTGAGATCGCAGTCAAGCATTATCTTGTCATTGAATTAAAAAAAATCTCACCTGATGGTAAGTGACGATGCAATCTGAGATGGTAGAGGGCTACCTTGGAAGGGGTTTGATAGTGTACATCCAACCCATAGCCGCGTGAGATCGCAGTCAAGCGCTAGTCTAAATATTTAAAAAAAATAATTTGTAAGAGCTTTGGCTCTAGGTAGGTATATAATGTACATTGTACCGAGATATTTTCTTTGTATTTTCCTTCAAATACGAAGAAAATTCTTTAAATTGAATACAAGCTTTGTAATAAGGGGGCATTGAATTTAGGTATTCAGTATATTTGAGTTGATATATCAAGCAGTTTCTTAAAAAAATACTACTGTGGAACATAATATCTAAATATACACATACATACTTCTTCTTCTTTAGATGTCTGCAGCTAGTAATAAGAGGGCATTTAATTTAGGTATTCAGTATATTTTAGTTGATAAAATATACCAAGAAATTTCTGAAAAAAAAAAAAAAAAACGCTACGGTGGAACATATCTAAATATACACATACATACTTCTTCTTTTTTAGACGTCTACAGCTAGACAAATGTCTCTTGCATGAACTTCCACAGACCTCGGCCTTGCGCTGGCTGAACCTAGCGGCTTCCTGCGACTCGTTCGATGTCGTCGGTCCACCTAGTGGAGGTTCTGCCAACACTACGCTTCCCAGTGCGAACAAAAATTGCAACTATAGATACATAGACTGCTAAAATCATAACCCTTTCTTTTGGGTTTGCGCAGTCTTGTAAAACCTTAGGCTCCGAGTCTGGGAATCAAACCAGTGGGGTTAGTATAAGATTTAATTCGATTGATCGTATTCGTATTCGAAGACATTAGCGTTAAAGTCAAATGAACCTTAAATGTATTAATTTGAAGTCACGAGTACAATACAACCGAATTTAATTTGGAGCGTATACCTAAACGTTTAAGAAAGCGTACACGATATTGAGCTAATTGTTGAATGTTATTATAGTTCAATTTACTTTGACGCTAATGTCATCGAATACAAATACGATCAATCGAGTTAAAATAAATCTTATATTAACTCTACAGCTGTTTAACTACATATTTCGCATAATTGAGTGCTCAGAGTGAGTATTTTTTTCTTTCTAAAAATATACCATGAAAAGCGTTCCGGATTTAGCGAGAACGACCTAGAATTATAAATTTAGATTAGAATTATATATCAATTTAAAAATGTTTGAGCGGTTGACGACTTTGCGAAAAATTGTTAAGCTTCCAAGGTTTCTAAACTACGTGGTATTTCATACTAGTCGATGCCCGCGACTTCATTTTCGTGGATTTATTTAATTCTTTATTTTTTTAATTCCTGTGGGAACTCTTGAAAAGTTAAAGAAAAAAGATAAAGCCTATGTGCTATTCCAGTCTATAATCTATCTCTATGCCAAATTTCAGCCAAATCGGTTTAGGTGTTGCAGCGTGATTGAGTAACAAACATCCATACATCCATCCAAACTTTCGCATTTATAATATTAATAAATAGGATTATGTGTGTTTACATACACATGCACAGAAATAGTGGCATTCTCTATTGGTTTTATCGCCAGCTTTCTAATAGAAAGCTGACGATAAAAGAAGGGAAGAGAAAATAACAGCTTCTAAAAGCAATTCAGTGTCGTACGAGACTAGATTAATTTTGATGTGATATCCCAAAATAGTGCTTTGAAAAAGACAGGAACATATTAAAAAGAAATCCTTCAAATAAACATGACTGTGTTTCATTCATTTTTCCCATCCCCTTGACCTAAATTGGAGTGGACGCTTTTTCTCTGAAGCCAGTAATAATTAACGTTATTGATTCCGACGAATTATTCAGGCAAGTTGGAGTATTTTGTATCGACCTATTCACTCCCTCTACGCGACAGTTTATAACAAACGTTCATGACACGGCTACGCAATGTTTAAGGACATCAATTTTATGAGTATCGCAAACATCTTGTAAGCTCATGGAGATAAAAATAACACAATAACCATTCAAATGCGAGTCGGGTTATGAATACGAAGGGTTCCGTACCAAAAAACGCCAAAAAACACGTTTCTAGTCTAGAATGGTACAAGCTGGTGCCGCGACTTCTTTAGTTTTTAAAATCCCAAAATCCCAAATTTAATGTCACTCTACAGATCCGCAACTATAGCCATGCAAAAAATCGTATTGCAGCGTTATTGAAGAACAAACAAACAAACAAACACTTTCGCATTTATAATGTTAGTAAGGATAAGGATAATAATGATTACTATTAGTAATTACCTATTCAAGGGATATTATTTTAGTTGATCGATTTCTTGAGATCACGTTACCATTTCCCAGTGCTAGAGAGACTCGTCTCTTTCGGTAAATTTTGCCCCCCCCCCCCCCCCACAACCTAATCAGAGACAATTAGAAATTACAAATTCAGAAATCGTTATTAGTAAATAAGAACAATTTGATCTTATTCCACCCTTTATCTTCTACAAACGCACCGCACGCCACTGAACGCAATTTCACCCTCACCACCTGGGTGCCTGGAGCACTTCGACTATCCGTTGCTCCAGATCTTTTTTCCACGTATTACCAAATTGTGGAATCATCTCCCTTCGACGGTGTTCCCATTTAATTACAGCTTGGGGCGGACCAACAAATTCCTGAAATGCTGGCAACGCATTGGTGGTGCCTCTGGTCTGGTACTACAAGTGTTCATGGGCGGCGGTAATCATTTAACATCATGTGACCCGCCTGCTCGTTTATTCGCTATTCATATAAAAAAAAAACATATATCTGAAACGCTTTTATCAGTATTTTTAAACAGTCACCATGAAAATAAAATTAGTAGGCGGAAATAAAATACTTGTAGTTTGTGCTTGCCGACAAAATATATAAATGAGTCATTTAATGTAAAATTGAACCACGCAGACTTGCCAAAAAATTTTGTTCTATCCGGTTTCTTCTTTACAATATGAAAACTTTACATAGACCTCGGTCTTGTGAAATTGACAATTTTCAGGTAAATCCTATTCAATAAAAAAAGTATCAAAATCGGATAGCCCCGGTACAAAGTTGTGCATGATAGAATCCTGAAAACTGTGTGCGAATATCCTTAGAGGTGGATTTTTTTTTTCAAATTTAAATGGGACAACTTCGAGGTGGACGATAGCGTGGATGGATATCCATTAAAATATGAATCATCAAAATCGGACGACTCTGCGACGACGACGACGAAAAATTATGCGTGGTCATACATAAAAAAGAAAATACCTACTCGACGAATTGAGAACCTCCTCCTTTTTTTATATTAATTTGTGATGATGAGCTAAAACGAAAAGGAACGAAGGGAGTAAAGCGCTTAAGCTTAGTACATTCACAAGCAAGCACGCACGCCCGCACGCACGCACGCACACACACTAGATGTTTACGTCTAGTGTGAGTGCGCGAAGTCTACAACATAAAACACTTCTCGTGTGTAATTATGTTCTCTATGGATTATTTTGACTCTTGTTTAACAAATTATCAATAAGTACTTATACAATTTCTAAAGAACACTCGTTTATAATGATTTTTTCAGGAAGAAAAGCGCTTTCAAGCTTATCGGAAAAATCTTAGACGATTCAATATAGCTCAAAAAATAAAAATATCTTTAAGGGTGAATTCCACCATCGCCAAGTTAACCGAGGAATAAACTTGACGTTCTGACAGTTTTCATATTGAAAATCTACCAAAACGTCCCATTTAAACTGGCTTATCAGAATGGGATATAATCCAGAATTTCTTTAAAACTATAATATTTATCACAAAAATTTAAATGCACAGTGAAAGTGAATGTTTTGATCTACTTACAAAAAAATTATTCAAGTTTAACCTAACTCACTTAGATCGCGACCTAGAATTTTTGGCATCTTGTAAAGTTCTTGTTGTAAGTGGTTGTTCTCCTGTAAAGGGTTGATTTTTTACTTGTATCACAGATATGTATTGTATCCCGTCGTGAAAAGCCGGCTTTATTAGTCCGTTAAATGTTAAGCACTGATGGTTAAATTAACTCTCAATTCAATAAATGCTAAATAATATTTGGTTACGTAGTTAATATTATTTTGGCCCTACTATGAAAGAACTTAACTAGTGTAGTTAAGTTCAATGTTTACCTAATCTATGGTTAACTAACCCAACGTTAACAGCTCGGTTCTGTTCCTATACCTAACTACCTAGTCAGTTCGTACCAAGCACGCGTCGTGAGAACTCGTGTCGACCGATTCCGGTACGGTTCTGTGAATTTTTAATATCGATGTTCGAACGCGGTTTCTCGACACGATAAAACACTTATTCAATAATTTCCCTTTAACTTGCCGTTCGATGTTTGTATTTTTTTTGTGTGTTAGGTCCTTTTTCCTATGAATTGTGTGTGGGTATATACTAACGTGTCGTCTTAAGTTGTTGAAGTGTATACGAGAAGAGATTTTCAGGCGGACGTAGTGAAAGTTATTCATCAGGGAGGTAAGAATTATTACTTTGTCTTCCTTTTAGACTTCTAGACTGACCATCTATGTATCTCTTCCCTTTTTCGTATTGACAAGCAGTGCTACGAGTTTTTGAAGTTGAAAAATAAAATTTTATTTTAGTGTCAAACAATTGTAAGTAGGTATAATTTATAAATTCGTATACAAGTTGTAATCCCATTTGGTCTTATTTTAGTATTAAGTCTTAATTGTAAACTATATTATGTGTAACTCTGTTGATTATAATAAATAAATAAATAAATATGTATTCTAGATACGGGTAGAGTATTACACTGTCTGAGTAGTATTCGTTGGTAGAGTAAAATAAATCTATTATAGCATACCTAATAAAAATCATGAAATAGCATAATATTATACTTACAGCGATGAACGAAGAAGAAAGACGACTTTTACCATGTAAATGTCTTACTATACATATTGTACATAACCTTACTATTCAGTTTCATCATAATTAATAATTACTATTACGATACAATCGTAAATTGTATCGTAGTAACCTAGTTACCTACCTACTGAATATCTTTCAGCAGACTTCAACGTAATTACTTAAACTTAAACATATCTAATTTAAGGATATTTTTATTTCACTGAAATTACTGTATTTCAACAAGATGGTGTAAAAACTTAAGTGAAAGACTGCATTTCCAGCCATTTTTTCAGGAACAGTCTGTTGTGAGTTGCGACGTGATAGTTAATGAATTTGAAGCCTCAATAACCCAATGGTTAAAGGTGCGGACTGAAAACTGAAAGGTCGCAAGTTCAAGCCTCATTCCTTGCACTATCGTCGTAGCCACTCCTAGCACAAGCTTTTCGCTTATTTGGAAGGGAGAGGAGAATATAAGTCAAGTTCAGCTTCTGCTAATGTTCTTTAAAAAAAAAATTAATACTATCGATATCATTCGCTTAGGTTTAATAATAAACTAACAACACAACGACACTCCGACTTTTCACCAGTGTAATTTAACGTACTAATGAGAAATTGCCAAAATGCACTTAGCAAAAAAAAATAATTCTTTTTACTAAGATTGTCACACAAAAATACCATCAAATTTTCCGATTTTTCCGGTGGACTTTCCAAAAAATTTCTTTCATGCAAACCTTTTCCTGTCTATTACGAACACTCAGCTGAATCGGTCGAGGCGTTCTCAATTGATGATCTTTCATAAATCATACATGCGGTAATTGATTTTTATATATTAGATATCAGCGACCAAACAGATTTGAACGTCTTCACATACTCTCCGAGGAATAAATTAATGGTAAAGCCGATATTGGGCCCTTCAAGTTCGGTCATTCATCCGGTTACCGACTTGGGTCAATTTCTTACCAACGCTACCGGAAAAGTGCTGTCCCATTTAGGTCACCCTATGCAATACTATTGTGCTGGGAATACAAAGAATTTTTAGGCGATTTAATAAAAATCGAAATCCACGCGGGTGAAGTGTGGGAAATGCTAGTAACCGTCTTTCATATAAAATCGATGAAGTTACCTCGTTCCTATAGTAAGTAGTTTCCAGTTGCTTCCACTTAATGTAGGAAGGTACATACTAATATTAATACTGTAAACGCAAAACTACTTTGTAATTTTTCTCCTTAGCGGCTGAACCGATCTTGACAAAGAGCACAGAAATATTTTGCATTTCGGAACTTTTTCCAGAGTACTTTTTGTCCCGGAAAATTAGAACTTACATTGTTGTATTTTTGAAAATGAAAATCGATAGGTATTTTTTTACTATGTAGCTGGTTAACGGAACCCTAACTTTTTCGTGTTCTGATACGCTCTTGACCAGTTACTGTAGCTTATTCTGTTGTACACAATCTCTCAACTCAATGTAATTGACAGGTCTGAATTTATGCTATTGTTTTCCGTAGGGACTATTATAAAAGGGGACAGCACGAGATTTAGAGTACACTGAAATAGGCTACATTTTCTATTTTCAAGGGACTGACCTATGTCAATGAAACCCATGAAAGCTGTCAAGTAGGCTCTAAGTAATGAGGGTATTTCTAATTCTCGACATGTGGTATATCGAATATCCTACAGGATTAGAGAAGTTTGTTTATCGACATCGATACATAGAAGAGACCTAATAATACCTATAACAAAATGTTTTGAATAGTATTTTTATTAACGTTTTGCTATTGTATCTTGTAGTACAAGTTATTAATAAATAATATAATAGGAGAGTTGAAAAATACAGTGAAGTCGCAGATTTTACGTATAATATTCAATTAAAGAGAGTTTAAATGAAAAGTAGAGTTTATCTTTCAATTTGCACTAACATCCTAAATTAATCACCTGTTTTAACCAGTTGATATTAAAGTTTCCTACTATCTATTATCTTGGTAAAAGTAAAAAAAGTACACTCCAAACAACCGCTTTCATTCATTAAAGCAATTTCCCTTTAGAATAATGAGAATTTTGTACCTCCATGTCTTAAAACAGGCAATTAAACAAAATCATAGGGGTTTTGTTTAATTGCATAAATAAAATATATTTATTATATTAAATAGGTATATATTTTTACCCTATCCTAAATAATAGTCTAATTGAGCTCTACAAAATACGGTATGTTTTAACACCGTTGAACCCAGATAAACATGGGCCTACGGGTCCAAGGTTGTATAGAACCACAGTAATTTCCTTTTTTAGATGCTTTATTTTGTATAAGCAGAAAAAGTTCATTACAAAAACAGCTTTCATGTAGCTACTGTTTCCACTCTTGAATAGAACAATATTGCTTGTAAAAACAAGAGCTGTCCGGACGATTTTGTTGCTGCTTTCCCTTTGTTACTCTATTGACTAGGTCCATTCAGGTTCAGGAGCATTTTGTGTTGTATTGTTTTATGCTTACCTGTCCATTCCCAGGAAATGTTCCTTTCAAAGGAATTCAAGCGTTCTGAAGCCACCTGTTTAGAGTTTCGAACCAAAAACTTACTGCGAATGGAAAATTATTCTGATACGGAATCCATACCCTTACTAATATCCTTACCTCCTTACTAATATTATAAATGCGAAAGTGTGTTTGTACATTGATTTGTTGGTTTGTACTTCACTTCCGCTGCAACAGAGATATGGATCGACGTGATTTTTTGCATGGGTATAGTTGAGGACGTGGAGAATGACATAGGCTACTTTTTATCGCTTTGGAGAATGCGAATGAAGTCGTGAGCATCAGCTAGTTAATATTATAAATGCAAAAGTGTGTTTGTATGTTGATTTATACATCAGTCACGCAGCAATAGAGCAACAAAGAACGTGATTTTTTGCACATTTGAGGGCCTAGAGTAACAGTAAGAGTAACATATTAAAGAGACCTTTGATTATAATCGTAAATTAAATGAACATTGTTCAGAAATATTATATAGCTAAGCTGACGTTAATATGCTAAAAGGTCAAAGTATTCAAGCTTTATTGTTATGAAATCACTTTCAGAACTTCTAACGTTTTTTGTTTTAGTAGATGCTTTTAGGAATTTAATGTACAAAATCTAATTCAATGTTCCCTAAACGGTCTCCATCTAAGATGTATACAACTTAAGGACTTAGAAGTGCTTTTACTCTATCTATAAATAATCATAAAATTATGACGGAACTCTCGTCTTCATTTCAACTGGCAGAGTTGCCATTATTAAACATTGGGACCTCAATTTCCATGGGTTTTTTGATCCATGTACTCCACTTGAATGTGTTATATGCATTAAAATGAACTATTTGAATGATGATTACGAGTGAGTTATATCAAGAAAATGCGCGTCTTTATTTTGAAGTCCAAGTGACTTCAAAATAAAGACGCGTAGTATTCAAGCGTCAATAGTCCAAAGGTGCGGAGTGAAAACTGAAAGGTCGCAGGTTCGAGCCCCACACCCACTCCTTTTCACAAGCACAAGCTTCTCGCTTATTTGGAAGGGAGAGGAGAATAAATCAAGTTGCAGCTTGGCTATTATTTAAAAAAAAAACATAAAGATATAAAACATTAGTATTTTTTATCCTTGGCAAATCATGTCTGTAGCTCTATTTACAGATATTTATTTTGATGATCCATAAATCTTTACGAAACAACTGCACTAACTTCGAGTAATTTACTGATGTCTAGGAGATTCATCCAGAAAAACTTACTGAGAGTTTTTATTATTATTTCTCTCGCTAGCTTGCGTGTTGTTCCTCTATTTAACTTTTACAGCGTTGCAGCGTTCCAAGAAACATTTAGCTTTCAAGACATACATAATACATAATCTTACTCTTATGCATAATTTGCATTATACCTAATTTAAATAATTAAACCAGATTTCTTGCGCGTTGCTGTCTTAATTAAATGCGTTATATTTCATAGCATCTGTGCAAGATTTTATCAGCACGGTCCAGGCAAAATGACAGCTCTAGTGTTACGATCATAATCATATCTGATTGGCCGACACTCTCTTGCAATAGCATATATCTTGCAATATCATATATACATTTTATCCAATAGGATAAAATGTATTTTTGCAGCAAAAATATCATGAATTCAGATAATCACCACATTCATTCATTACTTCCAAAACAAATATAATTTTACCACTTTGTTTGCTAATGCATAGATATTATGGATATAAATCGATATCAGTTTTAGATCCTGCCGACTGCGCCAATGTTATAAAATATTGAAATGATTCGCCCAGTCCAAGTGCGAACGTTCCAAACGAATTAATTCAAAAGTCAAATTATCTACACCATACGTAAATTTATTAACTACCCACACTATACTGCGTAGTAGTAATAAAAAAATAATAATTTAAAAGTGTTATGTAATACGTTTGCATGCGCAATCGCGGCAACGGCGAGCGTGACGTTAAGGAACTTAAATTCAGCTTCATTTATTTTGGTGTACCGTTCAAATTGGTATACATAATGAAAATTAAACACTAAAGATACTCCGGCGCGCTTTTCACATTGGTACTTAATATTATGTCCAATTAAATTTCTTGTATATTTATGCTATGATAGCTTTAGCTCTTAAGTGTACATTTCAAGAGAATCTGCTACGCGGGCAAGCGGAATCTGTTTAACTAATTGGTTTGAACAGCTTCGTTGTTGTTAGCGGTTGTTCCGCAAGAAACAAAAAGTAATTTTAATTATAATTAATAAAAGAATCGAAACCTATTATTTTTTTACGTAAACTTATAAGTTTTATATAAAAAACAATAGTAAACCTAATGAAAAAAAATTTGTTGGAAATGTACCTAATGAGGGTTCCAGCAGTAAATCTTCCTCAATTAAGCGTCATCCCACTAGGGGGTTTGGGTCTACTTTGCCCGATCTTCTGCATCTCTTTTATTAAACTTATAAGCCCTCATTTCAGTTCTTACGACATTTACCCAGCGCTTTCTTGGTCGGTCGCGAGTTTTAGCTCCAGGTTTAGATTGTAGTAATACACATATGTACATACTAGCGGACCCGACAGACGTTGTCCTGTCTTAACTATGAATATTGAAACTCCCTTTTTTACCCCCTTGGGGAGAGAATTTTCAAAAAATGTAAAATACGTAATTCTTTATTTTTGATCAAGAGCCAAAATATCAAGTTTCATAAACATAACTTGAAAAATAACTTGAAGAACGAAGGACTATCATACAAACATTCAACCCCTATTTAATCCCTTAGGGGGTAGAATTTTTAAAAACTGTGAAACACCTACTTTTTTGTTTTCAATTTAAAGCCTAAGTACCGAATTTTATGGGTATAGCTTGAAAAATAACGGAGTTTCATACAAACTTTAACCCCCCTTTTTACCCCCTTCGGGGGAGAATTTTCGAAATATGTAAAATACGTAATTCTTTATTTTTGATCAAGAGCCAAAATATCAAGTTTCATAAACATAACTTGAAAAATAACTTGAAGAACGAAGGACTATCATACAAACATTCAACCCCTATTTAACCCCTTAGGGGGTAGAATTTTTTAAAAGTGTGAAACACTTACTTTTTTGTTTTCAATTTAAAGCCTAAATACCGAATTTTATGGGTATAGCTTGAAAAATGACGGAGTTTCATACAAACTTTAACCCCCCTTTTTACCCCCTTGGGGGGAGAATTTAAAAAAAATGTAAAATACGTAATTCTTTATTTTTAATCAAGAGCCAAAATATCAAGTTTCATAAACGTAACTTGAAAAATAACTGGAAGAACGAAGGACTATTATACAAACATTCAACCCCTATTTAACCCCTTAGGGGGTAGAATATTTAAAATCTGTGAAACACGTACTTTTTTGTTTTCAATTTAAAGCCTAAATACCGAATTTCATGAGTATAACTCGAAAAATGACGGAGTTTCATACAAACTTTAACCCCCCTTTTTACCCCCTTGGGGGGCGAATTTCGAAAAATCCTTTCTTAGTGCTCGCCTACGTCATAAAAGGAACCTACTGTCAAAATTTCAAGTTTCAAACTTCAGTGGTTTAGGCTGTGCGTTGATCGTCAGTCAGTCAGTCAGTCAGGACAAGCCTTTTTATATAATTATAGATTATTTTAATCAATAATATAAACGTAAAAATTATTTTTACAAAACCGACTTCAAACGCCAAACACAAACAAAGTATATCAATTGGAAGAGTTCCCTTGATTTCTCCAGGATCCCATCATCCGATCCTGACCTGTTGACAATGGGACCACCTGGAAAGTATACCTTTACAAACAAAAAAAGATTTTTTCAAATCGGTCCAGGCATCTTCGAGTAATCGGGGAACATACATAAAAAAAGATTCCAACGAATTGAGAACCTCCTCCTCTTTTGGAAGTCGGTTAAAAAGCAGTTCCATAGAGTGTACGAAATTGTTGTAAGACCTTTTGTTATTTATCTCCTTGATGTTACTATGGCATCTTTATTTAAGTACTAGAAAAATGATATGATTATATTGAGTGGTTTCTTTTTGTGTCAAAAAAAATATTAAATAAATCGACCCCTCCGTAGAACAAAGTCTCATCTGCTAAATTCATAACTTGAGATTTGAGTCTTGCAGATGTGACTTTTAAGGCTCAAATTTCAAGTTGTGAATTTAGCAGATGAGACTTTGTTCTATGGAAGGGTCGAAATGAAGTAGTCTTTTTTTTGTGGAGTGACAAAACCGTAAAACAATGTTGCAGTATATGCAAATATGTTTCGCAGACAGAAAACATGGACGCACTCTAAAAATACGCCTATGCAATATTTTCAGAGTGCTCTAATGAATGAAAATAACAAAGGTGCTCCACTGGAATGTTAATAATAAATGTGAAAAAGTTTGTTTTGTCTCCAGTTCTTTATCTTGCGCTGAGCTTAGGTATAGCAACAAAACAATAACGCATCATCATTTTCATTTTTGAAACTTCATTGTGGAAACACTGTATACATAGCATAGTTTTGTTACCAATTGCAATTTTTTTTTTTTTTGAAAAGAGCAACCGCCGAGTTTTTTGCTGGCTCTTCCCAGCAGGAAGAGCATTCCGAACCAGTGGTAGATTCATCAACGATTCAAAAGCACTTGTAAAAATTTATTTGAATAAAAAATATTTCTATTCTATTCTGTTCTATACGCACTACCTACTCTACCATTTCAAAATACTTATTTATTCCAGTTTCATAATATGTTTTATTACTATTTTTTTTATTCGATGACAAGATAGTCATTGACTGCGATCTCACCTGATGGTAAGTTACGATGCCGTCTAATATGGTAGCGGATAACTTGGAAGGGGTATGGCAGTGTACATTCAACCCATATACCTAATCGGTTTCTACACGCCATCGTGCTGGAACGCTAAATCGCTCGGCGGTGCGTCTTTGACAGTAGGGTGGTAACCAGCCACGGCCAAAGCCTAGATTATTTTTATGAAAATGATAAAAGTTTTCTTTTTGTTAAATCATCTTTAATTATAACGTAAACTATACCAACCAAGTACCTAACTTTTCTAGAAAACATCGTACATTTTACATTATGCTCGCAAACGTAATTATAATAATTATAATAACATACCCATTTTACTAGATAGGATCTGAGTAACTATTTGTACGGAGTACGACAGAATTGGTGTTCATTTATTTTAATCCCTATGACTCTTACGATAAGGTTTAAAATCAGAAACAGGAGGACTTATGTACGTGACAAAGCGAAGACTTTCCCAATATTATAGACGTCACCAATGTCATGGAAAGTGACCGAATAACTCTGAAAGGACTAATCGTGTGACGGAAATGAGGATCAAGTCAAGTATTGTGTTGACAGGAAATGAAATGATGAGTTTGGCAAACAGTAGGTACCTATACTCAATACACACGTCTATGTTCAAAAACCAAATAATTTAGTTTCTAAATATGCCACAACATTATTATACTTCATTGGCTTCGTACTCGAGATTATTTATACTAGGTAGTACGCAATGGCTAGTGGTCACCGTTCACTTTATTGAGATTTATATATATTTTTTAAAAATAGGGTAGGTTGATATAACTACTTGCTCCCGCATAGCGTCCTTACTCATTCGCTTTCTAGTGCGCAACCGTTCCACCACGCTCTCGCCTAGTTTAATTTTGAAAGTGTTATTAAAAGTGATATTTAAACTGTGAAATAGTAAATTTAAAAGTATTTTTATAATGCCTAAATGTAAGAGCGATAAATGTGGAAAAATATAAAGTTTAAAACAATAATTAATACTCGGGTAATTGTGAGTTTTGATTCAACGTCAATTTTATATAGGTACCTACAAATTCACCGTTGGATTATCAAGGTAAGGTGCGGTATTACGTAATTGTGTCCATAAACCATTATTGGTACTCAACAAAGTGTCGTTTTGATTGTTTCTTATTATAAATAAGATCGCTATTAGTTCTTCTGTGATCGAAGATATTACACGATATAATTAACCCTTAGCAGGGGCACGGTATTGTGGATAGTTCTTGCTTTTGCATTGGGGCTATTTCTTACTGTTTATTTTACTCGTAACAGCTAATAAACCTGAGTGAAGATGTTTTCTTACAAAACACAGTGTTGTGGACAGTTCTTGCTTTTGCTTGGGGCTGTTTCTCACTGTTCATATGTCAGTTAGTGGGCAGTACTTGCTTTTGCATTGGGACTGCTTCGTACTGGACATGATTCACTTAAGGGGGTTACATGTGATGGCAAATAAATCTGAGTGAAAATGTTTTCTTACAAAACACACAGTATTGTGGACAGTTCTTGCTTTTGCTTGGGACTGTTTCTTACTGTTCATAAGTCAGTTAGTGGGCAATACTTGCTTTTGCATTGGGATTGCTTCATACTGGACATGATTCACTTAAGGGAGTTACATGTGATGGCGGATAAATCTGAGTGAAAGTGTTTTTCTTACAAAATACACAGTATTGTGGACAGTTCTTGCTTTTGCTTGGGACTGTTTCTTACTGTTCATAAGTCAGTTAGTGGGCAGTACTTGTATTTGCATTGGGACTGCTTCATACTGGACATGATTCACATAACAGACTCCTGTTTCAACTATGAGACTCAGTATGTGGACAATACGACAGAAGTGTTAAAAATAGCTCGAAATTTATTGTTTACAGACTATTTTTTCTTAGGTCCGTTTTTTACATGTATTTTACAATAATGAAGTCACGCCAATCTCACACGGAGTCTCAAAACAACAGGAGTCGGAACTGAACCCTTTAATCCCCGATACATTGAGTGCAGTTCTTTCCAATCAAGAAAGCTGCGTCAAAATATCCTCCGGATTCTGGTTCTTCTGAAAAATTATTGGGTGTACCCACATTAGAAGATTATAATTCTTGATATTGAGTTAATGGATATTCTTGGTATAGAAACAAATAGTGTAAAGAGCTAAATGAAAGATGTTTAACTCCTGACAATTCCAAGTTGATGAATCCGCCAATATTCAACGCAAAAATTAAAGCTGCGAGTTCATATATTATATAGCAAATAAAGCAATAGAAATTCGCCTCCAGTTTTTAGTTGTTTAGAAGCCATAATGAAATAAATATTATCCACGCCGTCGCAGCTCGGATGTTTTCCGATAGTCTCCATACTGACTCTTTTACAAGGAAATCTTATGTTCAGTAATGAAAGCACTTCTAGAACAGCTACAAAGCTCAAATATTGACTAGTTTGAAATGACTAGAAAGGTTGAATTTAGCAAATCCTTAAATAAAAGGAGCAGATCTTAGACCCTCAGCACGATGATTTAAAATACGAAGCTCTCGTACAACACAAAATATAAATTCTGCAAGGAATTTTATCTCGAAGGGTCAGAGCCTGAATCGCAAGCCGACGGAACCTGAAAAGAGGACTCGTTAGCTCAGTAGGTTAGAGCGCCGATATACAAATTTGCTTGACCATCGGAGGGCGGAGGTTCAGATCCTTCACGAGTCACCACAGCGCAGCGTCTGCGAGGCTGCTCCTGTGTCAGAATTCATAGCAGCGATCGAGCTTCAAACGTCGCTATCTTTAAATATGGTTAAGGCTGCTGGCAAGATAGCTATCTTGGTTATTTAAAATCTATGACCACTAATGACTATGGTTTTTTCATACGAGTACATCAAAGGATGAAATTCATTTTAAACGTACACCAATAAAAACTATTTTTTAGGAGGTATTCCTCCTAGCAATCGTGTACAATCTAGAAAAAATGGAAAATCTTTAGATAAGAGTACGTTTCAGCTGGAAAACGTAAGAACTTTACTAAAATGAATATCATATGATGTAAGAGTTTTATGTGCATGCAAAAGACGCATACTTTTTATTTAACATGCATGAGGATATCTAAAAGTATCTTAGATTTCAGTTTGATGACTCTATTTATAGTAATAATAATAGTAACGATTATTTCAGGTTAAATATCCATACATCCGCTTGGTGTAGTGTTTATTTATGAATTTAAGGTCTTACCTTTCGGCTTAAATATTGCTGTTTTTTGCGATCACTAAAGCTATTTTTATAGCTTTAATGCTGGTAGTAAAATTATTGAAAACATACAGACATGTCTACTATATTTATGTAGATATATGTACTTTGATGATATATTTTAAATTTGTCTTATTGGAGACGACTATGATCATAAAATGTTATCAAAACTTTTAACAAACCAGAAACTTTCTTAATAAAATAATCGGGGTTTTATTAGAAATAACTAGCTTTTGCCTACGGCTTTGCTCATGTTAAGTGCGATTTTACAAACCCCTAAAAATCTTGAAATCCCTTTGAAATCAATTTTCAAAAATCCTTGACGGATGCCTGCGTAATGGTGGCTATCTGTATACCGGGATTTGGCCGATCCATCCAGTGGTTTGACCTGTGCGTTGATGGATCGGTCGGTCGTCATTTCTTGTTACATATTTAGAGATTAGAAAAGTAATTTTAATCCATCTAAAACTTGCAATTCTTTAGGATATATTATGTAAAGAAGACAGAAAATTTATTGATAGAAATAATTATTACTCAAGTTTTTAATAATTACAAATTTTAATTTCATAACTATACTTACATTAAAACGTAAGTTTAAATGATGGAAGTGTACTCATGAGCAGCCAGTGTGCAAAATTAAAATTGATAAACTATGGCCTGGAAATTTTCTCTGATATCTCAACGGCTGGGCGGAGTATTACCTGTGGAGCAGAGAACTCATGAAGTGACGATAAATGTAATTGACATAATATTAAATTATACTCATGTTTGGCTCTCCAAACACAGGTTTATTTGCAAGTTGATTGAATAATAAAAGTTAGAGATACGTCTCATGGGCCCATGGCGTCTCAGAGATCTAGATGTGTCAGTAAATGTTTTTAATATTTCATACTCTAACCTTTACCTTTATGCGTTTCCTCCATTTGTTATAATTTTAAATTGTTAAGTAAAATTATTTCCATACTGATCTATCCAGCCATTGTAGCTATTGCTTATTACATTTTGGTGTCAGAAATGTGTGTTTGTGTTAACGTTTATGTTTAAGGTACACAGGTATGAATTTATCAAATGATTGCAGTCGCCTCTCCGTGTGCAACTCAATTTCTCCGGTGGCGTGAGTCTTACCCGCGAGGCGATGATTCAGAGAAGTATTCTAGATTTACCTTTGGATATCGTTATGAGCTCCCGGTCAGAGAACACTAATTATATACAACATAATGAAGGGTGCTACAAAAAGTGCTTCATTTATTGTAATGAGAGTAATTTGAATATGTAGTATGAAGTATCAATCCCATCATATGATAGCTTTTTTAACTTTTATTTTTACTTATTATTTGAATATACCTATATTCAGGGTACAATATGAAACATTTTCATATCGGTCAGCTATAGTGTTGATTAATAATGATTAATATTATTGTTGATTAATAAAAACCAGCAGCTAGAACACAAAATCTAACGATTTTAGCTTAGCTGTTGGCAAAATCCATTTGTATATGTAATGATATTTTTCTATAAATAAATGATATTTGATTTGATTTGAAAAATAATAAAAAAAAAAAAAAAAAAAATAATAATAATTCGGAGAATGAAGATGCTAAAAGATTTTTTAAGTGTGTTCTAGACCTTCGCCACCAAAGTAAGACGAGGCTGATTAATTATTTATCGTTGGTCTTAAGTTATGTAGCTAACTTTTTAATCCTAAATCTTGAAACAATGTCAATAAAAAATAAATTGTTACGGTTTTGGCACTCGTTACTGTACAAAGAGTGCAAACATTTTAAATGTAAAGTTTAGAAAATCAGTGTCAAAATTAAAATCCCAGATTTTATTAAATCTACCAAACCTTGTTATTCATTCCGTTTTTAAAAAAAAGAGAAATAAGATATTTTATCCTCAAAAAATATGCTTAAAATTACTAAATTACTTTGAGAAAATACAGAATTAATTATTATTTATTAATTTTTCTAAATTAGTTGGTTCACAAACTTTGTCACGTAAGATAAAGAATACCTGGAACCAAAGCGGAATTTTATTGATACTTCCAAATTCTGCTCATAGCACCCGACATGTTGCCACATCGGCTGCAGGAAGGTGTTTCAATAGATAAAATTATGAAAACTGAAGGTTGGAGCTCATGTTCCCATTCCCATGCTTACTTTCTAAACCAAGTAATAGTGTTCTGTGTTCTAAACGGCCTATTATTGCCCAAAATAAATGTTTTACCGGGGCACTAAGAATGATTCCATAAGAAAATAAATTGTGTTATTTAATTCAAATAACGAGTCTTTGTTTTCAAATAGAGGAATATTTATGGTTTTGTTATAATAATGATAAATGATTTACAACATTAAAATACTTAAAAAAAAAAAAAAAAAAATCTATTAAACTCATATTTTACGAATCGTATCTCTAAAAGTCTACCTAGTATAAATAATCTCGAGTACGAAGCCAATGAAGTATAATTAATGATTAAACGAACTTACCTGTAAGTGAAGTTCTATCATAATTATACGAAGGCTTCGTACGAAGAGATTATAACCCTCCCACCCTCACGTTATGCGTTTACCCTTAATCGTAAAATATGAGGCGGAGGGTTAGCTAAACTCTAAACTAAATGAGTAAGGACGCTATGCGGGAGCAAGTAGTTATATCAACCTACCCTATTTTTAAAAAATATATATAAATCTCAATAAAGTGAACGGTGACCACTAGCCATTGCGTACTACCTAGTATAAATAATCTCTTCGTACGAAGCCTTCGTATAATTATGATAGAACTTCACTTACAGGTAAGTTCGTTTAATCATTAATTATTTTCATGTTCAAAATCTATTCAAAACTACTCAATGTGCTTAGGTAGCCTGTAGGTAGCTAGTGCATTTCACTCATTGTTACTGAAACAAACTTAGCTTTTAGATTCTCAAAGAGAGTGAAATAATACTTCAGCTTATAAAATGCTTTTAGAATCCAAATCGAGTGAGTGAAATAATGTATAAATTATAATGCAGTTGATGTGTTCTTCGTTGGTTCCCACAATATTCATTAAAATCACAATAGTTTAATTTAAACTATGTATTTACTTTTATTACTAAGGCAAATGTTGGAAATTGTGTAATTTAGATTATGATGAAGAAAGAGAGAAGACTGGTTCACTTTTTATTTTACTCTTATCTACGTATCGAAACAACCTTCCAAACTCCAAAAAAGTAAAGAACTCTTTAATAATTTTAATAATAATACTTTTCTATGTAGGTATATCTTTATTTCATATATTAATTATTCATTTAATTATATCATAAACTTCCCTCATTCGGGCCCTAGCAGAATACCAGCGCTGTGGTTACTTATTTGTATCCAAAGCATTGAGCTGAGCTAGGACCCTTTCATTGGCATGATACATAGTAGATACTAGTTAAATTATATTTAGTAGGTAAGTAAGTGTACCTAAGTGTATCATTTTTGTATGTCAACGAATAAACGATATTCTACTCTATTCTATCGTAAACAATAATACGATACTTAGGTATTCATAGAAAACATAAACCATATACAGAGCCTGTTTACAGAGAACTAAACTTCGCTATTATTGTATCGGGTCAGCTCATTCTACAGTTAGTGTAATTGAAATATGACCTACTCCACAGTTTAACAGAACTTGTACTAAATTATTAATAGAGATGTACGTTGTTACGATGTGGCTTTCGTGATACGTGTAGGCTTTTAAGCATAGACTATTTCATTAATGTAGCCTCTAATAAATATGATGGAAAATACGTTGTACGGAGAATCTAAGTATGTGCCTAATCTAATTTATATTAAAACAGAAATAGAGATCAGTACTTCAAAGCCAGGCCCTATGTGCAGATGTTAATATTTTACAGAAATATCGTAATTAAAGATATGAAAGCAATTATTAAATTAAACATTTAAAAGTTACGTGTAACCATGTACCTACTCTATAACGTACTCGTATTGGCAGATCTATTAGCGCGTAATAAGGCAATAACCGATGCCAATAATTTTCATCGAGCGCTCGTTTGTCAACATCACCTATAAATAGAACGATCCAAATGCGATTCAGTCGTACAGTTTTTTTTGTTTAAATATTAGCCAGACTAGACATGACAAATATTCCCCTTTCCCCTCCAAAGAAGTGTAAAGCTTGTGATAAAAGTAGTAATAGTGTGTATGTATTAATACTTTTCGGTTTTCAGTCATAAGCATAGATTTAGTATTGGTTATTGCTACGCTCGTCGTAGGCGCGTGGCGTAGCGACTACCAGTCCTAAATCTCTGATTTTATAGGCATATTTTCATAAAATTAAATACAGCACTTAACATAAACATGTTAACAAAAATTTTACGTTTTACATAAAACCTGTAATAAATACAGGCTATTCATTTAACGTATAGTAACAAAAATTACGTCCGAGTTTTCATAGACTGGATAAAAATCTCTGAAAGACAAAAATGAAATTCTTGGCTTTATGTACGAGTACTATACGTGTTATAGCGGTGTTAGCTTTGTGGCTAATATTTCCTTCTTTTGCTAGTACGAACTCCGACCAAGTTTAGTAACGAATTCTATATTATTTTCAGTATCAAAATATTCTATTTAGTTAAGGTATTTTTTATCCAAATACTAGCTAAAAGTAAGGATTATAATTTTTAAATTTATGTATGCATTTTACATTATGTTCCACCCTGGCGTCTAAACTACTAAGCCGATTTTTATGAATAAGGCATGTCTTATTATACTTTGGGTGACAGGCTACATTTTTTACGAAAAAAATCAATATGACTTGACGGATGTTAAATCCAACTTTCCCCTGTCTAACTACCTTATGTGGTTATTAGAGAGGGGAATACCGGGAGGGGAGGTGGTGGTGTCCAGGATGCCTTTGTGATAATCACTTAACAGCAGGTGGCCCGCCTGCTCGTTTGCTCGCTAAACATAAAAAAAAGACGTGTGGCACTCGGGGACTGCCGCGGTAAAGCTATTGCATTGCATTAGCGGTGAGCCGCTAGATGGCGTTGATAAAAAATGCGCCATCTAGCGGCTCACCGTAGAGGAGTCCCGTGTCAGGTTATTTTCGCTACGGAATTTCTGGATTCGGTCTCCACGCTGGCCCGCGATAGAAGCTATGCAATAGCTTAAAAGTTCGGTTACAGTTTAAAAACTTTTTTCTTGTAATATCAAAGGTCAGGAAAAAGTTCTGTACTGAGTACTGACCTTTGTGTGTGACAATAGAAATAACACTAGAGTAATTACCTATCTGTACAGGTTTAACCTTTAAGTCTGACCTGACGAGTTCATCGACTTGTGAATCCCAACAGTATTGTACCGAATATTATTAGCACCTTATTTATTCGTAAGCTGGGTACCCATAACAATGTCATGCTTGCGAATTCCCTAAACTGGTTATTACAGAGGCTTTTTATTTTGTATTTTTTTTTTTGTAAAAATATAACAAGCATGACTCACATTTGAACAGTGACAGCCTAGTTTGATTAGGACTGCGGTCGCCTATTTAAGGGGTCACGGGTTCGATCCCGACCTCTGACTTTTCAGCATTGTGTTTGTCTAAGCTATATGCTTCAAAGGCGATGGAGAACTGAGAGTTCTTCATAATGTTCTTCAAGGTGGGTGAAGTCTGTCATTTGCATTGGGCCATCGTGTGGATTGTGGTCTATCCTTCTCTGATCCTGACCTGCGATCAGCAATGACTTGTTGATGAGTTGCAAACGATGATGTCATAAATTTTTTATAATAAATTTTATTGCAACTCTTTGCCTTAAAATATGCTAAAAATCTGGAACAAATTTAAAACATACGTACACATTTTCATTACCAAAATTAAAAAAAAAAAACGACGGTAAATAATAAAGCAGGACATTGAAAACAAACAGCGGTTTATTTTCATACTTTGCGCCGCCGTAAAGTTTTGTGCAAGTCAGTCCCGATCCCCGGGGAGACATTACAATAAAACTGTATGAGAATAAAACAGACGTCAATCTGTCGGTCCGTACGACTGTCGTTCACGCTTTTACGACGAGAGCGGCGCGCTGTCATTATCGGCCCGCGAAATAGTCATTTTTACGACATAACGCAAGAGTTACGTGCGATACTATGGCTATACGTCACCTTTTCGTCAGCAGGGATATTCAATATTTAACTCACTTCGAAAGCAAATTTACTTCATCTTTGTTTGCGAATTGCAAAGAACGTTGCATACAAGTATGCAATGCTCTTTGATTAGGACAAAGAGCTGGGCGCGTCGTCGTGGATTGAACTATTTATATCTACTCCTCCTCTTAGAGAAAGATCTTAGTACACAAGGCTAATCAAAAACAAATTTTTAGACTTCACAAACTTTTATATAGAACTCTCAGGCGTACAGTTTTCCTCACGCTGTTATCCTTCCAACCCTGGTAGCATGGGCGGGAGAAATTTTATCCCTGGGAAAAGGATAAAACGTTTATCCCCTCGCTTAGCTTTATCCACCCATCGAGCATGGGCACAGCGGTGGAAATAACACTCAGTGGATATACTTAAAGAAATATACATAACATCGCTTTCTCCTCTATCGCCATGCTTTAGCATAGGGAAAAGATAATTTTATCCCCTGTCAGTGGATTAAATCGGGGGATATAACTTTTATCTCCTGCCCATGCTACCAGTGTTTTGGAGCATGTGTTGGTTAATATGGGGAGACTAAATTATTATTTTACAAACTCACTCATAAAAAGCACACGTGCACACTTTTAATAGCCACATTATAACATCTTTTATCACAGCCGCTTAACACTTCAGAGATCATAATCGGTCACGTTCTAATGACTGGCGAACTTCCAGCGCTGTTTTTATATTTCCTCCATGTCCCGAAGGAAATTCAACTGATTTATCTCCATTCGAGCAAAGTCGTTTCGTATTTTGAACTCTTGAGAATAGACGTTTATTTGTTATTCTTATTTACTACAAAAAAACCTAAGTACCACACAGCAATGATTACAGGTTCGTTCAACTCACGAGGGCGCGTGAGCTTTACTTGTGGTTACGTCGTGTATATGCACATTGCGTGTGTGCATGCCTGTCAGGAGCTAGGTGGGAGCGGTCAGGCGCGAGCAAGCTCTCGCTCCCACTTATATAGATACGACACACACACAACCATGAGCCACGCGCCCTCGCGAGTTGCAAGAACTATAGTTAGCTAGTGGTCGCACGGATAGCATTGTCTAAAAATAATTGGCATCAATGTGATGATCGCAATCTCCTCTCACAATCGAGTACTTTGCTTCTGAATGTTGCTGTCCCTTCTTATTCTGAAAGAAAACCTGCCCACTAATGGGTGGGCGATGGGTTAAGAGGCTGAGAATGATAGATTCTAATAGACCCTTCAGTAAGTTGCAATGTGGGCCCACCTCGAGACTGCTCTAGAGTGCATTGAAAATTATGGCGCAGAATCGACTCATATTCTCACTCACAGATACCTACCTACTGATCGTCATTAGCAAAAAAATCAACGGCTTACTACTGAGCGTAAGTCTCCTGTCAGAGAAGGAATAAGGGTCATATCTATCAAACTGGGCCAATGCAAATTGGCAGACTTCACTCCAATTTGAGAAGAACTCCAGGCGTGCAGATAAATGGATAGAAAATTCTTTATTGCTACTTACAAAAGATGATATGCAGGCATGACATATGGTGCGGGTTTTCTCACGATGTTTTTCTTCATGGTTAAAGCATATTAAAGCGTACTAAGGCATATTAAAGCGTTAAAGCACCGTTATATTTAATTACTACTCCCGGGACCCTCCGCGCAGTCTATACACTAGGCTATCGTATTATTCTCATTATTGTATGTTAATTATCGTTGCCAAGCAACCGCTGAACACACCCGAGATCATTATCAGTCACGTACTAATGACTGGCGAAATTCCAGCGGTATTTTTATATTTCCTCTTTCTCCCGGAGAAAAATCAACTGATTTATCACGCGGCGAACCAAGACGTTCCGTGCTTCAAACTCCCGGGGGAGTTGACGTTTATTTGCTATTCTAGTAGTTTACGGGCTTAATTAAGTATTTTATATACGCCACTCTGTTATTTCTCTCGATGGGATGGAATTGAATAGATCAAACAAATTAATTTATTGAACGGGGCTGTGCTAACATAATTATTATGAGTAACTAGCTGTTCGGCTGCCCCATTTCAAAACCTATTAAGTGTTTGTGACAAAATTTTACAGGAGACCAAAAAAATATGTTTTGTGATAGATGGCTTAGGGAAGTAATAAATACACAAATAAAAGCTTTCAAAGTAGTTTATGAAACATTAATTCATCAACAGGTACTGAAGAGTTCAAATTCAAATTCAAAATTTATTTATTTCATGTAGGCTAACTTGTAGCTCTTATGACACGTCATAAATCTACCACCGGTTCGGAATGCAGATTCTGCTGAGAAGAGTTGGTAAGAAACTCAACAGTTACTTTTTTCAAAAAAATTTTTTTTTACAAAGCTATGCTATGTATACAGTGCTTCCACAATAAAGCTTCAAAAATGCAAAAATGCATACGTAGGTACACCAATTCAACGCATGTCAAGATAGGCAGTCAAAGCAGACCCATTCCCGTTGGTGGAACCCGTTCACGAGCATGACGCATGATCCAGCCATTGCTTCGCTCAACCATATTTGAGGGAACGTATCAACGTTCGGGAACGTTCAGAAGGGCTACCACAAATATGTTTTTTTGGTCTCCTGTAAATATTATCAATTACCTACACTTATTAGGTTTTGAAATGGGGCAGCCGTGATGCCCGCGACATCGTACGCGCGGATTTTGCACCTGTTTTAGATTCCCGTAGGAACTCTTTTCAGGATTAAAATGTAGGCTATGTACTAATGCTGGGTATGAGCTATCTCCATTCCAAATTTCAGCCAAATTGGTTCATTCGTTGTGGCGTCACAGAATCACATCACATCACACTTCACACTATCACATCACACTTCACACTTCACACTAATATTATAAAGCCGAAAGTTTGTATGTGTGTGTGTATGTTTGTTACTCTTTCACGCAAAAACTACTGGACCGATTTGGCTGAAATTTAAAATGGAAATAGATTATACCTTGGATTAAAACATAGGCTACATTTTATCCCGGAAAATCAAAGAGTTCCCGCGGGATTTTAAAAAACTAAATTCACGCGGACGAAGTCGCGGGCATCAGCTAGTATCTAATAGTTACCTAAGGTGGATTAAAATGTAGGCTATGTACTTACTAATGCTGGGCATGAGCTATCTCCATTCCAAATTTCAGCCAAATTGGTTCATTCGTTATGGCGTCACAGATCACATCACATCACACTTCACATCACACTAATATTATAAAGGCGAAAGTTTGTATGTGTGTGTGTGTGTGTGTGTGTGTGTGTATGTTTGTTACTCCTTTACGCCACAACGCATGAACCGATTTGGCTGAAACTTGGAATGGAGACAGCTCATTCCCAGGATTAAAACATAGGCTACTTTTTATCCCGGAAAATTAAAGAGTTCCCGCGGGAATCACAAAACCTTTATCCACGCGAACGAAGTCGCGGGCATCAACTAGTATCTAATAGTTACCTAATCCATCCTCACAAACTTTCGCATTTATAATATTAGTAGAATCACAGTCATGTTATTAATGCGAAAGTGTTTATGTTTGTTGGTTTGTCCTTCAATCAAACAGTAACGGAGTAATGGTTGGACTCGATTTTTATGTCGTAGGGTATGTTTATCCCGGGAAAACAAAGGATTTTCCAAGAGCTTCGTGTTGAAAAATTCATGGGCAAAATGTTGTAAGTAAAATTGAATGAAAAATAACTGCCTCAGTTGTGTGTTGTAAGTCTTGTGTTTGTGTTCCGTGACGCGCCATAAGGAAAAGTAATGGGTTGTTACTGTTATGGGTGCCAGAGACAACACTCAACGATGAGCGTCGTCTCTGTCACTTATTCTGTTGTGAGGTCTTGCCGCTTCATGAGACAGAAACGAGGCTCTACGAAACCGAAAATAATAATAATATATGTGTACCTAATACGTGTAATTAGTTACATACCTATCTATTTATTGATATTTATTGATACGAGGGGTAGAATGTGGATTATGCCTATTTTAATCTAATTTAATGTAAAAGGGTAAAGATGGAAAGAGTTTTTTTTTAAAGAGTATTAGCCAAGCTGAATTTGACTTATATTCTCCTCTCCCCTCCAAATAATTGAAAAGGTTTTGCTAGGAATGGGTACGACAATATTGCAACGTGTGAGGCTCGAACCTGCTACCTTTCAGTTTTCAGTCCGCACCTTTAACCGTTGGGCTATTGATGCTTTAAAATTGTGGTTATCCATAAAATGTATAAACCGATTTTAAAAAATAAAGTAATTTTTTACAAAGAAAGCTTATAAAGGTTTCATATTAATATAAATCTTGCTGTCCAAAATTGCTTAGCAAAAATTTCCAGAAAAATACATAATATTTTTTGAAAGTGAAAACTAAAAGGCAAACATTTTACTCCCAGTACCTGTATAATTTACCAAAGAAATATTAAATGGTTTTGTGGAAACCCAAGGAAAGCCTTCACGCAATTTCCTTTTCAAACAGAAGATGAAAGGTATAAAACATTAATCTTATTAAATAGAAATGAGAAACCGACACAGATAAAAGTCTATTTTGTGCGTTAAAATACAATGCCATAGTAAAATTTTATTATCTAGTTTTATAGCAAAAAATAAGTACAAATGCTTATTTCAATCCGGTCGAATATTTTTAACTAAATATATTTATTTTTAATTTTTTTTTTTTGCCGTGATAGAGGCTAAGGCTTGGTAACAGCGAACTCTGGCGTGAGCTGTAAACGATCGATTCTGTGAAATTTTGCACTTGAAACCTATAGCGACTGAAGCTGTAGACCCCTATGTTAGATGGACAGACGTAGGTACAGATAGACGTACAGATAGACTGCGTTTGGCACCTTTTGAGCATGTAATTCTAAAAATAGAAGCATTACAACGAATTCTATGCATAAGGAATCTTTCAACCAACTCGTATAATGTAATGTTTTATTGTTGTAACAAGCGATTTATTTTAACGTGTCCCGCGGGAACACTGACTTTCAGGAAAGTTTATACGAGCGAAGGTCCGAAAATAAACTTGCTCTGAGTCTTTGTTCCAACTTCCAATATGAGGTACGTTTTTACTCGTACATTGTTTCTCTGTTTCGACTAAAGACTCGTCTAGAATCCAGACTAGCTCCAGATAATACGTTAGATGGTGTTAAACACGACTTTACGATAATTTTTTATTAAAGGGCAAACGCATTTTTTATTTTTATTTAGCACTATGTTATAACAAGGGAATATTAGGACACATACAAGTTTTAAAAGTCATGTTGTATTTGTCAGGGGCAAAAATTTCAATCGCTTACTTATAGTTCTTGCAACTCACGAGGGCGCATGGCTAATGGTTGTGTATGTATCGTATCTGTATAGGTGTGAGCGAGAGCTTGCTCGCGCCTGACTGCTCCCACCTAACCTCCTGACAGACACGCACACTTACGCAATGCGCATGTACACGACGTAACCACAAGTAAAGCGCCCGTAACTTCGTGAGATAAACGTACAATACAACTAAAAGTATACAGTGTACAATGTACACTCCAGTGACAAATGGTGATACATTGGCTTCCGTTACGCATCATTTAGGTACACAACCCTAAAACCTGTAAACATTTTAAAGATTTCTTCAAATCTAATAGCCGTTCGAACTCTACCCGACCAAACACGAAATAGAAAATACGATTTCCTTTCGGAATGTAGGTCATAAAAATAGAGTGTAACTGCTATGCTAGTACATATCCGCGTACTCGGCTCGGAAATCAAATGCATCGATACGAAGAAGACCCGTTATTCTATTTCCGTTGCGATTTGATCGTTTCACTAGGTGTATTTCATGATTGAGAAGAGAGTGTTTGGATCTACTTTTGTAACGCTATCTCCGCGTCGTAATTTTCATAGCGGAGGGTCTTTACCTCTTCCATTATTTTTAACCAACTTCCAAAAAAGGACGAGGTTCTCAATTCGTCGGAAACCATCTTTATTTTTTATGTATGTTCCCCGATTACTCGAAGACGCCTGGACCGATTTGGAAAATTCTTTTTTTTTTGAAAGGTTATACTTCCCAGGTGGTCTCATTGTCATTAGTTCAGGATCTAATGATGGGATCCTGGAGACATCGAGGGAACTCTTCAAATTTTATAGGCACAATTGCTATACTTTGTAGTGTCGTTTGAAGTATGTTTTGTAAAAAGATTTTTGACGTTTATACTTGTTATTAAATCCATGCTGGACTTGACTTATTCCCTCTCCCCTCTAAATAAACGTAAAGCTTATGTTAGGAGTGTAAGGCGGGTGGGAATTGAACCGTCAACCTTTAAAAGTTTGCAATCTGCTTCTATAACCGTTGGGCTATTGATGCTTATTGTTATTGCTATTAATCTCTGTGGATCATCCTCATAGCTGAGGGTTATGATCATTAATTTCGTAATGATCTACCCTCGTTATTGAGGAATGCAGCGTGGATAGAAGCACTGAGTGGAGTTCTGAAAATATTTCAATTTGAAGAATTTACTTTTAAGGGTGGGAGATTACGGAATAAATCCCTTTATTAAATTCCACGCGTTTCAAGTCGGATTAAAAAAATTTGAATTATACTGTAGCCGGTAAACAGAAGATCTTTTGGAATTCAAAGTAATTCCAAAGTAAAGTGGCGACCCCGCACCGGGAAGCGCAGTTTTGGCAGATCCCCCATTAGGTGGACCGACGACATCAAACGAGTCGCAAGGAGCCGCTGGATTCAGGCGGCGCAAGACCGAGACCTGTGGAGGTCCATGCAAGAGACCTATGTCCAGCTGTGGACGTTTATAGGTTGATAAAGAAGAAGAAACGTAAAGAAAGTGTAACCAACCATTTACCGATAGTTTAATCTAATATTTGCAGTTAAACAGTTAACAGGGAAAGTTCTGAAAATTTATTTAAGTTGAGTTGGAATCGTCTCAAATGTTTTTCTAAACTTATCCCGTGAAAACTTTTAAAACATCGAAGCGAAACAAAAAATATTAGCACACGGATAATATAATTTATATCTCCTTACTGGAACCTATTACTTTCTTTTTACTTTTAGAATAGAGAGAGAAAAGTTCATGACACGTCTGTTGAACACAGAGGAATTCATGCTTAATATCTATTAGTAAAAGTTTTGAAAGCTCCACAAACGAAGGTGCTATGTACGTACTATAGGAATAAAACTTATTTACGTTTAACATTCGCAGTTAAAATAGCGCTAATTTTGTTGTAAATGAAAACTAAACTGACTGGCTGACAGCTTTAAATGTAATGCTATCATTGTAAACGGATTAGACCTGTCAGTTTAATTTAGTTAAGAGTTTTTTAAAAGGAATTCCTTTTAAAAGTTTAAAATTTCTTTCAAAAAAAGGGTCACGGCAGTGAAACTCATTGGGGACTACCTAGCAACACAGGTGATGTTATAGTGCACAAGCAAGTGCGCTAACACAAGTAGGTATACTCTTTATAAATAATCCTATATCTAAAGTTTGTGAGGATGGATGGATGCATGGATTTTTGTTACTCCTTTTTTTATATTTTTAGCGAGCAAACGAGCAGGCGGGTCACCTGATGTTAAGTGATTACCGCCGCCCATGAACACTTGTAGCACCGGAGGCACCACCAACGCGTTGCCGGCCTTTCAGGAATTTGTTGGTCCGCCCCTTGAATAGAATAGAATAGAAATATTTTTTATTCAAATAAACTTTTACAAGCACTTTTGAATCGTCAATGAATCTACCACTGGTTCGGAATGCCTTTCCTGCCGAGAAGAGCCAGCAAGAAACTCGGCGGTTGCTCTTTTCAAAAAAAATAAAAATTTTACAATAGTTAATGAAACTATGCTATGTATACAGTGCTTCCACGATGAATTTTCCTGAGTACAATACAAGTAAAAATAAATACAATACAAATACAAATAAATACAATCCAATACATGTCAAAACAGGCAGGCAAAAGCAGACCCATTCCCGTTGGTGGCACCCGTTCACGAGCATGACGCATGATCCAGCCATTGCTTCGCTCAACCAATAACCCCATGTTGTAATTCAAGCCACAACAAATAAACGTATCTGGCTCTTTGGAATATATATAGCTCATATTCAGAATTGGCACATAGGCTATTATACTATTTTATTTCGGAAAATTAAAGAGTTCTCGCGGGATTTAAAAAACCTTAATCCACGCGAACGAAGTCGCGGGCAACGTCTCTTTACCCTATATGTTTGATCGTAGCGAATGAACTACTAAGCCGATTTTGATGAATAATTAGGTGCCTGTCGATTCGTTATAATAGTTTGGATGACAAAATAAAATCAATAGGTATGACGTATGTTACATCCAATTTTCCGTAGTCGAGTTGCAGTTTCTAAACTTCTTGTTTTTTTGTTAGTTGAAAATTATTTCTAAGCGTGCGAAACAGGGGCGTGTCAGGTAGTTTACCAAAAATTTCGTGCTAGGGTAGTAAAAATAAAATAATTAAGTATTCTAGTTTTGAATCTAGACTAAGCCTTGGGCTAGATTCAAACCTAGGAAAAAGGTAAGAAGGTTGGCTTTCTATAGGTAGGTATCACAGAATTCTTAATGAGGCGCCAATACAAATGGCATCTGCGGTCTTTGACTCCGAGTCAGCGATATATTTACACATACTCGTATAAAAAATGTTCACTCATTCCCACTAGTTGAACTAGTGGAACTTTTTTCCCAACAGTCCTGCGTCTAAATCCTTTTAACATTTGAACTCCTGGGACAAAATGGTTGAACTAAGTACCTTGACCTACGTGCGTGCGTACGTGCGTGTGCGTGTGCGTGTGCGTGTGCGTGTGTGTGTGTGTGTGTGTGTGTGTGTGTGTGTGTGTGTTGTGTGTGTGTGCGAAAGCGACTTTGTTTTATACTATGTAGTGATAGTGATTAGTGTGATAGTGTGATTCTTTTCATGAATTGTTGCGTGCCGAAATAACATGTGTTTGGTGTCTCCTTTAATAACCTCATTTAAAAAAGCATATATATGTGATATTACATCAGATAGTAATGTAATATAGAATTAAGTATAACTCGTAATTAGGTGTTTATCTTATATGCCTTCTTGAATGTGGTCAGTAAGTACCTACTTAAATAGAATATGGAGATAAAATGTAATTTAATTTTTATAGAAAACTCCGTAGAGGTAAATTTCACATTAAAATAAATATTAAAATTGTTCCTTATGAGAAATTTTAGTTTCATAATTTTTTTTATTGCAAGATAGGCTTGTGCTTGACGACCAAATTATGCATGAACATGATAGAGAGCATTGATGTGGTCTAGATTGGAGCGCGCTTGCCTAGAAGTTGCCTGTTGCACTCTTGCTTTGATATTATTCAAGTTATATGTAGCAAGAAGTGTGGACCCCCACATCTTATCAGTTTGTTTCCACACGTTGAACGAAGGCGTTTCATGAAGTCTGGTTGTTACCTACCGCTATAATTTTTAAAGTATAAAGGTGAAGTTTTATTAGTTCCACTCAGTTGAGCACAATAACAGCACAACGCGAACGATAGAATACGAAATATCAACCAGAATCACGATAATAAACTTATGCCTGAAACACAGTTACCATAATCCAATTTCCCTAAATACTCCAACCTTACCTTGAACTTTTGGCTCGTAAAATTCATGACAACGTTCCGACGTACGAATAATACTTTTGAGCTATAGCAAAAGTTTGGTATAATACGGTTAGGTCATTAGGTCTAAAGGTCTAAAGTTGTAGCGAAACATTCTTTTTTTTATTTCCATTGCTAATTGTCTGGGAATTCTTTAACAGAAGCATAAAATGCCGTTCAGATTACACTATTATAAATAGCAAATAGTATATTATATAGCATAACATTAATACTCAGCATTCTTTTGTATGCACACAAATAAACTTTGTATTGCTACGCTTATGTTTTGATACAATGTACTAGGTACAACTATTACGTATACCTCAGCAGAATCAATATTCTGACAAATAAACGACAATTCGTTCGAACTGATAATACCTAACCGTTGTTCCTATAGACTGAGGTGATGGTAATCATTTTAAAAACTTTTAAAATGGCTAGACCTTAGATTTAGGGCTAGACCGTGAATGCATAAAAAAATACTTTTTGAAAAGTTAAGTACCAACTCAAATGAGTCACGTCGTAATCACCTTAACTCAGACGGACGGCTCTTGCCTCTACTAACTCTAGTAGAGTCTTAGGCTGAAATCTATAGACCGCACTCTCGCTCAGCTCAGACTAAAGGCAGAGTTAAAACGAGATAGATATATGTCAGAGCATACTTGTGCCTCGTTTTAACCTCTATCTTGTGTCTGAGCTGAGTGAGAGTACGCTCTGTAGATAGACGTTCAACATTAGTCAATGTCAATGGTAATCTGTAAAATAGTAAATTGACTGATGTATATTATATTCGTCAGAATATAATATAGTTACAAATAATATAGATTAGGTACAGACAAGACTCTTAAGTAAGCGAAGAGAGAGCACTTTAGCCTTTTACGACTGGTCAGACACACTAACTACGAGCTAATAGTGTACTCTGTGGATCACAGTCGTTAAGTGAAGGCCTTGACTGCTATTACTTATCGACACCGCTTCAACACAGAGACAATACATTGTCATAATAAAATTAAGTCTATGAAACGACCCGTGTGGTTTGACCAAGAATATGGTCTTTTAAAGACAGTATAAAATACGAATGGTGCAATTTGGTGTGTGATTTTGTTTTTGAAATCCCGCGGGAACTCTTTAATTTTCCGAAATAAAAAGAATGAATGAATGAATGAATATACTTTTATTGTACACCACACATAATGTAAGAATATACACAATGAGCTTAATAAATAGCATACACAGAAATACATACATAATAGCATACAAAGAAGCTCACTCATCCAGGTCCTCAACTATGCCCATGCAAAAAATCACGTCGATCCGTAACTCTGTTGCAGCGTTATCGAAGAACAAACCAACAAACAAACACACTTTCGCATTACAGTAAGGATAATATTAGTACTCGTAAGAATGATTAAACTTCTGTTTAACAATGGATAAGTCATGTCGGAGCTTCAGCGATTTAGCTATATTTATTTCCCTACGGAGGTCTGCTACGAGTACAAACTTTTGCTCGGATACAAACCTCAATGCAAGTCGTGGCATAGTGTTTTGTACCTACCTACCACAGTTGTCAAACTAAATTCAAACTCTCTTAATGCTTCTGTTCACTTAAAACTCTATGATATAGTCTAATATGTATAAAAAGAAGTGGATATGTTACAACATGACATGTATATTATTATAATTTTAGCAGAGTTGTTCAATAATTGTTCACATCACAAATTGACATCATATAATTAATAATTTTTCTTTTTCTTTTTAATTTTTATTTTAAATTTCTACTAACTAATTTTTTTAATTTTAATTTTTTATATACCTTGTACCCATATTCGAGCAAATAAAAATATCTTTATCTTCATCTTTATCTTGCGAAGCGCGTAATGGCAGATATTTGTCGTAATTTGTCATATCGTTTAACAATTATAAGTACTCTATTATACTCTTCGTCGTTCAGAACAATTTTTTCGCTTGTTTTGTGAACATATAACCCATCCCCAGTAGAATATCATAGTAAAAACTCTCATTTTTCTCCACTTAAGAGTACACAATTAGTTAAACTATTATCCTTTGCTACGAGAATATTTCTCTATGACAATGCAACGTCTGAAGTGAGATTTCAACATCCATCAGGGGATTCGAGTTATCTCATGCAAAATACGAGATGTAATAAAACGACGCGTCTTTGCAATAAGGATTGATTGGACATTTACTAGAGATTGCAAAGTTTATTCGTTTCAAAGTAGAAGACTTGCTATATAAATTCATGAATAATGCAGAATTATTTTATTTAATTTATTTTATTTAATTTTGGAAGATTGCTTTTTTCTTGTTCATTGTTTACTCGGATTCGTTCATACTAGTATATTATTTATATTTCACCCTGTTTTATTTGTAACCTTTACCATTTTTCCGTTACGTATTTCATTTGTAAGAAACTTTTCCATTTTTAAAACGTTCAAAGATTTAAAAAAAAGCAGATGTAGTGGACGTACTTTATTTAGTAACTAGGTTTTCTCCCAGTCTTCGGCCGCGTGGACTGCATGACTGACTGACTGACTAATCTATCAACGCAAAGCTCAAAGCACTGAAAGCATCAGGCTGTTTGGCATACAGATAGCTATTATGACGTAGACATCCGGTAAGAAAGGATTTTTGAAAATTCAACTTCTAAGGGAATAAAATAGGGATTTGAAAAATCGAACTTAACGCGGCCAAAAGCTAGTTTAATTTAATTTAATATAAAATACAAAAACAATCTTAATTACACTTTAGGCTGACTGTAGGTAATTTTAATAGGTATACTTACTTAATATTAAAATTATTATGACATCAGACATGTCTATGGCGGCCATAAACGTTTTTGATACAACATACTTACACCATGTAGATAGGTCATCGGACACGCGTGTCCTTCAATGTCTTTAGTAAAAAAACAGAGCAATTTGTCGGAATCGATACAGTCGATAAATAATTGAACGAATCGAAAACTATGAGCGTAACTTGAGTTTACTTGGTTTTGAAAGCTTTTTTCGGTTGTAGTTTAGTGCTGACGATAGGCAACTCACGACGTTTTCCTCCACTGTGAAAGCCCGTGATGTTTTAATTATGCCCGCAACTTCGTCCGCATAGTTTAAAGGTCGTAGCCGATTTACTCGACTCCGCTCCCACCCAACCAAAGTATGAGCATTCAAATATGGACTTAATATCGTGCTCTGGAGGTGCACTTTACAGTAACAACACAAAATAGAAAACAACGCGCGGTACCGTTACCGTACCGTGGTGTTGTTATTGTAAAGTGCACCTCCAGAGCACGATATTAAGTCCATATTTCAATGCTCATACTTTGGTTGGGTGGGAGCGGAGTCGTGTAAATCGGCTACGACCTTAAGGTTTTCGATTCCCGCGGGAACTCTTCAATTTTCCGGGATAAAATTTATATAGCCTAAGTGTTAACCCTGGGTGTGAGCTATCTTACTAGCTTTGTGTATCCTACCTACCTAGGTACATGTAAGTGGCGTGTCACACAGTATAAGAATTTATATAGATATAGTTTCTTTAGCATAGTTTTGTGAACTCGCTGTTGGCGTACCTACCTAATAAATAAATAAATCTTCATTACAAACAGCCGAGAGATAGATTATAGTCTGGAAACACACATAGGCTACTTGTTATCTCGGAAAATAAGAGAGTTCCCGCGGGAGTTAAAAACCTCAATCCACGCGAACGAAGTCGCGCGTCAACTAGTACCTAGATTAACTTTATCAAAGAAAATCGACGCTCTCAAACATGTTGATTCCCTTGTACGAGTATACCGCAGAAATGCTGTTTATTTTACTCCGACATGTGGTCGGTACGGCGCGAGTTTACAACTTTTCAAATGTTGATGTTGGATAAATACGACTACGTTCATCATGAATATTTACACGGATTGTAATCTTGAGGCGGTTTTAATACGTGGCTGTTGAATATTAAAAATATGGTTAGCGTCGTTGTTTTTGTTTTCCGATACCGTTAATATTCGTTCCGGAATTATAATGTGAACAAATAACACGTCGAGGACGAGGATATTTAATTATCTCTAGCGCAGTATTGAGTGTTGGAAGTCGTGAATTTGCTGTATTTTTTATTTATTTTAACACAAGTCACTTAGTACGAGTGTCTAAGCACTCCTTTATAAATTGAAAAATAAATAATGAAATATTAATTGAATTTATTGTAATACTAGTAATAATGAGTAAAATAACAAGTTAAAAAAATAGTAGATTGTTACACAAGGGACGTAAGTAAGCTATTACAGAACAAGATCCAATTTGGCGCCAGTGCGAGCGCAGCTCGCATAGGGCGCTAATGGATCGCGTGCACCCGAGATATTTAGTCACACGAGCGAGCGCAGCGAGCGAGGGTGAATATAGTTCGAGGGTGTAATAGCTACTTGCAACCGAGGTAAGCATTCTACTTTATATCATTCTTGCGAGGTAACTTTGGACTTATCCGGCAAAAGGTTTTGCATCATTTGTTCTGCTTCAAGCAAACAAAAATCAGGCTCTCCTCCTTTATCATCACCTGATGAAGTGCTTGACATTGTTGTAAATAACTTAAATCCCTTTACGAACAAACTTCACAAACTTTCAGATCAAATGAAATGCCGCCATTTCCATTTTTTTTTCGTAAATAGATTTCCATTTTTTTTTACGGCTCTGAGTTCCAAGGAGTTTTGCATAGTTTGAAATGTATGGAAATTAAATGCCGCCATGTTCAGTGTTTTTTTTTTTTTCAGTAAAAAGTTTTCTTACCATTTTATAAGAAAAGAGATTGTTTACCAAGGAGTTTTGCATAGCTTGAACTGTAAAGTGAACATTACAATTAAAGCATAGTGCGACGTAATGTTGCCTTGAATTGCAAACACCAACTTACAAGGAGACTTTCCACCATAGTAATCCCTAGTTACTGAGCAAGTATGATATAAAAACAATTATAGCTTTCATTGTTTTCCATAGACAAAGTATAGTCCGTCTGGTCAGGTGAGTGGCTTCGGTCGCGACCAAGCCACCTCGCAGTAGATTTTTTAAAATAAATTAGCCAAGCTCAGACAACTTAACCAATACCTTTCTATCCCCTGCAAATATGCGGAAAACCTGCGTTAGTTATACTTCGAAGTATGGCTGTAATATCCCTTAGTTGCCTGCCTCCATTTTGGACTGCATCGTCACTTACCATCAGGTGATCATCACAGACGAACGAACTGTTTTCTTTTGCATATAAAACAGATCATGAACAAATTGGAGTGTGCTTAAAGTGTTTATGTATTCTGATACATCACAATGATGCACAGTTTTCCTGTCAGTTAACATATAAAACATATTGCCAGTGCATCCATTTTGTAGACTTCTTGGTCGGTTTGAGAAAGCTACGAGTACTTTCAGTATTTAACCATACCTGGGGCTCAAGTCTGCTATTGCAATTGTAGTTCAATTGTCTATCAATGACACCCCAATTGCTACTTTTAGCAATTTTGGTAGTCTACTAATTCAATGGCGTCACAATTGTTTTCCGATGGTTTGCCACTGACACATGTAGCTTTGAATCTAGCTTAAATAAACGTTTTTAATATGTAGTTTTTTTTGAAACTCATTTCGGCAAACGCTTTTTAAGCTAATGGCAATATCGAGGTATCATTGAATTACAATCCAATTATAAAACCACCACCGACCATTGTGAATTTAGTAGACTACGAAATTTTGGACTAATGATAATTGAATTGTAATGGCATTGCGGTTCACTGACAATGACATGTAAAATAGCAGACTCGGGGCCCAGTACGTCGGTATAGGTAGGTATTAGTGAAGTCAGCCATAGAAACTACTAGGTACGTAGTAACATTTACCTACTGAATAGAAATAAAATATTCATCTCTTTACAAGACAACCACGCACTAAACGTGTGAATTACCCACATGGTTCAGCGAAATACCTACTTGTTTTGTAGAATACAGACGCTTTGCTTCTTTAGATATTGTAGGTTTATTTTATTCTTAGGATATCTTCTTATTTTCTTTGTGGCTGTACAGTCTCTGTATTTTTCTTTATGACGTCATTTTTGCTTATACATAAGATATTGTATGTAAGATGCATTTTGCTGTACATGACCTACAATCAGAATAAAAATATTTTGAATATATAACCTCTATAGTTGAAAGTGCGGACTCAAAACTGAAAGGTCGCAGGTTCGAATCCCACCCGTTGCACTATTGTCGTACCTACTCCTAGCACAAGCTTTCCGCTTATTTGGAGGGGATAGGAGGATATAAGTCAACTTTAGCGTGACTAATATTCTTATTAAAAAAAAATGGGTTCAATTTGATTCCCTAGCGTAGTGTTTTTTATACGTGGGAGTATCTGAATTCGATTCCGAGCATAGGCAATTTGGGAATCTGACGAAAAGCTTTAGTGTGGCTAGTTACGATCTTATAAGCAAAGATGTACCATGATACCACGAAGAATGCAATTAGGTGGTTTGAGCTTAGTTTGAGGTACCGTAATCTTTTCAAAGACGAGCTGCAACTCATTATTCAAGAAACACGAGCTACAATATTCAAGGCAAAGTAAAAGGCAGACGAAGGCCTGGACAAAGAAGAATATCCTGGCTTAAACACCTTCGCGAGTGGTTCAACAGGAGCTTCAGGTCCCTATTTAGAGCCGCACTAAACAAAGTTCAACTAACTACCTACTACTAGTATCTTAACTACTAATCCTTCTAAGTTATCCTGCCTATGGCGTCTCTTAGAACAGAATGGAACCGTAGTCACGAACTCACGGAGGATTGTAAGGAAGTAAGGATAGGGACAATCTTATCCTTACTTCCTCACTATACTTACCCTTACTAATATTACACATGCGAAAGTGTGTTTGTTTATTGGTTTGTCCTACAAACACGCTGCAACAGAGCTACGTCTCTACGGATCGTACGGATCGTTTTGTTTGGATATATGTAGTTGAGAACCTGGGGAGTGGAGAGTGACATAGGCTATTTTTTATTCCGAAAAGTCAAAGAGTTCCCGCGGTAATTAAAAAACTAAATCCACACAGACGAAGTCGCGAGCATCAGCTAGTTATTGAATAAAAAGGGTAGGTATAATTTACTCGTTGTTTTGCAGGCGCAATTTACAATTGGAGCGATTGTGTTATAAAAATTAATCTAAACGTAATATTCTGACCCAGATTTCACAGGATTTTGAACTCCGCAATCCATTATGCATGAATCACAAGCACATTAGGCCGAAGTAACGGTCCACCTAGGGTTAACGATCATTTATTATCAGGTAATAACTGGTATACCAGAGCTCTGTATTCTCTTAGGCATGGGATTTATGCTTACATTAACCCGTATTTAGGACCATCAATAATACTATTGTAATTTCTAATTCTCTAGTAATATACCTACTAAGTCTAGTTTCTATAATTTTCCTGGAAAAAAATCTATAAATTCAGTATTGTTTTGTTGCTTATATTTGATGAACGAGGCCTTGGAGTTTAATTGGGGAATGTACACTTGTTCGCGTATTGTGCCTTGTAACTCCTTAATTAATGAACATAAATTCAAACTGACAAAATAATATGTAAATCTATGGCCCAAAGCTAAACATGAAAATTAATATTATTTGATTTTCAGCTTTAAACCCCGTTTGAGACGATTAATTTTATTTATTTAAATTATTTTAAAAATACTCAACTCAACTTACTCAACTTTACTTATACTCAATAATAGATTCATTTATATTAGTACACTAGCGGACGCCCACGTTCTTAAATTGTTGAAATTTTTCCTGAATTTTCTTTGCTATAAACCTCACGGAGCCCGAGACCTTTCCAACGAATGCAAAACCGTGGAAATCGGTTCGTGCGTTCTGGAGTTATAGCGTCAGGAAGGAAAACCCGACTTATTTTTATATAGTAGAAGAAGATATTGATCACACTAATATTATAAAAGCACAAGTCTGCATATATGTGAGTGTGTATGTTTGTTACTCCTTCACGGCATGACGAATGAAACAATTTGGCTGGGAATAGAGATAGTTCATACCCCAAGCTATATTTTCGGAAAATTCCAACGGCAATCAAAAACCTTAATCCACGCAGACTAAGTCGCGGGCATCATCTAGTTTTGCAGTTTTAAGAAAAAAAAATTAGTTTGAGTTTCATTACACGAATTTCATGAACGTCCGAACAATCCACATTCGTTAAGCAACTCGGAAAAAGGGTTTTACGGCTTAGCGGGACATGTGCAATATATAACACGATGAAACTGGCCATGTGCGGGTTGGACTAGTTTAGAAAGGGTTCCGTATCGCCGCACGAGTAAAAACACAAACACCAACAAAATAACAATTATGATGCCATAGCAACATCAAGACCACAAAAATTTTAATAGTGTAGTGTGTATGTGTGTGTGTGTTTATGGAGTGTTTATGAACTAAAACCCAACCATTTATTATTTGAAACTTGTATGCCGTCTTTAAGATTGAGCTAAAACAAATAACGTTAAAAAATGCTGATTTTCTTCACTAAGTGGGGTCCGCTTGCCGATACTTTTGCTCATCTTGCTAGATTTTGTGCATCTGATTTTTAAGTTAATTGACTCTTATATCTACGTTTACGATGTCTAGCCAGCGCTTTCTTCGGCGGCTGCGAGTTTTAGTTTCAAGGACGGCCATGTTGAGACATCTGTTATCGACGTAACTTGCTATTCGTTAGAGGCTTTTAGGAATAGGGATTGGGTTTCAATTATGTATTGATTTTTATCATTTACTGTGATATATAGGCCATAGTAAATTTGATTTGGCTGCATTATTGCATTATTACGGCTAAACTGACTGCCTATTATGACTGAAGTCATGGATGCCTGTGACAGACATACAGACAGCAGATGTTTAGTGGGCTCTCTTTGATTAATAATAATAATATAGCCTTTATTTACTGAAAAAACATATTTATAAAAATATAACAAATCATATCCTTATCCTATTTTTTATTTTTTTATTTTATTTTAACATTTTCCTTATTCTAAACTAACAATAAGTTGTATTTTTTTCAGTACGCCCTTTGGACGAAGGCTTCCTCCAGTCTTTTCTACCTATTTCTATTGTGTTTCAATCTTTGCCATGTTACTCCAATCATCTTTACAAAGTCGTCGCTCCACCTAATTCTTTGATCTTTTTGACTACGGAACCCTAAAATACGACTACATTACTTAGTTCAGAAACGTGGAACTGGTCAAAAGGACTTGTTTTTTGTTTCCAAAAGGCAAAGGCGAAAAGGCAGTTTTAATTACGCCTGTCATAAAGTGCATTCATGACGAGCTCGCTCTGTGTACTCAACAAGCAATTAACATCGGAGTTAGTCAGTACGAATGTATTTTTGGTTCAATGGTCACCATCTTCTACGAGTATATTGCGATGTGTGAAATATGCTTCTGGAATAGGCTTGTAATCATCGATGTAAAATAGTACTTTACATCGATATAACCAGCTGAATACGGAACGGATGGTTAGGTATATACAGGGTGTCCCACGGCTATGCCAGATGGAGGGGAAGTACCTTAAATATTGTAGACGGAACATTTTACTGAAATTCCATTAATTAGGAATTAGGAAGACCATGAATTTTACTAAAATTCATGGTCTTCCTTTTATTTTTGATGCTATGTTATGTAGCAAAAAATAATCCTTATGTTGTAGCCTTTCGATCGGTATGTTAAAGATTCCGGGGGAATTTTTTTTCTTGTATAACGGGTTCGAGTCCCGGTTCAACCAGGTAATTATTTAAAAATCTATGAATGCAGTTTAAATTGTTTTTTAAATTAAAATGAAGTCTTCTTTCAGTAAACTGTTCTGTCTACAATATTTAAAGTACTTCCCCTCCATGTGGCATAGCCGTGGGACGCCCTGTATAGTTCTTTCAATTCACGAGGGCACGTGGCTCATGGTTGTGCGTGTGTCGTATCTGTATAAGTGTAAGCGAGAGCTTGCTCGCGCCTGACCGTTCCCACCTAAGCTCCTGATAAGCGCGCACACCAACGCAAGTGTATTATGTACACGACGTAACCACAAGTAAAGAGCCCGTGATTTCGTGAGATAAACGTACTATACACAATGTAACCATCTTTTGTAAATGTTTATTGTTCCTGATATGCATGGGCAATTTTACTACTACATACCCGTTTTAAAATCTCGTGGGATCTCTTTGGTATTTCGGAACAATAATATTATGTAACCTGCAAAAATACAAGCTATTTCTGTGTTTCAAGATCGCTTCAGTGTTTAGACCATAGTATTGCCTCTAATATTAATTATTTCCGGAATAAAATGTAGCTCTAGTTTCTCCTTGTATAATCTTCTAAAACTAACTATAAAATTTTCAAAATCGGTCCAGCCGTCTCCAAGATTGCACATACAAACTGAAAGTCAGACAGGAATCGATCGTATCATACGTATGCACTTTCAAGGCTCTCATATATTCTATATAGATCATCATAATATATATTTCTAGGATGATAATAATCTATGGTACGAAATAGGATCCTATAAATAGTATAGTGTTATATGGGCCTTAGTAATAAAATAAGACGATGAAAGTAAAGGACTGCGAAGTAACGTTTTATTTTATTATTCCATTATTATGGTCTGAAAGTGTCTCGTTACCTTTCAAAACACATTTTTCGCTTCTCGGCTCCGGAGGAAGAACGTGAGCGTAAAACTTAATCATTTCCTAAAGCCCCTCATTATCACTTTGTTAACTGAACACTTTTTGTTTTTCAAAGTTATTTTCTATAGCCAGTAGGAAACCTATACCGCAACTCTTTCTGTTAGTTATATAACATTTTTTATTCAAATACACTAATTTTTTTTTAAACATAGTACTAGTTTTAGTCTTTATTTGCTACTAGCTTTTGCCCCCGCGACTTCGTCCGCGTGGAATTAGATTTATGGGGTAGAATTTTCAAAAACTGTGACACACGTACTTCTTTATTTTTAGCTGAAAGCTCAAATACCAACTTTGATGGAAACAGCTTGAAAAATGACGGACTTTCATATAAACTTCCATCCCCTATTTAAACCCCTTAGGGGTGGAATTTCCAATAATCCTTTCTTAGTGTGCGCCTACGTCATAAAAGGAACCAACTGTAAAAATTTCAAGTTTCTAACTTCAGTAGTTTAGGCTGTGCGTTGATATCTCAGTCAGTCAGTCAATCAGTCAGGACTTTGAATTTTATATATATAGATTTAGTAGAGTAGCAAATCTCTTCATTGCCCTGAGTTCGACCTTAGTATTATTTTGTAAGTTTTGCAACATCATAGTATTATTTAGGGTAGGCCCATAAATATAGTATTTTGATGTGTGATGGAATATAAAACCTTTGTCAATCATGTTTAAATTGCAAATGTTACAGCGATACGTGAGTTCAAAGCAAATCTCTTCATTGCCCTGAATTTATTATCACGACCTTAATATTATTTTGTGAGTTTAGGAACATCAAAGTTCTATAAAATTATTGAGGGTAGGCCAGACTACTCATATGATTTTGATGGTTAAAGTTTAAGTAGGTAAGTGTTACCTAGGATACTTTTTATCGCAGGAAATCAAGAAAGTAATACCCGTAATATTGATTTTCTTCGTATAAAATGTGCTTAATTGAAAATGTATCTATTGACATCTCATTCATCAAAATCGGCTCAATAGTAAGACGCCACGATGAAACATACGTAATGACATACCAACGTACATATATAAACTGCTAAACTCATAAGTTATGAGTCATAACCCTTCCTTTTACCTTTGCAGTAAGTAGTAGGGTAAAAACTCTTTTTCACGAACGGGACGTGAGCAAAATCGAATCACCGCGGGTCGCTTCAACGCTCTCGATATTTTAGTCAGATTTAAGAGCACTAATGGCCAATTAGTTCACTACGGAATAACAAAGTTAGGTATTTACCATTAAGATTTTCTTTTGTCCTTTTTATCATCCTATTTTAAATAGGTGGTTGTCCTATTTTATTTAGGTGTTTTGTCATGTCATGACAGATTTTTTAGCAGATTTTCAATACAGAGACTGAATGTCAGAATGTTAAAATTCCTCTGTTTAAAGTTACTCGGCAAGAGTTGGCAATAAGGTTGTTTATCACCTCTCCTTTCTCTCTCAATAAACTACTGATGACCATTTATCCTGAATAATAATGAGCAATAAATTAAGGCCGCCAATATAATCAATCAACACTCCTGAGAGGCGCTCTTATCAGACCGCTTCAGGGATGGATACTGAGATATGGTTAGTATAAGTATATGGTTGCAACACCAAATTAATTAACTAGGTACCTACAAAATTTGCTTACATCGAAATACTATGTGATCGAACGAACTTTTCGTGTGATGTGAAGTGTGAAGTTCGATCGATATCACACTATCACACTAATTATATTAATATTATAAAGGTGAAAGTTTGTTTGTGTGTGTGTGTGTGTGTGTGTGTGTGTGTGTGTGTGTGTGTGTGTGTGTGTGTGTGTGTGTGTGTTGTGTTGGCTGAAATTTGAAATAGAGATATCTCATACCCAGGATTAACACATAGGTTACATTTTCTCCCGGAAAATGAAAGAGCTCCCGTGGGAAATAAAAAACATTATCGATATGGATGTAGTCGCGGGCATCATCTAGTTATTTTATATATTAGTCACATAATAATTAGAAGACATAAATTATACGTGTACTGCAAGGACTTCAGGAATTAATGCTGGAGCGACAATGTGTAGTTGTTGTTAATATTCCTGCATTACCCCTGCATTCTGCTTACAGAAGCACGTCAAGGACGTGCTGCCAAGCGATTTAGTGTTCCGCCACGATGGCATGTAGAAATATACCCCTTCCAAGTTACCCCACTACCATCTTAGACTGCATCGTCATTTACTATCAGATGAGATCGCAATTCTATCGTGTTAACGAATAAAAAATAAAGAAGCTACGTGTTCCGGTTTCTAGTCACCTTCCTTGCACGCTCTGCATAGAGGGTGATCGACATCGATGGCTATGGACGATACCTAAACCAAGAAGGTTTGTTGTGCGAACAGTGGTGTTAGTATAAGATTTAACACGATTGATCGTATTCGTATCGTATATACTCGTACTATAACATAGTAAAATGAAATGTCCTGTGATCGTGTCTAAACTTGCTCCGGTTTAGCTGCATGATTTTCACTGTAAGGCATTGATTAGCGCTAGGAATAGACTCCTTTGTTTATCTTAAATCTGTTGTGTTTGCACATAGTTCGGCATGTATACTTAGACTTACTTTATCACCTTCCCCTCTATACCTCACCCCTCTAGTTATTGATTTAGTACAAGTTGCTTAAATTGTGATTAAGATCCAATATAAAAATAAGTCTGAAAAGATTTCTATTCAGTACTATGCCTATAAATATAACAGACTGCCTCGTTGATCTAGTGGTTAGCATGGTCGACTGTGGGTGACGAGGTCCCGGGTTTGATTCCCGGCTCAAGCTAAAAAATGTATTGAGGTTTTCTGTCAAGAAATTCTCAGGTTAGGAAGTTCGCGGTGAGTCATTCCAGTGCCTCGGAGAGCACGTATAGCTGTCGATCCTGTGCCTGATCTCTCTCCGGTCGTGTAGAATTTCCGTCACATCGTACTATGAGAGTGATGGAATAAAGAGTGCACCTGAGTTGCACACACACTTGTGCACTATAATATCTCCCGCACAGATGGCTAATTTCTATGTAGATTGCCCGCCGTGGCCGGATCAGTCGGGAGGTCATTTTTTTTTTAAGTATAACAAGGGGTATTGGCGAAATAAATTCATGAATTAAACAACACAAAACATATCGACTCAACAAGCTAATCAGGCTGTTTAATATTCCACGAAAGTCGAAACTAAATCGTAAAAGATTAACGACAGTTATTTTGCATGGCCATTCGCCAATCGTTTACTTTTCATTTGCCTCTGTTAGCACATCCCACCATCAAAAGGCGATTCGAGTTTCCCGTTCAATCATTGTTGGAAATCGAATGGAAAAAGTTTGTTCGCATTGTTATAAAACGGTACGTATTGAAATCGACGTGATTTTCCGAGTTTCAACTTGTTTTTAGTTGTTTTATACGAGTATAATTTCTGGTAGAAAGTGTGAAATGTTTTATTGGTACTGTTCATTATAGTATTTCTGCGACGCATATTATATTTCTAATTTATGGCATCAAATCAATCAAATTATTCAGGCAGAAATCAGTTATTAAGAATTTTCATAACTGAAATAGGAGGCAATAATTATTATTACTAAAGAGAAATTAGTAAAGACATTAGCAACAAGAGCAGAAAAAAATTTTTCATTACTCATACACGGAAAGTAGGTCTGAAGTTGCCTGAGAAGCGGGTTGAAAGTAATACTTTTCAGCCCTAGGGAGAATCGTTTTCAACTGACAGCTGTCAAATAATTAAAAAAAACTAGTTGTCACATTTTTATTGAAATTCAAATGAAACACGACATACCCGAATGCATCCATAGACAAGAAGAAAGATAGACTTTATTCATAAAGTAAAGACAACTGATTCATAGACATTCATAGACAATCATAGACAATACTTGACTATTAAAAAGCTAAATGCATAGCCCGCCGGCTAGGCCAAAGAAAAGTTCACTCAATTTTCTTTAGCTAATTTCTATTTTTATTTTGACTTTCCTTATATTCGTAATGAAAAGCACAGTGTTTACCTCGGGATAAAGACTTATTTAGTCCCTCGAACTATAGGCCCCCTCGCTACGCTCGGGCGCCAAACCCCGTCTCGGGACTAAATAAGTTACTTTCATCCCTAAGGTAACAATGTACTATTTAGGAAACAGAAAACTTTTTTTTTAAATGTAGTTTAGTTTAAGTATATGCTACACTTACAGACTTACAACATACACCCATAATACTAGTGAGTAATAGTATTGTGCACATGCATACAAATATTATTAAAAAAATAATATCTGATATACAAACAAAATATTTATATCTAACTAGAGCGACTGACCACAGCAAGCTACGCTTTTAATGTAAATTAAAATTTTAATTGTGAAAATATACTAATACAACTTTTAAAGCCGGCAACGCATTGGTAGTGCCTCTGGTACTACAAGTGTTCATGGGCGGCGGTAATCACTTTACATGAGGTGACTCGCCAGCTCGTTTGCCCGCTATTAAAAAAAAATGAAAAAAAAAAGGCATCAACAAAGTATAAGTCACAGGTAAAGAGACAATTATTTTGCATGACGTTCGAATTATCCCTTGGTAATAGGTTATTTATGTTACTATTTTTGCAAGTATCGCTTTGCTTTACCACCACCTGGTGAAAATTTTTAAGTAAGTTTAAATGAAAGTTCCTTTCAAAAAGTAATAGAGAATGAAGTAATAATATGTAATCATCGATGTATGCAATGTAGTGTGGAAACAGATTTTTAAATTGCAGAAACATAAATAACGTGAATGTGGTGAGGGGGAAAAGAAAATACCATTGCTTCGAACAGGAAAATAAAACATGATGACCGGTTTACAGCGAAATTTATGTGTTTAATTCACATTTTAAGACGTAACACGAGCTTTGTTAGTGTTCCGTAGTAAAAAATGTTATCCTTCACTTTCGTGAGTCCATTAATGCATCTGTAATTGCACTGCGTACAATGCAAAAAACCTTTTAAAACTATGTTTTTGTATTCCGAATCTATTGACGCTGTACCTATATATTCAAAATCACTCCTAGAAATATTTGGTTTTTGGGAACCTCCAAACAAGAAAAAACCGTTTACACGCACAACAAATGATATGTGAATTGTGAGATTAATTTTTATCAATGTATCGTAGATATCGATTTCATCGTCGTTGTTTTAACTGGTAGACGCAGCGGACTTTTGCATGGATCGTCACAGAAAACGATCTTGTGGCGCTTATATCCAGTGTCTGCAAGTGACTCGCTCGATATCGTTAGTCCATATTATCGGATTAAATTATAATAATTATGTACTTAAATTCATTACGTAAGAATCGTCGAGAGCTTGGGAAAATTACCATTATTGATTTTGATATGGGCTCGCCGAGTAATTATCGCTAATAGATTTTCGATAGCAACTAACTTGATATTTATACTAAACGCCATTTAATATTCAAAGTCAGATTTATTTCGTATACTTACTTAGTTCTTGCAATTCACGAGGGTGCTCGAGTTTTACTTGTGGCTACGTCGTGTACATGCACATTGCGTAAGTGTGCGTGCCTATCAAGAGTCTGTGGGAGCGGTCAGGGGCGAGTAAGCTCTCGCTCACACTTATACAGATACGACACGCACACAACCATGAGCCACGCATCCTCGTGAATTGTAAGAACTCTAACCCCATAACTTTAAAGTCTCAACTGCGCAACGGCTAAGGTACGTACTTAGATTCACTTTTCCCCTCCAAATAAGCGAAAAGCTTGTGCTAGGTGTGGGTACGACAATAGTGCAACGGGTGGGGTTCGAACCTGCGACTTTTCAGTTTTCAGTCCGCACCTTTAACCGTTTGGCAAAAAAATTAGTATGTAGCGAGAATAAAATAAATATTAATATCTAAGTTTACTGATGAAATCATGCATGTCTCAGTTTGATTTCTGTGCTTCTCACGTAATATGTGTGGCAATACCGCTGTGGTTATACGTTAATCATTATAAATCTGTCAATAGGTATTAGGATGCTGGACGCCGGAAGCTGAATAGTTTATGGTACTGTATACGATATCAGTTTGCTTGCTATCAGCTAACTATTAACGGGAATTACATAATATGTGATTAATTGGGTATTTGGCTTTTATGTAGGTACTTAAAATATCACCATGTCATTTTTCTTTTTTTAATATCTTAAGTAGTCTCGAAAACATAGAGCTTTTAAGTTTCCTCTCAGAAAAAAAGAGCGCTATTGCAACATGACGTCACGATTCAATAGCTGCATACACTCTCCATACAAAATTTCGTTTTAGAAACAGACGGATACAGTTGCAGTAAAACAGCTTAAGTACCTTATTTGTTAACTTATTTGTGTGTGTGTGTGTCTTTTGTTTAAAAGGGAAATAAGTCGGGAGTAGTCTTAGCAATGTTTGTCAATATGGTTAAAAGTGGAGATTTCTTAAGTCCCTAGGTGTGGGTAAATTCCTAAATACCTCTACTAATACAATGGACTTTAATGCACTGAATAACCATTTTTCCACTCCTCCTGTTTTAGTCTCTGATTCTATAAAGTCATTGACTCTTCAAAAATTAGCAAAAGCAATCCAACCTATGGGCGAATCTTTCGTTTTTCAAGAAATCGTAGAAGAAGACGTTAAGAAGAGTATCCTTTCCATCACAACTAAAGCTACGGGCAGTGATGGCTTGAGCCGTGACATGTTAGCACTTGTGATTGATCCTATCGTGCCTGTTATTACCCACATTATAAATTTCTCCCTGGCAAATAAGGTCTTCCCAACTGACTGGAAAATGGCTCATGTCATCCCTTTACCGAAATCCCCCAATCCCAATTCTTTCTCACAGTTTCGTCCAATTTCAATCTTACCTATCCTTTCAAAAGTTATTGAAAATGCAGTTTTCAAACAGTTATCGTCTTTTCTTTATAAGAACAATCTTCTGAGTCCTTTCCAATCCGGTTTCCGCCCCTCTCATAGTACCGTTACAGCCCTGCTCAAAGTCACTGATGACATTCGTTATGCTATGGATAACAAACAGCTTACTATCCTTATCTTACTGGATTTTAGTAACGCTTTTAACTCTGTTGACTTTGACATACTCCTTGGTATCCTAAGCTCTCTTAACATATCTTCTTCTGCGATTACTTGGTTCCACTCTTATCTTCATGGTCGCCGGCAGAGAATTCGCACAGATGAGGTTTACTCAGACTGGGCTAACCTCTCTGCTGGTGTTCCTCAAGGTGGCGTGCTTTCCCCTCTTCTTTTTTCAGTCTTCATTAATGAAATTACGAAAATTCTTTCTTCTCACTACCATCTTTATGCAGACGATTTACAGCTCTATAGGCATGCCTCGTTATTGGAACTTGACTCTGCAATTACTTCTATTAACGATGATCTTGCTGCCATTAAAGAGTGGGCTGATTCTCACGGACTTGTGGTCAACCCAAGTAAATCCCAAGCGATGATTATTGGCAGCAGACCGCTAAGAAATCGTATTAATTTCAACAATATTCCCAAAGTTGTCTTTGCAGGAATACCAATAGTTTACGCATGTAATTGTAAAAATCTAGGTCTGATTATGGACGGTAACCTGGCTTGGTCGGCACACGTCAACCAAGTCAGTAAAATATTGCACTACTCTATTCATTCTTTGAGGAGGCTGCAGAATTTCCTTCCGCTTCGTATTAAAATTATGTTGGCACAATCCCTATTACTTCCTATCCTTGATTACGCTGACGTCTGCTACCTAGATGCCACTGAAGAGCTACTTGACAAACTCGAACGACTTCAGAATTTGTGCATTCGTTTTATATACGGCCTGCGCAAATTCGATCACGTTTCCAGTTTTCGTCATCAATTAAAGTGGCTCCCAATTCGTTTTCGCCGGAACTTGCATATTGTTACTGTCCTCTATAATATCCTTCATAACAGTTCTTCCCCTGATTACTTACGAGAACGTTTTAAGGTATCGCTCCCGTCTGCAAGACCTTTGCGGGCGTGCGTTACTAGAAAAGCTCTTGATTATGCCCCTTGTAACACCATTTTCTATAAATATTCTTTTTCGTCCGAAGCTACTCGGCTATGGAACTTACTTCCTGAACATATTAGAGACAGTCGGTCAATACACACATTCAAAGGAGGTGGGTTGATAAGGCCGAAAATCCGCCCCTCATACACTCGAAAAAAAAAGTTCCAGATTTCGACAAATTGTAAATGTATTTATATACTTGAAGATATAAACTTTATTTTAATATAAAGTTTAGGTGATCAAAAAAATAGTAAGTTACAGAAAATATTACCCAAAAAGAGAGTGTTTCTTTTACTTTTCTTACATTTTCATACATTTTAGTCGTTTTTTAAGCTTTGATTTAATATTTTAGAATGAAGCGCTCCATGAACCATGGTAAACATAACTGATAATGATGCTCCTTTTTATAAGCTTTTATATGAGTACTAACTTATTTTGGTTCCGTGAACGCTTCATTCTAAAATATTAAATCAAAGCTTAAAAAAACGACTAAAATGTATGAAAAAGCCGAAGCACTCTCTTTTTGGGTAATATTTTCTGTAACTTACAATTTTATTTATCACCTAAACTTTATATTAAAATAAAGTTTATATCTGCAAGTATATAAATACATTTACAATTTGTCGGAATCTGGAACTTTTTTTTTCGAGTGTATGAGGGGCGGATTTTGGGCCTTATCAACCCACGTCCTTTAAAGTGAAGCAGCACTATCTCTCGTTATGTGTTACTTAGTTATGTATATTTATGTAAGTATGTATTATATTATTTATGTATTATGTGTATTTATGTATTCATATGTATTTATGTATCTTCGTGTTTATGTAGTTTATTATTTATTTATATTATATAGAAAGGTATTATAGTATATGTAGTGATGTACATTTTTGACCTTTACCACTCTATAATTTCACCTTACTCACTTTCAAGGGAAGCTGGAAGAAATTTCTTTCTTAGAGATAAGCTTCACCTATGTATACTTCTTCTAATATATCTTCTTTTGTAAATATTTATATGTACATAAAAAATAAAAATAAAATAAAAAAATAAAATAAAATTAAACTAAATTTCAAATCCAAGATGGCCGCCACCAAAAAATGGCAAATTACATATTATTTTCCTTTAATTTAACATGTCGGGGGTGTTTTAAATTTTCAAATTACACTTATTTTATTGTCCGTGTCGGACAAAAGCCCCCTAAAATTTAAGATAATAAAAAAAACTTATTTTATATGACAGCCATTCCAGCCTATAATAATTAGTAGACATTATAATTAAGAATATTAGATCGCTAACACTTTGTATAAATCAATTTACGCAAAAAAATAGTCTTGTAGAAGTTAGTGATTGAAACTCACAATCTGTCATCAATAAAATAATAGTTATTATACGCGTTCCTCCATTGCAATCGAACGTGACATTTCCATGAACAAACATCACCTTTAACGGAGCTATAAATACCAAACTCATATAGTGTGTTTGTACATGACTCATTTATCGAAACCAGGTTATGATTAAAATTTAAACTGATCATAATTATCATTATCGTTACCCACGTATGCCATGTTCGGGATTTAACTTGTCTATATTGTAGGTACTACTAGTTGATGCCCGCGACTTCGTTCACGCGGATTGAGGTTTTTTAATTCCCGCGGGAACTCTCTTATTTTCCCGGATAAAAAGTAGCCTATGTGTTATTCCAGGCTATAATCTATCTCGGTCCAAATTTCAGCTAAATCGTTGCGGCGTGATTAAGGATTGAGTAACAAACATCCATCCATCCATCTATCCATCCATCCATAGATCCATACACCCAAACTTTCGCATTTATAATATTAAACAAGCTTTAGCACAAAACGAGCTTTCAGGGTCTGAAGATGTAGCTGACTACATCTTCAGACCCTGAATATCATCTAGGACCAGAGCTTATAATATAAGCTCGACGAGATTATAACATTTTATTACAGAGTTCCTAGAGCCATCTTCCGGCTTTATCATCATATCCATTCCATGTCACAGTAAATATACCAATCTAAAGCTCTTTATGACTTAAAATATATGTCGGCGCGTGGCGCCGGTGTTAGTTCGCACCTCGCCCAAATATGGGGAATGCGATTGTTTATGTTACAACAGGATCATTGTTTCAAAGCAGAGCGACGGTGACGTGATTAGTATGCCATCGTACGTGGCCGAGGGTTGGTTTGGATTCCTCTAAGATGAGTAGAGCGTGAGCCTGGGAGTAAAATACTTGCCTAGGAAGCGACTAAGCGCGACCCACGGACTCGTATCCGCTCTCTTAACTAAATCTAGACAAAGACTTTAAAACGTAGATTATAAATTGGACAATCGAGTGATTAGTGTGAACAATATTGTTAAACAAGTTTTAGTGAAGTCATTATAATGACTGTGTTTGTCTCTCGTGTTTCCATTGCCCACAAAAGCTCAGGACAATAAATGAACTAGCATAAGATTGCCCTCCTGATGATTACCCGGAGTTCGCTCGCTCCGACATATATAAATCCAAGCACCAAAGCTCAGACCTGTATCTAGTAATTTAGCCTAGAATGACGTTTGTATTTATAAATCCAAGCACCGAAGCTCAGTCCTACATCTAATAAGTAATCTAGCTTAGAACGACGTTTGTCATAAGTAGCTCAATGCCACTAGTCTCGCATATAACGCATATAATACGTCCATTTCAATGTATGATGGGACTACACCCACTGGTTTATGTTTAAATGACACGAAAGACTGTTTAAGTTTACGTAAATGTAAGCTACTACATCTAAGTTGTATGAAAATGAATATTAGAAGAGAAAAATTGAGATTCTTACTAATATTATAGATGCGAAAATGTGTGGATATAAAATAATTATTATATTATATTACATACTTGTACAATGTACGATGTACATGTTTTGTGTTCTACTATGCGATTCTCAAAAGTAAAATACAATTTACATCGGTTGCGCATCGGATGTTTCTTTACATTTAGCTGCTAGGTACATCTAAAGTAACATCCGATGCGCAACCGATGTAAGTTGTATTTTACTTTTGAGAATCGCATAGCTGATGTGCGTTTCTATGTAAATCTATTTCGAATAACATCCCTGACCAATAAATATAGTACAGTAGAATAAATAACAATGAGTTATATTCTCCGTATAAGAGAAACCTTAATAATACCGTATCACTAGTACTTAAATTACATCATAGCTTACGAGGGAAAAGGTTATTGAACCTGGCATTAATATTGCTAAGTACTAACATGATAATTCATTCATAGTTCCTCAGAGAGCTCAAATTACTTCACCGGTAAACACTTCCAACAAGCATAAGCACACAGCTGTTGCCGCACGCAATGCCTTTATAGCTAAATAATATATTACAACGTGAAAGATATTTTACCGTGCCTTATATACACTGTGGAACTTTAATGGTCGTATTCCCGAAGCGAAATGATTTGATCATGGTATTACAATCGAATTTTAAATTTAAAAAATGATTAGAAACAAAAATGGCAATTTTATAATCGAGATAAACAAAACTCGAAAAAGCAACGAACCAATAGTAATAGGTACTTCAAACAGCCACGTGAGGTCGCGTAGCGCGGCCGCGTGGTCGTTGACCCTCGCGCGCGCTTAGTCTATGATCAGCTGATTAACTAAATCTAAAGTACTGAAGTCTGAAACACAATTACGTACGTACGTTATGTTATGTCCATTAGTATTGTTTCTCACAAAAACATTTTTATTTTTTGATATTAACTCTATGTTTCGATAGTACTATTGAGAGCTAATCGTTTCGCTTCGGGAATACAACCATTAAAAATACAAGGTGTATATTGCCTTTAGTGGCGATGGGCAGGGCTCATTGCCAGAAGAAATGATGGGCTTTGGGGTTCCAAAGTGCTGGAATGGTGACCCCGCTCTGGGTAGAGCAGCGTTGGTGGACCCCCAACTAGGTGGACGGATTTTAGACGAATATTGGCAGTCGTTGGATGAATGAATGAATGAATATTCCTTACTAGACGACGCGGACGCCCGCGACTTCGTCCCCGTGAACTTAAATTTGATTCCCGCGGGGTCTCTATACTTTTCCTGGATAAAATGTAGATTATGTGTTGATCCAGGGTATGAGCTATCTTCATTCCAAATTTCACCCAAATCAGTTTTTGCGTGAACGAGTAACATACAGACAAAAATACAAACTTCGCCTTTACAATATTAGTGTGATATAAAGGGGTCAAGACCATCGGAAATGAGGAATATGATGCAGATAGAGAGAGGCCTATGACATCTCTATACCTCCATGAATGTTTGATGATGGGTGCGGTGCGGTTGCAAGTTTTATTATTTTAAGGTGACCACAAACTTTTGCCTTTATAATATTAGTGTGATATAAAGGTGTCAAGACCCTCGGAATTGAGAAATGTGATGCAAAGAGAGAGAAATAGTATGACATCTCGATACCTCCATGAATGTTTGATGGTCCGGTACGGTTGAAAGTTTCATTATTTTTAGTTGACCACAAGAGTCACGTTGTATTTAGTAGTGTAGGTCGACTGATCGATTATACCGGAAATAGTAGGAAACAGTTTTACTATTGACCCAATTTCCTATACCGATGTCGTTTTAAATTGAACAAACATTAGTCTCCTAATCTACAAAATCTATTTGTGGTAATTAATAACAAATGCAGGGTTTTCATGATCTACACTTTGTTGGAAGTACCTACAGGCATTTTATGTATACAGTTAGTAAATTTATTTTTTTGCTATACTACAAAGTTGTAGAGCACACGTTGCACCTTCAGAATTAAAGTGACCTAACTCAAAATTTGCAATTTTTGGTAAATAAGCAAAAAAGACTTCCAAAAAGTATAGTGTTGCGTAAATTTAAATGTATCTGATCTCTGCCATGTTCGATTGGAATTTGATTTTTTGCAGATTTATTTACTGCATCCTTTATGTATGGATTGGTAATATTATATTTAAATGTATTTAAACAGAAGTTACAGGAATTTCGAGGGTTAAAAATAGTTGACGAATCGACGTTTGAAACTTCGAATCTCACCTATTGGACTAGTAGAGTACCCGCTGCTACCTAGAACAAACTTGAAACTTAGTTGTAGGGAAAAGGAAACAAAAAAAAATGTATATAAATGTATATATTACTACGTGAACTATACATGTAAGAGAGGATACTCTTACTTACTAAAAAAATTACAAAATAAAATACGCGTCGACTATAAGCTCCTACCTTTCTTTTAAGAAGGCTTATAACAACGCCCGACAAAATGCAAAACAAAATCTTTTTGGGTATGCGGTAGGTATAACCTTTACTCCGTATCTGTATATTGTCTGTATAGTAAAAAATATAATATTTTATTCCTCAAACTCACGAAAGCTACGCTTGGCTCAGCACCCGAGGGCTTATATGACATGTTGACTTGAGAGGTCACAATATTACGAGTATTATTTCTTTGCATTGTTGTCCCCCAGAATTTTTATGTCACACATTGTTATGTGTGACGTTATTATAATGTGACTGTTATGTTACTTCTATATATGTTTGTATATTTTTATAAGAAGTGTAGGTATTATTATAATAATATCTGTTCATATTTATTTACCTACTAATTACTATATTTTTAAGCTTATGCATTAATATCATCTTCTGCCCCTATTGTACATTTCAGGGGGCCTACTGCCAACTCTAAAAGCAGTATTATGTCAATATTGTTTTGACATGTCATACATTGTCAACCTACGGCGTTATTGTATCTCAAAACAATATAGAAATAATACTACTTTTGGCGTTGGCCCTCTGTTCAAAATCTTATACCACTATTCTTTTATCCTTGCCTCTACTGAAATTGTTGTTGGTAGTTATCTCTAGAAATAAAATCATAATAAGTAATAGAATTTATGATTTCTAAATTGTCTCTGGTCTGGTCTGGTGGAAGGCTATCTATATATCTTTATATATCTTATGACACCACGTGTTCGTTCGATAAATCGTTTTGCGGCACGATTTATCGTTCCGATACGATGGTGTGTAGAAACAGATTAATATTATGGGTATGGGTAGAATGTACACACTACACTGCCATACCCCTTCTATGTCAGCCCGCTACCATCTTAGACTGCATCGTCACTTACCATCAGGTGAGATCGCACTCAAGTTCTGTCTTGTCATCCAATAAAAAAACAAGATAAAATAATCCATATTTCGAAGAGCTTACGGTCGATGGGCTCCCAAGGTGCTGGAGTGGCGACCCCGCACCGGGAAGTGGACCCCCCACTAGGTGAACCGACGACAACAAACGAGTCGCAGGGAGCCGTTGGAGTCAGGCGGCGCAAGACTGAGGCCTGTGGAGGTCCATGCAAGAGACCTATGTCCAGTAGAGGACATCTATAAGTTGATAATGATGAAAATAATCCATTGTCGTCAAAAAAGTTGACAATTACTTCAAGTCGCAGACAAAGATTTGATCGAACCCAATCTTCTTATCTCCTCAGGAGGATTATTTCGATTTCGCTTTCATTTAGCCTTTTGAACCTTTTATAAGTCGATTCCAAAGACAGTTCAAGAAGTTTCAATGTTTTATGTCACATAAAAAGAATGATCTGATAACATCTGCGCCGCTTTTTCGATAGAAATCCGTAGAAATTATTTGTACAATAATAAATAATCAACCGATTTCAACGACAGTTTGACTTCTGATTTTTTTGAAGATCTTTATTTTACCCGAGTTAAATGTACCCTATGTCCTTCAAGGGTGAACTTGCCGATAGACATGTGCCGTCAAGCTATTTAACGTTCCGGTACGAAACGGTCCAGTAATGATTTTGAATTGATTTAAACTGTCGTTACTATCCTTTCTGAGTGAGTCCGCTTCCATTTTAGGAGATATTGTCACTTACCATCAGCTGAGACCCTAATCGAGGACTGATTTTTCATCGAATCCTTATTAATATTATAAATGTGAAAGTGTGTTTATTTGTCGGTTCGTCCTCCAACCACTCTGTACCGGAGCAAAGCATTGTTGTAATTTTTTGCATGGGTATAGTTAAGGACCAAGGAGAAAGTTTTGTTTACACGTTTACTGGTAGTCTCTATGTGAATCTCTACAGAGATTCACGAGTAACCGTGTAGACACAATTTTCCCTGCCCTAGTGGAGAGTGATATATCTTGTATTTACTAGATGACATCCGTGACTTCGTCCGCGTGGGTTAAGGTTTTTAATCCTTTACATTTCTAAAAGGAAACCTTTACATTTCTGGGATGAATTGTAGCCTATGTCTTAATACTAGTTATGAGCTATTTCTATTCCAAATTTCAGCTAAATTTTTCATTTCGGTTCATTCGTAGTGGCGTGAAGGAGTAACACACGTCCATCGATTTTCAGAAACTTTCGCATTGATATTCATCATCATAATAGTAATAATAAGTAAATAAATAAACCTTTGTGAACATTATATAGAACTCTCAGGTAATTACCTAATCACGTATGTACTTGAAATACACATCGATATACGAGTATACGTAGTAGGTACTAGTTACGGCGATCCGAAAACTCACTTTGTTCCACCGAACTGCATCATTCGAATCGCCATATCTAGTACCTAGTACATAATATATATCGATGGTAATACACTAATGGTTACTACAAAAATATCACGCTATCGGACGTGTACAAACACAGCTCTCAGCCTGGGAATTGTGGCTAAACAAAAGCACTAACCAGCAATTAGCCTACTGGAGCGTTGGTGCGAGTCAACGATGTAGTTAAGCCGTCAATAGAGGCCGTGTTAATTGGTTCATTGTCAATATTTGTTAAACTACGTTGTTAATATTATTGGTTTGCGCTTTAAGCTGTATGAGAGTGTGTGCTTGTGATGAGGTAACACTTTTGCTGAGATCTATAGAGCGTGCTCTGACTTAGTTCAGAATTAAAACGAGACACAAATATGCTCTGACATAAATCGGTCTCGTTTTAACTCTGTCTTAAGTCTGAGCAGAGTGAGAGTACCGTCTATATATTTCAGCCTGAAATTTTCAGAGAATGTGTATTTCTGTTTTCGCTATAACAACAAATAATAAAAATAAATAAAAAATTATAGAGTGCTCCCCTACTAGAAACGTGTTTTTTCCGGCGTTTTTTGGTACGGAACCCTTCGCATGCGAATCCGACTCGCATTTGACTGGTTGTTTATATCCTACTCTGCAGTGGATTATCATATTATCACAAAGCAATGCCAAAAAATATCTCGCCAATTAATCACTTTAGAAAGAACGTTCGCAAAAAGAGATTAATTTATGAAAAACGAACGAATGAAGCAATCAAGATTTCCCTTCCCGCAGAAAATTTGTTGACCGAAATCAAGATTGACGAGCGGGCGCAGAATTGAGGTCACCGGCCTCGACGAGGAGACTCGACGATGGAGAAAAATGTGAGGGAACCTCTCACTTAAGTCCTGGCATCTCATAAATAATGAGAGATTTTTACTAAACAACAAACGACTTGAGAGAACTTTTTGAATTTTGCGAGTATATGGTATAGAGTTGACACAACTGAATGATTTTTGATTGAGATAAATATAAAATACTTACTACATAACGCCCGCGGCCTCGTCCGCGTAGATTAAGGTTTTCTGATTCCCGCGGGAATTTCTGAATTTTCCGGGATAAAATATAGCCTGTGTTAATCTTAAGTGTGAGCTATCTCTATTCCAAATTTCTGCCAAAACGGTTCATTCGTTGTGATGTGAAGGAGTGACAAACACACACACATAAACAAACTCATTTTGTTACCTAAAAAGGATGGAGTTTTCACAAACTTACACGTAGGTACCTAAAAAGAAATAGGTATGTTATAACTACGCACGAAACGCTTCACACATTTCCCAGTTGTCGGATGAAATAGGTGATACATTTTACCGTCTAAAAGATAATGAGAACTGTCTAGCGAAGGGAAACTTGAGACGCCTGAGTGCTAATGAAAATCTATTTATATGCTGATCCAATTCTTGAGGCGCCTCGCTTCATCGATGCATACGTACACCACATGCATTTATGCACCCCTTTTAGCAGTTTTGGCTTGGATGTAACTACATTTCAAGTTAAAAATAAAGGAAATCTATATACCTATACTGTTGAAGTTAGGTTTGTAAAATCCCGCATAAAACTTTTGTTTTTCCGCAATAGATGTAAAGTATGTAACTTTTCAGACTCTCAACTATATCCATGCTAAATCCATTGCTCTATTGATGCGTGTTTAAAACAACTAGGAAACACACATACTTTCGCACTTATAATATTAGTCGGGAGTAGTTTAGTTTAGTTCTGTCTGTTCGTCGTGTCACGTCTAAATCTAAACTGGAAGTTTTAAGAGCTCGTTTACATTCTGGGAAAGTGCATCTTAGACTACTTTCTATTACGATTAAAATATAAATATATAATCAAAGATTTACCACCGTGTTTCGGAAACCTAATACAAACTTCTTTTTGCAATCAACAAACAGTTCACTGAAAAGTGTTTAAAGTATAAAAGAAAGCGAAAAGTTTGCACTGAATTGTCGAGTTGAGTTGAGGTGAGGCGAGTGGCGTAATTTATTTGTAGTGTAATTAACTCTGGAACAGGAAAGAGCTCGAATCAAAGCTTCAAATTACTTCGTCTAGTTGACTATGGCAGGAAGATAAACTAAATAATAGGTAAATACGAGTACAATCCATATAAAGTTTATGCTTTAAATATTTTATTTAGTACCGTAGCTTTCGTCCGCAGCTTCGCTCTCGTTAAGGTCGATTTTTCAAACCCCTATTTTCAAGAATCCTTTCTTAACGGATGCTTACGTTATATAGCTATCTGTATGCCAAACAGCCTGATCCGTCTAGTGGTTTGAGCTGTGCGTTGATAGATCAGTCAGTCAGTTAGTCAATCAGTTATGTATGTGTAACATAATAGGTAATCTACATATAACATGTACCATGACATGACGTCATGTTTGGCTTTATTATTTTTTTCCTTTATAATTAGGTACGTAATCTTTCAATTTTTATATATTTTGTATCATCATCTATTAATTTATTTTTTGCGTGGCTGACAGTATACCTACATAAAAACATACATATACAAACAAATAAACATACATGGACTGCTAAAATCATAACTGTTCCTTTTACCTTAGCCACAGTTGGGTACATAGGTACAACACAACACTGACTTGACCGGTTTTTCTATAGCGCTTCATGAATAATAAAAATCACTCGCACAATTCTAGGTAGGTACGGAACAAAGAGAGCGGTGTTTTATGCAAATTAACTTTAATTAAATAAAATATATAGTGTAATATACGAGTACTATACATAATTCAAACTGGGATATTTCTATTTTAAAATTACTAAAGTAGAGGATGGCTTGTAAGTTAAGATAATTTGAAAATAATGTAAAAGAAGTTTTAACTGCGGTATCATACGTGCATGGTGCAGTGAGCAGTCCAAGCACAATCATTGTGACCTTTTTTTATCGAAGAATATTTTTGTATTACTCGCGAGAGAGATTTATCGCATTGATTGTTTAAAGATTTAAAGTACTTTCCTATACTAAATTATGTTTATTAACGAAAAATATATTAAATACTAGCTGATGCCCGCGATTTAGTTTTTAAAGTGCCGCGGAAAATCTTCGATTTTCCGGGATAAAAAGTAGCCTATGTCACGTCAATCCATAGCTCTGTTGCAGCGTTATTGAAGAACAAACAAACACACTTTCGCATTTATAATATTAGTAAGGAAGTAAGGATTTTCTTACTTGTTTATAGATTGTGTTCAGTAAATAAAATTAAGAAAACAAATCAAAAAATCAAAAATTAAGAAAGAAAATCATGAGTATCTTTTTCATGTAAATACGAAATCAAGAAAATCCAAACAGCTAAAGTGAAAAGTTGACAAGTTATTGTTGATTGACTCTATAGTGTTATTAACTCGGAGACAGTAAAGGTCGGATTACAGTAAGAAATGACTTTGTCCACAAAGTTTTGAAAGGCCAGTCAGTTGCTAAGTAATAAGTTGAAAAAAGATAAAGCGCGCGACTGAGTTATTATTAACCCCGACGCAAAAATGACGGGATGTTATAAGTTTGACGTGTGCGTGTGTATGTGTGTCTATCTGTGGCATCGGTAGCTATGTTTGATAAAAATCGGTCCAAGATGGCTGCCGCCACAAAATGGCGGATTACATATTTTTTCACAACTCCCTCAATATGGGTATCAAATGAAAGGGCTTGACTAGTAGAATACTATACACTATGATAAATTTCAAATCCAAGATGGCCGCCACCACAAAATATTATTCAATTAATTTTTACACTTGTATAAATTAAGTAAATAATATTATGTAAGGATCTAAAAGCTGGCAGCTACCTTGGATAAAGAATTAGTTTGGCCATCCACAGGGGCAATGCTGAAAGAGTATTTAGGGTACTGCGTCGTACTGCGGTGACATCGATAAAATGACAGTAATTTGATTTAGTTTTAATTAGTAGTTAGATAGAGTTAGGTTTTGGGCTTAGATTTTTAAAACCGACATCGCGGGAAAAAGATCCCGATAAGAATCAACTTTAGTTTGTGTGGAAAAGAAACTCCTTTCTATTGATGAAAAAAGGCATATAGAAGGCTAAGAAGCTAGATTCTCGCAAGATATTTTTCTGTTAACGAAAAAATGTCTCCGCCGTAACATGATCATAAAACACCAAGAAACTTGGGTAAGATAGCCGACTACAGAAAAACGATATTCAACAACTGAACACCTAATATAAAAGTAAGTTTTCAACTTTGTTTCTTCGAACGAACTGCCTAAAACTATTTTATCTCATCATGAGTCAACTAGAAATATTATTTTATTTATTTAGAACCAGTAATGTATTTTGTTAACTAGAAATAGTTATTGTGGTTTTAGATCACAAACTGCAAAAAGTTTGGATAAAATTTTAAAATAATTTACAATTAATTCTTTTTAAAATGTATTCCTAACTGAATATCGGCAAAAGGAACAAACGTCAAAGGATAAAACACGCAGTAGATATTATAGTGCACAAGAAGACTAGTCTCGAAAACATTTCAAAGTAATACCAACCAAACTTGATATTAAACTGCAGTGTTGCCAAGTTGTACCTGGTTTTGCTCAGCTAATTACTACATTTATTTTCAGCTTGCCTCGTAATAATTAGATTGTAGTATAATCAACTCGGAGTCAAAACAAAGAAATAAAGATAAGCTGGGAAATAGGCTATAAAATTATATTGTCCACAAAGAGTAAAAGACAAAATCTCAAAATTTTTATAATGAGAATTTTACTTACTTTGTTTTTATTGTACCTTTTGTTTTAGCGAGATACTTGACTGCGATCTTACCTGATGGTAAGTGACGATGCAGTGTAAATGGTAGCGGACTAACTTGGAAGGGGTATGCAAGTATTTCGTTTCTAAAATCGAAATACTACTAAATCACTCGCCATCGTGCCGGAACGCTAAATTGCTTAGCGCTTGGATGGTAAATAGCCACGGCCAAAGCCTCCCACCAGACCAGATCAGAGGCATTTTAGAAATAAAATACCATATTCCTGGTCAACTACACGACGTGTCGTTTTATAGAATTAATTTTTACGCATCATTTTATCTCAGTTGAAATTTTAGTGACAAACTAAACTATAAGTGGTAATCTTACTTCCATGCTTTCGTTCTACTTCCCTGGTTCAAACCCACAGATAACCCCTTATAGGGGGCTATCTGTGTTCAAACCCCACCCATTGTCAAGTACCTAGTCAATCGGCAATACTTGACACGTACTTATCCAATTGGCAAATAGCCGCTTCATTCAGACATATGGATCTCCCATTTACTTTCTCATTGCCTTTTCACTTACACAGTCGCCATCGATTGTTATTAGGGTCCATAATAGGACTTTTCGATTTCGCTCGGTCCAATCTTGTATTAAGGCTCTTAAAAGTTCTTGGTGTTCGTTATATTATGTTCACGTGTAAATGGTTGAAGTTCGAAGGTTTTTTGGGTCAAGATTCCCTTTTGTGTAAGGGTCTTTGCTGCCCTTTTGTAGGAATTCTTTACCTTGGTACGGAATTCTGTGAAATGATTTCACGTCCAAACTTGATTTAGGTTTGATATGGGACATGAAATCGTACAAATAATAAAACTGGCCAAGTGCGAGCCTGCTCCACGCACCGAGGGTTCCATTCAACATTCCGTTCCATTCAAAGCACTTTGTAAAAGTTTATTTGAATAAAAAATTACTCGCCATTTTATTCCAATATCGCCATTAATTTACAAGTTAGCCCGCTAGCATCTTAGACTGCGTCGTCACTTACCATCAGGTGAAATCGCAGTCAAGGACTATCTTGTCATCGAATAAAAAAATGTGGACAGAGTGAAAGAAATACGTATGTATATAAAATTGTACTACTCGTACAATTAAAGAATGGTTTTGAAAATGGCGTCGCTTCTGTTCACCTCTCACTCGCACACTGTCGCTATCTAATAGATATCGACAGTGTGCGAGTGAGAGGTGAACAGAAGCGACGCCATTTTCAAAACCATTCTTTAATTGTACGAGTAGTAGAAAATCGTATCTAGATAGAGAAAGAAGTAAATAGAAACAACGAACAAGTAATTTAAAGCTGTGTGCGAAATCCTTTAAAAAAATTCATCGGATCAAAAGCTCGTAGAACACGTAACTTAGCGGGATAAAACACCGGATGGGATCGAGATGAGACGGAAACCATGACGTGACTTGTTTAAAACGACCTCGTCCCATCCTGTCCCATTCTTTTGTTGATTATATTTCGTTATATGCTCAAATAAATTTTGCTTCCTTTGAGTATATAACCAACTTTGCTTCTGATCAACAGAATATGTACATCCCTTATCTACATCTATTACCTACTTACTAGCTGATTCCCGCGACGTCATCCGCGTAGTTTAAGTTTCAAAAATCCTGCGGGAACTCTTTGATTTTCCAGGATAAAATCTAGCTTATGTCACTCTCCAGTTTTTTAACTATATGCAAGAATCACGTCGATTCTTGCATGTGTAATAATACAACCATGCTGCAACAGTGCAACCTCTATCGGTTGCTCTGTTGCAGGACAAACCAACAAACTTACAACAACACATTTTTGCATGTACAAGTAGATATTAGTAAGATTTATTTGTACCATAACTTAACCGGATGTTATGGTAATAATGGCGTATTTAGATATAAATCAAAAACATGTAAAGGACATACACAAGGACAGCTGCTTATCTCTAAAGGAAGACATCTCTTCCAAAAGCTTTTAAATGTGGGAACAATGAAATCAAGATTGCAGATTTACTTTTAAAATTTTGGCAGATTATATAATAAAACAAATAAATTATTCAACAAAAATTTTACATAAATAACTACACATCAAGAATATTATGTAATTATACTTTTAATATAATAATATACCTACTACAAAATAAAATATGATCATTTATAGGATACATTAAAAATTTGTAATAGGATCCCGTTGGCATCCTTTAGGTATGGAACCCTAACTAGAAATATAAAGATAATAATGATATCTTGAAATAAAATATTTTTTACGTTTCATGATATTGTAGATAGTTTCGTGAAACTTTTACTTTCAATTAACTTGTTTCGTATTCATAAATATAATTTTTTAATTTTTGCATCTTATCATCTTACAGTTGGAACAGTCCAACCTAAAATATTACAGTAAAGTTTGTTAATTATTCACTAGCATTGCTCATTCATAAAATCGATTTCATAATTAATAATCCTATTACAACCTCTGCAGTGCTTCTTTTGTTAATACTTTAACTACATTAGGAGGATTTGCATGTTTTTTTCAACCTCTTTTGATAATAAACTGTTATTATAATAGGTGATAATAATTACAGGTCATTGTCTTGTTTCTGATTTGAAACTCACATAATTTTTCTATCGAATTTTTATACATATTATACAATATCATCGAATATAGAAGTTATGCCGGTCAACCTAGCATGACCAGCTAGCGGGGTTGCCATTCAAGCATCTTGGGACTCCAATGACCATAGTGTGAAGAACTACTTCAAACTATGTTTCAACTATGTGGCTACATTTTGTACCGGAAAAATAAAGTGTTCCCGCGGGAATCAAAAAACCTTAATCCACGCAAAGTCGCGGGCGTCGTCTGGTAACAGCTCAGGCGGTTGCCTCACACTAAAGTGCTTAGAACTTATATAACGCCAACATATTGAGGTTCGTAGGTTTCGAACTCTAGACTATAAAGAAGGCCGAAGTCTGAACCACTCGGTTAAATATATACTATGAGTTTTGTAACCGTCCCTTGACTGACATTTATACAAGAAGATTTTCATACATTTTTAAAATGAACGTATACAACGTTCATTGATCTTACAAGTTTACTTCAAAGTTTCATCATCTCTTCAATAAAACTTTATTAAGTTTGACTTCAAAAATGCCGTTATAAAGGGGGCATCAGCCCTTACTTAATTGCTAATCCAAATTGACTTTTGAAACTTGATTTTCTTTTCAGTTTGCAGTGTAAGTCTTAATTAATTGAATCTTCTTGTAAAATTAATAGATTTTCTGTTAGCGCTAGTATTTAATGCTGTTGTACATCAATACAACATAACAAGGGTAATTTGAGAAAAATAAAACTCGTATTGCGCCAGTTCTGTAATTTTTTAATTCCTATAAATCTAACGTTATACATTTAAATCTTTATTTTGCTTTCACGTATCTTTCATCAAATGGAGTAAAAATTTTGGCACAGAGATAGTTTGCATCCTCGAGAAGGTTAGTTTTCATCCCGTTTCACCCCAAAAAATAATTTATCCCGCAACATCGCAGACTACAGCTAATAAGCATAAGGAATAATTAATTATTTATTGGTTAAATAACGGGATAATATTTAACCGTCATAAAGCATAAATTAATATCCTCTTCCATTTTAATTAATTTCGTTAATTTCCACAAAATTTTATTGCCTCTCGGCATCATAATATTATATTTTAATACAAAATTTCTTAATTTTACCGTTGTTCGCTATTCGAGGATTTAATGGTTGAGTCCGCTTGAAGTAGTTTGAGTCAATGTGGCAATAAATACCACCGTTGTTAATTGGTTTTAGGCTTGATACCTATTAGTTACTAATGTGACTCGTCACCGTCTCATCTTTCGTCAACATCTCAATTTCCACAGGACACGATCCCGTGCCACTTGCATCTAGCAGCTACTAGCAATTTGAGATCGGGCAACCGGACTTTGGTCTTCTACTGCTGCGTATGCCAGTGTGGTATTGTCATCTAGAAGAGTACTCTTGATTCAAATTTAAAACCTCAATAACCCAACGGTTAAAGGTGCGGATTGAAAACTGAAAGGTCGCAGGTTCGAACCCCACCTGTTGCACTATTGTCTTACCTACTTCTAACGCAAGCATTCCACTTATTTGGAGGGAAGAAGAGAATATTAGCTAAGTTCATATTCTTTAAAAATTGTTTATCGAATTGCTTTGCACTCTGCCCATTACCACAGTTGCCACTTCAGTTTCACAACTGGATGAGTTATATCGGTAGCTCTAGTTCTAAGTAACGATATTGCGAGCATAAACAGCCCTTTCATAGGGAAAAATATAAATCAAAATCTTGGCTCTTAAAATATCAGGCCAATTTTGCCAATGTGCACCAAGCCTTAGCGCCAAACAAAATCAACTTGCGAAATTCATGACAGTGAGTAATCTTTGGAATTCCTTTACAAACTGTCATTCAGATGACTGCGATCCGATCACACGAACTATGTTCCAGGATCGTTGAAGTTTTATTGAGCTATTCGCACGACGATGGATCGATGACATAAAGTCCACCAGGAGCAGCCGAGGCAGCTCAGTTTATCTCAACGTGAGAAATGTCGCAAATATACACATTTGCTGTGCAATTTACTTTGGTCCTGCTGAAAGCCTTTGTCCTTAACTGTGTATTATAGTGGAGGTGGGTGAGTTGAAGTATAGTAAATTAGTAACCCTAATATAATTTGAATAGCTTCAGTTTTACTCAAGTTGAATCTTTCGATCTGAAGCTGCTGAAATGGATACATATTATTTTAAAAGCTAAAACTATTATTAATTGTCACTTAGTTCTCTTCAAAATAGGTACATATTCGGGGCTCAACATAACTCTATACTATTTTATCGTTTATGGATTAATGAATTATGATCAACCTATAACAATCCTAAATCTTAAAATCAACAATTGAATATTTGATCCAAATATATAGTAAAGTGTTTGAAAATTATTATTGGTAAAACTAAATGTAATAAATTATAATTACATAAATGACACAATTTATTACACTAACTTTACTAAATTATTTATTCGTGAACAAGCTACCTTCCACGTCACAGTCGCTATAAGGTTTTGTGAGGAATCTACAGTAAAAAAACTATTTTGCTTATAGTTTTCCAGCGAATTCAAAACACACGAGTATTTAGACATTGCTGTAACGACTCTCATGATCCTAACCGCTGATGTTGACAGACTGTCAGCTTTTTAGATTCTGGTGGTGACAGTATAAAATCTGTATCAATCATTGACGTGACTGGTTTTTATGCGATTGCGACCGTCACAAACTTTTTTAATCTCGCGTACGGTTGCAAAATTACGTAATTTTACCGAAAAAGCTAGTAAAATACGGATATTTTACGGTAATTTATATATATTACGGTAAAATTACCGGGTACGTATGTATCCTGAAAAGTATAGCGGGGGGTGAGACGAGCGTGTAGTTGAAACATAATTACGTACTGCGAGTCGCGCGGCGCGACTCGCACGATGCGACGTTGCCGTTTAGTGCAGTTTGCCTTTATGTTTTGCGCTGTTGCCATTCCGACTGAACAGTGAGCATTCGGCAAGCCGATCGGCGATCAGGTGAATTGTTTTGACTGACTGCACTATACGTGCATTTAGTAAATTATGCCACGAAATCAAGCAAGTGTGGGTCACAATAGTTTTGTTAGTAAGAGTTAAATCGTATTTTACCCAATTTTACCGTAATTTACGTAATTTATTTATATTTTACGTAAAATATGGTAAATTACCGAATTTTACGAAAGTAATATTACCGCTTTACATCCCTAATCTCGCGGCTGGATTAGATAGCTTATTGATACAAGTTATATTATGATGATTAGGTACTGACAAGATATTACAATATAAAATTCAGCAGTTCAGAAACGACTATTCGACGTCTAGACACCAGACGTTCGGACTAGAAATAACAAAACACCACTCCAATCTCGCATCTGAATAAACTATTACCTAATTTACATTGGAAGTAACATGTGTAAATACATTTAGTTTGTGTTTTTGTTAGTTGAAATCTACAAATAGCTGTTTGTTTGCTATTCTTAATGGTGGGTTAAGAATAAAGCTCCGTTAGATGTTTTGCTGTTACTACTGTATTGTTTTGATGTTGTTTGTGGTAGTCGTTGGGGTTTCAAAATGCTAGAGTTGCAACTCAGAATGCACAATGTTGACAGACCCCTGACTAGGTAGACGACATCAGTCGAGTCGCAAGAATCCAAATGCAGGCGGCGCAAGACCAAGGCTTGTGGAAGAGGCCATGCAAGAGACCTTTGTCCCAGAGGTGGAAACCATGCTAGCCCAATTCAAATTGGCAGACTGGATGATGCCCGCGGCTTCGTCTGCGTGAATTAAGGTTTCCTAAATTCCCGAACTCTTTAATTTTCCGAGCTAAAATGTAGCCCATGTGTTAAGTTTAGATATAAGCTATTTTCATTACAAACAGCCAAATCGGTTCATTAATTATGGCATAAAGGAGTTACAAACATCCATCCATCCTCACAAACTTTCGCATCTAAAATATTAGTAAGATAACCCTTATCTTGGTCTTGATGATGGTGATGATGATGATGATAATGATGATAAATATGATGATTTCGCTTGTTTCAGAAGCGGCATGGCATGAGCGGCCGCGTGGGCGCGACATGCGGCGAGCGCCGCTCGCGCAGCCCGCCGCCGTCGCTCTTGCGCTCTCCGTACTGCTGCGCTTCGCTGACGCCGGTCCGTATTCTGATTAACTAATTATAATGTGTAATCAGTGGCGAACCCTCCATACAAGCCCAAAAGCCCGGCTTGCCTAATATCAATCCTGTATTAGGCAGATTATTAATAATTTTAATTTCACTCACTAAAATTAATGGATCGATTTAAATTACGTATTTAAATTTCGCGCGTCACTGCGTTATTCGAACTATCGGATATAACCACAGGATATAACGGACTACGGAGATAGTGACCTTGAAGTGAGTCGACCGAACCACGCAACGCAAGCCGCGAGTGTGAGAGGGAGGACCGTGGCTTTGGGTCACACCGCTCTAACACGCCTGTAACCTATGCAAATTGCGATCTATATAAATATAAATCGTATATCTCGCATTGGGAAAATTTAAGCTGGCTTGCTTATAAACCGTCTAAGTTAAGAAGTCCCCGGGAATTACTAATTATATATACTGTCATGAGACTTTCTTTGGGGTCGGATTATATAGTTATTTGTTTCGTGACGTGTCGTTATTGAATTGAAATTACATTATTTGTGTTTTTTTGTATAAAATGAGTTCAGATAAAAGTAATATTGTTCCATGTGACGATTTAAAGTGTGTGCAAATGTTTATTGGGAAAAACAAGGTAAATTTAAGAAACTTAACTTTTGAACGAAAAAAATATCTTATAAATTCTCCAAAACCTACTCCAGACTTGTGTATTTCACAAATTAGTAAAGGTCATAACAGACAATTTAACAGATCCGTGTACAAAACGAAATGGATAGTTGGTTGCTCACATACTAATAAATTATATTGTTGGTGTTGCATATTTTTTTCTAAGGAAACTAACGTTTGGAATATGAATGGCTATGATGATTTAAATAATTTATCTGGTGCTATAAAAAGACATCAAAATTCCCAAAATCATTTGAGTTCCGTTATTTCATTTTGTAATTTCGGAAAACAAGGCATCGAAACTTCTTTGTCTTATAAGGCAAACGGCTTTTTTCAAAGCCACAGTAGGTATGCCATTGCTGACATGTTTTAATTCTGTCTAGTAGTAGTATGCCTTCTGTGTGCTTTGTGAAGCTCGCCAAGACAACATAAGTAAAAGAAGACGGAAACGCCTGGCTTGCCTATGTTTGAACCCTACGGCACGCCACTGTGTGTAATGTGTCGCTAACTATAATATTAATAATATTTATTTCATAATCAAAGTACAAACTTAAAGACCTAATAACAGTAATTGCTAAAAAAAACACTTATAATATTATTAGGATCTAAACTGGCTATTCTAGCTAGATTTTGCCAATCTGGGTTAAGGACAGCCCGCCCTCTCCTTCATATGAATGACACCGTAAGCAATTATTGCCTAGATCAAGGTTAAGTATGGATCACATAAGAAGGCTCAGGCAAGTCGGGCGATGGAGAGAGCTATGCTCGGAGTATCCTTGCGAGATCAAATCAGAAATGAGGAGATCTACCCAAAGTCACCGTCATAGCGCAGCGAGTCGCGAAACTGAAGTGGAAATAGGCGGGGCTATAGTTCGAAGCGTTAATAGTTGTTGGGGTTCCAAGGTAGTGGAGTGGCGACCCCGCACCGGGAGGCGCAGTGGTTTATAATATTAGCAGGGATTCTAAGCTTTTTGTTGATTCAACACTTGAACGGTTACTTAATTTAATCGCTTTATGTTCAACTGACCTTTATTAACCACTGACGCATCATGACAAGTATGCATGTCATGCATGCAGATTGTTAAAGGTAGCCACACACCGTCAAGTCTGCCGCGGACTTGACGGCAAACTTGATTGTATATGGCCTCCCTTAAAAATCAGTACCGGTCAGTAGAATTATACTTATGTGTGTTACATTTTAATCATGCGAATGTTTATTTATTTTATAATGTAATTGAAAGTCGATGAGACACATCTGAATAAACTGGTCATGGAAATGTCAATGCAGCTTTCATTTTATGAAAATGCTATTGTAACACTTAATTGGAAATTGGAGAGCGATTGATTTTCTGCGGTTTCATTTGGTTAATTTTTTATGAATTATTCACTTTGCGAACAAATGAAAGGATGAAAATTTTCAATCTGTGTACAAAATTAAAACAGACAGTGAAATCTACGAACCAGTGGTAGATTCATTTGACGATTCGAAAGCGCTTTGTAGTTTATTTAAATAAAAATTTATTCTGTTCTATTCTATTCCAACAATTTGTATTGGGTTGCTGATGATGATTATGAAGAAGAATATTTTTTTTTCTCTAATTGTCTCGTTGATCTAGTGGTTAGCAAGTTCGACTGTGGATGACGAAGTCCCGGGTTCGATTCCTGGGTCGGGCCAAAAAATGTATTGGTATTTTCTGACAAGAAATTCTCAGTACTAGCCCGAAGTTAGGAAGTTGACATTTTTTTTTTAAATTCTCATTTTTTAATAAGGGACTTTTGAAGGTGGAAGTTGGCATTGAGGTAGGCATTGAGCCACCCCGTGAGTGTCTCGGAGAGCACATAAAGCTGTTGGTCCTGCACCTGATCTCTCTTCGGTCGTGTCGGATTTTCCGTCCCATCGAACTATGAGAGTGAGGAAATAGAGAAAGAAAGAAACGTTTCTTTAATAGTATATTAAATTATATTTTAAATATAAATATAAAATTATAATATAAATTTAGTAATATAAGTGTCACACATCATCAAATAGGTATACCTAGATTAGGTTATCTAGATACGGATTAGAGAGTGCATCTGTGTTTGCGCACACACGTATGCACTTAAATATCTCCCGCGCAGATGGCTAATCTCGTGGCCGGAATGATTGGGAGGACATTATTATTATATTATTAATTTTTTTCTAGGTTCAATGGGTCCAGGCGTGCCCGAGAATATAACTGTGACGTTTTTGAACCCAACCACGGTGCGAATCTCGTGGTCAACCACGGCGGACTTGGTCGAGAAGTATGACGTCACGTACAAGCCTTCAGACGCGAGGTAAGATGATTTCGCCACTTCTACATGTTGTATGGTCTAAACATGAACCGACTATTAAACTATGATATTGTATATGTATAAAAAGACGTAGATATGTAAATAGTGCATGTAGCGTGCGGTAAATGGCAGATATTTGTCGTAATTTGTCATATCATTTGACAATGAAGTACTCTATTATACTCTCCGTCGTTCGGCACAATTTTTTCGCTTGTTTTCTGAGTATATAGCTCATACCTAGTAGAAATCATTGGTATTAAATCATTGATGCTGTGATTACACTTGGTGGTTCGCCCATACTCGGATTTTCGAATTATTTTAATGGAATTCGGGAACGGAACAAGCTGGATGGGATTGTCTGAAGATCCGTGTAGTCGATCCTGCCCATTTACATTTATTAACCTACTTCAAAAAAGGAGGAATCTCCCAATTCGTTAGAATTTAATTTTTTTAATATTTTATGTATGTTCCCCGATTACTCAAAGACGCCTGGACCGATTTGGAACATTATATTTTTTCTTGAAAGGGTATACTTCCCAGGTGGTTCCATTTTCATCAGGTCAGGATCTGATGATAGGATCCTGGTGAAATCGAGGGAACTCTTCAAATTTTATAGGCACAATTGATATACTTTGAAGTGGCGTTTGAAGTAGGTTTTGTAAAAAGAATTTTTGCGTTTATAGTATTCGTTTAAGTACCCGAATTCAATAAACCAATCAACATAATTATAGATCCACCAACTTATTTGTACAGTTGATGGGGTCACTAGTGGATAGTTTACTATTGATTTGACGAGGAAATGAGGAAATACTTACCCTTACACTAACTAAGAATTTAATTATCCTTGTACATAGTAGCATAGAATACTAGTAAATAGTTGGTCGATGTTTAGACTATTTTATTGCTTTTCTGTCATCTTTTACCTGTGTTAACTTTTTATATGTATCTATATTAATAATGCCACTTAGTTACAACATGGGGTTATTAAAGGGGCGGACCAACAAATTCCTGAAAAGCCGGGAACGTATTAGTGGTGCCTCTGGTACTACAAGTGTTCATGGGTGGCGGTAATCACTTAACATCAGGTGACCCGCCTGCTCGTTCGCTCGCTTTTCATACATAAAAAATAATGCAAAACTACTTCAGTATGTATTTATTGCACTTAGTGCCGGTTTCACCGAGTGATGTTTCCGAGGAATAAATAAAATTGGGCTTTCTAACAATTTCTGTATTGAAAATCTGACTTATTTTGCGATGGTGAAATCGGCACTTACAAACTCTAACTTTCTAGCATTTACTAATTGATATAATAATAATCCTATCAAGATTTGTAATATTTGGCCTTTTTTTATATTACTAGCTGATGCCCGTGACTTCGCGAGTGTAGATATAGTTTTTAAAATCCCGCGGGAACTCTTTAATCTTCTTGGATAAAAAGTAGCCTATGTCACTCCGTAGGTCTGTTGCAGCGTGATTGAAGAACAAACTAGCAAACAAACACTTTCGCGTTTATAATAAATATTAGAAAGGATGTAAGGATAAGGAAGTAAGAAAATTAAACAGGTTATGTATTTATGTAAATATGTCAACGTATGTTTGTATTTCCGTATGTTCCACCGTGGCGCCTAAACTATTGAGCCGATTTTGATGAATGATGTGTCGATTCGTAAATTATTGGCCGGATGATGGATGTGTTAGCGAAATATTGAAATACGAGTAGTAAAGATATACAACTTTAATGCAGTGAAGATAGTTTCATCAAATCGATATTTGACTTTGTTGACGATGATTCATGAGACAGTAATAACTATCCTGTGTAACATGATTCTATTGTATTCTCTTCTACAGTGTTTCCACTTTATTTTCTTAATATTAGTATTTAATTCGATGCCTTAACATGGGTAGCCTAAGTATGTCATGCTCACTTAAACATTTCTGTGGTGGTGTCGTGTGGTGTGGGTTGTTACGTTCCCTCAAATATGGTTGAGCGAAGCAATGGCTGGATCATGCGTCATGCTCGGAAACGGGTGCCGCCAACGGGAATGGGTCTGCTTTGTGTCTACCCATGTTAACATGTGTTAGGTTGTGGTAGGTGTGCATTTTTGAAACTTCTGTGTGGAAACATTGTGTGCATAGCCTAGTTTTTTTAACAATTGTAAAAAAAAAATTTTTTTTTTGAAAAGAGCAACTGCTGAGTTTCTTGCCGGCTCTTCTCAGCAGAATCTGCATTCCGAACCGGTGGTAAATTTGTGACGTTTCATAGGCGCTACAAGTTGGCCTACATGAAATAAATAAATTTTGATTTTGATTTTGATGTAGGCGTCCGTCTCACGCGCCCGACTGACGCCGACTTGAACGATATAAATACGGCGGGTTTGACGTCCCATTCAGAGACCCATTCGTCTATTAGATGCTCCCGCGTCTAGGTCGTTGTATTTGATTGAGGGATTGCGATAGCAATCGCGCCCTAATTGAATAAATATTGCCCGGAGGTTTAGATAAGTGTAATTGATTAAATAATATTTGGATATGTTTAGTAGTTACCTCAGTTCGCTGAGTTACCCTCACGTTCAGAAGGTGGTTTGTCTGACGTGCTGTGGTTAAATTGATTAGATGTTAGGTCAGGGGCCGTTATAAAGTGATGGTGGAGACGGCTTTACGTAGGGTTTCAGCGTTTGAGATGTCAGATGTTACATTCAATTTTCCAAGTCAGGTTACAGATTATAAAAATTTTACTTGTTAAGTGTACAGGAATAAGTTGTAAGTTACTATACGAGTTACTTGTATCACTGTTGCTTCTTCGAACTCTATAATCGATGACCCGGTTGACCTCTTTCCCTACTATCTTGGGTTGTGCATTATTTATGAAATATCTAAAAATATCGGACTATGAATATTTTCCGAGAGTTTTAATCATTTATGCAACATGCAAGAGCGCTTATTTATAAGAAAAAGCCTTCTTTATAAAGCACTAGCGGACCCGACAGACGTTGTCCTGTCTTAACTATGAATATTGAAACTCTTTGACGAAATTGGCAGCACGCATTTTGTCAATGTTATATCAAACGCCATAAGGTTACATCAAAAAAGTTTGAATTGTAAAAGCGGTTACATTAGAAATAATTTAATATGGTGGTTAAGTTTTCTTAAATTATCTAATTTTTCGCGCAATTTTCTTAATTTTTTCTTTTATAAGAACCTTCTCCTGACAATAACAAACACAACAAAAAAAGAATTAGCGAAATCGGTCCAGCCGTTCACGCGTGATGCGATGGCCAAGGAAATAGGGATTCATTTTTATATATATATAGATAGATAAGATAAGATAAGATTGCATCTTTTAAAAGGGATTTTAAATGGGATATTTAAGGAATATTAGATATTTTCTAAATTGTCGTTGACAACTTTAATTATTGTCGTTGAAATTTACCACCCTGCGGTTAAGATATGTCGTCAAGCAATTTAACGTTCCGCAACGATAAAGTAGGTAAAACGGAGCATGTATACTGTGGATACCTGCACATTAGAGCAACTCAATTCGTACAACTAACAGTAAGAAGCTTTATGTTTTGACATCAAGTTGATGACTACATTCAGTAACTAGCTTTATGTGTTAACATCAAGTTGATGACTAAGTACATTCAGTAACTACCTTAATGTGTTGACATCAAGTTGATGACTACATTCAGTACCTAGCTTTATGTGTTGACATCAAGTTGATGACAAAGTACATTCAGTAACTACCTTAATGTGTTGACATCAAGTTGATGACTACATTCAGTACTTGATTACCAACACGTACATTTACTGCAAGGTATTGCATTACGTGTAGCCATCAAGTTGATGACTCCACGTAATACAATACCTTGCAGTAAATGTACGAGTTGGTAATGCATAGCAGATGCAGGTGACGTTATTCACGGTGAAACTTGAAGCGTATCTGTCTAATGAAACTGTCTCCGGAGATAGGAACTGACGTAGAAATCCATTTTGCGTCGTCTCTGTTAAATACAACTTACCTAGCACGAGTATCCACTGAGTATTAAGTCCACTGAATAGATTTATCAGGATTTATCTGATCAGTGATAGAGTCACTTCGAGTTTTAGTAGCTTTATGTAACTAACTAGTGTTTTATCGTTACTTTAAATAAAGACGTCTGAATTAACACCTGTTGGTTAAGCGAACACATTTATTTTATTTAGTATAATTCATCGTATAAATTGTTTCAAAACAACACAGTTTAACAAAGTAACAACTGAAAATTGTGAAATATAGGCATACTTAATTGTAATAAAGTAAATTTTCATATTAATTAATTAAGTACTTTCTTTTTATTTTTCCGTTTCACCGTCCGACCCGTTTTCGTTTTATTTTTCAATTAAATCTTGGTTACTAGTAATCGTCTACCAAACGGACTCCGACAGCCATATTTATTTTTTAAAACGGACCCTCATGAATCTAATTGGTGATCCCTGTACTAGCTTTTAGCTGAGACTTCCCACGAGAAGCCTTTTATTTTCCGGGATAAAAAGTCGCTTTCTGGGTCTTTAACTATTATCCATGCGGAGAACGTGTCTATCCGTTACTTTGTTTCTGGGTGATTAAAGGACAAACCAACAAACAAACATACGCAATAGGCATGACCACCGATTTAAAAAAACTGTTAGATCTACTGTTTAGAGAAAATATCTTATTACAGCAAAAGAAAAGGTTTGGTAGACAAAATTGCCATTTCAATTTTAAGTTTTAAAATTCACGCAAAAACGCTCGACGGTGTCATGGCGTCGTTCGTGACGTCACTTCTATGTTTTTTCGTAGTATTTTGTCAAAGTTTGAAGATAGATGTGACATATCGCTCTGATTGGTGTTCAATGCAATATGGCGGATTGCTGTATTGCTGTATTTTATAGTTTTATTTTATCAAACTAAACATCAATCTCGTACAAAATAGAAAAATAAATACGTTTTTCATGAATCCTATTTCATGAGAGATTTCTTAATTTCATTGATTACTGGTTACTGTCATCATGCCTATTATTTGTATTATTAATAATATAAGTAGAATAATATAAGAAGTAATAATGTAAGAATAAGTCCCAAGTCATAGTGTAAGAAACATACGTGTCGCATGTGTGTCTATGATATAGTATATGTATAAATGTGTGTGGGGTGGTGCTGTGATTTAAGCTTCAAGGCAGGTAAAATATTCTTTAATGTGCCTATCATATTGTCAACTGGCAACCTCGGTAATCTAACATTATTAAGCTAAACGGGTTCTGCGAATAAACACGATTATTCATTGAAAAGCAGTTGATAAATCAATACAGTCTATTTGTGGGCTCGGACTTACTTGAATACATGCTTAAGCGAATAATTACAGTATAAATCTCAGGACTATTATTGCAAAGCATGTTACAAAGTCGTGCGATAAACATGATTGATTACTAAGCAACTGTTACGTGTAGAAATAATTATAACATTAAAGTAACGTAGGTTCGTACTAGTTTTGCATGAGCGATTGTTTAAGTTAAAAATGAGAACATTGAAATCACTATGACACAAATGGTCAATTAATGGTAATTTATGACAATGTAAAAAATGGTGCGTACATGGTTATTGGTTATATTATTAAAACTAGCATTGTATTAAATCAAAGTACAGTTCAAATCGGGCTGAGACGTACATATCTAGCTTTATTGAGCATCCGCCATGAATGGAATTTTTTGAAAATTCAACTGCTAAGGGGGTAAAATAGGGGTTTGCGAAATCGAACTAAAAGGTAGGTATGTAGTATACTGTATAGTATAGTAAATGCTTACTAAATTTATTTTAATTGTCCGCAATAACCAAACAATAAACCAATAAGCACACTTTTGCATTCGTAATATTAGCAAAGATTAGTGGGAGATTTTTTGTAAATATAATTAGTGGGAGTTTTAATTTATTTATTTAAATTTTTTTTTTAAACATTACATTCAATTTTTAGAAGTCAATAAAATTCCTGTTCATAAAAAAAGAGATTGATATTACAAACAAGTGTGTTTGTTTGTTGGTTTACCCTTCTATCAAGCCGCAACGGGGCTATGGATTGACGTGATTTTTGACATGAGTGTAGTTAAGGACCTTGAGAGTGGCATAGGCTACTCCACGCTATTGAATTCGCTAGCAAAAGATAGTCCTGACTCCTTACTATCCTTATCCTTACTAATATTATAAATGCAAAAGTGTGTTTGTTTGTCCCTCAATTACACAACAACGGAATAACAAATCGACTTGATTTTTTGCATGTGTATAGTTGAGGACTTGGAGAGTGACATAGGCTACTTTTTATTCCGGAAAAACAAAGGATTTCCGAGGGATTTCAAAAATCTCATTCCACGCGGAGGAAGTCGCGGGCATCAGCTAGTTGGTAATAAGTGCGATTAATTAAAAATTGTGAATTAAAATGCGATAAATTCAGCTGTCTATTTTAACGCAGAGATAAGTTCCACAGAGATTAGCCGTCTCTGAAGGAGAGATTAAAGTGCACAACCAATTTGCCGAAATAGATTCATAGCGAGACAGAAATAGATTCATAGTTAAATCTTTGCGTTAGAACAGGAACTTTCTCTTTAGTTCTAGGTCCACTAGGTAGGAATAGAACGGACAAGATAAACCGAAGCTGCAGCGGTTTCGCTATATTAATAATACGGCTGAAAGCTAATGCTTTCATTCAAGCAATTCAAGTTAACAAACGTGGCATGGGCGTTACCAAAATCGATACGAGTATCAAAACTAATAGAATAGTACATATGGGCATAATACAAAATGGGCTGTTGAAAATTCAGAACTCAAATAATATTATGTTTGTAACAATCCTTACATGCGTAATATAGCACTAGAAACAGTAATTCTAAATTAATGTCACAGCTTACTAAGCATATCGTTTGGCAATAAATATTGAAAACGGGATGAGGTTAATATTTTGCGCATTACATCTACCGTGAGCTTCTATAAAAGTTTTTTTACACAACACCTAAATTCAGCTCCCGTCATTTAAAATAAAAATCTTTAAATTAAAAAAAAAAATTTAAAAATTTATACCTTGATTCCGAAAGAATTGGTAGATTTACCATTACCTAAATTTAAATAGTTTGTAAAACACATTTAATAAGTAGAAGTTATTACACAGTTAATGAATTCCTTAATGACAAAGTTGCTCGGAACCAATCTGCGCTTTGCTTCAGCTGTCCACAACGTAGATAAGCTACATATTGTAACATTTTTTGTTTTGAAAAGAGCAACTGCTGAGTTTCTTGCCGGCTCTTCTCAGCGGAATCAACATTCCGAACCGGTGGTAGATTCTCGACTTGTCATAAAGAGCCACAATTAAATAAATTATTTTGAATTTGAATTATGAATTTGAATAAAAATGATTGCCCAACTGTCTGAATGCTAAATTGTGGAATTATAATGGCCAGTTAGGATGTGAGCGTGAAATATTCATCTGAACGTCTCACAAATGACCGAGCGTTTTGTGAAAGCAACGTTTTGAATAAGAACTGTTTTGCTCGCTTTCAACGCGAAAGGGGGGGATTATGGGACGGGTTGAGCCTGACACCGGGATAAGCTCAGATGTTTTCAGACGGGTGAATTTATAAAATTAAAAACTTTTATTATTCTGTTTGCTATCCAACTTTTAGCAAAGTTCTTAATTTTACTGTATTTTAAGGGATGCAGTTCTTTTGTCATAAAATTATGCTTGACTTTAGCTATAGAATAAATTGACAAGTTTTTAAAAGTACTTAGTATTTTAAAACCGCGTCAATAACTATACTGACACCATACGAACAATTCCAAATACACAAAATGACGTAAGATCATTTTGATGCATGCAGAAGAGAATAAAAAAGTTTTTTACCTATTATCTGACTACAATAAAACTAAAAGGAAGTGTTATGATTTTAGCAGTCGTACCTTAAATTTTAAGTAATTTAGGTACACGTATATTTTTCTTGTTTAATTTATTGTCTTGTCGTTTCGATTTCCGTCTTCTTTCCCCTTCAATCTCCAGCTTGTCAATAGAAAACGATGAAATTGACTCATGGCACGTTAGTTACAGAGTGGTGCTGGAGGTGGCAGGCAACTCGGACGCTGTGATCCTTAGCGGCCTAGAGGCCGATACGCAGTACCAAGTGACAGTCGCCGCCCTTTGGGGGGGGCACAAGTATAGGAGCAGGCCTATTGTCTTCCGCACGCTGGGTAAGTGGATACCCGTTGCTCTAGTGTAGCATGGTTTATTTTTATATATGAATAGCGGGAAAACAGGCAGGTCACCTGATGTTAAGTGGTTACCGCCGCCCACGAACACTTGTAGTACCAAAGGCACCACCAATGTGTTGCAGGCTGTTCAGGAATTTATTGGTCCGCTCCTTGAATATTGTAATTAAGTAGGAACACCGTCGAAGGGAGATGATTCTACAATTTGGTAGTACGTGAAAAAAAAATCTGAAAAAGAAAAAGATGAAAGATGTCCGACTACGGCTGACGAGGGCCCGTCGATACTTCCACGGGCAATTAATTTTTCCCCTTATAGTACTGATTAATTCTATCCTAGTAATAATATAAATGCAAAAGTTTGTTTGATGGATTCACACCACAATGCCCGAACCGATTTGGCTGTTTGGCACAGAGATAGATTTATAACACATAGGCTACTTTTTATCCTGGAAAATAAGAGAGTTCCCGCGGGAATTAAAAAACCTCGATCCACGCACACAATGTAGCGGGCATCAGCTTGTTTTATAATAAAAGAACACCCTGTTGTAATGCATCATCCTCAGCAAAGGCTAACTGACCTCTTCGCGAAGTAACTACGTAGCGCGCGTTTTGAAATACCTTTTAAGGTAATATAGACATCTAACCTGCATACGTATAATCCAGTAAATATTTAATGGCCAGTCCAAACGTGGGTAATTTTCCCGTATCTGTTCAAGGCCTGTCATTTTCACAGCTGTGTCGACGTGCGTCAACATGGCGCTGAAATACACGGTATTTCAGTTGTATTTCAGTGGTCGTGGTGAATTCCTAGCGTATTCGTGTATTCCCTTTCGCTTTTGTCTCGCGTGTCACACACAAAAGATAAAATCTGTGGGGACATGCGACCGGAACATTAATATTACCACGTGGAAATATCTGACGGAAAAACTGGCGCCCATTATGTAATTTGCCCTTTACATTATTTTAGTTGGAGTTTAGTTGATAAGCCTCAATAGTTCACCGCGCTGGCTCATTGCGATTTGGCGGAATTCACACACCTTTGAGTATATTATGGAAACTCTCAGGTGTGCAGAACTCCTTACGATGTTTTCCTCCAGCGTTGCAAATAAATAAATGGTTTTTTATTCAGGAATAAAAGAGCCACTTAAAAACACAAAAACAAAAAGAACAACTTATAACTCAAAACTAAGGGTGGGTAGACAGCTCAAATCCTACCAGTAGGTCTAGGGAAAATTCGTATTTCCCCGTATACAATAAAACTTAAATTGCTTTTTAAACCGCCACGCCGAGGGCCGACCCAATACTGTTATTATATTTCTATGATATTTATTTTATTTATTTATTGGTAATCACAATAGCACATAAAACCAACAGAGTTCGAAACTGCGACCTCTGAGACCACAGTCCTAACCACTGGGTAATCATGAAAGCGCGTCGGTTAAAGGGTGGACTGAAAACCTAAAGGATGAAGGTTCGAACCTCTTCAGTTGCACTATTGTCGTACCCAGTCCTAATATAAACTTTACGTTTATTTGGGGGAGGAGCATCCTTTTTCTTATGAATAAAAAGCCTAGGGCTCTTTCAAGGTTCTCGACTATCCCCTTATATCATTACGTCACACCGTTATTCTGTTTCTGCGTGATTGAGGAATTAAGCAAGGGACAAAGGCACTTTCGCATTTGAATAATTAAAAAGTAAAATCCAAAAACAAATTTAAATTTGACGCTACCTAGTTTGTAATCGATGGAAGTCATGCGGTAATCCCAATTTGAAGTGAGTGATTCTAAAACAGGGTAATGAATAGTGAAATATGCTAATCTTTAATCTAAACGAACGAAGTGGGCGAGTCTGCAAGTCTAAGCCGAATCCATTTTCTTCGAAAATTACGAAAATAATTTCTCTAGTTTCACTTGTTACGAAATTTTTGATTAGAAATCTCGAAGGATTTGTAGACAGATTTAAATTTAAATAACCCTTGGTTCTATTACAATACTTAAGCTTATTATAATGCTTAGGTATGCCCGCCAAGTGCACCAAAGGGTTTGATCCCAACGATTTAATCTTTCTGATAAATATAATCAAATAATCGCTGCTTGATAAATATAATTTTATTATTTACCTACTAGCTGCTACCCGCGACTTCGTTCGCGTGGATTAAGGATTTTAATTCCCGCGGAAATTCTCTTATTTCCCGGGATAAAAAGTAGCCTATGTCCTATTCCAGACTAGAGTCTATCTCTGTGCCAAATTTCAGCCAAATCGATTCAATCATTGCGACGTGATAGAGTAACAAATATACAAACTTTCGCATTTATAATATTAATAGGATTGGTCTTTTTATCCTCGGTGGTACAAACCGGTTTTGGTTTTGGCCAAACGAGTTGTATTTATTTTTGCCTTTTTTTACGATTTTTCCGAAAAATTGCCGTGCCGATTTCAATGCCGTCGATTTCAGTAATTAATTTAAATACCTCAAAAGCCCATAGGTCTAACCGAGATGCGGAACAAAAACTGAAAGGTTGAGAGTTCAAGCCCCACCCGTTGCACTATTGAAGATTGGTTGGCAATCTTCGATTGTGGTGATTCCTGGCGATTTTTTCCTTAACCGTTTAAGTTGATAAGTAATACAACTAAGATATGGTTGCCACCCTAAACGTGTACCACTCAGTAGTATGTCAACCGCAAGTCATATTGTAACAATATTAAGTAGTTATTTTATAAACTGAAGCTTACTCTGAAGCTTATTATGTTGAAACTAGCTTGGTAGTCCACATTTGTTATAGTTGCATGCAAAAATTTATAACTGAAGAATTTTACTGTGGAACGTCACGTTAAACACAATAGGAATGTAGTTACGAATAACAGTAGAAATCTAAAACTCGGCATATCTAAATACCTACCAAATAAAACAAATGCCAACCTGTCAAAGATACAAAAATCTGACGGGCTCATATTGTGTGGATAGTCGAATGAAATAACTTTGAAAATAATAAAGATAAATTGAATATAAAAACTTTTTAAATCTAGTATTCCCTATTATTTATCAATAGTAGTTTAGTGTTCGAGAAAACAAAACAAAAGATTCAAAACTTGGATGATCAAGCATATTGTGCCATCAAAGGGTTTAAGTGCCCAGCCCGAACAGCCGGCCGTCATCAAACACGAAATTGATGTATATACATACGATATACACCGCCTATTCTCCTGCCACTACACTCACACTGAGTAACCAAGTAACCAAGCAAACCGAAGCTTAGTAAAATATATTCTACTACGATATTACAAAGGCTGAAATCTATAGACTGCACTCTCACTCAGCTCAGACGCAAGACAAAGTAAAACGAGACAGATTTATGTCAGAGCATATTTATGTCTCGTTTTAACCTCTATCTTGAGTCTGAGCACGCTCTATAGATCTCAGCCTTAGTGTATGCTACACCCTTTAAAGTACAGATTAAAGCAGTATTTTGTTCCTTGTGGGTTTTCATCTATTATTTGGAAAGTCTGTAACCAATTTAGACTTCGGCTGTCAATAGAAAACTTGTAAAAGGCCTGAAATCGACAGGACTATGGAAATACACTTAGTTCAAGTTTTGTAGAGACGTGCTAAACCCACGAAACGTGGCGCGGAATCGTGTTCCCCTCAAAGTCGAGAGAGCTTGTTAATGTCGAGGCCAATTTTAGATGTCGGTCATAGCACTCCAATCGCACTCTGGAGTGACTGTGTACTCATCTTCTTAAGAGTGCTCTCTCCACGTGATCGTGCGTGAGAGAATACTATTTCAATCTACATCAATGGGCCGGACATACTCAAGAGCGAGATACACGATGCAAATGCGTTTTTAACCGTCTTTAAAAAAGTAGGAAGTTCTCAATTCGACGTATAATTTTTTTGGCGATGTTACTCCATAACCTCATTGCACGCTCGTACGCACGCATTCAAGCACGCACGCACGCACACACAAATTAATACCTTTATAATATTAGTGTGATTTTTAAAGATAAAATATTATGCATGAAGTTTTTTAAAGCAGTAAAATAGAGATGATTGAAGAGACATAACTTCCACAATAAATATAATTGTACTATTTTGTTACTAACTTTTAAACAAAATAAAAAAGTAGATTTATTTGCTTGTAAGAAAAATCGCTCGAGTTGTGTAATGTGTAGCCTTAAGAGCATGAGGGCTCATGCGTTTTCGAGCGCTTCTCATAAAAAAGAGTTTGATTTATTAGAACATTAACCTATGAAACTCATACAATATATTTAACAGTTATGATCTCTAGATCAACTATAATAACTACGTCAGTAGTTTGTTTCTTTTTCTATAATCAAGCGGGTTCAAAAACTTGTATTTTTTAGCCCGTTTAATTATATAGCCTGTAGAGAGCTACATATTTTTTTTGTTATTATTATATTATCATTCAAATAATGTGATCTTCATAAAGGACAATAATTATTTTGAATTCATTTATATTTAAATTATATAAATAGTGGAGGGAGCTGGAGGTTTTTGCTTAATAAGTAGGTACCTATATTAAGATAAAGTTATTAGAGTTCACGCAATTTTTTTTGTATGCTCTGAAATACGAGCTACAACTAACGTCGCTCGTACAGTTAGAGACGATTTTAATGATCATAATATAAAGTACACCCGCAGGGAATACGTCTTGCTGATAACTAAAATCCTGCACATCCAAACGCGGCTATGTTCGGAATATGCAAGATTGCATGGGCTTTACCCTTTACCATTTCAGACGCTTAAAGTTGCATATAATACTTGCTTCTTTTTACAAAAATGAAAGCTCAACTCAGGTGTAAACCATATACGTGGTATCGCTTTTTATAGCTTAAACATAAAATATTTCTTTCAATAGACATTTTTATTTAACAGTTTACGAGAAAGCAATTTTCAGGCGAGGCACTTTCAATACCGTCGTATTACGTTTTCAGCACCATTGTATCCACTTGTTTTTAAATTCTTTTAGCAATACGGTGATAATAGTGACATACAGTAAGCGTTGTATAATTTGTAAACCATAAAAATATTCTGAAACTGTTATAGTGCATTTACATTTACTCTTCCCTCGGACCTCGACTACGAGTAGACGTGTTCATATTATTGCCGATTTTAATTATTAATTATTTTAAAATAAAAAGTTAAAAATAATTCACTTGAAATAATAGGAGTGTATAACTAGTGAAGAGTTAAATCAAGAAATAAGCAGACATCTTCGTCGGAGGCGTAGCATATACATTACTCCGCCCCTCAGCGTAGCCATGTTGCTGGAGGTACTATCTTCAGCTGCGTAAGCGCCGCCCTGCAGTGAAGCCATCTTGGCAGGACCGCCTAAGTGACGCCCATTGCACTGGTCAGTAGCATACCTACCTACTATAGATTTCTGTCGCCCTAGTACCCCGATCGGTATTGCACGGCTCTAATATGCAACAATCAGAGATACCTACACAACCCGGTTCCTCGGAGTCAGATGCGCCCACGGCGAGCGAAACTATCGAAGAGACGTATAACTTAGGCAGACGGCAGAAACGCAGGATCGATCGGGGGCTCGGAATGAATGAATTGTTTAATTCGTTTAAAGAAGAATTGGCTGAGATATTTAACAGTAAATTTTCTCAATTGCATTCGGAGCTCCAACAACTGAAAAAACAAAACTTAGAAATCAGTAAGACTAACGCAGAAATGGTAAAGTCCATGGAGTTCATGTCATCAAAATATGAGGAAATTAAAGAAAAACTTGGCCAGGTACTTAAGGAAAAAAATGACAACAAGCTATATATATGCAGCCTGGAAGAGAAAATTGACAGCTTGGAAAAAACTGTACGTGCATCATCAATAGAAATAAAAAATATCCCTAAAAAACAGGGTGAAACCAAGGCCGATCTCGTTAAAATTACATCTACTATCGGATCCGCCCTTAAGTTGAACATCCTGCCTTGTGAAATCCAAGACACGTTCAGGATTCCCGTCAAAAAAGAAGGAATTCCACCTATTTTGGTTAAATTCACTTCAGTACTACGTAAACAAGAAGTATTGGAGTCGGTCAAAGACTTCAACAAAGGTAACAAGGGAAAATTAAACACACAACACCTTGGCCTAGACTCGCCGCCCGCTCCTATCTATATAACGGAGCACCTGACAGCTAAGACAAGCAAGCTATTTTTTCAGTGTAGAGAATTCGCAAGAACAAAGGACTATAAGTTCTGCTGGTGCTCCCGTGGTAAAATATTCCTGCGGAAGCGAGAAGGCGACCGCTTCGTTATGGTTGTTAACGGCAGGATCTCCGAAAACAGCCTGTTTTGGATTCAATAGTAAACAATCAAATATTCATTGTTTTGATAGGTTAAAAATATATGTTGTAGATTAATACACGTTCTAATTTATTTTGCCGTTCAAAAGTCCATATTTTGAACTTCACTCGATGAAATAATATTCCGAAAACAGTGTAGTTTTCAATTGGGTTCCGGTTGTATGTGCAGTATATCAAAGTTAAACTAAAAAAAAAAATGACAAAAAATAGGCAAAAGCTTCTAGAACAATATTTACCCGTTAATTTTTCTCTAAAAAGCTTTCTTTTTTTTTAATCATGACTGGTTTACTTTCTTTATAACAAAGTGGCTCGGGCGCCTCATTTCAGTAGCTCGCAAGGTATCATCGAGGGAGGACGTATCGCTCTAGCTGGCTCACTGCGATCCCCGCTGATCAGACGAACTATTCGAGTATTATTTATTTGTGTTCACTTATCATAGATAATCAAAATAAAATTAGTGTGTAAATATTATTACCTATTATCTTCTAGTGTGTAAATCTTGTTATCTATTATTAAATCTGTAAATATTAATGTAAGTTAGGTACTCTTATAGTAAATTAATTAATTAAGAATATAATAAAGTGAAAATATGGGGACTAAAAATAAACAAAAGAACGAAATATCCAGATTTAAATTACGAAAGCTTAGACAAAATATAAGGTAAGTTTGATCCTTCTAATACAAATGTTGTACATATTCTGTACCTTACCTACTTTATTTTTTTTAATTCTTGTGAATCTTTGGACAGACTTTCGAAATCGATCTGGACTCTCGAATTCCCTGCACTTGAGAACCATTGCCAAAATCAGAAAAAAGTGGAGGCCATTTTCTTTTTTCTCGTTATGGGACCGATTTCTTTCAAAATCGATATCTGGGGATCCCTGTGCTCATAAAAGAGATAACCACTGCCAAAATTAGAAAAAGTGGCGGCCATTTTCTTTTTTTTCGTTATGGGACCGATTTCTTTCAAAATCGATATCTGGGGATCCCTGTGCTCATAAAAGAGATTACCACTGCCAAAATCAAAAAAAGTGGCGGCCATTTTCTTTTTTCTCGTTATGGGACCGATTTCTTTCAAAATCGATATCTGGGGATCCCTGTGCTCATAAAAGAGATAACCACTGCCAAAATTAGAAAAAGTGGCGGCCATTTTCTTTTTTTTCGTTATGGGCCCGATTTCTTTCAAAATCGATATCTGAGGATCCCTGTGCTCATAAAAGAGATAACCACTGCCAAAATTAGAAAAAGTGGCGGCCATTTTCTTTTTTTTCGTTATGGGCCCGATTTCTTTCAAAATCCATATCTGAGGATCCCTGTGCTCATAAAAGAGATAACCACTGCCAAAATTAGAAAAAGTGGCGGCCATTTTCTTTTTTTTCGTTATGGGCCCGATTTCTTTCAAAATCGATATCTGAGGATCCCTGTGCTCATAAAAGAGATAACCACTGCCAAAATTAGAAAAAGTGGCGGCCATTTTCTTTTTTCTCGTTATGGGACCGATTTCTTTCAAAATCGATATCTGGGGATCCCTGTGCTCATAAAAGAGATAACCACTGCCAAAATTAGAAAAAGCGGCGGCCATTTTCTTTTTTCTCGTTATGGGACCGATTTCTTTCAAAATCGATATCTGGGGATCCCTGTGCTCATAAAAGAGATAACCACTGCCAAAATTAGAAAAAGTGGCGGCCATTTTCGTTTTTTTTCGTTATGGGACCGATTTCTTTCAAAATCGATATCTGGGGATCCCTGTGCTCATAAAAGAGATAACCACTGCCAAAATTAGAAAAAGTGGCGGCCATTTTCTTTTTTTTCGTTATGGGCCCGATTTCTTTCAAAATCGATATCTGAGGATCTCTGTGCTCATAAAAGAGATAACCACTGCCAAAATTAGAAAAAGTGGCGGCCATTTTCTTTTTTCTCGTTATGGGACCGATTTCTTTCAAAATCGATATCTGGGGATCCCTGTGCTCATAAAAGAGATAACCACTGCCAAAATTAGAAAAAGTGGCGGCCATTTTCTTTTTTTTCGTTATGGGCCCGATTTCTTTCAAAATCGATATCTGAGGATCCCTGTGCTCATAAAAGAGATAACCACTGCCAAAATTAGAAAAAGTGGCGGCCATTTTCTTTTTTCTCGTTATGGGACCGATTTCTTTCAAAATCGATATCTGGGGATCCCTGTGCTCATAAAAGAGATAACCACTGCCAAAATTAGAAAAAGTGGCGGCCATTTTCTTTTTTTTCGTTATGGGCCCGATTTCTTTCAAAATCGATATCTGAGGATCCCTGTGCTCATAAAAGAGATAACCACTGCCAAAATTAGAAAAAGTGGCGGCCATTTTCTTTTTTCTCGTTATGGGACCGATTTCTTTCAAAATCGATATCTGGGGATCCCTGTGCTCATAAAAGAGATAACCACTGCCAAAATTAGAAAAAGTGGCGGCCATTTTCTTTTTTTTCGTTATGGGCCCGATTTCTTTCAAAATCGATATCTGAGGATCCCTGTGCTCATAAAAGAGATAACCACTGCCAAAATTAGAAAAAGTGGCGGCCATTTTCTTTTTTCTCGTTATGGGACCGATTTCTTTCAAAATCGATATCTGGGGATCCCTGTGCTCATAAAAGAGATAACCACTGCCAAAATTAGAAAAAGTGGCGGCCATTTTCTTTTTTCTCGTTATGGGACCGATTTCTTTCAAAATCGATATCTGGGGATCCCTGTGCTCATAAAAGAGATAACCACTGCCAAAATTAGAAAAAGTGGCGGCTATTTTCTTTTTTCTCGTTATGGGACCGATTTCTTTCAAAATCGGTATCTGGAGATTCCTGTGTTTATAAAAGAGGTAACCACTGCCAGAATGGGAAAAAGTGACAGCCATTTTCTTTTTTCTCGTTAAGGGACCAATTTCTTTCAAAATTGATCCCTGTGCTCATTATAGAGGTAACCATTGTCAAAACTAGAAAAAGTGGTGGCCATTTTCTTTATTCTTGTTATGGAACTTATTTGTTACGTTCCCTTATTGGTTGAGCGAAGCAACGGCTGGATCATCATGCTCGTGAACGGGTGTCACCAACGGGAATGTTTGTCTACTTTCTGGTTAGTACAGTAATGTGGAGTGGAGATATCGAATTTGAAAGAATTTTATCCAATAGTAAATAATGATAAGAACGCCTTTTTAATATTTGACTAATGTTTAACTATAGCAAAAAAAAATATTACTGCCACTTTTTCTAATTTTGACATTGATTACCTCTATTATGAGCACAGAGATTCCCAGATATCGATTTTGAAAGAAATCGGTCCCATAACGAGAAAAAAGAAAATAGCCACCACTTTTTCTAATTTTGGCCATGGTTACCTCATTTATGAACCTAAGGATCCCCAGATATCGATTTTGAAAGAAATTGGTCCCTTAACGAGAAAAAAGAAAATGGCCGCCACTTTTTCTAATTTTGACATTGATTACCTCTATTACGAGCACAGAGATTCCCAGATATCGATTTTGAAAGAAATCGGTCCCATAACGAGAAAAAAGAAAATGGCCACCACTTTTTCTAATTTTGGCCATGGTTACATCATTTATGAACCTAAGGATCCCCAGATATCGATTTTGTAAGAAATTGGTCCCTTAACGAGAAAAAAGAAAATGGCCGCAATTTTTTCTAATTTTGGCAGTAGTTACCTTTTTTACGAGCACAGGTATCCCCAGATATCGATTTTGAAATAAATTGGCCCCATAACGAGAAAAAATAAAATGGCTGCCACTTTTTTTGATTTTGGCAGTGGTTCTCTTTTATGAGCACAGGGATCACCAGATATCGATTTTGAAAGAAATCGGTCCCATAACGAGAAAAAAGAAAATGGCCGCCATTTTTTCTAATTTTGGCAGTGTTTATCTCTTTTATGAGCACAGGGATCCCCAGATATCGATTTTGAAAGAAGTCGGTCCCATAACGAGAAAAAAGAAAATGGCCGCCACTTTTTTTGATTTTGGCAGTGGTTCTCTTTTATGAGCACAGGGATCACCAGATATCGATTTTGAAAGAAATCGGTCCCATAACGAGAAAAAAGAAAATGGCCACCACTTTTTCTAATTTTGGCAGTGGTTATCTCTTTTATGAGCACAGGGATCTCCAGATATCGATTTTGAAAGAAATCGGTCCCATAACGAGAAAAAATAAAATGGCCGCCACTTTTTCTAATTTTGGTAGTGGTTATCTCTTTTATGAGCACAGGGATCCCCAGATATCGATTTTGAAAGAAATCGGTCCCATAACGAGAAAAAATAAAATGGCCGCCACTTTTTTTGATTTTGGCAGTGGTTCTCTTTTATGAGCACAGGGATCACCAGATATCGATTTTGAAAGAAATCGGTCCCATAACGAGAAAAAAGAAAATGGCCGCCACTTTTTCTAATTTTGGCAGTGGTTATCTCTTTTATGAGCACAGGGATCCCCAGATATCGATTTTGAAAGAAATCGGTCTAATAACAAAAAAAACTGAACAAAATATGTAGTAAGTGTACCTAATAAGTAAAATATTAATCGAACTTACTTAATACCTTGTTTGAGCTTTAGCAGTTTAAAACTGCATGTTTTGTTCTTTCTTCAATATAAATATTTCATAAACCTTAGAACTGCCCTACTGTTAGGCATCATAAGGTTATTTAATCTATGACGTAAAATGTTCGCTGCGGCGGGGTTAGCGAGTTCATTTGATGAGCGCGAGCGAGACCTCACCGTGCGAGGAACGAAGTGGCTCTAAAATACCTACTGCGGCCGAAGATCGTGCCCTTAATGAAAAACAACTCGAGGATCTCAAATCAAAGGTTTAGTGAACGCAATGTCACTACCCGGCATATAGTTGGGTTGATGGAAAATTTTAAATTCTCGAACTTAGTACCGATATTTATCTGTGTATCTTATTTATTAACTAGCGGCCCGCTCCGGCTTCGCACGGGTATAAAATATATAGCCTATGTCATTCACTGATAAAATGATTAAAATCGATCAAAACAATTTGATTTATTCATTACTGCCCGTGGCCCGCACGCGTTTTTAGAGTAAGACAATTCTTCTTTCCCTAAACCATGAAGATTTCCTGCTATTTTTTAATATCTAAATTCATACACTACATTCTAACTTATTTACTTTTTACATTTTTACGTATTTATTCTATTTATACAACAATTAATATATTACAGATTGTCTTTATATACAACGTTCACAGCTTTCTTGTAAAATAAAATTGAAGTGTCTGTTTGTACTATCAAAAGAACAGCTTTTTACTAACTGCATACGAAAGTAAATACGATACTTATACCAAGAAAACAATTTTTAAAATTTTTGTCTGTCTGTCCGTCTGTTTGTCTGTCTGTCTGTTTGTTACCGCTAATCTCGGGAACGGCTGGACCGATTTTGACGGGCCTTTCACTGGTAGATAGCTGATATTATCGGGCAACGTATACTTTTTTAACCGACTTTCGAAAAAGGAGGAGAAGGAATTGTGTTTTTCTACCTCTGCATATCAATGTCTCCGTGATTTCTTAACCGATTTGCGTGAATCTCTTTTTAATCGACATAAAAACTTTGCGAGATGGTCCCATAAAAAGTTCGGGTTCCAACTCTTCAATCCTGATGCTGCAGGGGTACTGCTCCCCTAAACTGTGGGGATTTAGAAACTGTTGATTATGAATAGTTATTGTAGGGACCAAATAAAGACTACATCGTTAAATTCCAGGACCCAACTCCTCAATCCTGATGCTGAAGGGGTTCTGCCAACCTAAATTGTGGTGATGTAGGAACGCGGACGAAGTCGCGGGCGTCCGCTAGTTAGACAATATAATTATTTTATAGGCACACTCCCGCTGCCCCGGCTGGCCGGAACCGCCGCAAGCGCTACGTCCCGCAATTTTTAAATCTGTAATATCTTCGAAAATATTCATTTAAATCATATGCTGTAAAGGGCCATATAGATCTATATTAAATCAACAATGTATTTAAGGTATTTAATTAGATAAGGATTAATGCTGTATTGGTTAAAATCGCTTCGAAAATTAGCCATTATTTGTCGTAAAAAGTAAATGACAAAAAAACGTTATTGTGGGGTATCTATAAGAGGTAGACATATACCATCGCGGAGTTTTCTGTAGACTTTTTCAATGTGTACAATACTTAGTACATTATTTTGATAAATCTCGTAGGGTTCAGCCTGCGTTTGCAATGTAAGCGGAAAAAATGTAATTATTTACGACATCACTTTAGAAAACTCAAAAATAACAGTATTTCTCCACTATTTAAAGGATGTTATTATACATATAAACCTTCCTCTTAAATCACTCTATCTATTAAAAAAAACCGCATCAAAATCCGTTGCGTAGTTTTAAAGATTTAAGCAACCAAGGGGAAATAGGGACAGAAAAAGCGACTTTGTTTTATACTATGTAGTGATACGTTATCTGCAAATGGTAATAACTATGGCACGCCTACCGACTATGCTTGGTGACATTACGAGCACAATAACCACGCTCATGTGTGTTATATTGGTATTATGTAATCGTCTTATGTACAAGTACAACACTTTTGAAAGACAAATAATGATGAAAATCGCTCAGAAACAAACTAGCAAATTACGAGCAAGTTCCTATATTTTTCCACAGTTATGCTATTGGTATGTTATATACAAATTGATTTGCACTACACCTCCACGTCTTAATTATTATCAATACACCCTACAAAATTCCTACCACACTCATACTCAAACAGTAAGTACCTACACTAATACACCACCCAATTCAAATACTCAACTAAAAAAGCTCCACAATAGGTATCACCTATCACAAAGATCTAATTTGCATAATATACTACTAGGTAATCTAAATAATTGTTATACTAAACCTACACTACTCATACTACCACACTACTACACTACACTATTAATTGCATACTACACTATTTTACCTCACTACTACTACACTGCGTATTGTACTATTATACACTACATCCTCATATACTCACCTTGTATTAGACTAAATTGTATAACAATGTTAAGAGATACAAATAAGCACAGCTCAATACACTGCTATTACTACCTGTTACAATATTTTGATATTTTAACCAAACGTTGTGAACAAGAACACGTTTTACTTCAATTACATATTAAAAGTGAATAGTCAAACAGTATATGATGATATAGAAGACACGTGTAATATTCCTTGTACTGTAATAGATGAGCTGAAAGACTTGTGTTTGGACGGTACGAACAATTTCAATATAATTTCTTTTAACATACGAAGTATTAACAAAAATCTCGATAACTTCCTTACCTTTATCTCGCAACTAAGAGTACATCCAGATATTATGATCTTTACGGAATGCTGGTGCAATGAAATGTCAATCCCCCCACTAATAGATGGCTATATTGTACATTTCACAAAGCGTAGTTTTAATCAAAATGACGGCGTCATGATGTACATTAAATCCGACATACAAGCCAATGTTATAGAAGTTAATATGACTGAAGCAAATTGCTTGGCCGCAAAGATAGGGAATATGACTATTCTTGGTATTTACAGACCATATTGTTTTAAGGAAATCCGGCCATTTATCGAATCTCTCGACACGGTACTGACTACCACCCGAACTCGCAACATAGTGTTAACAGGAGACATAAATATTGATACCCTAAACCTAAGTAACAATATCACTTCAGATTATTTAGATACAATTGGGGCCCATGGTCTTCTCGCAGCAGTCAACATCCCAACCCATGGGAAAACTTGTCTTGACCACTTTATGACCAAACTGACAGGAAAATATAAATGCTACGCCTTAAATACGGACACAACTGATCATCTGCCACTATTGCTCTGTATTCAAGGATCTCCAGCTCCACGAAATCCTGACCAAGGCTCTTATACTAGAACTAAAATAGACTACGACGGAATTAAGAAAAGTCTAGAAGACCACAATTGGACACATTACCTATCCATTACTGACGCTAATGAAGTTGCCCAAGTACTTACCAGCATTTTACAAGAAACTTTTCTCAAATATACTGATACCATTACACTGTCAAGAAGAAAAAGGCCACTGAAACCCTGGATTACCTATGGACTAATTAAATGTTTTAAAAAAAGAGACCGGCTCCATTCAATCGCTAAAAAATTCCCTGAAAGTGCGGACCACAAATTGAAATACATTAACTACAGAAATATTTGTAAAGAAATAACTAAAAAACTTAAAATAAATTACTATCAAAATAAGCTCCGGCAGCTGAATGGCCAGAAAAAAGATACATGGGATACACTAAAAGAAATATGTCATTTAACCCCCCAAAAAACTTCCGCTAATGAATTACTAAGTTTAGCTTCCAATCAAAAGGAATCACTAGATAGAGTTAACAATTTTTTCACGAATGTAGGAAGTTCACTTGCTGATAAAATATTAAAAAACACTAGTTATACAGAAGAAATGCTACAATCTTTACAGAAAACACATGCTCATAATGGAAACTCGATGATGCTGATCCCTACAGACCCAAAAGAAATTAAAGGAATTTTAGGTAACTTAAAAACACGTTGCGCACCTGGTGATGATGGAATATCTACGGGTCTCTTGAAAAGATTTCGCGAAATACTGTGCTTCCCTATTGACCATCTTTGTAACTGTAGTTTGGTGACGGGGACATTCCCAACAATATTCAAGCAAGCGATTGTTGTCCCAATCTATAAGAGTGGAGACAAAATGACTGTATCGAACTATAGGCCTATTTCGCTCCTCAGAGCACTAAGTAAGGTATTGGAAAAAGTGGTGAACTCTAGACTGATAAACTACCTTGAGAGCAATAATCTGATTGCAAACAACCAATTCGGTTTCAGAGCTAAAAAGTCCACGGAGGATGCTGTAATTTCTTTCTCCGAAATTGCAACCAAACATATGGATCAGAGAAACAAATGCCTAGGGGTCTTTCTTGACCTCAAAAAGGCGTTCGATACTGTGTCGATACCACTATTGCTCCGGAAAATGGAAGGTCTTGGTATAAGAGGTACGCCACTTGCATGGTTTAAAGATTATCTCAATGAAAGGGGCCAAAAAGTGAAAGTTATGGATACTACTAGTAGCAATCGAAACGTCACTCACGGCATACCACAAGGTAGTACGCTGGGCCCAACACTATTTTTGGTTTATGCCAATGAAATATGTAACCTAGAGCTGGAAAATGCACAACTATTAGCTTTCGCCGATGACACTGCTATAATATTTCATGGGAGAACGTGGGATGAGACTCGCAGGACAGCTGAAAAAGGCCTCAGCAAGATTACGCAAACGCTAGAAAAAAATTTACTAACCATAAATGCTCAAAAATCGAAATATATATGTTTCAGTATCTCGCGAGTTACCCAACCCCCGTCTAATTTCAAACTCAGATTACACACTTTCCCATGCAACTCATCTGAAATTCCACAAACTGACTGTTCCTGCGAAGTACTCGACAAAGAGACAACTTTGAAGTATTTGGGAGTAGTCATCGACGAAAACTTAAATTGGCATCCCCATATTACATCCCTTGCTAATAAAGTCAGAAGGCTAATCCCGATTTTTAGAAACCTCCGCGATATTGCTGATAATAAACTGATGACACAGGTCTATAAATGTTTATGCCAATCCCTTGTAACTTATTGCATACCAGCATGGGGTGGTGCAGCAACCACACATATGATCGAAATAGAACGAGCCCAAAGAGCCATCATAAAGGTCATGCTTGGCAAACCTCGCAGATTCCCCACAGAAGAACTATACAAAATTACTAATTTACTCACAGTACGACAACTATTTATTGAAAAAAGTGTTATTCGATATCACCGGACACACCCATCGCTACCTCCTAACAGCACCCCTCGACGAAGACCTGATATGCATGTTCCCCGCACAAGCACGGTATTTGCACAACGGCAATTTTGCTATTTAGGACAATTTCTATACAAAAGTATTAATAAAAAACTGAAAATCATGCATTCTAATAGATATGGTATTAAAAATAAACTTAATAATTTGTTACGCCAATTAAACTATGAAGCCATCGAAAAATTAATTCGCCCTAATGTTTTATAAAAAATTAGTAGTGTTTATTACAGGTATTATATAACTAACCACACAAGCCCCAAAACAATGCATAACACATACACTTCATAGGTACATCACACACACACACACACACACACACACACACACACACACACACACACACACACACACACACACACACACACACACACTCACACACAACAAAAAACAGATATTTCACAATATGCTATGTAACTTCTCCAATGTACAAATCTACCATGAACATGATAATATGATTAATATGATGGATTGTTTCCTGTACAATTGGGAAGAGACTGACCCCCAAGACACGGGTCATCCTAGTTTGGGGGTTCAGAGCAATTTGAGCAAAATGTTATGTTATGTTCTATGATTTATGTATATTATTATTACTCTTTGTTGTGTGTTTTCTTTTTTTAAATAAAGTTATATTATTATTATTATATTATTATTATTATTACATAATATTAATAGCTGATATTAATTATTTTTACTAAAAACGGACATTGATTACACAAAGTTAGGAATTCCTTCATTTGATAATTAAATAACTAAATAGATGTTCATTACTCAACAATTAGATAATTAAAACAACAAACATGATATGATGATGGGAAGCAGAATGGTTGAAGAAGGAGCATGGTTGAGCAGAAGCATTGGTTTTCGTTTATTTGAATGTTTGAATGGTTGAAGAAGCAGCATGGTTGAGCAGAAGCATTGGTTTTCGTTTGTTTGAATGTTTGAATGGTTGAAGAAGCAGCATGGTTGAGTAGAAGCATTGGTTTTCGTTTATTTGAATGTTTGAATGGTTGAAGAAGCAGCATGGTTGAGCAGAAGCATTGGTTTTCGTTTGTTTGAATGTTTGAATGGTTGAAGAAGCAGCATGGTTGAGTAGAAGCATTGGTTTTCGTTTGTTTGAATGTTTAAATGGTTGAAGAAGCAGCATGGTTGAGCAGAAGCATTGGTTTTCGTTTATTTGAATGTTTGAATGGTTGAAGAAGCAGCATGGTTGAGCAGAAGCATTGGTTTTCGTTTGTTTGAATGTTTGAATGGTTGAAGAAGCAGCATGGTTGAGTAGAAGCATTGGTTTTCGTTTGTTTGAATGTTTAAATGGTTGAAGAAGCAGCATGGTTGAGCAGAAGAATTGGTTTTCGTTTGTTATTGAACGAGCGAAGCGAGTTCTCTGAGTCAACTAATGCGCTTGCCTACTAGACAGAGAAGTGTGTACGTCCAAATGTCTGTCAGAGCCCTATAACTTCAGAATTACTGAATATTAGAACGTGAAACTTGGTTGAATATTCAGTTATATCCTGTACTTGAACAACAAATACTAAAATTAGATAAATGTTATAAAGAAACGAATTTATTTAATTTTAAATGCTAATAGCTTCACAATAATGCTAATAGATGGCGCTGTGTCAGTAAAACAGTTTTATGTCAACTATTATTTTTTTTATTGCGTCTAATGTTAAAAGTTAATTATTACAATAAATAATTAAAACTTTTGGGAATTATGGGATATCGCGAGGTCTCAGTTCGGGGCGAACCACTAGTTATAGAATCAACGAGTAGACCGTTACCTTTATAAAAATGTAATCTACTGTAACAGTATATTAATTTGATATTTTCAATTTTTACAGTGCGGTCATTGTATCATAGTTGCCGGACTCACAACAATGAATGTGAAAATTTTTATTGTTGAATGAAACTGATGACGCTCAAATCCAATTTATTTGTTAGGGTTTAGGGACCTCACATGCGTGTGTGCGATTTTGCTACACCTAGATTGAAAGTAACTACTAAGCTTATTTGATTATTTTTATTAATAAGACTTTTTATTTTACAACCGCTGTCCAACGGGAATGGGTCTGCTTTGACTGCCCATCTTGACATGCGTTGGATTGGTGTACCTACGTATGCATTTTTGCACTTTTGCATTTTTGAAGCTTTATTGTGGAAGCACTGTATACAGTGCAGTGTATACATACATAGCATAGCTTTGTAAAAAAAAAAAAATTTTTTATGAAAAGAGCAACTGCTGAGTTTCTTACCGGCTCTTCTCAGCAGAATCTGCATTCCGAACCGGTGGTAGATTTATGACGTGTCCTAAGAGCTACAAGTTAGCCTACATGAAATAAATTAATTTTGAATTTGAATTTGTCAATACCCATTGTAATTGTACCGGGGATCCTATTATATTTTTTGTATTGCAATATTGTCTTGTATATTTTTTTTCTTTATTCTGTACCAAAACTCAAATTCAAACAAATATAATATAGAACGTGTACAAGGATAGCTTATCTCCTAAGGCAGCGATAACCTGTCCTTTTTTGGAGATTAAAGATTTACACTTCCCAGCCTTAACCCAGAGGCATTTTTAAGGCATTTTTCGCGAACACAAAGCCGCCATTAGTATAATAAAAGATGAGAACATGAGAGTAGTACAGTCAAGTCGTGTTCTACATCGCGGGCGCATCCGGAAGATTATGTGCGGTGGATGAACTATCTGGAACTAAGCCAAAATGGAAATTTAGCGCTGCATCGTGAACATTTCGGTGCCGGCATACAATTTTAATTGACGAAACGCCGGTCAAATGCATCGTTCAGTAATTTGTATGAGGTGTGTGAACGATGTGTTTAAATTGTTTATTAGCGGGTGATTGTGTGGGCTTTTCATTTTCCTGTTTGTAACGCGATAGCAAGATTTATTTACGACGTAATGGATAGCCTCCATTACATTAACGTTCACTTTTGTTAACCGACTTCCAAAAAGGAGGAGGTTATCAATTTTTTTTCTATGTATGTTCACCGATTTCTCCGGGATTTCTGGACCAATTTGCCTAATTTTTTTTAATCAACCGAGGAAGCTTTTGTTGGCACATGAGATACACATTTGTTGAAGTCGGGCGAGCATCGCGTATCGATTTCATCGTACCTTTTTAAGCCCGAACGACTTCAACAACCGTGTGCAAACTAAAACACTTTCCCTGGCGCAGTGGTCTTATAATTGGGAGGTCTTGGGTTCGAATCCCGGGCAATTTGGGAATTTATAATTTCTGAATTGTCTCTGGTCTGGTCTGGTGCGAGGTTTTAGTTACCTACTAGTTACCACCCTACCGTCAAAGTCGTGCCACCAAGCGATTTAGAGTTTTAACAAGTACTTATTCAGTTGTAGGCTCCTTAGGGTATCATAGCCCCATTTAATCGAGTAAAACATTAAGACCTAATCAGATAATGTCCCCTTAGAAGGGATGTTCCGGTTTGTTACGTAGACGTAACAAACGGAATAATCTCTTCTATTTCCGACATTCAATTCCTTTTATAAGCAAGGACAATAGGATAACTAAATCTCTTGTGTCTCATAGAAAATTTAGGTACGGGTTCCAATTTATTAGTAAATCCTTTGTAATTGGATTACACTCTGTGCACTGTAGCATGGTGCGACATAGACTACAGATTTATTTAATTTATTATTACAGTTATTAGATACTTATTCCGTATTTTACGACTGTGATATTTAGTATGCAACTGTAAATAAGTCCTTCGCGGCAACGGGCAAGAGTTGTAAGGCCTCAATATCCCAACGGTTAAGGTTTGGACTGAAAACTGAAAGGTCGCAGGCTCGAGCCCCACCCGTTGCGATGTTGTCGTACCCACTCCTAGCACAAGCTTTCCGCTTCTTTGCTAACAAGCTGAACTTGACTTATATTCTCCTCTCCCCTATATTCTTTTTAAAGAAAAAAAATTGTGTATTGTCTATGCCGCACCATGAAAGGACCGCACGGACTGTAGTCAAGTTGTAATTAAGATTAATTATAGCCTAACTATAGTATAAATCTATAAATATAAAAATGTTTCCCTTGGTCACTTGAGAACTACTTCACTGATTCCATTTATCTTTTTTTTATTTTTAATACTTTGTAGAAGGAAGTAGAAAGAAAAGTTAAGAACATTGGATAATTTCAGAAAACTTACGACTATTTTAACTTGTTGTTGTTTAGTTTGACAGTTCCCGTTTTATTTATTTCTTGTAACAAAAGAATTGTCTATGAATTTTTAAAAAATTATATTTAAAACAAGACAAAATCTGTCGGGTCAGCTAGTGCCTTACTAGTGCCGAATAAAATCACCCACTCGTGCTTGTAACATATTCCCTGCTCTAAAGAAAATCAGAAAATGATCCTACTAAAATTATAAAATGAGTTCAACTATGAACCTATATGGAAACCTTACATTGTTTGTATTGAAAAAAAATATAGAGAATAAGTTCTCTGTATTTCTTTTGAATACAAAACTTCGTAGGTGTCTAATGGTGTAAGTTCGTGTAAAAAATGTTAGTACGCCTTAAGCTTCGTTCACATCTAGCGACACCGTAAGAAGCAGACACGTACCAGCACAGATGTAAAAATATAATTCCAGACATTATCTATGAACTTATTGAACGTGTTCAAAAGCTAACGTAACGTAACTGCACAGACATGGCCAATTCTCAGCGAGTATATTTTTTCTGTGCTGGTGTGTGTTTGTAGGTGTCTGCGTTGTTAGTGAATGCGTTTGCGTACACCATGTAATATTAATAATGAAAAATTAATCTAATTCATTCGAAACTATTAGTTTCTCTACAGTTTGAGCGATTTGAGTTAGTTAATGTCAGCCGGCTATTTGCCGGTAGATATAATACTTTTGCTTTTACTGTGTCTGCCACGTTACGTGCTGGTCTCGCTATGTGCTGGTAGATGTGAATGGAGCTTTATAGAATATTGAATATTTTATTTAGGTGTCAGCGCGTATCGATCCCAGTTTAAGGCCTGAGACACACAAAAAGCGCGACGGAGAACGTCGGAAGCGATAGAAGTACACGTAAATTTCTACCATTAACGATAATATGAAGTATGGCAATTTTGGAAGCGCAATTACTAAAGGCTTCTTTTTACCCAATATGTATGTATGTATCAATTTACGTAGTGCCTAAATTACTGAGCCGATTTTGATGAATCAGTTGTCAATAGATCCGTTATTATGGTCCGGTTAACATAGGCTACATAATATTATACAAACATACTATTTACAGTTTTAAAAATGGTTGCTTATTAAAGATCCTTCTCAAACATATTTTAGTTGCTGCGTAATTTCGCCACTGCCGTCACACTTTGTGTCTGACGCCTAGCTAAGGGTCTAAGGGCTGATTTCATAACATATTCCTTTCCTTACGCAATTGTTTACAATTCAGCTCTATTCAATGTGAATAATAGGTACGCGTCGCTTCACCAAAACTATTGTAATTTCGTAAGGTTTCTGCGAATTTTGCTTAGTGAGGCGATAGTTTATGGAAACCTATTGACAATATAAATTATTCCGTCAACTTGTGATGTTTATTTATGCTCATGAAGTTACGGGCGCTTTACTTGTGGTTACGTGGTGTACATGCACAATGCACATTGCGTAATTGCGTGTCTGTCAGGAGCCTAGGTGGGAGCGGTCAGGCGCGAGCAAGCTCTCGCTCACACGCACCCTTGTGAATTGAAAGAACTATGCCTAGATTTTGTTTCCTAATCCTTTTATTGTAAATGTGAAATTATGTTGGTTTGTCCGTCAATCACGCAGCAACATAGCAACCGATCGAAGTGATTTTTAGATGGATTTAGTTGAGGACTTGGAATGCGACATAGGCTACCTTTTATTCCAGAAAAACAAAGAGATCCCCCGGATTTTGAAAACCTAACTCCACGCTAACGAACTGTAATAATTAATTAACAAGAAAATTAAGTACTTAAATCATATTAAAATATATCCCGCGATCGAACCCGCGACCCCGCGAATATGGCCATCACTACCACTGGGCTATCACTGCGTATTAATTTTAACATTTAATTGCCAGCCTTAAAATCATCGCCGTTCCGTGGACGAGCGATGAGATCATAGTATCACGTGTACACTCAGCACTGTATTTAGTGCACCTGTTGCGTGCCGCGGCGTGCGTGTATATCAAGTGTCCCGAAGGGGGGCACTCATGAAAATAGACTTCGTTCGTGTGTACAACGCCCTACTTTACGGATGTAAAGGTGAACACCAACTGAGAGTGCTTACATGTAATGTAACTAAATGTGACAAATTGATGCTCTTTATTTACTTCCTCTAAAATTGGTTTTTCATACAAACCTGATGAAGCAAAAAAATTTTTTAAAGTTCTAATCTAAAAAGTTTAGGTTTCAGGCGTTGCCAGTCAATAAATTACAGTATTCTTTTATAGATAATTATGTCCGCGATTTCATCGGTGAAGTTTTTTTAATCCCAACGGACGAATGGATAAACCGATTTTGGTTTTGTTTTTATTTTGTTTGAAAGGTGAATTAGTCGGACGTGATCTAAGCTATGTTTGATGAAAATCGGTCCAAGATGGCCGCCGCCACAAAATGACGGATTACATATTTTATTTTAACGATAAGGCTATTGAAATATGTCGGCAGGGTTTTATATTTTTAATTTACACTTGTGTAATCTGGTTCCAGCATCTAATTTATGGCCAAATTCATACAAACAACGCGATACGCTTAGCCTTAAGTGCTTGACTTAGTAATCAAATCAAATCAAATCATTTAGTTACTTGTTTGCAGGTAGGTGCATAAAAGATATGGAATATAATGCTCGCTGCGATAATTCAAACTGTTACAAGAAGATAGTCCCTATGGGTATCCACCTTAAGGTACATCGTAAGCTATGTTAGGCTCTCTGACATCTTGTTATGTTTCAACATGTCGTCAAGTAGGCTGAGTTTAGCTTATTGCTACGTGTTTGAGTTATTTAGAGCGTATGTTTAATTAATATAACATCATATTTACTTTTGTTTACCTACTCACATATTGAAAGATCTAATTTAATGGTTTACTTCAATGTACATAGATTATATTATTATACATAGATATTAGTACTCGTATATTATACAAGTTATATGGAGAAGTTTTATAGTGTTGATAAAAATCGTTAGTAAATAAAATAGATATTTAGTTTAGAATATGCTTGGACTTAATAATTAGGTTCATAATCTATACTTTTAATAAAACTGTAACGGGACGAATTCTGTACATTAAATATATTTTGATAATTTTAATCGGGGGATGCTTTATTATCGATACTCGAGCCCAAAACAATTTTTTTTTTAATTTTTTGTCTGTCTGTCTGTCTGTGCGCGTATCACGCGAAAACTACAGAACGGATTTGAATGAAAGTTATAGCGGTAGCTGATACTCTGAATATATAAAATATAGGATACTTTTTATCCTGATAAACAATAAGGTTTATCCGGGATAGGGGATGAAAATTTTTGTTGATTTTGCTCCATAACTTCGTCAAATCTAAACCGAATTTCACAATTTATTTTTTTTACTATAAATTGTGTACTATTTGAAATATTTTGTCCAATTTTGGTGATGATCTACTAAATATTATCGGAGATAGAGGACACAACTTCTCGCGGATAGTAGCAATTCACTCTAAACTTTTTCCACGCGGACGAAGTCGCGGGAATCAGCTAGGTTCAAAATAAAATTAGCGAAATTATCTCACCCAAATTATTATTTTATCTGTAGAATCCTTTGAGGTAGAATCAAACGAATAAAGCGAGCGATTGCTTTGAAATTATTGAAATAACGTTCACTGCGTCGTCGGTACAAGAGATTTGCATATTTTAATTATTTCGAGGGATCCCCTTGTATCCTCGCCATATTGTACCTACAACTAATTTGCTTGTCGGATCTTATAAAATGGAAAGTTTATGCTAAACTTTAAAGCTAGTTTAATATAGTAAATTAGGATACGTGTGACTTGAGCAGTCTATGTGTATGCTTAGGGGCGATAAAATTAATTAAGTCCTGCATTAATAGCCCAGTACGTGCAGTCGTCTTTTTTTTCAAAAGAAGATAGCTAATGACTGCGATTTCACCTGATAATAAGTGATGCTTAGATGGTAGCAGGCTAATTTAGATCGGGGAATAGCAGTTTTAATTAAATCCATATCCCTAATCGGTTTCTATACACGCTATCGTGCCGGAACGACCTCCTTGGCGCAATGGTGAGCGCTGTGGTCTTATAACTGGGAGTTCTCGGGTTCAATTCCCGGCGGGGGCAATTTGGGAATTTATAAATTCTAAATTGTCTCTGTCTGGTGGGAGGTTTTAGCCGTGTTACCACCCTACCGTCAAAGACGTGCCGCGAAGTGATTTAGCGTTCCGGCACGATGGCGTGTAGAAAACCGATTAGGCGGTATGGGTTGAATCTACACTGCCATACATTTTAATAAATCAGTAGATTCTGGATCTTTTCCAGATCTTATGAAATGTAGTAAGCTAATACCGCTTTTTAAATCGGGCAGCAAAAGTGACCCGAATAACTACAGGCCAATTTCAATTTTGCCAACTCTCAGCAAGATATTCGAAAAAATAATGCTCAACCAACTGCTTTTACACTTTAATTTAAACAAACTCCTACATACTGAGCAGTATGGTTTTACAAAGGGTCGATCAACAACCGATGCAGCCGCAAGGCTATTACAACACATATTCGATGCGTGGGAGAACTCACAGAATGCCATTGGTATTTTCTGTGATTTGTCAAAGGCATTCGACTGCGTTGATCACGAGACTCTTTTGCTTAAACTGAGCCACTATGGCATTAAAGATTTTGCACTAAGTCTCATTGCGTCTTATCTCAGCAACCGAGTCCAAAGAGTATGTGTCAATGATGTAAAATCATCCGGATCAGCCTCAGTAATGGGTGTACCCCAGGGTTCTATTCTAGGTCCATTCATGTTTTTGGTCTACATAAATGATTTACCACATTTTGTCCAAAATACTTGCGATATTGTACTATTTGCTGATGATACGTCTTTAATTTTTAAAGTCGATAGGATGAAAGACAATTTTGACGATGTAAATAATGCATTATCTCAAGTTTCTGAATGGTTTACGGCAAATAATCTCCTTTTAAATGCTAAAAAAACAAAGTGTGTTGAGTTTTTATTACCTAACACGAGAACTGTCAGTAAAAATTTAAAGATAAATAATGAACCTTTGAAAACTGAGGACTCCACAGTGTTTTTGGGGTTAACCCTGGATTCAAAGCTACAATGGGGCACCCATATAGCAACGCTTGCTGGCAAACTTAGCTCTGCTGCTTACGCTGTTAGGAAGATTCGACAGTTGACTGACATAGAAACTGCAAAAATTGTTTATTTTGCATATTTCCATAGTATTATGTCATACGGAATCTTACTATGGGGTAAGGCAGCCGATATTGGAAAAATTTTTGTTTTGCAGAAAAGGGCAATCCGCGCAATCTATAATTTGAGGCCGCGGGATTCCCTTCGAGAAAGATTTAAAGAGATAGGCATTCTTACAGTAGCTTCACAATATATTTATAACAACATAATATTTGTCAGACAAAACATTTTGAGTTACAAAAAAAAGAGTGATTTGTCCGATAGACCAAGTAGAAATCCAAATAGGCTCATGTTTCCTGGGCTGCGCCTCAAGAGGGTCCAAAAGACATTTGTGAGAATGGGCGTGACGTTTTACAATAAAATTCCACAGTCAATCTTAGACTTGCCTCTACACAAGTTTAAGAAATCAATTAAATCTGCTCTCATGGAAAAAGCATATTATACAATTGAAGACTATGTAAATAATAAAAAAGCGTGGATATAATTCGCTCCAGTGATTCATAAGACAGTAATAACTATCCTGTGTAACATGATTTTATTGTATTCTGTTCCACGGTGTTTCCACTTTATTTGTCTCAGTCATGTCTTAAAATGAGTAGTTTAATATTAGTATTCAATTCGATGCCTTAACATGGGTAGCCTAAGTATGTCATGCTCTCTTTAAAGTTTCTGTGGTGGTGTCGTGTGGTGCGGGTTGTTACGTTCCCTCAAATATGGTTGAGCGAAGCAATGGCTGGATCATGCGTCATGCTCGTGAACGGGTGCCACCAACGGGAATGGGTCTGCTTTTGCCTGCCTGTGTTAACATGTATTGAATTGTATTTATTTGTATTTGTATTGTATTTATTTTTACTTGTATTGTACTCAGGAAAATTCATCGTGGAAGCACTGAATACACAGCATAGTTTCAATAACAATTGTAAAATTTTTATTTTTTTGAAAAGAGCAACCGCCGAGTTTCTTACTGGCTCTTCTCGGCAGGAAAGGCATTCCGAACCAGTGGTAGATTCATTGACCATTCAAAAGTGCTTGTAAAAGTTTATTTGAATAAAAAATATTTCTATTTCTATTTCTATTTCTATTTCTATACACGTTCCAAGTTAGCTCGCTACCATCTTAGACTGCATCGTCACTTACCATCAGGTGAAATCGCAGTCAAGGACTATCTTGTCAACGAATATAAAAAAAAGCTGCTCCCTCCAATGCCACGATGGTTCTCTTTGTGAACAGGCTCTACTATTGATACGTCATTATAGTAATTTTAAATTCAAATAGGTTTAAGTAGCTATTAAAATATCAACCTCATTCAAGCCATTATCATCAAACACTGACTGGTGTAGCGATAACATCGACATGGCTTTGATTAAAATAGTGAATAGTTAATGTTATTGTACCCAGGTATTTTGCTAACAAGCTCTATAGTTTACAACAACAATGACTTGCTCTAACCAAAAGGGAGGTTTTTCTTTTATGTCACCTTTATACAGACGCATGCGTAGAACGTTATTAAGTAAGAACAAATTAATTATTTATTATTAATATACTTATGGAAGAACGGGACTCCGTTTAAAAAAAAATTTTAATCCTCGCGGGTACCTACTCTTTAATTTTTCGGAATAATATATATATTTTTTTTCGATGACAAGATATGTAGTGACATACGTTCTGACGTAAAAGCCTTCAATTAAAGATTAAAAAAAAAAAAAAAGATATGTAGCCTATGTTTTAATCCAGGGTATGAGCTATCTCCATTCCAATCAGCCCAACCCGTCTAGTAGATTTTACTTAAAGAATAACAAACACACACACACACACACTCTCTCTCACTCACACACACATACAAACACAAAATTTCGCCATTATAATATTAGTGTGATTCTTCGTATGAGTGACGAGTTTCAAAATGGCGTCACGCGGTCTTTCATAACGATCGCGTCACTTAAAAATGTTTCCCTCCAAGCATCTAACAGCGCCTAGTGGCTTGCGCGGCGCTAAATTTACTGCTTGGCACTGTTCCAGTTGGTTCATCTACCGCATATGATCTTCCGGATGCACTCTTGACGTAACAAAAGCGGTGTTACAATGGTAGGCCGTTTTATTCTTCAGAACTCGGCCGATATTTGAATTTTTCACAAGGTTTTTAATGTAAACTAGCTTTTGCTAACGACTTCGTCCGCGTGGAATTAGGGTTTTAAAATCCCGTGGGAAACGCTTTTCCGTCATAGGGTTCTGTCGCTCTTCAGGTTCTCAAATGGATAGCCCAGTAGGTACAAGAAATCTCTAAGCCCGTAATAGCCCAGTTTAAGTACACCATTCGAAAGCACTTTGTAAAAGTTTATTTGAAAAATTATTCTATTCAAAAAGTGGTCCATTTTTCTAAATAAAAAAAAATTTACGTTCATTTTGTTACGTTCCCTCAAATATGGTTGAGCGAAGTAATGGCGTGATCATGCGTCATGCTCGTGAACGGGTGCCACCAACGGGAATGGGTCTGCTTTGGCTGCCCATCTTGACATGCGTTGGATTGGTGTACCTACGTAGACATTTTTACATTTTTGAAGCTTTATTGTGGATGCACTGTATACATAGCATAGCTTTGTAAAAAAAAAATTTTTTTTGAAAAGAGCAACTGCTGAGTTTCTTACCAGCTCTTCTCAGCAGAATCTGCATTCCGAACCGGTGGTAGATTTATGACGTGTCATAAGAGCCACAAGTTAGCCTACATGAAATAAATTAATTTTGAATTTGAATTTGAATTTATTTGAGACTTCATAAACTAAAAACTACCGCTGGTTCCGAATGCCGTTCCAACCGAGAATAACCAGCAAGAAACTTTGCGGTTACACTTTTTGAAATAATTATTATACTGTGTACATTACCGTCTCGTGAATTGCTGAACCGGGTCGTATCCACGCTTTTTTATCAGTTACATTACCTTCAATTGTATAATATTATGATTTTTAATATACTGTGAACTCGGGGTGAGTCATATTTATTATAAATTTGACCTACTTTTATCTTTTCACCCACAGTTAATGGTTATAATGCACTGTCATTGTTACTCGTATAATGACATTAAAATTACAACTCACGTTTTTGTAATTATACCATGGAAGTAGGGCTAAAGCATGGAACCCTGACTAAAATAAAAATTGAGTAGATGCAACTATATTTTAACCAATTTTTATTTACTAGCTTTAGCCCGCGGCTTCGCTCACGTTAAGTTTAATTTTTAAAACCCCTTTTTTACCTCCTTAGGGGTTGAATTTTCAAAAATCCTTTCTAAGTGTATGCCTACGCCATAATAGGTGTCTGAATGCCAAAGTTCTGCCCGATCTGACCAGTGCGTGGTTTGAACTGTGCGGTGATAGATCAGTCAGTGAGTCAATCAATCAGTCAGTCACTTTCCTTTTATATATTTAGATTAAATCACGTAAGTGTGAGTGAAACAAAACATCGCCGTTTGTGTATATGTATTCGATTATTATCAATTGGTCACTAAGTTCAAATTGTCAAATGACACCAAATTGCACCATTTGTCTTAATCGTCGTCGTCGTCGAATGAACATTAATTTTTTATTAAATTGTTATAGTAAAACTTATCGCAAAACCAATATACTTTATAAATCATGCCCGCGTGCCAAGAATACTGACTGTATTTCCGCGCTGGACAGCCAGGCTGATCCTTTGCGCAAAAAATGAGCCAGCCCTTCTGTCACCAGATCTACGTTATTGTGTTTTAACTGCGTATCTATATTATCGTCTTCTAAATAGGATTTACTAGCTGATGCCCGCGACTTCGTTCGCGTGGATTGAGGGGTTTTTATTCCCGCGGGAACTCTTTAATTATCTGGGCTTAAAACGTTCCAGCCTATAATCTATCTCTGTGCCAAATTTCAGCCAAATCAGTTCAGCCGTTGCGACGTGATTGAGTAACAAACATCCAAACATCCACACTTTCACATTTATAATATTATAGTAGGATAGTAGGAAGTAGGATGAGCAGCAGCAGCTACAAAGATCAGGCACTCGCCCTTAGTGCATTAACTTGAATATTTAATACCCTGTCGGGCGCCTGCGTACTTTGCGGGAATTTTATTTATTTATTTAGTACCACAAAAACAAAAAATAAAAACAAACATTATAAATGCCGTGCACAGGTTATCTCTAAGGAAGAGATTTCTTCCAGAAAACTTCAAATGAGAATTTTCTTTTAGCGCAAAATTTTTCTATTCCGCTTTAGTATGTTCACGTACAAATAATAAAAACATAAATTGTACGTAAAAAACTGCACGGGCTTCCTCCTTATTTTCTGTTTAAAAAATCCAAGTCAGTAACAAGTAAGGCAAGGTAAGTTTATCAGGGAAGGCTTATTAGATAGTAGAATGCGTTACTTAGCGGTTCATGGTCCACAAGGAATATCTATTATTATATTAATAGCTTTTGCCCGCGACTCCGTTCACATTAAATTTTATTTTTCAACAACCTATCTTGTCCCCTCAGAGGTTGAATTTTCGAAAATATTTTCTTAGCGGATGTCCATCCGTCTAGTGGTTTGAGCTGTTGATAATCTATCAAGGTCAGTCAGTCACTTTTTCCTTTTATATATTTAGAAATATATCTCCTATTAAACCAGTATTATATAGATATAAAGTACGTATTATACTTATATATTATATGGGTCGACGACCCCACCTAGTACATAATGCAAGTGCTTAGCGCAAGCTGTACGTTGTACTTTAGATTTTTCGGTTCAAGCGAGTGTTGGCTTGATAAAAATTATTGTTTAAGTATATATTTTCGTCTGGGAGGCTATGGCTGTGGATACCACCCTACCGTCAAAGACGTGCCGCCAAGCGATTTAGCGTTCCGGCACGATGGCGTGTAGAAACCGATCAGGGTTGTGGGTTGAATAATGCCATACCCCTTCCAAGTTAGTCCGTTATCATCTTAGACTGCATCCTCACTTACCATCAGGTGAAATCGCAGTCAAGGACTTAAAAAAAAAATTCACGCCGTTATTATCTCAGCAGTGATCACATACAATATCACAGAAATTGGGTAATAAGGACGCAAGGACGAAGCTCTGAAGGGAGCAAATAGGTACGATTGTTATTCCAAGAAAGAGAAGCAATTTAACTCGCTGGAAGTAATTTCTCATTTAAAAAAAGGTAAAAAACTAGATTATAACACGGAAAACTGCATTCCGTAGCGTTTGATTTAACTCATATTTTATTCAAACGAAATCTCTTTTGCACTTCTCGTCCGAGTTGCTTTAAGTGGGGCTGATACATTCCGGATTCAGATGAATAGGTACACAATCACACACTTGCTTTGAGAAGTGAGGCTCCGGTGCTCCCTCGACATCTAAATTGGCCTTGGCATTTGATAACGTCCTACGATTTGCTTTAGGAAACTAGATCTCAAAGCGTGTTCTTCAAAATTTTTCCCATATAGCACTTCTATGCGCAAACCTTTCATGAATGGCTCTAGGTCTTCAATTCAAATTCAAAATTATTTATTTCATGTAGGCCAACCTGTAGCTCTTATGACACGTCATGACTCTACCAACGGTTCGGAATGCAGATTCTGCTGAGAAGAGCCGGCAAGAAACTCAGCAGTTGCTCTTTCAATAATTTATACAAAATATTACAATAGAGGATGCCAAGCCGATTGATTCCATGCGATTTTGTTATTTACTCTCTAGATATACGAAATACGAATTAATAGGTTTGTGTAACAAAATGTGTTCTAATAAAATGTCTTATTTTTAAATTTGATAACCAGATAGTCTTCGACTGTGATCTAACCTGGTGGTAAGTGACAATGCAGTCTAAGATGGTAGCGGGCTAACTTGCAGGGGTATGGCAGTATAGATTCAACCCATACCTCTAATCGTTTTCTATACGCCATTGCATGAACGCTAAATCGCTTGGTAGCACGTCGTTTAGTTGTAACAAGCTACAGGCAAAGCCTCCCACCAGAAAAAGTTCTGAAAATTTCACCAGAAAATTGTCTGATATTTGTTTCTCATTTCATTCATACATCTCAACCTTCTATCGGCTCAATACTGGGCGCAGGTATCCTCTCGAGTGAGAAGGATTTAGGTCATAGTATATCAGGCTGGTTAGGGGTGGATCGGCAGACTCCACGTATCTTTGACTTAGGAAACTTCGTCGTGGAAGCACTGTATACATAGCATAGTTTCATTACCGATTGTAAAAATTTTATCAACCGCCGAGTTTCTTACTGGCTCTTCTCGGCAGGAAAGGCATTCCGAACCTGTGGTAGATTCATTGACAATTCAAAAGTGCTTGTAAAAGCTTATTTGAATAAAAAATATTTCTATTTCTATTTCTATTTCAACATTATGGAGAATTCTCAGGGATGCAAGTTTCCTCACGATGTTTTCCGTCCCCTTTAAAGCTAGTGATAATTATTAATTGTTTAAAACGCACATAATTCCGAAGAGTTATATGTGTGAACTAGCTTTAACCCGCAGCTTCGCTCACGTTAGGTTCGATTTTTTAACCCCCTATTTAACCCTCTTGGGGTTGAAATTTTCCAAAATCCTTTCTTAGCGGATGTCTACGTCCTAACAGCTACCTGTATACCAAAGGAGACGGTCCATTTTGGGTCTACTCTTGTACCATATAGGCGTGAAAAGCGAAGAATACAAAGAGAACAATAAAAATAAAATCAATTAGAAAATCATAATAAATAAATTGCTAAAATAAAAATGTAATTTCAACTTTTTCGGTACTGCTCGCAACACTTACAAGATGGCTACCTTTCAGCCATAGACGCGGTTCTACGTCAAATGTCATTTCTGAGTTATCTGACAAGTGACGTGTCACGTGATATTTTTTGGTTATACCGATTTCCGAGCTTTAACTTGGTGTTGTGAACTCGTGAATGCGTTTCTTGTGTTTCTTGTGGATTTTCTCTGGCGATTTGGCGTTTTTATTTATACTTCGATCTTTCGATTCGGCTTTTGTTCGCGGAATTCAAGATTTGCGGATCAATGACCTCATGATAATTTGACAGCTAACGTCAGAAAGATGAATCCGCCCGCCATGATTACGTATGATATGTTGCGTCACGTTGAGAAAATAAATAATATTTGCACTGAAATAAAGATGAGTTCGTGGATTTGATCAGTCAAAAATGGTTTAATATTTTATTTTATTTTATTGTATTACTAGTACAAAGACCAGACCCAGGCTCCATATAATTTTGGACCGTCTCCTTTCAGCTCGATCGGTCCAGTGGTTAGAGCTGTGCGTTGATAGATCAGTCAGTCAGTCAGTCAGTCAGTCACCTTTGCCTTTTATATATTTAGATATGAAAGAATAACATAACACAAGATTACACTTTAACAATTTTTTAATATGTAATTATTATAATTAAAGAAAAGGTGTTTACGTTTCATTTCCGTAACTCGCCACAATGGTTAGTGAATTTATCCACAAACGTGTTTTGCGTTAATGGAACACTCGGTCTGAATTGTAATTATCGATATTTTGGCAATGTGTAGAGGTATAATAGCCTTCATTTGCAACCTTAATAATATAACCTTAATTAATATGTGGTCAAACGAAATTTTCAAGTGTATTTCGATTGGTAGGTACTATATTTTATACTACGAGTTCTTTCATTCAAAGATATTATAATAGTAACAGTTATTCTTAATTTTCACTTAGAGTCCCCGCAGACCACAGATACTTTAATTTTCCGGAATAAAATGTAGCCTATGTATTAATCTAGAGAATGTGCTATCTCCATTCCACAGCTCACAAAGGAGATCCTCCACGATTCATACATTTTTGGGCTAAATATGAAAGTGCCGGCCAAAAAAAAAATTTGCTGTATTTCGTTAGAACTTGTCCCCCTAAACATTTTTTATTATGACACCAAAGCTGTAGAACCATTGACCTTGGTTTTATTTAAGTTTAAAAATCTGTATTTTTTCAAATATATGAAGAGTTTCTAAGGCATTTTTTTTACTTTTTTGGAGTTTTGTTAAGTGCTACCTATCCGATCCTGACCACACATCTAAAAATACCACATTGTGCATCTTGGCTGGAACTACCACGGAACCCCAGATGGTGGAATGGATGAAACACCATCTCAGATGGTGATTAAGGCTGACTGGGATCAACTCATTTGCAGAAATGATAATTGGGGTGGTTTCAATGGACTCCACTTGCCACATGCCGGAAACCTCGTGAGCCAGATCTAGATACTTTCGTTTTTCTCTGTCTCCACTCTCACGAGGTTTTCGCCATGTTCGATGGTGATGGCCACTAAAAACACCCTCGACTGTGCCCGATCCATCAGCACGATATCAAGCTTATTAACCAGAATCATCCTATCCGTGATGATGGACCGATCCCAGTAGAGCCGTACCCCATCACGCTTAAGTTTTGGCACCGGTGTGTACTTATAGTCTTTCATCCAGGAAACCGTACTTCAGAGCTTCAAGCTCTTGGTGAAGGATTTTGGCTGCTTGGTTGTGCCTGTGGAAATACTCAGTGTTAGCAAGAGCCGAAAATCCCGATTGCACATGCCTGAGTGACTCACTGGGATGGCGACAAGCTCAACAAATGTTGATAGTGCCATCCTTTAGGATGTACTTTCGGTAGTTTCGCGTCTTAACTACCTGATCTTGTACCTTCGGTTTCCTTAAAGAGGTAAACGAAACGCAACTATTGCACGGACGCTTCTTTATCCAGGTGAGGCTCATTAAGAGAGACAAAACCATAGTAGACTCAGACAATCGCCCTGGAAGATACCCCGCCGTATCCTTATCCGATCATCGACAGCTGTCAACCGCTCATCTTGAAGACAAAGGATCGTGCTCCATTGCCCCATACACTCCGAGGAAGTTTCGAACTGTACTATCGACTTTGTACAGCTCAAGGACCCTCAAGAACCATGAATGGGGCACCGAGTCGAATGCCTTCATGCATTGTTAATCCAGGCTGTGGGGAAATTCCGGCAAGTTAGTTTGACCAGTTGGCTCGCGACGGAGTCGATGAGAAGGTGCTTCTTAGTACCAGGACTATTGTACCGACATCCGTTCTGAGCCCCAGACATTATATTATTTTCGCCTACAAGACGGGAAATCTTAAGGCTCAAAACGGATGTCAATGTCTTATAGATGCTAGTAAGATATGTGATGGGGCGGTACTTGTCATCACAGCGGCATCGGTGGACTTGGAGCTAAATGAGTGATTCCGGTGGTGAAAAGGCTCGGGAATGCCCTTTGCTTGAGAGCTTCTTGGAATTGTTTAGCCAGATAGCATGGCAGAACGAAAAACCAGAAGTGATTCAGTCGATCTGATCCAGGACTTTTCCAGTTCGCGGCCCGGTGCACAGCACCAAGTATACATCCTCTGGAGAGATGGCGACTGGGTTCATCGGCTATATTGAGGCACATGCTTCCTCTACCGCCGCAATCCAAGAGCCCTCCTCAAGCATCCATCCATCCATCTCTCATCTTCCATCTCTCTTGACCACACTCTTCGCCAAAAGGCGATGAGGTCAGCCGGGCTCGGCTGCTGAGAGGTAGAACAGACTGCTGGGCATTCCAGTTTTTATTATTATTATTAGAAACATTTCATTTGGTAGGAAAAAATACAGATTTTTAAACTTAAATAAAACCAAGGTCAATGGTTCTACAGCTTGGGTGCCATAATAAAAAATGTTTAGGGGGACAAGTTCTAACGAAATATAGCAAATTTTTTTTTTGGCCGGCACTTTCATATTTAGCCCAAAATGGATGATGTCCTTACAATTACAAATAATATTCAATATTAAAATACTATATAATATTCAAATAATATAATATAATATTCAAATATAATACAATATAATATTCAAATACTATATAATATAAAATATTCAAGAATAATATTCAATATTAAAATACAAATAATATTAGCTAAATCCATTCTGTAGTAGCGTGAAAGAGTAACAAACATACACACACACACACAGACACACATATACACGTACAAACTTTCGCCTATCGCCTTACAAGTGTGATTAGTATGATGTGATGTGATAGTGTGACGTGATACCGAGTCATTGACGACACCAAGCCACTAACCCCTGTATCATGTCTGTGCAGAGCCCCCACGGACTTCGCCGCAGCAGGACGGGGTGTTGGGAACGCCCCGCTCCACCGTCTCGCCGCCCGAGCCGTCGCCCACATTTCCAACGGTAACAATAATACTTACTTACCTACTTACTCAAATTTTTTTTAATAGGAATATTCACATAGAATAGCCTGGACTGCGACCTGATGGTAAGTGAAGATGCAGCCTAAGACGGTGCGCGCTTGCCTAGACGCTGATTCACTCTTGATTTAAAGGTTATAGTTAGTTGGAAAAACGAAAGGCACTCCTTTAGCGGTGCATCAACTAAATCACGTCGCAACGACTGAACCGATTTGGCTGAAATTCCCGGAATATCCCGGAAAATTAAGCAGTTCCCGCGGGAATTAAAAAACCTTAATCAACACAAAGTCACGGGCATCATCTAGTAATGTCATATACTAAACGTGTTGTATCTAAGTATATAAAAGGAAAAGGCGACTGACTAACAGACTGACTGATCTATCAAAGCCCAGCTTAAATCTCTGGACGGATCGTGCTGAAATTTGGCATACAAATAGCTTTTATGGCGTAAGCATCCAATAAGAAAGGGTTTTAAAAAAAAAATAAAACAAAAAAAAAAACTTTGGAAAACAGTAATTAAGTTGATATATTAGATTAAATAGTTGTAAATAATAATTAGTTGGAGTCCATAATCGATTGAGTGATGTATTATGTGTGAACCCCGTCAAATGTTTTAAGTTTAACGTTAGCGCAGATTGCAGGCAAAAGCTAGTAAATAAATAAAAGCGAAATTCAAATACTTGTTCTAAGGGCCTTCGTAAAATGACAGCCATGTCTGGTGAAAGGGGATCAAAGAGGGTTGCCGTGTACATGACCGAACTTGGTTCAATGTTCTTGTACTAAAGCGGGCGAGCAGACAAACCATCGGGTCTCTGAACTACGCTGGTTATTTCAGCTGCTGTATCTGTAGCTGTATATATTTATCTATTACTAGAAGCCCGCGCCGACTTCGTCCGGGTTGAAAATTTAAATACATATTTGTTTTTACGGGACTGATCGCACAGAGCTTCTTATGGGAGACGATTGTAAATAAAATCACCGCAGGAACCAGAGGAATCTCCCGCGCCGAAACCCGCCGCCGTGCACCGCCCCCGCGCCGGTCGACACATATTAATTTAATTTTCCGATAACTCCTATGATATTTATTTAAATTGTATAGTGTAAAGGGCAAATATGTTCTAAGCTAAATACTTACGATAATAAACACATTTATTTAGATATAGATTGACATCGCATCGGTTAAAGAACCTTTGAAAATAATTCATTATTTTTAATCAAAATTTGAAAGATAGAAATGGTCACTGTAAGTTATTCTTAGAAGATAGACATATGCTATCGCGGACTTTTTTTTAGAACTTTTTAAGAGGAACAATTCACCCATACACCATTTTCATCCAATAGCAGTATATGACCCAGCGCACGCCTTGAAAACGTTTAAGATTCAAAAAATTTTCTGACTTCCTTAACAATTTTGCACATAATATCTAGCCATAATACTTTATGTGCATAATATATAGCCTATAACCATCTGGAATAATGTACCTTTGAATTGGTAAAAGAATTTTTGAAAGAGGTGCGGTGGTTCCAAAGTTTGCTCCGGACATACATACAAACTCACAAAATTCGCGCTCTCTCTTTATTATAATAGTATAGATTATCACTAATACTTGTACATCATACTTTATATTATTATTTAATTGTCGTTACGAGGCTTTAACTGCCGCAACAGAGTTTCTAATGGTTAACCAATATCATTTGGATGTACCTTTGAGTATTAAAGGAATGTATGTACTAACGAAGCTTTTAAATGACTCGTGCCCGTTTTCACCAAATTTCTCCAACTTTTACGGGCTTTAGGTAGCCCGTAAAAGTTAGAGCTAAGTCAGGAGATGCTTTAGATTCCAGCAACATTAAGGGAACACTTAAAGGTGACAGTGAGATTGGGTAAGGGATTGTATGTATTGATTACCTACATAAAGAGACTCCTACTTAGTGGATGATTTAGGTATTGTAAGTGAAAACGGACATTAGAATCATACTAAAAAGAGTCATCTAGATACTCATCAAATCATCTGTAGAGACGTTGGAGCTAATGATGAGAGTTAGTCGTCATAGTCACCGCTTAATATGATACAGACATGACTTTTTTCAAAGAGGTTGAAAAAATGCTCAAAATAACGATCGCTCGAGAGATAACAGACAATGTGTGCCTAAAGCCTACCAGTAACAAGCTACGCATATAATTGAATTTCCGCATCAATGAGCTCTTTGTAGGTATATTCTTGATTCGGGAATATTCCACATCACTTCTAATGAACCCTTAAGGAATAAATATTCAGAAATACGGAAATGTGTTTTGTTATTCGTATTCCAGAGGTAACGATAATATTATTATGACAGTAAAACATTGTTGTACGCAGGTTGTGTAGCCATGTAATTAGTTACACCCACATCATAAATTATTTCATAGTTTATTGATCGGTATGCTACCTACGTGTTTTACAATCGGATTGGACGTTTGTTGAGGCTTCAGGCTACGTTAAAAAATGAGATACTTTTTCTTTATTCAATTACAACTGCGATTTCACCAGGTGAAAAGTGGCACCAAAGGCTCTTCTAGAGATGTTTTTGTTTTTTTTTTTTGTTTTTTTTTTTCTTTTAAAAGGATATTAGCCAACCTGAAGTTAACTAATATTGTCCTATCCCCTCCAAATAAGCGGAAAGCTTGTGTTAGGAGTGGGTACGACAATAGTGCAACGGGTGGGATTCGAACCTGCGACCTTACAGTTTTCAGTCCGCGCCTTTAACCGTTGGGCTATTGAGGCTTTAAAACAACTTAAGCTTTTATTGAGGCTTTTTTTTTTAAAGGTGTTGTGAAAACATCCAGATTATATCTTTGAAAGAGACATCAATATAGCACGCTCCAATATAGCAACTTTGAATTTGTAGACGAGACTGGCTGTCGGTATTCACAAAACGAAAAAAACCTGTTTTATAAAAATATATAATGAAATAAAATCAATAGGTACGTGATTCGATTTCCTGAGTTCATCATAATCTTAAAACTGTAGACGAAAAAAATGTTAGTCTTGCTAAAGAAAATTCGCGTTCAAATATTTTCCTTTGATTCCACACACGCAAGAAAAAGGGCAAATATTCTAGTTTACCCAGTTTACCCGAAAAAATCCTTGACTCGCTTAAAATATTTTCAGCGCTCGCAACAAAAGTTTTTGTTGCGTGTAATGTAATATTATTAATGGTAGAAACTTACAAAAGATCTGTTTATTTTGATGATACAGCTGACATTATATGCTGAGTTGTTAAAAAAACACGACCATTATATTTATATCCTTCAAGATATGGTATAGTTCTTGCAATTCACGAGGGTGCGTGGCTTATGGTTGTGTGTGTGTCGTATCTGTATAAGTGGAAGCGAGAGCTTGCTCGCGCTTGACCGCTCCCACCTAGGCTCCGGAAAGGCACGCATACTTACGCAACGTGCATGTACCCGACGTAACCACAAGTAAAGCTCACACGCCCTCGTGAGTTGAAAAAACTATAATATAATAATATATAACAAACTTCAAAATGACATAATTATGCTTTCGATAATAATCTCTGCAGAATTCTACCAAATAAATAGAGCCATGTTAATTCACTTGCCCTGTCTGCAGTCACAAAAGCTGATACATTTAATCATTGCAAAAGGTATTTTGCATGCGGTTTTTGCAGTATTTGCTCCCTGATATTGAATAGCGTATCTATTCTCTACAGGTTGATTCGGTTTCCACTCAATCCACGCATTTGTATGCAAATGTACCACCAACCGAATTCATATAGCTGAACAAACAGACTTGGTACTCACGTGTATGTATAAAGAGATGAGTTTTTGAGAACAGATTTGGCTCTGAACTTTATTGAACGGCGGAACATACTGACACTTTTAGCCGTCTAACTGCCGCACTCACAGTCGATGATCGTTACTAAAGGATCCCTTAAGTATAGATTTAAAACTTTCATTTCATTTAAACTTTAATTAACCTGTCGTGAGATTCTTTAGGAAATTGTATTCATTTAAAAGCTATTACTATCAATTAAACAAACGTTAAAAGCATGGGTGGCCAACATGCGGCCGGATATCGATGTTTGGCCCGCGGAGTTGGGTCATACTGAATAAAATTTTTTACTTTAATGATCATGATTTCTCTATTTGGAAACACGCATATATGATATGAGAAGCTTTTTAGTTGAATGAAGCATATAAAATTACAAGCGAGAACAAGAATAACTAATGATCACCTGAAAAATTGTTTTTGTGTAGCAACGACCTTCACGGAAATCAACATTGATGCACTCAGTTCTCCCAAAAAAAGTCAGACATCCCATTAAGATATTTATTAACCGACTTCTTTTGCATAATTTAGTGTTTTCAATTCTCAGAATTGTTTAAAAAAAAAAAAATGTTGACGCTGGTAAATCTATAATTATATAAAAAGGCTTGTCCTGACTGACTGACTGACTGACTGACTGACTGACTGACTGACTGACGATCAACGCACAGCCTAAACCACTGAAGTTAGAAACTTGAAATTTTGACAGTAGGTTCCTTTTATGACGTAGGCGAGCACTAAGAAAGGATTTTTCGAAATTCGCCCCCCAGGGGGGTAAAAAGGGGGGTTAAAGTTTGTATGAAACTCCGTCATTTTTCGAGTTATACTCATGAAATTCGGTATTTAGGCTTTAAATTGAAAACAAAAAAGTACGTGTTTCACAGTTTTTAAAAATTCTACCCCCTAAGGGGTTAAGTAGGGGTTGAATGTTTGTATAATAGTCCTTCGTTCTTCAAGTTATTTTTCAAGTTACATTTATGAAACTTGATATTTTGGCTCTTGATTAAAAATAAAGAATTACGTATTTTACATTTTTTTTAAATTCTCCCCCCAAGGGGGTAAAAAGGGGGGTTAAAGTTTGTATGAAACTCCGTCATTTTTCAAGCTATACCCATAAAATTCGGTATTTGGGCTTTCAGTTAAAAATAAAAAAGGACGTGTTTCACGGTTTTCAAAAATTCTACTCCCTAAGGGGTTGAATGGGGGTTGAATGTTTGTATGAAAATCCATAATTTTTCAAGTTAATATCGAGCAACGGATCTACGTGATTCTTTGATGGGTATGGTTGCAGACAGTGTGTTATAGGTTACTTTTATTCGGACAAAATCAGGAGTCCGCACGGGATTTTCAAAGAACCTAATTCCACGCGGACGAAGTCGCGAGGGGACAGCTAGTATAGTTATATAAAATTTGGTAGTACGGCCTATTTGGAAATTCTGTTTTCAAAATTTGGCCCAGCTGCTAAGATTGGCCACCCATGGTTTAAAGCTTTCGAATGAATACACAAGTACACAACTGTAAGGCTGCTTAATATTCATGACTAATTAGTGATTACGTTCAACAGATACGAGGTGTGGAGATTGGAATAGTTGTCCTAGTGCTAATAGTCTGGATCGGTGCCATCGCCCTTTTCTTCAATAGATGGGGCAAGATCCGAATGTTGCTACCGTACCAGCCCGATTACAAGCAGGAGCAACTGAAGGTAAAAAAAAAGTTAATTAAAAAAAAATACATTTTTGTTAGTACACGCAGAAGCAAGACTTTCTGACGACACTTTCTAATAAATTATTCAAAACCCACATTCAATTTTTAATCATTATATTTGCTTTTAAAAACTTAATTAAGGGGGATCGCACCTACCATGAAATGCAAGAGCTGCTTGGTATGTTTTTAATGTTTATTGATCAAAAAATATACAAGGCGTAAAAAGCAAACACTTTCATGATTATGTTCATATTCCTCATATTAGTCAAGTTCCGCATATATCTAATATTAAAAAAAACGTCTGGCCGAATCGATCATATTGAGAAAATGTTGATAAAAATAATAAATGTTGATTAACGCGCCCGAATGTGTCAAGGTTGTCTCTTGGTATGCGATCACCTTCAATAGAATTTAATCACGTATCTATATTTGTGCACTCCATTATCAATCAAAATTTTGACAGGTTGAAGCGCGTTCTTCAATTTCTACGCCATAGGATACATTGATGGTGTGTTTTTACTCTAACTGTAATTGCTATCATTCTTGTAATACGTAATTTTCTTCTGCAAATCATCTTCTTAACGAAGTAAAACAAATCCAAAATAAGTTATTAAAATCCGTATTAACGATTAACAACTAACTGCTTTCGTAGTATCAATAATTCCCCCCGATTCTTTTCTTGTTATTTTTAAATTGGTAACCTAACAACCTTTTATTGTACTCAAAGTGACCTATTGACCTATAGCTTTAGGCGGCCTATTTATTTCAGCGCTTGGAACTGTATTATTAAAATTCCATGTCTAATATTGTTTGAAATGCATTTTGACTGAATTACCTGGCTGTATATTGGCTATTAGTAAGCTGTCCAAAATCCTGGAAAATCATTCCTATCATGTTATATTGCTCGGTATTAATTTTTACACATCAGCTAGCTTCGGTTTCTGAGAAAGTCGTCATAGTCGTAAGAGTGACAGAGAAGACGCTCTATGAAGTCGAGGTTGGCCGTTTTTTGGGGTTTGATGTGTAATACTTACTGCCGGGTACTGTACACTGAGTATTATCGTTTCATTGATAACGATCGCTAAGACCAATCATATTTTATCTATTTTAGTATCTATAAGACTATCTTTAGTTATTCTATAGGATTTATAATTGCCTTTACTTTCTGCTATATCCCAAGACTTAGGCTTTTAAATAGGCTTTAAATATGTTAGTTTATTAAAGCGTTGTTTATAATACTCAGGTGCCAGGAAGCAGCGCATTGGCTGCGGCAACTGCAGGGGGGACCTGCGGAGCACATTCAGCCCCTTCTGCATGTTCGGTAATTATTAACTTTAATTAGATTTCATTCATATGGGGACTGCTAAAAAAATTGCCATAAAAATACACTCTTATTATGGTTATAATCTAATCGTCTTAGGGTCAGTTCACACCGACACGCGACGCGACGCTCGATGCTCGTTCCTACTTTTACCGATAGCGATATCAATACAGAACCTTTACTACACAACAAGATACAAATTTCAGTGAGGGCGGCGTAACGAGCCATACTTCGTCACGTACTTAGGTCACTTTCGCGCTCTCACTGAAATTTGTACTTTATTTTGTAGTGAAGAGGTTGTATATTGATATCGCTATGGACAGAAGTACGAGTATTGTTGCGTTGGGTCACGTCTCGGTGTGGACTGGCCCTTACTGCCACACTCAGAGATATTTATCAAATTATATTTAAGGAGTCATAACTTTTCATTAAGTTCCTTAAAATGTTGTAAAATTTTATGTATATTAATGAGGCGTTAAGATGACTCTGAGAGCCTACAACTAAGAAAAGAAGACAGTGAGATGATGAAATGATTTATTCTGAACTAACAATTAGCACTTATAAAATAGTTAAATGATATCTAATATTTCTATAAGAATATACATGAAAAACACGTAAGCACTTAGATAAAACTTTATCGTCATAAATATATATTTAATTATAACTTTGTCTTATTCTCATCTGTGACAGATCTTTGTTAATTTTCAAGCGTCACGTTTTTTAAAAATATTTTTATTTTTAATATTTTCACAATCGCCAACTTTAACTGACGAATAAATTTGACGTTTTGCAGTTTTGGTAAGTATAGGTAATTTGTCAGAACGTCTTTGTTCATCGGTTAAAAACATGGGCTTGGTGAGGTCCTTAGTAACACCTACTTATTTAGTTTATCTCTTACTTGACTTCATTCCCTGCAGTGACTATAATTTTAATAAGTATTATATTTTAACCTTGTATATTATTTTAATATCCAACATTGTGTATCTCTTCTTGTTTTGCAAATATGGCATTAGGATTTTGGAAACCGTTCTGATGTAAGATTTTTTTACGTAATTGCTAAGCACGAAATAGTTAGTAGTTTGGCCATCATAGATAGGTAATGGTGCTAATTCGGTAACACACAAATCTTAAAAAAAAATATGCTATCCATTCGCGCTGCCAATTTAAGTTTTGCTAAGTTGGTTGCTTAAAAGAAATAGGTAGGTAAGTCAAGTGTGACAATGTTACTTAGCAAATACCTATTAACCGTATAAATCGGTTACGATAGCTAATTTAAAAATAATTTATATTGCATGCTTAGCTATATGTGTTATTATAAGTTTATTGTTAATTAGGCTAAGTATCTACTATACGTTTCGATTGGGTTGGCGTGCCAGCTAGTAAAAAACCCAAAAAAAATAGATACAAGAATGTACAAGTTCGATGCTGTTAATAACAAACTAATTTTAAGAATGCGCAGTTGTTTATTAAGTGCCAATTTCGTTTTTCTGTTTAAATTTTTGTTAAAAAAAAGTAGATACCTACTTTGCCAAGTAATTTTTTTAGTGAAGTTACAATCGAATTAGCACCATTATTGCTTATACTTTGATTACGTAGAGGTTAACATTAATTGACAAACGCCGGATGTATTGCAAAAGCTCGCATAATGCCTAGAACTTGACACCTCAAGGTCAATGGAAACGAAGGTCTAAGATTGCAGTACAAAGACATGGTTGGCGTGATTCCTACTCAACCGCATTGCACCATTTCTACACCGTATAAAGGTCGAGAAAGTCCTCTTGTTCATGAAGCTAGTATATACCTACCCAACTAGCAAAGTTTTTTTTATTCTCATAACTAGCAAAGTTGACTTATAATATGACCAGACCTCTTATAATCGTTATAAAACAGTAGCTATTGAATACTGCTAGCCGTATTTAAACACGTATAAGAAATATTAGCTTATTATAAAGTACTTATATAGTTGATTAACTTATAAGTTGCGCCCAAACCCACATTTATTAACGACTAACGGATGCTCGCGTGGCTGATGATTTCGTTCGCGTGGAATTAGTTTTCAAGATCCCGCGGGAACTATAAATTTTTTCGGGATAAAAAGTTGCCTATGTTTTAATCCAAGGTGTACCTTGGATTGAAACATAGATCTATATTAAGTTTCAGCCAGTTTTTGAGTTTATTCATTACAAACATACACACAAAAATACAAATCTTTCCTTTTTATAATAGTAGTGTAGATATAATATGGTTCTTATAAGATTTTTTTTTTTATTGATTGACGTCAAGCACAAGCCTACTTCTGATGAAAAAAAGGTGGATAGGTACGCTAACTAATGCAACAGGTCGTAACCAGGCTCGGAAAAATTTTACTGTATCTACCGGGCGGAAAATTATTACATACCAGCTTTTGCCCGTGACTTCGTTCGCGTAGAGTTATGTTTTTAAAACTGGGGAACCCCCTTTGTATTTCAGGAAAAAAATAACCCATGTCACTCAGATCTTCAACTATACAAAAGTAAAAAATCACATCGATGCGTGGCTCTATTGGAGCGTGATTAATAAAAACCAACAAATCAACAAAAAAACACTTATAATTTCAGCAGGGATCAAGTCCCAGAAAGAGACAACGGCTAGCCTTTTTTTCCTAGAGCGTCGTCTCTGTTACTCATTCCTATGTCATATTACCCGTACTTCGATGTATGAGCATTGAACCCTTTGTTGAAACACTGTTTTCTACAAAAAATATTATTTATACAATCCCTTTGTGATGGAAATCCTGGGGAAATCTGCATAACTTTATACATTTTGGGTGAGCCGAATTGGCGCATTTTACACACAGTAGGCCTATAATATTATCATCTATTTTTTTGCTGTCAGTTAAAAGAATCGCAAATACAAAAATCGTAAATAACGAAGTTACACTTGTAGCACGGTTTCATTTCTATAGTCCGGTTACTATATTATTATTTTTTTTTCATTTATAGTTTAAAAACACAATACACAAAATTCAATATACAATATTCAATCATATGCATAGGTGTAGTACGTTTATCTCACGAAGTTATGGGCGTGTGCGTGCCTGTCAGGAGCCTAGGTTGGAGCTGTCAGGCGCGAGCGAGCTCTCGCTCACACTTACACAGATACGACACACACAACCATGTGCCACACGCCCTCTTGAATTACAAAACTATACATCACATAGCATTGCAGAAATTTAATCCAACTCTACATTTTGGCGATACTCGTAAAAAAGACAAAAAAAACAGCCAAGTATGAGTCGGACCCGCACACGAAGAGTTCCGTACTGTCATATAACATCTAACACCAGCTATTATTAAAAAGAGCACAAAAACAAAAATTGATTGCATGGAGATCCTCTTTTATTATTTGTTATTATAGTCGTGGCAATAGAACACATTCAGTGAAAGTTTCAAGTACGTATCTACCTATAACGGTGCAAGAAAAACTACCCGCTGACAGACAGACGAACGGACGGAAAGCGGCAACTTAGTGAAAGGAGTCTCGTTGGCATCCTTTGGATGCGGAACCCTAAAAAATATGATCGGACTCATTTGCATTTCAATATTCGTGTGTGTTATTTACGGTATTAAATTATTTAGCGGACCGCCAACGCCACTGTTGGTTTATGTTTCTGTAGCGTGATAAAATTCGTACTGGCTTTAATTAATTGTGGTGAGAAAAGTTTCATTAACCAAAATTACGTTCAGGTAAATAAGCAAACAAGTTAGTATGCATTATAGTAGAATTGTTGTTGTAATTAATTCTATAGATGCAGCAACTAGACTGATAAATAAAGTTTATTTGAGAGATATATTATATGAAATTTAAAATGAAGATTATACTTAGAATATTTCGCTTGCGATCTTACTCTAATTTATATAAAAATAATTTTTCTCAAAGAATTACATTCTTTGAGAAAAATTATTCTTATATAATATATAATATTATTATATAATTGATATTAAATCTCTTCGCCGAAAATGGGACAATTAAGATCGAACGTCACCCACTCAATATAATACTTAATTATTCATATCTCACTCATATAATAATTCGACTCACACAAATAACATTAAATCTTAATCTTTGATCGCTGAAGAGGGTGAGATCGCTAACAACGTGTAACTAATAACAAACTAACATCATTTTAACCGTTTGGAAATCATAGCACTTACTAGAAAAGATCTGAAGCTAATAAATCCTCTGTCAAATTCATTAATGCTACACAGTTTCGAGTAATTGAGAGTCAAAGTTTTGAGTTGACAGCTAAAATAAATATTTTTCTAGTAGATTATATGTTTTCCTCCAATCAGAACCAAAATTTGACTTGTACCGTTAGTATTTCGGAAAGAACATGCAATTTCCAACCATTTTGGATACTAAAAACACTTGATTTTTGGAAATGTTCCACTAATGAATTTGACCGGCAAAATACAAATTTTACTATGACGATGATTATGACGCAAATTTTCTTAAAATAGTCATAAAATATTGTAGTTTACTGTAAGACGTAAAAATTTATGGGGGCGAGTCCATCAAAATGAGGTGTAACAGCTCTTTATAATCCTATAAAGAGGCCATAAACGGAATTTTATTTCATAATGTGTGGCATTACAAAGTTGGTCTTACGACTTCAACATACGTTTGGTATGGTTTTCACATCACCCTGTGATAGTAAAAACTAAATATCCTTACCCTATAATGCAGCGGGCGTACCGATTACCGACACTGTTTGATAGTTACATTGTGACGATTGCAATCATCTCTGAAATTATTTATATCTCAAACTTCCACCATATTTGAAAGAGCGATTCAATTTTCTTGGTAACAATGTTCCTTTTTATTTGCGGTCTCAAGTCTCAAGATAATCAGTTGGAAATCTCTCCAAGTTGTGCGCAGGCGTATGGTGATTCCTTCACAGTGAAAGTGGTAAAGTTGTGGAACACGTTACCTGAAGACATGGCCCTCACACATATGTTTCATTGGTAGTTTTAAGCCTACGTTTGTTAGAATCTTCCGTTCTGGGCGTTAAAGTTCAATTACTTTATTTATTTATTTCATCAGACATCGTCAGACACATAGACAAGTTACAAGGGAAGGCATCCTCATCAAAACATGCCAATGTGGATTGCTAGTGATGGATCGAAGAGTCAGAATCCATTAATTACCCAAAGTTCGCGTATACAAGTAGGTACCGAACTTACTGGTCATGCTCTCTCATTGTTGTTAAGTAGTTCTAGTGTTAATTGATTTCACTTTCATAACATCCTATTGTATTACGAGCACATCCACTATCTATATTATAAACTGCCTTACATTTTATCACAATTTGCATTTTAAGAAAAAAAAAACATTTAATTATAATAAATTAAATCTTGCCGACGACTTCTTCCGCGTAGATTTAGGTTTTTTAAAAATCTTTGTTTTCCGAGATAATAAGTAGCTAGTATCATTCTCCAGGTCCTCAACAGTTGCCCCTTGATTGAAGAACAAATAAATACAATTTCGAATTTAGACCACATCTTCTCTATTCCTGATAGTCTAAGGCTGAAATCTATAGACAGCACTTTCACTCAGTTCAGACTCAAAAAAGAGTTAAAACGAGACAAATTTATGTCAGAGCATTTCATCAAGTGTCTCGTTTTTACCTCTATCTTGAGTCTGAGCTGAGTCAAAGCACGCTCTATAGATTTCCGCATAAGTTTTCTCACTGACTGTTCTACAAATATAACCTGTATAAACTCCTTACGAAATCTTGAACGTGTGAATATATAATAATATCAACTCTAGTTTCGAACATACAATAGATTAGAACTTAATCCCCTCATTGTGAGAACAGTAAGCCCAAGCTTCATCTGATTGTAAATCTCCCTCGTGCCCTTCTGTCTCCCAAAACTTATTAGAGGAATAATGTACCGTATATAAGGAAATAGTTTATGATATACACTTGGTATACATAAAAGATAGAACGATTATTTATTTGACATTTACCAATGAAATTCAGTAAAACTTCAAAATTTTGAGAAAAATTTTGAAGTTTTACTGAATTTCATTGGTAAATGTCAAATGACCTAGTGATTAGGATTACTAGGTCGTTTAATCGCGGCCGGGTTCGATCCGACCTTTGGCTTTTCGGAGTTATGTGTTTAAGCAATATCAAATGCTTCAACGGTTTTGTGTATATCTCAAAGTTCAACGGTGAAGAAAAATATCGTGAGACAATATACTCCTTTTTTCAGCCAGTCGTACAAAAAGTTGCACGCTCGAGAGTTCTTAATAATGTCCTCAAGGGTATGTGAACTCTGCCAATTCGAAAGGATACCTGCATAGCTAGCATGGGCAGGAGATAAAAATTTTATCCCCCGATTTTATCCACTGACAGGGGATAAAATTATCTTTTCTCTATGCTAAAGCATGGCGACAGAGGAGAAGGAGATGTTTATTCCTATAAGTATATCCACTGAGTATTATTTCCACCGCTGTGCCCATGCTCGACGGGTGGATAAAACTAAGCGAGGGGATAATCATTTTATCCTTTTCCCGGGGATAAAATTTCTCCCGCCTATGCTAGCCCTGCTGTGTCCTCAGTAGTGAGCCGTTGGTATTGTTCCTTGTCTTAGATTAACTCAACAGAACGTCTGCTTCCATACAATAAAAAAAAAACTTGTTGACTGTTCACCCGCCTTCATATAATGAATATTGTTTCTGTGCTCGGAATTCTGTACACATTGCAGACGGTAATGACCCGCTTAATGAACCACCTGACAATGGCCACACTAGATTAAATGAGCCGTAATTGAATACGATACTACCGTTAATTACCGGTATATTATCAACTGTGTAATACATAGGTATATTATTTAATTCCCAACATGCATTGATTGGATTAATATTGGACTTGGGCATAGTGACAGATGCAATATATTAATGAACTATTGCCTCCATATTCGATGAATATAATATCAACTTATCAAGGTATATGTATGTAATTTGTTGGGATTGCTTTTCCATTTAGTGTGTGTTTCTCTGATCTTTCATTTCTTTGATCTTCTCACTACGCTAAGTAAGGTAAATTGAGAGTTTGTGATGAAAGTCTATCGATTCTTTGCCCAACTGTCACTTTAGTTCGCCACTTGATGACTGTTCTCCTTCGGTTCCCTTCATCACTGATTTGATCTCGCAGGAATACTCCAAGCATAGCTCACTCTATTGCCCGCTGAATGACCCTTCTTACAAGGTCCTTAGTTAGGGCCCTTAGTAGCGAGCCCATAGTTGCTAATAAAAGCCATAAATAACATAAAATCAAGACAAGGACATATTATCTCGTGTTTCCTGCAGTATTAACATCAAAAAGTAATTGACCCAAAACTGGAAGATTATCGACAGTTTGCATGTTGGGGAACATTTAGTACTAAATATCGTGTCCATTCCCTTCGATACAATAACAGTATCAGATCACACAAGCGCTTCACGAACTAAATTGTATTGATACAATTTTCAACCACTTTCCTTATATGTTTTACTTGAAACACTGTCCTTATCTTATATTTTACTTCAACCACTATTCTTATATTATGTTTTATTTCAACCACTATCCTAGCTCATCCAATTTTTTTGAGATCACAGTCAAGGGCTATCTTGTCTTATGATAAGATATAAAAAATTATTTAAATAAAAAAAATATACAATAGTTTATCGTATGGGTGTAACCAGTAGAGTATACAGATATCGTGTCGTCTACGTAATATGATTTTTGATTTTGTGAACACTCTGCATAGACAGAACTTTGTCATATATCTAGAATGATTTAAGAGATTATATGGATGTAGCGAGAGGTTATAGAGTACAATTATGGAGATATCGTAGCCTCACATTAACGATATTACGCGTTACAACGCGATACAACGTGTAATATCGTTAATGTGACCCAAAATATACGCAATATGATATTTGATTTTGTATATAAGTTTGATTTGATCTAGATATTGGAAACGAATATAATACAGATGGCTTGGCCGGCCATTGAAGAATCACAAGCGTAGCTACAAGCGTAGATCGGGGCCCAGTAGGTAATAGAGCGAGCAAGAAATTGCGAACGTTCTCATAAAAGGAACGAATTTCGTCTATTGTAGGTACAATTGACACGAAATGTAATATGGATTGGAACGGAACATTCTGTGACGGAACAGTTTTATTTTTGGATTTTGTTAATTCGTTGCTCCTTTGTTGCATGATTGAAGGACAAACCAACAAAAAACATACTTTCGCATTAATCGGTTTCGGTATGTACATTCTTTAGATCCAAAGTATTAAAAATTTACTATGGATCTAAAGAACATACATACCTTAAAGTCAAATTAAAATTCGGAGTCGTATTTACGAATCTGAATAAGCGTAATTTGGTACAGTTTAACTTCGGTAATCCATCCAGTAGGTAACTAAGTTTAAGGCAGTCGTTGTAGGTCCTTAATTATTCCCATTGAATTCCAACTTCAGAAAATCTTTTACATCGTTTCATTTACAGAGCTCAAGCCAAAATAAATGAGTTCCCGGCAGTAAATAATATGTAACATTGAGCTTTGGAAAGGTATAGTAGTTTCATGGCTTCTAATTCGAAAAGAAAGAAAGAAAGGATTTATTTGCTGCATTTTAACTATAAAGTAAAATGTTTTAAGTATTACTATTGGTAAAATCCAATTAATTTTTTTTACCATATTATATACTACTGCACACGCTGACCCGCACGGTCCTTATCAATACATGCCAGCCTTACTAATATTTGAACGAGCGAATAATTAATGCAAAAGTGTTTTTTTTTGTTGGTTTGTCCTTCAATCACGCTACAACAAAGCAACGGATCGACGAGCATTTTGCATTTTGATTGCATGGGTATAGTTGAGGACCGGGAAAATTACTACTAAATTATTAGGTTTTTGAGGACGGGGATTACTACTTTTTATCCCCGGAAAATCAAAGAGTTACCGCGGGATTTTAAAAACTAAATCCACGCAAGCGAAGCCGCGGGCATGAACTAGTATTATTACATTAGCTTTGAAAATTGACTGAAGGATCATCTCTTAGTGTAACCGCATAAAAATGCCAACATTTTGTGAATGTCATCAGCAATTGCGGTGTGCCGTGCACTCAGTTTAGGCTTGTACGATAAGTGTTGTTATTTACTTTTGTATGACATTTGTATGCCATTTTTGAGCAAATAAATAATACTACAGAAAAGTTTTGTTTATAATTAAAAGCAACGAATATTTCCACTTTCCATTTGAAAGCATAAACTTAATTATTTTTAATGAAAAAGGGGATTGTTCATTTTAATTCTATTAGCGGAAAATTCTTTTCCCTTATTTTATGCTAGGAGTATTTCTGATTGTTTTAAATGAGTTCTCGGTATAAAGCTATCCATTTTCCGACGGAGAGACCTATAATGGCAATGTGAACTGCGGAAAGGTTTAGTTCCCTCTACAAAGTTTCTCTCAGTTGTCCATTTAAATTAATTTTTAATTAGAGCACCTAGGTTCCTGCAAACATTATTATAATTAAACAAATTGAACAAAACGGCACTCGTAAATTATAATGACATTTATAATTAATTAAAATATGCATTTCCAAACAGCCAGATGCTCAATGGCGCTACATGGCGTCATTGATTAAAACATTTTCAGTGACCAAATTAATAGGTTATTGTAAAAGCTTTAAGGGCGCTTTTAAACGGACGACAGCGCGCCATCGACACGATAAATTGCCGTAATGACTCCGGGTGCTAAATAATACATCATCATTATCAGCCGCGCCCCATCAATAGCTCACTACTGAGCCTAGTTATCACTATGTGAATCTCTATAGAGATGCACAAGTGAACGTGTAGCAAAATTTTCTCGTGGCGCGCATCTTAGCCCTACAGGTCACCTTGGAGAGAAGGGTTTAGACCGTTGACGCTTGTCCAGTTCAAAGCAGACCTAAATAATATGATACTAACAATGTTTTTTATAAACTGATATCATGAAGCTCTAGTCGCTTATAAATGGGAAATGAAGGTTCCTGCTGAGGGTAATTTATAATTTCTTATTATTATCTCTAGTCTGGTTTAGTGGGAGGCTTTGGCCGTGGCCAGTTACTAATTGACCGGAATGACTAGGTGTATGTATGTATCTTTGTTCACACATTTCTCGGAAACTATTAATCAGATTGTGTTCATTCTTTTGTTATTTGCTTATATTTATTTCAACTTAGGGAAGAATAAAGGTTTGATCAAAATCGGTTGAAAAACTTTTCAACATAATATGGACACTTTTCGCTTTTCAATTATTCTTTATTTCGCTATATTGAAGTCGGTTTAATTTTTTTTCAATTCTAATTTTTGAAGTATCAAGCTTATGTGAATAATGTGTTGTGTGATTGAGATCGCAGATCTTATAGTACGGTGGTTCGTGAATAAACACCCTTACAACAAATGAATGTGGTAACGAATGGATAGCGTGTTGACCATGTGGGCACGAGTGTAGGTGTTAGCTCGAAACTAGGACATGTATGGTTGAATTTTTCATTATGTCGTGGTATTTCCATTACAAGCTTTTATTTTACTTGCTTGTCAGTTTGTTAGTTCAGGTCAAATCCGCAAGTCAAGTTTAACCTACTTCCGAAATGTACCAAACAGAATATTTTATACTTTTACACACAATCTACTTATTTGAATACCGCCATAAACTAAAAGCACTGTTGCCGTACTTTTTAGGGTTCCGTAGCCGAAGGGTAACCAACGGGACCCTATTACTAAGCCTCCGCTGTCCGTCTGTCCGTCCGCCTGTCTGTCTGTCAGCGGGCTGTATCTCATGATCCGTATAGGTAGAGCGAAATTTTCAGAGAATGTCTATTTCTGTTGCCACTACAACAAAAAAAAATTTTTTCAGTAATAAAAAGCTCTTTTTTTATAATTATTTATTTTTATTTTTACAACAAAATAATAAAAATCAATGAAAAATTAAAGGGGGCTACTAGAAATGTTTTTTTTTTCGGTGTTTTTTGGTATGAGCCAGCGGAGTCCTTCGTTTGCGAGTCCGACTCGCATTTGACTGGTTATTTGTCTGTTTGTCTGTGTGTCAAAGCCGTTTTTCTCAGAAACAGCTTGAGTTACTCGGTTGACATTTATACTGAATACAAAATTAATTTCCGAAATCTGATTTCCGAACCGATCGGTGGCAGAATCTGTCCTTGTCATACAGCCACAGGTTGGCTTACATGAAATCTATAATTTTCACTTTTGAATTTATATTTAAACATGCAGACTCGGCAAGGCATCGCAAGTATGACCTTCAGGTTAAACTTCACTCGTAATTCATGCAAATGTACAACGCTGTTTATTCTATTTTTATCTGTCTGTTTGAGATTTATAAATGAGCCGGATATCGATTTATCTCTTCATTATCTATGCCTGACCTGACCATAGACAACGTGGTAAACTTACATACATTTTACATACAGTTTACTACTTACTTGCTATAAACCATATTATTAGTTTCACTGGCGATTTTTGTATACAAGCGCCACAAGATCATGCTCTATGGCGATACTCGCGAGTCATCTATGTTCAGGATAGGATGTCTATCGGTTGAGACGATAAAGAAAACGAAACATGGACGTATTTAACCATTTGTTAAAATATTCACTATATCTTTTTCCAATTAGACCCAATTTCATCTTTTTTATTCTCGAGAACAACTAAACCAGGAATTATTCTGCACTCCATATTTACCTACCCCTGGTCTATACTAGTGATTTATTCGCAATTCTCTCAATCCAATATTAAGCTAAGGTAAAAATATGGTAGTATAGTTTATCCTTAGAATAACAGCCAATTTACTCTCGAGTAAAAAATATTCCATGTTGATGAAATTGGGGCTAAAATTTGTAAAAGAACATCAATATACCTACAACTATAACTTAACTATAACTTGCAAGAAGAATATTTTACGATAGTACTTTCCTAATAGGATCATTTTACATCAAGAAAATGGAATTACCTTTAGAATTTTATTTTATTTCCTTTACGTATAAGGATGAACTCGTAACATTTTAAGGAACACTCACAACATAAGATGTTCGAAATGAAAAAGAGGGTGTTTTTATTTTCAAAAGGCATCATTTGCTCCTCACTCGAGAAATATCTCCTTCCTCTTGATATATCAGCGAAGAGAAAATAAACAAATACATCGCAAATAGCGAGTGGAACATTCGTTATAAGGTAATTCGTAAGGAGCTCGTATTCAGGGATTGCAAAATTGTGATGTGGAATGTGTGATGTTTATAGTACAAAGTAGGTAAGGAACAAAATATAGACAAGGAACTATAGTTATCATTGCTTGTTTATATTTTCTTTTTTACAACTACCATGAAATGAATAATTTCCATGATTTTTTTTATTCGATGACAAGATAGTCCTTGACTGCGATCTTACCTCATGGTAAGAGATGCATTCTAAGATGGTAGCGGGCTAACTTGGTATGGCAGTGTAGATTCAACCCATGCCCTTAATCTGTTTTTATACGCCATCGTAAACGATAAATCGCTTAGCGGCACGTCGTTGGCGGTAGTGTGGTAACTAGCCTCGCGCAAAGCCTCCCACCAGAAAAAGTTCCCGACCGGACTAGAGGAGTCGGATTCTACACGCCATCGTACCGGAACGCTAAATCGCTTGGTGGAACGTCTTTGACATTATAAATTTCCAAACTGCCCTCGCTGGGAATTGAACCCGAGACCTCCCAGTTATAAGACCACAGCGCTCACCATGACGCCAGGGAGAGATGAATTCATAGAAACTATCCATTTCATGGTAGGTATGTATCTAGTTGTAGAGCAATCTGATCGGAACAATGGATTGACGTGATTTCTTACAGTTAGTAGGTCCCTATAGTTGAGGACTTGGAGAGAGGATATAGGCTATCTTTTATCCGGGAAAAACAGAGGTTTAAAAACATTACTCCACGCAGGTGAAGCCGCTGGCAAAAGCTAGTAATATATTAAAAGCCAAATTCGATTTTAGGATAAACTACTTGGTTGAACTTGGCTTCATTAATTGATCTTATCGCGTAGGAATAAAGAAAGGAATTATGTACTGTGTACTAGTTGGCCTTTGATAACATAAATACCTATAATATATAGTATATATTATAATACATATTCCATATATATACATACCTATAATATATGTATTCCATCCCGGTTTTCTCTATGTTTGAATATCATCATTTACAACAAACCTTCTAGGAGCTTGCTTTTTGAGTGGAAAGGTAAAATATTTAGTAAAGGGTAACTTTGCCATACTTGCCGAACTTGCCGTGGAATTTGCCGTGTTACAGAATACCTAATAGTACTACTAGGTATTCTGAGCCATTACTTAAAGCTTATCTGTGCCATTGCTTATATTTATCTGCATTACTTTGAAGTTAAGTGTAAATAGCTCAAGATTAGACACTTTATCTTTTGAAGTTATACCACACTCACCGATTTTTGGCTCGCTAAATATAAATATATTTTTTAAGCCCAACTCGAGCAGACGTAGTCCTGGGCATCAGGACAATCAGCTCAATTAAGTTTAAACACCAATTTAGAGCTTGCTACTATGTATACAAAGTAATAGTTAGAACTGCCTCCTATTTGGAGGGTCGCGGAGTCGATCTCTGAGTTTTTGGAGTTATGTGCGTTTAAGCAGTTAAGTATCACATACTTTAACGTTGAAGGAAAACATTGTAAGGAACCTACAGGCTTGAGAATTCTCCAGAATGTTTTCTCCATTTAAAGATGTCTGAAGTCTGCCAATTCGCATTGGACCAACGTCATAGTTTTCCATAATTTTTTCAAAGGTGTGTGAACTCTGCCAATTCGCATTGAGCCAGCGCGGTGGACTATGGCATATAATCCTTTTCTGTGAAGAGACCTGCGCTCAGTTTAGCCGTTGAAGGGTTGGTATATGTACAGAAATTTGGTTGCTCAAACAGTATGATGCGCAGGATGTATGCTGTCTTCTGGACCGTTGCTTCCAATACCCTCGCCGGAGCGCCCGCGACTGCGGCTGTCAGTTCGCCCTGCTGCACGCAGCGCCTGACGAGCTGACGCAAGCCAGCTAGCGGAGTCCAGCCCGCGCCAGATCGCGGGCTTGCCCCCACTGCCAATGCCGGTGTTCCGGTTGCGACCACCAAGTAAGCTGTAGCACGCTTACTAGTGTGTTCCATCCAAACTACAGTCGCGTCACTTACAAGTTACTATGCAGAGCCGGCCGCACTTCAGCGTCGTTTGCGTCTGAAGTGGCGAGGGTTGAGACCAGTATACTTAGTTTGAGTTATAATTCGATTGATCGTATAAAAATTCGATGTCATTAGCGTCAAAGTGATATCAACGTTAATCGTATTGATTTAAAGACACAAATTCAGTACATCTGATTTTAATTTGGAACGTATCTACTCGTAAACATAATATGAGAATGCTGTTATGCTTCATTTTACTTTAACATCATACACTAATGTCATAGAATTTTTATACGATCAATCGAATTAAAACTTAGACTCACCCTGCAACCATCGTTGTTGTCAAATGTGACAGTGCCTGCACCACAAATCCTGCGCCATCTTTGGTCGCATTTTGGAAAATACTGCAGAGAAATCTCTAGATCTTCACGTCTCCGCCCTACCACTTCACTAAACGGTGTCTCTACAACACCAACAGATTCAGCGTTGGGTTGAGTTAAATCAAATCATAGTATTTTTTCTATGACCTCCCACTACAAAACCCTGTTCTATAACATGACTACGTATTTCAGTGGACATATCATTACTGACCTGGTAGATTTTGGAAAAGCTGCATAAATAATGGCTACAGCCTCAATCGAGGTGATTGGTTCAATTCATGACGTTCCTACTGTAACATTGCATTTTAACCAATAGAGTCGGCTAATCCCACTGCAGCTTACTACACCATGACGTGTCTACTGAGTTTATCTTGGTTTGTCACCAAAGTTATCCAATAATAAGAAATTAAGAGTTGCTCAGATATTCGTTGGACAGATCACGAAGTATATTACTAAATGTCCACTGAAGTCCGCAATAGATCTGATTGTCATAGAAAATACTACGATTAGTTTTTCTCAACCCATATTTGGCGTTGGTTGGGTTAGGTTGTTATAAGTGTATCGCCGGCTTTGTATATCTACACGTATTATGCTATACACGCACGCTCAAAATTGTTTTTGCACAGAAAGTTTCGATCACAATTGGATTTCTCACGTTTGCTCATGAATTTTGCTAGAACACCAGTGGCGTGCTGCTGTTTGCAGGCATTTTTGATCTTTTTCTTTTTTAATTTGAATGTCACGTGTCACGTGCAGTGAATTTATTTTTACATATAAGTACACGTTTATTTGATTATGTCGATGTTTGAAATACAGGCAGCAGGTATAATGAGCCAGAGATTTCTTAGATAAATATAAAGACAAAACCAGTCAGATTTATTAGAGCGATGCTGCCGTCTACAGGCAGCAATGAAGTGAATTTGCAAAAGTAAGTAAATAAGCGCGTAGTCAATTTCATGCGTTGCTACGCCCCATCGCGTTGGGTGACGTCGCTTTAGGTATCACATTAGGTGGTCAGATAGGTCATTTAGGGAGGCGACACTTGGGTAAACAATCTGAGCGATGTTTTTAGCTTAGCACACCCCTGTTAAAGTGTAAAAACTGTCCACCAGAGATTACCCAGACATAAGAAACAAGAACAAAATATAAAAACTGAAACCTGACAACGGAAAATTGGATGTAACCATCATTATTGATTTTGTTCATCAATCGGCTCAGTAGTTTAGGCGTTAATTAAATACAGACAAACATATCCTACGGAGATTGAGGGTAAAATAATTCCACTGGAGAAAGAGTTTATCAGTGTAGAATTAACTTGGTTAGCCTGCGTGCACATAGGAGTTCGGAATGGCCATTAACGTTGGTGTGAAATGTAATTTCTCCGTATCGTGTTTCCTCCGATTTAACATATTCCCGGCACGTATATAAGCAGTGTCTTACTATGTTAAGCCACGAAACCTTTACATATCGTAACTTTACAGTCAATTGCCTTCACCCGAGTGCAATCAACTGATGACGTCGTTATTAACAAGAAGTTATTTTTGATTGTGTTGCGAAAGAACAACTCTTTAATGGCATACATGTTAATCTGCAAAATGATTTATTGTGACTCACTAAACCTTGGATCGAACTCCTCAACTTCCAAATTCTCTACGAACCACTATTATATTCCTAGGTTAGTGCGCGAAGCGATTGAGGTTCGTAAACACCAGAATTTCAATAGTGAAGATAGTTTCAGGCTAGCTAGCATGTAGAATCTAGTGCTGAAATTATGAAATATGACGTTGTCAGTATGTCAGTATTTTCCCGAACATTAAGTGGCGCTTCTCTGAAACGACCAAAAAGGCCCTCAACGATCTCCCTGGCGCAGTGGTGAGCGTTGTGATCTTATACCTCTTTAATTTTCCGGGATAAAAATATATATGCCTATGTCATACATTTTATCCCGGAAAACTAAAGAATTCCCGCGGGAATCCATTAACCTTAATTCACGAGGACGAAATAGCGGTCATCGTCTAGTTTTAACTAAACTCTTATTATCAACTCCTTAAACACAATGTTTTCTAGGTTAAAAAATGAGCGGCATACTCTATATTGTAAAGTTATGCTAATGGAGTTAAATTATTTATTATTCCTACTTATCGTGCGAGTTACTAAGCACACTGCACGGCACATTAGTTATATTTTTAAACACGAAAGTTATCGGTCGAGTTTTTATTCTCAACGCTGTGTATAATTAATTAGGTAAGCTGGCGCCTGGCAACGTGACCCAATAAAACACTTTGTACTGGCATCCTTGATAACAGGAATGTTAAAAGTTTCAATATGACTTTCCTCGGAGAGTAAATACTAGCCGTCCACGTGAAGTTGGCCGCTACCTCGCTTCACATTTCCCCGCACCGTACCTCAAGTCAGACCCGCTTAGTACAGATAGCAACGTTCTGCTCGCGATTGTCACTACCAAATTTCAAAGTTTTGAATGTTTTTGTTAACTTTAAATTAGTTATTTATTTTTGTTCAGTTACTATTGTTAGCGTGTCGTTTTCTACGATGAGTAAAAAGAGAAAATTTTTGCATAGCGCAGACAATTAATTATTTATTTAGTGACTTTTTTCAATCGGAAAAAAATTAGAAATTAAAAATTACACCTTTCGACATTTAAGATGTCTTTGCCTGAAAAGCATTTCCAGAGAAGAAAACTTCCGTCACAGTCGTGGTTACACTTAAAAATAAAAGTATTATTTTCTTGTCAATGGTACGGCATGACGTCATTTTGTAAAGATCGACGACGGCCAACTTGACGTGGACAGGTAGTAAATAAGTTGGTAAAATATTTTTGTGTTGTACACATTTTGGCGTTTAGTGATCATCCAAGAATTTAATAACGCTTGATGATACGATTATGGCACCTTATTAGTATTCAGATTCTGACTTGATATACTTTAAATAGGTACTTTATTTTAATACAAATGACTTCAGCTCTGAATTTATGTATTACGTTTAGTGTTCTTATTTTAGGACAAAGTCATGCTGCAATGCAGTTTTTGGTGGATATTTCTGTATGTCCAGAAGGTTATGAATAATTTTCCGTGTATCTATAGGGTTCTATACCTAAAATATTATTACTTACAGCAATTTGTTTCAAGCCCGAACCAAGAATCGTATTTCACTTCCCGTTCGCTGTATTCGCAGAAGGAGTACCGCATTTTGATTCTGCGCATAGTTTCGTAGCATGTGGCATAGTTGACATAAATAGACAAATGTTTTTCGTGAACAAATAGCCCGGGCTCTTTGTTTACTAACCTTTTCCGTTGAAGCGTTCAAGCGATACAGGTTTTTCCTCTGCATAGCTAGTAACCATCCAAAAAATTGTTTTATTCCCCGCGGCAAGATGTTGTTTGTATATCAAAGACTATTAAGAAGGTCTCTATTTTGTTTTTACCAATAAATTAAGGCTTTATAATCTTTGCGTTTGCGTTGTCAACCATATTAAAGAATGTGATTAAATTGCATTGAGAATTAAAAATTCTTCGTTTAATGTTTCTGTTGGCCTCAATAGAAGCCTCAATAGCTCAATGGTTAAAGGTGCGGACTGAAAACTGAAAGGTCGCGGGTTCGAACCCCACCCGTTGCAATATAGTTGTATCCACTCCTAGCACAAGCTTTTCGCTTATTTGGAGGGGAGAGGAGAATATAAATCAAGTTCAGCTTGCCTAATATTCTTTATTAAAAAAAATAAGTCAACAGATAACTGCTATGGGATTGTCTAACAATTGCAAATTGCATCAGTGTTGCACATCTGGCTGAATTTATGACGTTCTTTCTGTACCGATGTATTTCAACCAACAGTGAGAGAGTTCCAGCTAATCAGAAGTAATTTTTATGATGATGGAGAACCCAGTATAGGATTTTATAAATATTTTATGAAGAGGTCATAATATTATTGATTTGATATATCGATGCCCGCGACTTCGTTCGCGTGGATTTAGTTTTTAAAATCCTATGGGAAATTTTTGATTTTCCGGCATAAAAAGTAACCTGTGTCACTCGCCAGGCTATACCTATGCAAAAAATCACGTCGATCCGTAGCTCTGTTGCAGCGTTATTGAAGGACAAACCAACAAACCAACGAACCAACAAACTAACACACTTTCGCATTTAATAAGGATAAGGATTATTTGATACTCCATACAGAAATCTACAACGTGCGAAGCCGCGTCGGGTCGGCTAGTTTGCTATTAACTCACGAATCGCGTGCTTCGTAATGAACGATAACGCTGCCAAGATTTGAGTATCGAATATTTCGCGAGCGTACAATACAGTTTATTGCTTTGCTATGGACAATTAATATTTTACTGACGTCGTACAGTATTGGTACAAATAAATCCAAAATGGATTGCACTTATTTAAAGTCTATTTGAGCATGAAGACAAAACTGTATTACTTTTATTCTAGTACGAGTACAACTCGTTCAACCAGCAGCTGATTTGCAGCGAAATTACGCGTATGAATCCATGAATTCCATCTAGATATAATTTCGCCGAATCGGGATACTTTTTCGCAATAATTCGTAACAACATCCTTTTGCGATAGATTGCGATAATAACGTTATCTTTAAGACCATTGGCGAAGATTTGACAGGTCCGATTTTTATCGGACGGAAACAAGAAATAAAGTTAAAAGGACCTGGATCATCATTGTTTTATAATATTTATTTTATTAATATTCTTATATTTAATATTGACTTTTTATGATTTGTGATATGTGGATTTGTGTCTTTTTTTATTTAAAAAAAATAATAATATCAGCCAAGCTGAAGATGGGGTTCGAACCTGCGATCTTTCAGTTTTCAGTCCACACCTTTCAACCTTTGAGCTATTGAGGTTTGTTTAAAAAATAAAGATTATTATTATAATTATACAATCCAGTCCAGTAGATTAACATGAGTTTATCGAGAACCTTGAAAGATGAAGAAGTATGGAAACACTTTATCATCAAACTAGACTAGAACTGAGCTATTTTGTTTTAAGTTCAAGGTTGTCCACTGTCCATACATCTACCCGTATAGCCAGCACCCTAAGCGGGAATTTTGCAAAATGAAAATGGTTAGTATATGTACCTATGTAAAACAAGTTTGAATAAATCCATTTTACTATTACATTATTATGTTTCGAATTTCACACTCTGTCACCGTTATTGAAATGGGCTAACTTGTGCTAAGGGTACTACTATGTACTTGTACTGACCTACACTTGGGACTCTAAACGATTACTATCCCCGGCCCCTCTTAATGATTGCGTGACCCATAATTACGCAAGAAGACCCATAATTACGATTTTTGCATCATTATATGACACTGAAGTCGATAAAAGATGCGTCAATGCTCGATGAAAGACTAACGACCGATTCTCTCAGACAGATTTATGTCAGACCATATTTGAGTCTCGTTTTAACTCTATCTTAAGTCAGAGCTAAGTCAGAGCACAGTCTATAGATTTCAGTACTAGACTGACTTGTAAGACTCCACAAATTATTGATTTCAGAGTCCATAGAGTTATTTATGTTCGTAACTTTAATAAACGGCCAGATCTCTCTGATTTCAATTAGGTCACAGGCTTTACTAAATACAAAGTTTATTAAATATCGTTTCGATTCGAGGAAATGTTTACTCGTCTAAATATTTTATTTCAAAGTAAATTTGTCCACATTAAAGTTTAATAATTATGTCCATGAACAGGAGTTTGCCAACCGATTAATGAATTCCTTAATGACAAAGTTGCTTGGAACGAAACTGCTTTGCTTCAGCTGTCCACAAGATAGATAAGCTGCATATTGCAACATTTTTTGTTTTGAAAAGAGCAACTGCTGAGTTTCTTACCGGCTCTTCTCAGCAGAATCAGCATTTCGAACTGGTAGATTTTCTACTTGTCATAAGAGCCACAAGTTGGCTTACCTAAAATAAATATTGTTGAATTTGAATTTGATAAAATCAGCAATATCAAACATCCAAACGCACGTATAGTAATAACGAGGGGTTTTATGAAATTGCGTTTGATGTAATTTGACAGACTTTTTACAAGATTTTATTTAACTTGAAATGTATGTATGTATATCTTTTTGCTTAGGTCAAATCTTGCAAGATAAATTAGAACCACTTTCCGATTTCCGATTGAGCTGTGCATTTAGATATGTGTACCTAAATCGTATGACCATGTAGTACCATTGTGACATGGAGCTGATCTGATGATATAATAAATAGAAACTATATACATAGAAACTCTTTAATGAAACGATGTAATCCCATCGAGTTTGCGCTCGTTTGATTTGTCTTGACAAGTACTCTGGTCCTAGCTATATTCAGGGTCTGATGATGTAGTCAGTTTTAAAAAAACTTGTTTTTGACAAATATTTTTTTAAATTTAAACTTGTAGTTTGTTCGACAATTTAAAATGATTATCACTCTTATGACTAACAGCGGATGGGTATTTTACTTATTTTGGAAGACTGTCTTTTTAATTAGGTATATTATTACTTTTATCATGTTATATAATAACTTTTTGAAATTTTTCTACAGGCCTAGACAAGAGGCACAGAGCTCATAAGTCAAGGAGTGCCATATAGCGAGCTTTTTGTGCGCTGGAACCAAAGGCATTATCCGTTCCTACTAAAAAAAAAACTACGATCTACACCTTGAGGTGTCAAGACATATAGCTATCGGCTTCGTCGGTATCAGCAAAGATGTTAACAACCAATATAATAGGGTCCTAACGTGACCAGGCTTGACCACTTTAAGGCATTGTACATAGTTTTTGTAGGGCTTTGGACATGGAAAATATTTGCCAAATGTCGAGTGGGCCTGTACAATGAAAACAAGATAAAAATTGCAAGCCGCCATTTTTTTTGTCTTGCTCACGTGTGTCCTCTGAGCACGTTATAAATAGAAAATGGCGGCTTTCTATATTTGTTTTGTTTTGATCGCACAATGCGTAACGTGCTATGTCGACGTGTACTGAACGCCTAATTTTTTATGAAACAGTTTAGTTTACTTGGTAGTTAACAGCTTTTTATTTTAGTTTGATGATATTATGTATCAGCCGTTTTGAGAAAGTATCTAAGTAGTACCAATGCAACACTCACTGTTGACTTAACATGACAAAATATGTCCTCATAGTTACACATAGTTCAGCAGACATAGCTTTGTCTCTATTATTTATTTGGCCGGACTATGCAATCTTCATCGTAGGTATAATAAGACTAAGTTTTATCCGTCGAGCATGGGTAAAACGGTGGAAATGATATCCACAGTAGATATACTTATAGGAATATACTTCTTCTTTCTCCTGTCATGGCGACAGGAGAAAGGAGAAGGCTTTAGCATAGGGAGAAGATAATTTCACCTCTTGTCAGTGGATAAAATCGGGGATAAACATTTTCTGCCCATGCTCACTCTGCTGAGATTTGTTTTGTAAGACAGCTAAGGAAAAATAGATGATAGTTACGTTGTGTTCATGTTCAGGCTTAACAGTTAACACAATGTAAAGTTTCCGGCCAAACGTCGTATTTTCGGCAGCACTTTTACTAAAACAGCAATTTTTTTCTAGCACCTGCGTTGGTCACACACGCACACGCAAAGCTTGGAATGCGAGGAGCGCCTGCTAGCGCGCTGCAGTAACCGACCGCGGGTTAACTCCGCCATCTTTGTTTCCGCGGAGCCGACTAGCTTCGCCGGCTTTGATCCGAGCGAATTCCTCAGGAGGCACGGATCACAATCACAACTGTGTCGTAAAGCCAGGTAACATAGCGCACTGAAATCTATATCTATCTATCTGGCGTGGTCTATAGATTTCAGCCAGATTATCTATCTGGCTGAAATCTATAGACCACACTCCCCAACTAGCAAAACCATGATTTAAAACGATCTTCAAAAGTTCTTTTTTACACTTACAAAAATACTTGTATCATACTATGCAGGTGGATTTGGAAGTAGTTACAGGAGCATTTATTTCTCTAACGATCTTATAATCTACTTGTGCTTGTGAAATGCTATTATAAGTAAAAGAGTGGAATACGATGGCTTTATTAGTCTTGATAGACTAGTAGTCTTTCGTCATAGGACTAATTTGCTAGTTGGGTGTCACTCAGCTCAGACTCAAGACAGAGTTAAAATGAGATAGATTTATGTCAGAGCATATTTGTGTATCGTTTTAACTCTATCTTAAGCCCGAGCTAAGGCAGAGCACGCTCTATAGATGTCACCATTAGATCTAAAGTCGGACAACTCAAAAGGCCTCTGTTCACTAGACGAAAAAAAAGCCACTCTAAATCTTTTGTTAATCTAATCAAATACCTAAATAAAATTGAAGTGTTTGTTTGTAATATCAAAATAACAGCTTTTTACTAAATGAATATGAATGTAAATACGTGTTTTATAACATAAAAGGATTTTTAAAATTTTTGTCTGTCTGTCTATCTGTATGTTTGTTTGTTGCCGCTAATCCGACCGATTTTGACGGGAGGAAGGTTTTTATTGTCTATTTAGGGGAAAAAGATCTTTTTTGAGCTGTTTGAATTTTACTTCAAAAAAAAAAATAGCTAATCAGTGCAACCGTTCTCAAGTGATGCGCTTATCAACGAACAGCATTTAATTATTATGTATGTAGAATAGCAATTTATTATATAGCAATCTGCTTTCCGCTTAGTGCGTAGTCAATCCCAGCGTTCTGTTGACGGAAATGAACCGAGAAATAGCTTAGTTGCATGTAGTTTATGATTTCGGTTCACGCTAAGAAATTTTTCATAGTTCGCTGACTACGATACCTTATGGGATGCGTGACCCAACACACTTGACTGGTCATTTCCGTTTGCGAATTCCCCCAGGTCAATTATTACAGTCAAAATAGTGCCTTAAAGACATGTGAAATAAGATTCATATTCATTCACCTAGTGTTAGATGACACAATATTACCGCTTTCTGCTTTTTCCTTGCAACTATTATGATTTAAGATTACTTTTGGGAGTTCGGTATCACCATAAGGGAGAATATGAAAAGGTTTTGAGATTAAAACGCTTTCATATTCACATTAAAGTGGTTTCACAGCGAGCGAACGAATGCACCTTGCGAGGTGTAAAGTCGCGAAATTGCATTTTTCACTTGTACGATTTTATTTTGTGATGTAATTTTTGCTTCCGGAAAAGAATGACAGATATAAGATTTAGCATAGAAATAGACATAAGCAAGTAAAAATTGAAATCAAAAGTCATCTACGAATCAAAATAAAATTTCAAGACAAATATCATTAATCAAAAAATAAATTAAAAACATTATTTAAATATAATTCTAAAATTTAAACGAAACAACGAACGGTAATGAAAAACATGTGTTATACTATTAAAACTTTGTATAACTGCAAATAGTAAACTAGGAATTGGGCACGCTCTACTCAAATTAACTAAAATGTGTTCGTGGAAATGAAACACGGTTTAAACAAGAATAAAACTAGATTTAAAAGTAACTAAAGCACATGAAATACGAAATATTCAAAATTACGTGTTTAAATTATGACCATGGCAATTAAATACTAATATTATGAGTTATTATTAAACTAATGAATCTTTTTGAAAGTTCTGAAATTAGCCGCGTTTTGAAGTGCAAAATTGGCCGTATTAGCGGGATATAGACACCATGCGTAAGCTTGAGTATTGTTGGCCGCATAGTTCAAAGCACTCAAAAAGATTGGCACGGCCTATGAATGAAGGTTGTAGTAACAAATGTAATCGATGCGGTTGAATTTTGTTGCCGATGTCTGATGTCACGAACATTTTCAGTATTGAAATTAGAATAAGATTACATTTTTCTTTCTGCTTCTTTATCAAACGATAGACGTCCATAGGTCTCTTACATAGACTTCCACATTTGTTGGTCTTGTCACATGTCGTCAGTCCACCTAGTGTGGGTCTGATTTGTGTCACTTCTCACGTCATTACAGGACCAGAGGCAGTATCGCCTGTTTGAATGGTTTCATCGCGATGTGTCCAACATTACCTTTGATAATAGAATAGAATAGAATACAATACAATACAATAGAATAGATAAGAATAAAATAGAATAGAATACAAGATTTTTTTATTCAAACAAACTTTCACAAAGTGCTTTCAAATCGTCAAATGAATCTACCACTGGTACGGAATGCCGTTCCGTTATAGACCAGCAGGATTATCTTTAATCATAATATTCTTTCCAGGTCGGCAGACAACATACCTCTTACGACAATGAGTGACTCATCGGAACGGCTGTGTACAGTCAAAGCACCTCGGGAGGAGACCATCAACGAAGAGGCATGCAAATCAGATGACAGTGGAAGTGTCGAGACGGTCAAGCACTTTGGCCTACCGATCCTCTCGGTATCTGGGCCCTCGCCCCCAGATGAGGACTACGATCAAATAGATGAGTATCTGTAGCATTTCCACACCGGCTTCCAGCTCAAATATGTGCTGGAGAAGATGAGGCCACCTTGGCCGAGTCCCGCACAAAGCCCCTAAGAAATAGACTTGTAAGTAGTCAAGGACTATCGCACTGAGCTCTATAAAACTAACTCGCGTTATTCTCTCATGTATATTTTATTGTGTGTGGAAAACAGTGTTTTGTGAATTGCATCTATGCGCTACAACGAATTTTGAAAGACTCTCGGCTACTCTATCGCTACTCAAAGTGTGTCTTGATGAGGGACCATGGACATTTTCGTCGTGTTTTATCAAATATTCAACTATTTTTAACTGATAGCTCAGTAAACGGAGGTGATTGAATATCAAAAAGCAAATAAGGTAACGTTGGGGTGGAGTTTAGTGGAAGGTGGTAGAGTTGTGGAGGAGAGGTCTCTGAACAAATAGTAAAAATTCATTAAAGGGTTAATGAGGTTGATCGGAATGCTGGAGCTGAGGTATGGTATCTTTAAATCTGCTGGCTTATAAATAGATGCTATGATAGAAAGATACTATCAAGACGGAAGATCATATCAAGAAGCCACGATTCCCAGTAAAGTGGGAGTGACGCGAGGAGATGGATGGAAGGGAAAACTGGGAAAAGAAAAGTTAAATCAACTTTGAAGCTCTTTATTCCCCCTTGAGATTTTTAACATATTGTTCACTCTCATCTACAGTTATAAAAAAATTAATGTAAACGAATTTAATTTGGAACACCTTCGTTTACTGAACTATGAATCTATCTCTATTGAGTGTTTAGATAATATTGGAATTCGGTAACCTAATTCTAGTTATCACTACAATAGATTGTAAGAAATTGCACAATATATTTAAAAACGATTTATCGACATTTAACTGTGCCACTTTAAATATTACTCTATTTGTGAATTAACCAATGTCTAAGATAGTATTTTTCTTAAGCAATCTGTAAATTTAAATGAGTTTATGCATTGTAAACCTTAATAACATATTAAGTAAACGAATTATTTATTATTATTTACCATCGATGATATTTACTATCTGAAGAAGAAAATATTGTATTTTATTATTTTTACCATTGTTGCTTGCAAATACTGACAACTGACAACGTAACGTACGTACTGACAACGTAAGATACTCGTGTAAATTAAACTCGGCGTTTTTTCAAGTTTTTTTATAGTTTGCTACTCGTCAGCAATTTCCAACTTGCCACTCATACGTCAAAAATTATGTAGGTACATCTTCTATCGAATCGAAAATTAAGGTTTACATGCAGGAGCTAATGAAAGTCTGTGTATTATATCTTCAGTGTCTTGTAAAATTATAAAGTGTTCTAGTCTTAGTACCCTAAATTTTGATAGAGATTCATAATGAATTATTAAAAAACTAGTTTTCGATCGCCTGTAGTCGTAATTGCAATTTTGTCTTAAAGACTAATAAATAACGTCTATGTGGTTATAGTTAGTGTAGAATTGAAGGTTGAACTTTGGTCCAATGAATTGTATTATCAGCACACAAGGTGTTTTAGAAAGTAAGCGAGTGATGAATTTTATAAGATAACACCAGAATAGCGGTAACTAATTGGGATGCTGATCCATCTTTTTCAACTAAGCGATTAATTATTAAAATTATATAGACACTAAAATACTATGTTATTTACGACTCAAATAAAAAATAACATTTTTGTAACGACGTCATTAGGAATATGTCGGCTCACTCTATTGAAGGAAGCAATTTTAAGGAACGTGAACGAAACGAAGCCTGGTGGAGAAACTATTTTATAAATAACTAGATAATATAATTAATAATCAATTTTTTTTGGTAATATTTCCTCATTTAATTTCATTTAAATCCAGTCCTTAGTAATATTATAAATGCGAAAGTGTATTTGTTTGTTGGTTTGTACTTCAATAACGCTGCAACAGAGCTACGCATCGACGAGATTTTTTGCATGGATATAGTTGAGGACCTGGAGAGTTACATAGGTTTATTCCGAAAAAGCAAAGAGTTCCCGCGGGATTTCAAAAACTAAATCCACGCAGATGAAGTCGCGGGCATCAGCTAGTCCCTACTATCCCTACTAATATTATAAATGCGAAAGTGTGTTTGTTGGTTTGTTGGTTTGTTGGTTTGACCTTCAATCACGCAGCAACAGAGCAACGGCTTGCTGTGATTTTTTGCATAGGGGTAATTTACGGGCCGGAGAGTGACATAGGCTACTTTTTATCCCGAAAAATCAAAGAGTTCCCGCGGGAATTAAAAAACTAAATCCACGCGGACGAAGTCGCGGGCATCAGCTAGTTATTAATAAAACAAAAATATAAAACGAAATAAGAATTGCCTTTCCTTTGAAGAAAAAAATTGATAAAACCGTATTCCCTCTGGTTTGATTAGCTTCGTTACGTATCACTTACTTAAAATATTTATCTAGTCAAAAATGCTAAATAGTTAAAATAATTATTAAGTCAATTATTTCAAAACATTGTACAGAAAAACTAACTACTTAATGAATAATTAATAAATGGCACTAATCAAGTATTTACTTATTCAAAATATTATAAAGAATGAAAAATCTTAGCGTTGAAAAGTAATTATCATAATATTGTAATGAATGATACTTTACTGGTGTTAAGGGACCAGATTGTATGGGATAGAGAATTTAAATTCGAGGGTAATTTCGACCCTATAACAGTTTTAGAGCTAAGACTACGTTATTCCCTCCACTATATTGTATAGTAACCTTTACGGATTAGGTGTTCATTCAAACTATTCAAGAACTCTCACATAAGCTTGAATAATTAGGTGCATTTATCATCAAAATACAGATCTTTAATTCCTGGATTTACATCAAACCAACCCATTATTCGGCGTAAATTAAAATACATAAATGCTTTGTAAAAAATTACTTTACAACTGTATGTAGATTGGAATTTGGGTTTTGTGATGCTACATTTACACACTTACACGTTTTCACGACAAGCGTCCACGAACGCAAGCGTGTAAACAACCCGTTTGGCTTGGCTTGCGTAAGCTTGTCGCCGATCCGAGCTAATATCAGACGTTTGTAAAGGCTTGTAGCTTGTGGACGCTTGCCAAGCCTCGGCAAGCATGTAAACGTAGCATGAGATAAGCAGTTAACGAAAACAGCCCGCATTCAATATGCCTTTGACACCAGTCATTACGCGTAGTTTTAGACTTGATGTAAAGAATTTATGTATGTAACGTAATCAATTAGTCTAGCTTACATAAAAGTAAGTCTTGATCTTATCTTTTTTGTGTGCTGCATGTACATACAATGTTTTCGTCTCTCATTGAATAGGTCTCTGCTATGTCCTCATCAGTGTTATTAGTAATCTTTTACTCACTGTTACTTTACTTTTGCTTATACAACTACATTGGTATTAGGTGTGCGCTGTAACTAGAGACCTGCGTGGTATGCCTATTTACCTCCCCGCCGCTATTCCTTGCCTTTCCCTTTGGCCACATTGGCATTGCGACCCAGTCAGCCCATGCTGACTGACCGGAGTCTTATTACTAAGATTCCGCTATCCATTCGTCCGTCCGTTCGTCTGTAAGCGAGCTACATCTCATGAGCGGTTATAAGTAGATACCTAATGCAAATTTTCAAAAAATGTAACTCATAGTAAAAAAATCAATTTAAAAATTAAAGAGAGTCTCCACTCTCCCTACAATAAACTTTTGTTTTTACTCGCTTCTGCAATTGTACGGAACCTTCGCATGCGGTTCCGACTCGCACTTGGCCGGTTTTATAAGTCCAGTTCTGGGAAACGTCACGTAACGTCGCGCTCCGGAATTCGTATAACTTTGTTATTTACGTTTTTTTTTGGTCTTTTGTGTTTTTAACGTAAATTAGCTATTCAATATGACTATATGATGAATAATACTTATTGTATATTTTTTTCGCATTGTTTGCTGTGACGTCACAGCGCCGCTCTCGTCTCAAGTTATTGCGCACGGGTAGTAAAATCCAATTTTTTCAGTTATTGATATTTTTCTTTAGTGTCCTATTAATTTTTTAAATAATTATTAATTATTATCCTCGTAGGATGTAGGAGTAGTTCAAGGTAGTAAAGGCTGATTATTATTTATTTTAAAGTATTTTTATTACCTTCGTCTCACTCATTAATATAACATTAACTAACAAAACCTTGAGCATAATCATAATTTTCGAAGTATAATATAATTCGCCAACGGGGTTGACGAATTACATAGTAAATATTTTTTATCAAATTAGCCTATTCTATTTACTGTAGTCGTCTTGTGCCAATATTAATTATTATTATTAATTTATTTCAGAGTTAACTGGTACTTATATTTTCGTGAGACATTTCAAATTTAAACCTCAAAAAATGCCTTCATATTTTTGTAAATTAACCAAATGTATATTTTTTCAAAATTATTCAGTAACTCTATTAAAAATGTACTCTATGTGTATTATACTAAGAGACAAAATTCTAAAGAAATAAAATTTTCAAAAAACACTATTTAATCTAATTACAATATTATAATCCATAAATCCTAGTGAATCGTAAGTTTAAATTACTAAATAATCTTAAATATAATTTAATCAGTGTCTTCAGTTGAAATATTTGAATACTTATTTAATTATACTGATTATATTTATAATATAAAGAATAAAGATACAGTACAAAATACATCAAAAAAACTTTAATTTTGTATTATCAAAATTTATTTGATTTCTAAATATAAAAATGTGAAATGAAAGGGTACCTACTGCTAATAAAGACGTGCATTTTGTTTCAAATTTTAAAAAAGTGTTAGACTACTACCTAGTTTTATTTTCAGTTTTTTTTTTTTGATTGAAAGCATGGTGTAACTACCTATATTTAATGCGTTCAATTAACCGTTTAGATTATAATTATACATTCAATTAATTTAACTTGGAATTACATTATGCATGTAGATAATTGTAAAAGCTAAGTCGATTTACTATTATTAATAAATTAAGTACTTATAATAATTATTATCTGGTGTAGTGTAGCTTTTACATGATACTAGAACATGCGTAATTCTAAAATGTAGTTTTACTTAAAAGTTGTACATATCTAATAAACACGATATTATAAATTATATTAGAATGCTCATAAATTCGATTGTAAATTACATAAATTATTATTACCAATGTAATTATTGTAATTTTTTTATTTATATCCTTACAACCTCTATTTACTATCACGATGAAATAAAAGATTAAAAAATTGATTGTATTTTTTATTCTATATCATATGTATTATATGTTCCATAGTTATTTTCCAGCATTTTTTTGGTGATAAATGTAAATTTTGACTTGTAAAATAGAAAGAAAAGTAGAATAAAAAGTTTGATGTGTTTTCCAGCTGTAAAAGCAATTGATATATTGCTGCTTCAGAACTAAAGGGCCACATCTCAAAATTTTCCAAATTCGCTTTTATTTCAAAAATAGGGCCATAACGCGAAGACATTCGTCAGAATCGGCCTTTAAATCACAATAATTTATACGTAAGTACGCCCTTTTATCTTACATTGTAAGTTGGAGAGCCAAAAAAGCAAAAAAATAAATAAAAAAGACGTGTGGCACTCGGGGACTGCCGCGGTAAAGCTATTGCATAGCATTTTTTATCAACGCCATCTCGGCTCACCGCTAGATGGCGTTGATAAAAAATGCTCCATCTAGCGGCTCACCGTAGAGGAGTCCCGTGTCAAGTTATTTTCGTTACGGAATTTCTGGATTCGGTTTCCACGCTGGCCCGCGATAGAAGATATGCAATAGCTTAAAAATTTCAATCTGCTCTCGTGAAAAAAATTTGATTTTGAGATATGGCTCTTTAGTTCTGAAGCAGCGATATATTAAACTGACGTTTAACGTAACACATAACAATATCTATTCAAATTCGCTTACCAAATTGACAAGGGCTTGCGTAATTGAATGCCATGTTCAACAATTTGCATATTATAGATGCCCTACTTTGGTTATTTTAATAGGTGTTTCCGTACTTCAAATATGCTGAGTATATAATAGATAATATTAAATAGTAAGTATATCCTACATGTAAATTTTCAAAAATATAAAAAAAAAATTATATTAAGTTTATGGGAACAACTGAAAGAAAAACCTATTTAAAGAGTAGCTAATAGAGTAAGTCTGGTTTAAGCCAAAGAAACAGTCAGACTTATAACACTCAGAGAAGTTTAAGAAGAAAAAAAGTAATTTTGTTTCAGTTTTGGTCATCATCATCACTAGCAACCCATTAACTGAAAACTCTACTGAGCACATGCCTCTTATCAGAGAAGGGTGCCACTTAAGCTATAGGCTTATAAATACCATTGAGAATACTATGGAGAACTTTTAGCGTTGCAGGTTTCCTCACTATGTTGAAGAATGTGATATTTAATTGCTAAAACGCATATAACTCCGAAAAGTCAGCAGTAAGTACCTGGTATTGAACTTGCGACCCTTCGTATAGACCGCAGTCCTAAGCAATTGGTTATCACTGCTTAGTACAATCCATTCTACCTGGCTTTTCTCCCACCAAAAGGAGCTTTGGGAAACCATTTGCATGGATGCTAACAAAGATATTAGTTCAGCTCCTAAACTTTCAACTTGTAGATAGTTCTAGAAATTTTACTGTGCACTCGGGTACTCATGTTCATTTAGTTTCTATCTGTGAAAATCTATTATTAGCTATTAGTCGTCTAATTTTAAGTTTATGTAGTATTATAAGCTGTTGGTTTTCCAAAATAAATAAAATTAAATAAAAATTAAAGCATTCATATCACGAACTCGGATGACCGTACCGCTATACCTAGCTATTTGGCGGCATTAATGGAACATCAATTTCCAATTTCCGTGCACGCCGGTAAACAGCCTAACGTGCGTATTATTACCCAATAATACACTGAATACACTTCAGTGCTAATAAACGTCAAGGCTGTATATGGTATGAGAATGTTTGCTTAAAGCCAAATAATCATCGAACTATAATAACACTTAGAAAGGAAACTAACAAAGTTCCACTCTAAACGAAGCCTCAAAACAACCAATGAATGTGTGAGTGCTATGTAATTATTTATATAGTGAAAATTGAAATTTTCACTAGAAAATAATTACATGGCATATTCGGTTTTGAGGTGAACACCAAAACCGAATTCCACGCGGACAAAGTCGCGGGAGAAAAAGCTAGTAGTTATCATGTCTTAACTTGAATGATATATGTAGATATAGATTAACTAGTTTGGCCATGGATATGGTCTCCCATTAACTGCCACTTCAAGCTAGGGAGGGAGCAGCCACTGTACCGCTTGATTGCTGTATAATAGCTGTTTAAGGGAGTTAGTTGATGCTAACTCCCTACTATGTTACAGACCTTTATGTTATGGTAAAGATCAGGTTTAAAAAAAATTACAAAAATAAATGTGTAATGAAAATATCAAAACTCTAGGTACCAATAGTTACGCCAGGAACTCTTTAATTCAGTAGATCTTTCAAAGATAAATAAACAGCTTAAAGTATTATTCATTATTATAACTCTTCAATCCGTTATCTGTATTATTCATTATTTAAATGTAAAGTATCCAATTAAATTGTCGAGTATTTATACAGTAAAGTCTGTGTATTACACAGTAAATTTTTCCTTAAACTTATTAAAGCTTCGGGGGATTTTGTATTCACGTTGTCTAGACTGCAGGCTAAGCACTTGAGTTTTAAGTAGGTACTGATCTGGATTATTACACCTTACACGTGCCAAATAGAATATGATATTAAACAGTACCTACTATCATAGATAGCTCCTGTAATATAAATTGGCTGTGATTCAAGCCCTTTTGATCTGATTAATCAAGAATTCAAACACACTACTAATTCGTAGATTGATAGAGTATAAATATATATTTTACTTTTAACTGTAACACACAGAGAAATATAACAGATGATGCCAGTGACTTCGTCCGCGTGGATTAAAGTTTTTTGATTCTACTTTTTATCTGATTGAACTTTTTAATTTTCCGGGATAAAATGTATTAATCCGGGATATGAGCAGTTTTCATTCCAAATTCCAGCCAAATCGGTTCATTCGGTGTGATGGAATACCAAACACACACACGCACACACACACCCATACATACACACATACACACAAACTTTCGCCTTTATGATATTAGTTTTAGTGATTTTAATAGTGTTTTTATTCCTTACTAATATTATAAATGTGAAAGTGTTTTTGTTTGTTGGTTTGTACTTTAATTGTGCAACAACGTAGGCACCGTGTAAAATTCTCGGTACGGAGAGTTCGACTAAAACTTTGATGTGTACGATAATATTTATTCGGAAATAGGTAGGTACTTCTCTTCTCTTCTTTTTTACATTGAAAACAAATTCACAATCCGCGTTTACTTGTCTTTTCTTTTCTTTTTCGTTTATTATTACTAAACTTCTTTAACTTCAATGCAGTTTTCACCAACTTTTAGACCATTCACGTATACAATTTTATTGATATAACAGGCACCATTCCATCCATGCAGGATTTCATCGTTTATCGTTTCGCTAGTATTTTATTTAATTATTATTAACTCTAGAAATAGAGTCTATAAAATCTTCGTCCATAATGTAAATAAGTCAAGTGTGAAAATCAGATGACCTAAAAATAATGCTAGCTTTCTGTGGCTGGGGGATTCTACATAGACTCCTACTAATATTATAAGCAGGGAAAAAGCATTATGTAAAAAAAGCAGTGGGTATTTATGTATATTAAGCGTATATTAAGCATAGGTATATTTGAATAGAGCTTATGGATGTAAAGCATAGTTTACACGGAGCCAACACTGGCTGCCAATAAGACTGGCAGCCAGTGCTGGCTTGGTATTGGCCTTGTGTAAACAGTTTTTCAAGCCAAGCCAGCGCTGGCTGCCAACGCTGGCGAGAATAGAGCGACCGTCTATTTTTCTAGCCAGTGACCTCCGCCCGCATACCCTTCGACCCCCGCGCCAGCGTTGCGGACACGTGTAGACGAGTCTCGCCAGTCACTGGCGAACATCCGTACGGTGTGTGTTCTTTGTTGTTTTATTTGGAATTTCTGCGACAAAATGCCGAGAAAATTCAACGAAGAGGATACTTTGAAATTCGTACAACTTTATATAGATGGTTTAGAAACACGGTAAAAATGACTCAAGCTTCGATAACTCATTCCAGATGCTAAGAACGATAACGTTACTTCTAATTTTATTTTTGCTGGTAATGCATCTCTCATCAGAGTGTCTTGGCGCTGAATCGAGCTCTGTACAAGCGAAAGCAACTCATCAAAGTTTTCAGCAGTAACCCGCAACGCCAACCTGTACTCAGAAGGATCTTCTAATCTTAGTTGTTTCAGCAACAAGGCAGAAGCTCCAGTTACAGGTCTATCGCTTAACCATTTTCTTATCCAAAGTCGTTTCGCTCCCTTTTTTTGTAATATATCAATCAACTCTTCTCTTAATAGTGCAGAGATATTCCTTAAACATTTCTTTTTCAACAGCCTTTGCCGCGTATTCATTATTTTTTCCAAACGTGTGCACACCAGAAGAAAAAATCCGTGAATGATTGGCCGCGTCTAAACAACAAGGGCCAGGCCAACGCTGGCTTGTCTGCAGACTGGCGCCAGCATTACTGGCTTCGTGTAAACTCTACTTAAGGTCGTTTAGGGGTGACAATAAGTTTCGCAAACTTTAATTGTAATGCGGGTGGTAAAGCCGGATAAAACACCACGCGTACATCGTATACTTATGCTTCCTAGCTTTACTCGAGATTTTTTCAACGTGGAGTTCCTTAGAAATCCCGCGGGAACCCTTTGACCTTTGTCACTGCCCATGTAAAAAAATTACATCGATCCATTGCTCCGTTTTGCGTGTTTAAAGGTCAATCTAACACTTCTACATACAAAGGAGGGAGTACTCTCTAACAATAGAGCGAGCGGTGATATCAAAGCGCAATGTAACAAAAATATACAACTCCGAAATACAATGTTTACGCCATATGCATTACCGATACTGTTTCTATTCAAGCTCATAGTAAACGTCAAAGGAGGACGGGGTATAAACAAGGTGGTACGAGAGCAGGAAGGAAATTCTGAGGAGGTTTTTGAAGAAAGCTGGAAGTTGTCGCGGTGTAGTGGTTCAATGGTAAGTAATCATATCCTCAACCAATTGTATGGCCCAGTTCAAGAAGTCTCTAAGTCCATAATGGGCAAGTTCAAAAAGTCCTTAAGTCCATTTTTCTAAAAAGGACTTTCAGACTTCTTGAACGTGGGCCATTATGGACTTAGGGACTTCTTGAACTGGGTAATACAATTGATGTCCAATGTTGGACATATGTATCATGTAGGAACGCCCACTACTCGTCCCATCCAAAATTAGCCGCGGATAGCAAAAGGCCGATGATAGGCAACGTTGGCGCTACCTTAAAAAGTGCCTATGTCCAACAGTGGATGCATTGTAGTTGATGGTGAACGAGGTAAAGATGTTTACACGCTTTTAAATAAAACTTAAAAAACGCGTAAAGTGTTTCTCTCTCGTAACTTGAAATGTCTTTAAAATTTTCTCACATCTCTCGGGCCAAGGTGCATCATTTTCATTCTTGTAACATTTTGATGCGAGTTGGATTGATTCCAATACTTTAATGCTTGTCAGTGATGAATAGTGAATTGTTGTTCGTATTAGCCCGATTAGCACACAGAGTCCATTGATATTTTTAGATTTTAGGAATCCGTACGATATGAATAAATGAAATGTAACAATCACTCATTTTTAATAGAATTAATTTATTAAAATTATTGTTATAGAAACTACCTACTTACTTTTTTTGGTACTTTTGTTAGAAATGGCTGGCCTTCTTTACCCATAAATCTCTATGTGGTTGACATAATATCCTATGGACCCAATCTTCCACCCAAATTTCTTTCGGCTTTCGTTTACACTTCAACTACTTACTACTTATACCCTTAAATCAAGAGTCAAGAGACATTTTCCAGGCAAACGCGCTTTATCTTAGGAAGCATATGATAGTAGTGTCACTACTATACTATTGGTTGTGATCGCAATAATTGGAAATCATTCGATAAAAACTATAACCTCTTTTTTAGTACCCCGAACCCAATGCCGACATTTAAATGGAACGGTACTGTACGGAACAGTTGCTTGACAGGTTTCACTCACGCTTGAGTCCTTTTATTTGGCACCAACGCTATTGGCGAAACACCAACTGTCAATTAAGTTATTTGAGAGGAAAGTGATGATTGAAATAAATCACATCTTAATACACTACTTATTATGGAAATGTGACGTAGGTACTTCTTATAAATAACCAGTGACTCACCTGAACTTAGTTTCTCAAAGTGAATGGAGACAACTGCGATGTACAGTTGTATTAGGTCAGGACTGAGTCTGATTATAATGTCTTTGGTGGATTGCTGAGTTTCAGTATGAAAAATTGATTTACGTAATACTTCAATTTCCTATTTACAGCATCGCACCAATTAAAAAAAATTATATATTTATTTCGCAGCTTCCCATCGTCCATTTACAATCATCTTTTAATTCCGTTACCAGTTTTTTTTTTGAATTGATGACAAGATAGTCCTAGACTGCGATCTCACCTGATGGAAAGTAACGATGCAGTCAGCGGGCTAACTTGGAAGGAGTATGGCAGTTCAACCATAGCCCTAATCAGTTTCTACACGGAATCGTTCCGGAAAGCTAAATCGCTTGGCGGCACGTCTTTGACGGTAAGGTGGTTAGCCACGGCCTAAGCTTCCCACCAGAAGTATTTAAAAATGTTCCAAGAAATAAAGATCGGTACCTAAATTAGCTCCCTTTTTCCGATCATTGTACATGAGTATCTATATTGACTGATGCAGGAATCATAGATCCTATAATGGACCCCTATAATCTGATAAGATATTATTCGCAAGACCGTTTCTCAAGATAGCTGGCTACATGTCGCCTTTGTCTTTCAGGAATTCCCAGATAAATCTGTCTAGATTAAGTAGACGTGTTCTCACGAAGATGTATGGAGTTGGACGTTTCCTTGTCTAGAAGGCAACTTATTTCGAAGACGTTGAACTATGGTGTGCTTAAAGGATTGATATAAGGGTGGCTACTCGCAAGAGATTGCACGGTAACTGAGCACTAAGTATCAACGGCTGTTGCACAGGAAAAAGCGGCTCCTTTTTGAAGAGGGTACTGGGTTCACATCACATGCGCGCATCTCTGACTTTTAAATGGTATATTATCATTATGCAATTAAACAAAACTTGGTATCCTTAAAATGTGTTTGTTTGTTGATTGAGGACATTAATAATTTTTTTTCTAAATCCGTTATATGCTTGTTGTATCCGTTGTATGTTAACACAAATCACTTAACTAAAGTAACCAGCTGATGGTGTGTGATATTATCCTTTTCACAATGTTTTATCTATACACCCGTCGATTCAGTTAATCCTAACCTCAGTTTATCATCAATTTCAATTTTCAACAACTTCCTAGTTTGTTGTATGTAAACAATAAACTAGTAACCAATTAAGTAGATACTATTATTTTAATGGATTAACCATAAAAACTTCCTTTTTCCACCATAACAATATAAAAGCCCTTGTGTAATAAAACCAATAAAACAAATTGAATAACGCTGAAAATTAGTTCGGTCACGCAGTGCGCCAAACTTCACAAAACTTTGCTAATTGTACCACACTGTTCCATGAACAACAAACAAGGAGTTGTTTTATTGACATATTTTTTGTCCTTAATCCTACTTTTCCTACTAATATCTATTATAAATTTTGTAAGTATGGATGGATGGATGGATGTATGTTACTCTTTCACGTAAAAACTACTGAACCGATTTGGCTGAAAGGGGGTGGGTTGATAAGGCCCAATTTTCGCCCCCCCCCATACACTCGAAAAAAAAAGTTCTAGATTCCGGCAAATTGTAAATGTATTTATATCCTTGAAGATATAAACTTTATTTTAATATAAAGTTTAGGTGATAAAAAAAATAGTAAGTTACAGAAAATATTACCCAAAAAGAGAGTGTTTCGGCTTTTTCATACATTGTAGTCGTTTTTTTAAGTTTTGATTTAATATTTTAGAATGAAGCGTATTAGGTTGTACTGAATTTGCGACTTTAAGTTTATTAGCTTAAAGTTCATTTTACTTTGACGCTAATGCCATAGTATACGAATACGATCAATCGTGTTAAATCTTATACTAACCCCACTGGACTTCTCACACCTTTGAGAATATTATATAGAACTATCAAGTTTCCTCACGATCAAGTTTCATGTCAATCGCACCAGTGAAAGTCTGTAAGACCCTTTAATCAAGTAGGAAATGAGCTGAGTAGGCGATGATCTTCAAACGCCTGAGAATATCTTCATAAGTTACAGCCAAGATCCACTGCGATCACTTTAGCTTTCAAACCGAAAAAAAGACCGCAACAAAATTGGTCCATTCGTTAGGGAGCTACGAGGAAACAGACAGACACACAGATACACGCGTGAACTTTTAACACCCCTCTCTTTCCGTTGGGGGTTAAAAAGAAGCCATACCAATTCACGCAGCTCGAGATAAAATGAAGGCATAGAGACAGCATTAATTGATACCTTAGAGCATTTAACCAACTAAATGCTCTAAGATTGATATTCAAAGTTCTTCACTGAAAAATGTACAATGTAAAACAAAAGAAAACAATAATACTGGAATTGTCTACCGCACTGGCTATAATCTAATGCCACATAATCTTATGACGTACTAAAACGGGATTGTGACGTGAAATCTCGGTTAAACTTGATACCAATTTGATCGTAGCCTCCGATGTCGATCGGAATTGCGCAAATGTAAAAATGCCGGATTCCCAATACGGAATTATATCGTAATCGTAACCATCTGGAAATGGCGTTCTGGAATTAAAGTGTCAGGGTTTATTTTGCTACTGTTCCCTTGAAAGAAATCATTGTCGTATACTCTACGTACGTATTTTACTCTACGTACATACGTATTTTTCTATTAAACTGACCAATTGGTCAGTTTAATAGAAAAATAGTACCTATACTAATTAACTAAGAGTCTTATAACTCTTGAAAACCTTTTAATTTGAAATAAAGTAATACTGAGTAGGAACATGGTGTCTAACTCGCTGGTTAAGCAAAATCTATTTAGATCTTTTTTAGATATATGGTGATAACTGATTAATATATGTTTTTTTAATTAATTTAATTTACATTACAATTAGTCACAATTGATATAGTGGCGTTTGAAGTCGGTTTTGTAAAAAGAATTTTTACGTTTATATTATTTTAGTTACCATGTTAAAAATTAAAGTATAAGCTTTCCAATACTTATAGAAATTAATATTTTTATAATATAGTACGTACATTATAGCAGAAATAAATCGCATTTTAACGAGCGAAATCCTATTCCTATTACGAAAATCCATTAGTTTTCATTTAATGGTACCGTATTTTTGCGAGGTCGTAACTCCTACGAAGGATTTCACTCTAAACATGGCCATTAACTCTTTTTACAGCCAGTTGGCTTTAGATAGGTACGGACATTGTGTATTTGACTACGGTTACTCAGATAAAACGGACTATAAACACTATTCTAGACTATGCCGACCTCCCTGCCGCAGTGGTGAGCGCTGTGGTCTTATAAATGGGAGGTCTCGGATTTGGGAATTTGGGAATTTATAATTTCTAAATTGTTTCTGGTCTGGTTTAGTGGGAGGCTTTGGCCGTGCCTAGTTACCACCCTACCATCAAAGACCGCCAAGCGATTTAGCGTTCCGGCACGATGGCGAGAGGAAACCGATTAGGGGTATGGGTTGAATGTACACTGCCATACACTTTCTAGGTTAGCCCGCTACCAACTTAGACTCCATCGTCACTTACCATCAGGTGAGATCGCAAATCTCGTAGGATTACTCCCAGTAAACTGAAAAACTGGCAAAGCGTCGAAATTCCTCGTTTAAACATTACTTGGTTATGATAAAATTGGCAGGGAGGACGAGAGTGACATAAGTTACTTTTTATTCCGGAGAAATAAAAGGTTTCCACCGGATTTTTAATATACCTGCATGCTGACAAAGTTGCGTGCAAAAGCTAGTCAATACTATAAAATTAACTTATCTAATAATTTTAATGTTTATGACATAACTAACTTTATGTTCACTTTGTTTTTTATGATTTTAGTTTTAAGTTTGGAACTTCTAGCTTCAGGTAAACTATCCGTGACACGGACCATTTTTAACTTTGTTCAACCGTAACTTTTAAGGATATAGTCGTACGAGCTTTTGCAAGGAAACTTTTTATTAGGTAGAATTGTACGGGAACCGTTGTCATCTTTTCATCTTCTAAATCTCGTCGGCCCAATTTTGGGCACTGGCCTACCCTCAGAATTCGAAGGAGTTAAGTTACAAGTTACGTTAGCCAAGTGTGAAGTGGCAGACTTCACACACTTTGGAGAAGATTTTTTCCTTCTGTGTTAAAGCAAATAATAATAATAATTAATTAATTGCTCTAAACACACAGAGCTTGGAAAGTCAGGGGTTACTTAGGAAGTTAGTGTAAATGGCAATCTCTACAATTTGTGATTAATAGAAAGACTATTCGTTATTGATATCTACCAGATACTTCTTATTAATCTTGAGTCACAACCTTCACAGCAATTATAAGATACGATAAAGAGACAGAAAGATACTCTTGTGAATAAGTTTGTGAAACACGTTCGCAATCGCAAGTTATGTGCCCCAGAACTACGTGACTTGCGTCGGCACGCTACAGTAAAATTATGAATGGCCGTTAAAACCGTTGCAAAATGCACTTTCAGCATAGGTAGGTACAGTTTTTATTGCGCTATAAACTTAACCACATGGTGTCATAAATTTATTTGTTTTTGTGACTTCTTGTTAACGTTTTGTTGTATTTATTTTAATGTAAATTTGTCCATAAAACAATAAAATTTGAGTTTAGTGTTTGTATAATAACATTCGTAAATAATCATGGAATAGCCACATTAAAATATTATAATGAGTTCTGTTTAGAGTACTATACCTACTCTTATAGGTTCGTGGCTCATGGTTGTGTGTGTGTCGTATTTGTATAAGTGTGGGCGAGAGCTTGCTCGCGCCTGACCGCTTCCACCTAGGCTCCGACAAGTATGCACACTTACGCAATGTGCATTGTGCATATACACGACGTAACCACAAGTAAAGCTCACGCGCCATCGCGAAATGAAAGAACTATACCATTCAATATTTTTCTGTTTTTACCAGTCTAAGAATACCTTAATTACTAACCTTTCGAGGATCTATCTCTACTTATTTTTCTAAATCTATTTATTCTACTTTAAAAAGAAACAGCTTCGTTTATAAAATCAAAAGTCAAAAAGCGATCGGGAACGCTTTTGAAAATATAATATTATTTAATACCTATGATCCCTTTCTACAAATCATTTGAAGGCATATTTCATAATTTTCTCAGGTTTATAGGATAAAATAGGAGATACCCTCGTTTTATCTGTGAACTGATTTATTAGTGTTCCATAAACCACAATCAACTTAATCCAAATCTGAATCAAAGATTTAAATTAAATAGGAGAATTTAGATCGGTTGTCGGCTGCATCTATCATTCCTACAGTCTCAATTATAGTGATTGGATGAAATTTTTGGTACAGTTCTTGCATGTGAACTTTACTTGTGGTTACGTCATGTACATGCACATTCGTAAGTGTGTGTGCCTGTCAGGAGTCTAGGTGCGAGCGGTCAGGCGCAAGCAAGCTCTCGAAGAGCTAAATACCACACACACAATCCTGAGCCACGCACACTCGTGAATTGCAAGAACAATATCAAAATGCATTTCAGCTAAAAGAGAGAGAAATAATGAAAATAGTGCATAAATACTTATAAGTAACTATTCATTCAGCCTTAAAATGATTTTCTACGGTTGCTAATTTCAATTCGCGTTCGCAATATTAACATGCAACATGCAACCAGCTCTAAGTCAATCGGCTATAGTTCCTAGTAATTAAATAATTCTATACTCTTAAAATTGTGTCATAATGAATGATCTTTAACGACCGGAAATAAGGCTGATTTTTGAATGGATCCATTTTCAGTAGCTGAAGCGTTTATGTATAAGCGGTTACGTTCCATTTTAGTGATGGCAATTAACTGCTTTCTTACCGACGTCGCTTTCAGGACTTTACTGTTTGCGTTCCGGTTTAGATTTTGCTCGTTTAAGTGACTCGGATATTGTGATTTTATGAGTTTTATTTCGGTACTTTTAGTATTGTCTGAACTTACCTATATATAATAATATAACAAGGTGGTAATGGACCACACTAAATCTTTGTTTATATGTTAATCCGGCTGGGGCTATGTATAGGAATAGAGCCCTGCATGCCTGGAATCGATCCCGCGACCCCTGAATATGAAACCGCAATCCTAACCTCAAGGCTATCACTGCTCTAATGTTTGTGTCGCAGTAAGATGCTTGAAGCCGTATTATAGCTATGCTCCTACGGATATAGTTACATACCATCATATGATACGAGCATGATCTAGTAATAACATAACCTAACCATTGCATTCCATTTCGACTTCCGGTTCGTAACTATCTTACTAGTCTAGTGAAATAGATTGTCTATGAAACTAAATTAGTCTAGTAAGATAGTTATATAACTATATTGCGGTATATAGCTATATCTCTAGGAATATAACTATATCACGGCTGCAACGATCTTCCTGCAGCGTATTCTAAACGCAATATTCATCGCTCCATCAACCTGAACAATGACAAGTATGAATGAACCATACAGCTGAATTCAAAAGCTATTTGGCTCAGCGGTCCACGCATAGAGGATGACGTTTGAGCAAACACATTCATGCCACGCCATTTGATCGCGGCGAGAGCCGAGTGAATTATGCATATGATACGAAATGTAAATTTTACACCACTGCGCTATCTTATAGGGTTTTGTGAAGATTCTTAGTTTTTTTTCTTAGTCAGAAAATGGGGTGATTTGGTTTAATTATCATGTCAGTAAGACAAACGTATTCCCAGAGTGTTTTTCTACGGAAATTATCCTTATTAATATATGCAAAAGTGTGTTTGTTTGTTGGTTTGTCATTCAATAACGCTGCAACAGAGCTATGGATTGACGTAATTTTTTGCAAGCTACTTTTTATCCCGAAAAATCAGAGTTCCTGCGAGATTTAAAAAACTAAATCCATGTGGACGAAGTCGCGGGTATCAGCTAGTTTGTTTATAAAGAGTAAAACCTTGGAAATAATATAGTTTCAAAAAAATACTTACTATCACTAGACATTCTCAGTAACAAATAGATACTTAAAACGAAAATTCAACTAAAAGAATTTTATCTGTCGAAGAACGTTTGTAGAGCCTTCGATGTAGCAGTCACGTCTTGGTCATCCACTCGTAGCCAACGGCTACGCCGTAGATTTTCGTTACTGACTGTAGCTCTACAATCGAACTTGCTTTCCGTATTGTATTACAAAACCCATCTATTTTATCTAATACAATTTTCTTTTTCTACTGCAGGATTTTATAAATTACAACATCTCTCGTAAAATTATTTTTGCTGAGCATCATGACCCCTTCAATTTCACCGCTGAATATCCGTTTTACCTAGGAATAAGTTGGACGTTCTGACAGTTTCTTATTAAAAATCTGCCAAAATATCACGCTCGGATATAGTTCTTACAATTCACGAAGGCGCGTGAGCTTTACTTGTGGTCACGCCGTGTACATGCAAGTGTGTGTGCCTACCAGGAGCGTAGGTCCACAGCCTAGGTGGGAGCGGTCAGGCGCGAGCAAGCTCTCACTCCTACTTATACAGATACGACACACACACAACCATGAGCCACGCGAACTCATGAATTGCAAGAACACTTATTTTACTGTGCTGAAATCGGCCCTTACTATTTATTTATTTATTTCAAGAACATACCCGGGAAGACATTCAGTTTCTCTGAAAATCTGTTTTCGTAATTTATACCTTATGATGACAACAATATGGTACTAAATAAGTTACATTCCATTGACTTGTCACCCACACCATTCTATAACGAAAAAACCGTATGGGATTTAAGGGAGGTAACAATACAGTAGGCTGTTATTAACACAACAATAGACGAGATTAATAAAGAGTAATCAATCAATAAAAACAATCCACACTGTGGGGGGTCTGCAAACACTGCGCTTCCTGGAGGGTCGCATTTTGAAACCCGAAAGACCATTATATCCTCGAACTATATACCCACCCATTGCCACTTTTACTTAAGCTTCAGGTCATTTGGTATCAATGGTCAAAAACATTGATTTAACTGAAGACCTTTGACTCTTCGAAACTTATGCAAATTGTTTGACAACCCTGAAGTTAGCATCTAATCTAATTTCACGGAGTTAACTGACAATACAAACAAGGTTGGCTGCTATTGTTAGCCGGCGTCTGAATATCATAGCGTTATAATTTAATCTGCCTACTGTTTCTATGTTAATTGCGTCAAACTCTAAAGACCTACTACTTAACTACAAAACCCATACTCGTCTACAGTGTGTCATAATCTTTGGTGATCATAGACCAGATTTATATAATAGGTAACTATATAATATTATAATATAGTATTTACTATATTGCACAGTATTATATAGTTACTATTATAACTGATCTATTGTGATTGTGACGCACTGTAGACGAGTATGGATTTTGTATCTTATTGATTCGAGTTTTAAGGGCTGTGGTACATAACATACTTACTTCAAATAATATTTAAGTACCTATGTATCTTTGGTCCAAAGGCAAATTTGGTCCAAAGGCAAATATAACTATAGTTTTTAAAGGCTTTATTCGAGGAAGGCATCCATAGAAGCAAACGAAGGGTAAAAAAAAATTAACCTTCACATAGGCTAGGATAAGTGTAACCAAAACAGAAAATTATTATTTTAACCCGACTTTTGCAAAGTGTAAAGAATAAGTTTTAAACGTTTGACAGCCCACTATGGATGTATGTTAGTATTTACGCATGTGCCAGCGTAAAATCTAAACTACTGAGTGGATTTTGATAATTGGCGTCAATCGATTCGTTATTATTATCATATACGTTATCGTTATTATCTTTATATTGCTTTCTATAAACGAAATCAATATGACGAATTGATGTTACATACAACTTCCCGTAGTCAGGTTTCAGTTTTGTAACATTTATGTTTCGAAACGCAAATTAAAAAAAAACTGAACTTTTCTTACTTACTTTTCCCTCTCATGACTTTTACGGCTCTTGTGACCGTATTTATTTTTTAATAAGTTGGATAAATATAGCGGGGTTCGCTACATTTTAAGGGCCAAAAGTAACTTAAAAACCCTTAAATATTAACTACTAATCGTTGTTGTTCTTCGAACTGCTGGTATAATTACGTGGAAGGCATCAGTAATGAATCCATTCCATTATTAGTCCTCACTTGTAAATGCATGAGAACTCCATTTTTAATTATGTTTACTAATTCCAAAAGCAATTTCGTCGACGATCATTTTGGTGACCATTTTGAAAGTCGTTAGGATTAGTGAATTGAAGAACTAAGTACAACATGCTTTTTTTTCATTCGATGACAAGATAGCCCTTGACTGCTATCTCACCTGATGGTATGTGACAATGCAGACTAAGATGGTAGCGGACTAACTTGGAAGGGGTATGGCAATGTATTCAACCCATATCCCTAATCTGTTTCTACACGCCATCGTGCCGGTACGCTAAATCGTTTGGCGGCTCGTCTTTGACTGTAGGTTGGTAACTAGCCACGGCCGATATGACTCCGAAAAAAGATGTCTAGGATTCGCACTCCAGAACCCTCAAAAGAAAAGGTCACTCTTAACCACTAGCATTACGATAGTTTAATGCTAGTGGTTTTAACGCTTCAACTTGATGCCGAATTTCACGGAACCAGAAATTAAATAGTAAAAACTTCACTAGCCCAAACAATTAATAGAAGTTGGAAGAACCTTCATTAAATTACAGTACAGTATAATACCAAGTAGTCCTTTGCTGCTAAACTAAATTTGCCCTCCTCATAACTCTATTTCACCTAACGGCAGCTGTATTTAATGAAGTAACTACACAAAACCCTTTGTTTAACGCCGCTGTACCTGCTCTAGGAGTAGTCACATTCACGACATGTTGCTTGATAAATAGTTGCAAATTGCGACACCCTAGATCTTGAACTGAAAGGAGTGTAGAGCTGAACCCACCTATACCACTTGGTTCTTGCATTCAATTTGTCCGTAGCCTGTCGATAAGTTTTTTAGCATCGACTTTTTTGACAGTAACAACAACATTCCTAAATAGTAGCCCTCAAGTGTATTACGTTTTTCTTCCTTTTCAGTTATACATATCTGTTATTTGTACACTAAGTTAATTAGGAATAGAACTAGATCTGAGAAAACTGAATCTTCACAGTTTGAATCTAACTTGCAACCTCCACAAAGTGACACCGTTTGTACAACGGTAGTACCCAGCTGTTGATATTACAAATAGACTCCTAGAAAATACAATGGCCTAGCCTCATTCACATCCTTGTAGTGTTTTGCCATTGTTGCGACATAAACATTGCCCTACTGTGCCGATTTCACCAAATGAAGTAACAAAAACGAAACAAACAAACAAGTAAAATAAAATCGTATCTGAACCTTTTGATATAGGTTGTCAATACTAAAAGTGTCAGAACGCCCAGTTTATTCCTTGGTTAAGCGTCCCTTGACGTTGGTCAAATCGGTTATCGTTGATAACCATAGCCGAGTAAAATTATACCACAAACAAGACAAAAAGTTTCTAGTGTCATAATATGTTGGAGCGTCTAACAAAAAATCCCACGTTTGCGTTTAGCGCAACTGGCTCTAGCCGTTTCGTTTTAATTGTTGAACTTGGCGAGAGACTTTGTTAGCAAATTGCAATTTAATAGCATTCATAAAGTCGTAAAGACTTACGGCCATACAAATTCGTCTATAGTTAGTTCTCTAATTTGGTACAAATTGCAAAAAGTTAAGATTGAAGCTAGATTGCAGCAAGACGATGTTTTAATAGCGTAGAGGTATGAATGTAAGTCAAAGACTTGGATCCAACTCGTTATTGTTAGTACTTGAATACTAATCTTCATTATCTCAATCCTTCTCTGGCCCACTTCTGCGCACTGGTCTCCTTTCAATGTGCGGATTGTCAAACTTCCCACACCTTTGAGTATATTATGGAGAAATCAGGCAGGCAATGCAGGTTTCCTCAGGTTTTCCTTCACCGATAAAGCGGTTGATTTTTAATTACTTAAATGCACATAGCTTCAAAAAGTTTAATTTTTTTACCTGATAACCTCTCGCCTGGCATGCGTCATTTTACTTGCCATTTTGCCAAACCTCGAACCTCGACCACAAAGTCGAAGTTTTAAGTTACTACTAACCACAAGGCTTTAACAGCTGTTAGTACTAAGATACTTAATTAGGTATTGTAGATCTGAAAGTGCGTCTATGATTATATGATTTTTTGTTTATGGCAGTAATGAATAAGCTCTTAATTCAGGTTTCAGGGTTCAGGACTTCTACGGCATGTTTTGAAAATCTAAAACAAAGCGGCTAATCACTGACTAGCATATAAAAAGAGGTAAATAATAGTGGGAATAGTGGGAAGTATTAGCGACAAAATGTGTCGCACAAACTACGTTTTGAAAGCACCTCTGACGTATTAACAGCCTATGGTTTCGTCTGAAAATTCAACATTGGATACGATGTTTTGTACGTACACGGCCGATATTGCCTCCTTTCAAAGTGACCTGAAACTGTCCATTGCATTCATTGAACACATACATGCGAATGTTATCGGAGGCGATGTTACGAGTACAATAGCACACCATTATTTTTATAGTGAAGGGATATACGCTATAGTCCACGACGCTTTCCCAATGCGAATTAGTAGACGTTATGGAGAACTCTCAGGTGAACAGGTTTCCTCACGATGTTTTTCTTCACCACTGAAGAATATTTAATTGCTAGCTCCAAAAAGTCAAAGGTTCATGCCCGGGATTGGATCCGTCCGAATAGAAGATGGCAGCCCTAACCATTGGGCTATCACATGCCATCATTCCCTGCTTACCATAATTTAATTAATTTTATAATCAATGCAACAAGTGTCTGTCTTTAATGTTGAAATAACTCCAAAGTAGGAACCCTACACTCATACAGATATTAGACAAATCAGTAAACGCTAAGCCATCACTATAGTCGATCACACTGGCTACTTATGTTTTTTCGCAATGTTTTTTCTTTACCATTAAAACATGAGATAGTTCACGCAAAACGCACAACTCAGCAGAGTTGAAGAGAGCCTGATTGGATTTGAAACCCCGAATCACGAAAAGGATCTTATGTTCTTAACCACTTTTCTATTACCGCTAGATAATAAAGCATACTAACATCGCTTGCTTTCTTCACTTTAGCTTTTACAATTACTTAATGATTAAGTATGATTTCAAATACATTTGGACACTGCGGCAGTAAAAGGCGGCCATGTAAGAAAATATTCAAACATTTAATAGCACCAAGATTGCTTTGAACAGGGCAATAAAGCCTCCAGATAACTGGTAATGGCATAACAAACTGTTTATTACTCGCCTTTAATAGAAATTTCTATTAAAGTTTTGTCATTAATTATTTATTATGGATGCAATTTTATCGTTCCACTTCGCCGTGGTTGTTATAATTACAAATAAAACCTGGCATAGATTTTATAATACGATAAGAACCTGAAAGTACCTATATCTACATTATTAAAATTAATTTAAAACATAAACCAACCCTATTTGCTGTGTTTATTTGTCGGCCATGAATAGATGGCTAAAGTAATGTGACAATATTGCCTGGGTAATCCTTACTAATATTATAAATTTGAAAAAGTGTTTGTTTGTTGAATTGTTAGTTTGTCCTTCAATCACGCTGCAACAAAGCTACGGATTGACGTAATTTTTTGCATGGGTATAGTTGAGGACCTGGAGAGTGACATATACTTTTGATCCCGGGAAATCAAAGATTTTTCGTGGGATTTATAAACTAAATCCACGCGGACGAAATCGCGGGCATCAGCTAGAACAAATATATTTTAACAGTCACGCCTGGCACGTTATAAATTTTGACGTACTTGCAAATAAAGTTGTATTAGTATGAACGATAATTTGAAACAGCTATCTATATATATAAAATTCAAAGTCCTGACTGACTGACTGACTGACTGACTGACTGACTGACTGAGATATCAACGCACAGCCTAAACTACTGAAGTGAGAAACTTGAAATTTTTACAGTTGGTTCCTTTTATGACGTAGGCGCACACTAAGAAAGGATTATTGGAAATTCTACCCCTAAGGGGTTTAAATAGGGGATGAAAGTTTATATGAAAGTCCGTCATTTTGCAAGCTGTTTCCATCAAAGTTGGTATTAGAGCTTTCAGTTAAAAATAAAGAAGTACGTGTGTCACAGTTTTTGAAAATTCCACCCCAATACCTAATTCCACGCGGACGAAGTCGCGGGGGCAAAAGCTAGTCCAGTTATAACTTTGGTGACAATAAATTTAATTTATCCGAGAGAAGACGTCCAGACTAATTTTATAATCGCGAAAAAGTCTGTTTGTTATCCCTTCACGACTAAAATGCTGAAGCAATTTTTCATAAATTAAATTGAGATAGTTTGCCTCTTGGAAATGATATTTTTTCTATCCCGGAATATTAAAGAGATCCCACTGGATTGTTGGACCACGTGTAACTAGCGTTCATAAAAAACCTTAAAATCTATACGGACGAAGTCGCGAGTAGTACAAATAACATAATATTATCTATATATGTATATAAAAGGAAGTCGGGTTAGTTACACTATTTATAACTCAAGAACGGCTGAACCGATTTTTTTTTAGGATTTAGCTGAAAATTGGTGGAGAGGTAGCTTAGAATCAGGAGACGGATATAGGATACTTTTTATCCCGTTCCCGTGGGACGTGATATAAAACGTGGTATAACAACGTTTGTATGGAACAGATTTCGATGAACTTTTTACATATATCATAGCATAGTTGAGAGCAAGAAGAGCCTTTTACCCCAGAAAAACAGTAACCTAACTCACATGGACGAAGTCGCGGGCAAAAGCTAGTTTTGCATAAAATTAACCCCTTTCTTATACAGAACCTTGGCATATTTGTAGGCCAAGTGCTATTCATGCGAGCTTTAGTGATAAAACGACGTTTAAGATCTAAGACGTGCAATCTCAAAGCTTAACATGTTAATTATGAAGCAAGATTAAGAGCGGTTGAATCGGAGTAGTGTAAATGTAGTGTAATAAATCCTTTAATCAAAATAAACGTTTGTCGGTTCATCCTTTAGATTCCTATAGAGTCCTAACAGATTCGTTGAAGAAAGCAAATATGTCAGTTATGATGTTACAAATTTTAAAACTAATGTATAAAATTGCAAGGCATAGATATATTAAATGATTTTTAAAGCCTATTTCGTTTTAATGAATAACTTCTCAATAACGACACTCAACTGTCAAAAGCTATCGATAATTAATTCTCATCATGGAGTTTTGTGCACAAATAGATAGATAGATAGACAGATAGATAGTTCTTTATTGCTACACACAAGAATAACAAGTACACAAAGAAGAATCAAACACACTTTTGCATTTAAACATTATCTACTATACAAAAATAAGTCGGGTTTTCGTTTCTGACGCTATAACTCCAGAACGCACGAACCGATTTCCACGGTTTTGCATTCGTTAGAAAGGTCTCGGGCTCCGTGAGGTTTATAGCAAAGAAAATTCAGGAAAAATTTCAACAATTTAAGAACGCGGATGAAGTCGCGGGCGTCCGCTAGTTATTAATAGAATAATATTATTAGAATATAACCGGTTGGAATGGCATTCCGGACCAGTGGTAGATTCACTTGATGATTCAAAAGCACTTTGTAAAAGTTTTATTTGCTTAAAAAAAATTTCTGTTCTTCTCTATAAAAGTAGCGCGTTGTCTTTATTTCAATTCGATTTACAATACTCAAACAAAATATTGTACACACATAAGTGGAGAACCTAAAGAAGTTTGTATGGGAACAACGTTTAAATAAGCATACCTTTTTCTCCGCAGGCGATCGCTGGGATGTTATTTAGTCCAGTTGGAAAACATGTTGGTGTTTATTTGGCCAAACAGTTAGGCCACGTCCCATTTTGTTAGGTGAACATGTTATGTCCAATTTCAAACAAAAAAACTGGTTGCCAAGAGACCCGGCTTTATATTAACAACTAACTCGGCTACAGACAAGCTACATACGAGTAGAACGTGTGCTAGGTATATTAATATAAAACCACATATTGGCTGTGACGTCAGCGCAATTGAATTACTGGCGGTCGTGGTATCATCCAATTAGTACTCGTAGGCACACAAGCCTGGTTACGCACCGCAGCTTATGATTGAATTCCTCGATGTGACATAGTTTCTAAACTAATTCCGATTTGTCTAAACAGGAGGTAAAATACTTCCAAAACCATTTCATCGTTTCGGAAGTATTTCGAACCGAACGTTTCATTGCATCCATCGCTGACCAAATTATTTGATAGGTACAGGTCACCTCTCAAAAGAAAAGGGTCAAGACCTATGCAAGCTAATTGTGTATTGATAAAATTCACACACTTTTGTGAACATTACGAAGATCTCTCAGGTATGCAGGAATAACCTAACTTCTAACCTAACTAACGACGTTTTCCTTCTCTGTTAAAGCAAGTGATACTTATTTATTGCTTAAAACGCACAATACTATAAAAATATGCATCTATACGCATCTCTAAGCGGAGATATCTGAGATTGATCGCCAAACCCTCTAAAAAGTAGTTTTGTTCGACTTTGCACGGTATGATATAATACGTATATCTATAACATTCCTCTGCGACATAGGTAACTAAGTAAAACGGCTATGTTGACTGTATAATAGCTAGCCGCAAACCAAACTAGAACTACGCCAATATAAATGGGAACGTGTCTCCCTAAGCCATTATCAATTACAGGTTTATTTTTATACTGGTTTTCAGCTTTTCATCTCTGATCTAATCTATACTTGTTGGAAAAATATCGGTCACGAATTTCTCTCTTTTTTCGATTCGTTAAACGCTGATTGCTTCGTGTACTGTATGCTCTATAGGGAAAACCTAAATTCATTCAACAAGGTAAGTTTTGATCAAAATATTTATCTACTGTCGATAGGTTAAAAAAACTAAAAACATATCATAGATAAGCGAACTTATGTAAACTTTGTAAAATCGTTTCGCTTTAAAAGAAAAAAAAAAACGAAGTAAAGCTTCCACTAAGAGAAAATTAAATTTTTGTACTCCGCTTTCGTTCTTTTATAAAATAGACAAATTCAATTTTGTACTTGATAGAAAGCAAATAGTTTCAAGACAATTCTAATGACATTTTAAATGATTAAACTGTAATTAATTTATCGTTCACTGTAAGTTCACTGTTTAAACGCAGAGGTCAAACTTTTTTGGGATTATAATATTGAATCTATGACGTGAAATAAGTTTTTGTACAACAAGGAATTCACTATTGATGTCACAACTTGAACACAATTTATACAATCCGCTTTTCCGCTTTTTTTCAGAATCCTAAAAATTATATTCTTTTACGCAGCAAACTTATTAATTAAAATTCCCAATCATATAATATAAAACGTATCAACTCATTAATATAAAACGTATCACCGCTTTAATAATTCTCTACCTGTGTGTAAAAGTTATGCAAATAATAATCATTAAAATTTTATGAGCTTAATAAGAATTATGTCGAAATCATAGACCGATAATTAAATTTATTATTTATTTATCGTGACCCTAGTCGATGACGCGTGGTTTTTAAACATGATTATTATTTCGGCTTATAATTATGAAAGCATTAAATCGAAATTTATGTCACTAAATATGCAAAATGGTTTTATGAATCAGGTTAATGTGAAAGTAACATTAAAATCCTCTAGTCATGCCGCCATCATAAATTTTGCAAGCGTAATAGTTTCAGACATTCTTGTAGCATTTAGTTTTATGAAATCTTTCTCAGTGACATTCGAATTCTTTATATTATGTATTTTATTTATGATTGAGAAGATATTATAATGATAAAACTATCATAGATCAATCAGAGAAGCAATTTGTAACTGATTCAATAACCGAAAAAATAAATAAATCTACGTATCATTTAATATAGAGAGGTCAAATCATAACTTTTTTGATATAACTTTATTTCCATTAGTAGGTATTTAATTTATGCATGAGCACAGAATACATTAACTTTTTGAAAAGTCAATATTTATCCAAATCCAAATTATCCATGCTAAATGACATTAGGTACACTTGAGTTAAGCCATATTCAACCCATTAAATATAACAAAAAACTTTTCCGGTCACCATGTATAAGAAATAAGTGAAAAAAAAAATTAATAAAATAAAGAAAATATTCGCAAAAGGTAAAACAAAAAAAGTAAAATTTAAAACAAAGTAAACCTCTACATGTGTAGGTATCTAAAGATACTTTCACTTGACTTAACACTGTTTTACATTTAAAGTGTAAACCTTTGCGTGTGCATCTCAAAAACATATACTTTTAATCTTGACGCTGTTTTGTAACAAAAGAAAATAAAGAGATAGGAAATAAGAAAGCTTGTTAGAATATTTCCAAAAAAAGTAGATGCTACAGCCTCCACAATTTGTAAAACGATCTCTATACAAAGGAATACAGTTTCAAACGTGAAAAGGAAACGAATATCTCACCACAAAACTATTATAACCTGAGTCGCACGATTCTTAGATACTTTACTGTGTGAATATGTGAATAAAAGACTGCCTATAAGTTCTTACCTTCGTTCGTTTAACTTGAAAAATATTTTATTGCTGAAAGACGAAGATTACAAGGAGATAAATTGTATAAAGTATGCCTACTAATCCCAACTAGAAAAATGTTCTATTTTCTCTTTCTTTTTTAACACTTAAAAAATACTTGTAAAATACTATTAAGGTGGATTTGAACGGTGTGTGGATTAAGGAGGATACAGGAGTATTTATTTCTATAACGATCTTATAGTCTACTTATAGTCTACTTGTGCTTGAGAAATGCTATTATAAGTAAAAGAGTGTAATACAATGCCTTTATTAGTATTGATAGACTTATAGTATTTTGCTAGTTGGGAATATTCTTCTTCTTTGATATCCAGGGCTGGACAAAGGTCTCTTTCTTGGACTTCTCTCCCTCCCGAGCGACTCCCTGCGACTCATCTAATGTCGGTGGTACCTAGTGGGGGGTCTGTCAACTCTACGCTTTCTGGTGCGAGGTCGCTACTCCGACGCCTTGGGATCCCAATGGCCATCAGTTCTTCAAACTATATACCCCACCCATTACCATATTATCATTTAGTGAATTGTGGTTCTTCTTCCTTACCATCCCTAGACTAAGACAGCCACCAGAACACTAATTAAAAGTCAATAGCTTTTTTTTTCGGGTGGTTTGCTATGAAGTGTAGTCGACGGTGACAACGAAGTTCGCATAATAATTAAGGGCCGACTCGACTAAGATGAAAATCTTACTTTGATAGCGATGTTTCCCATTAAAAAGGCTTCTGAAGTAGGAGAAAAATGAACTTTATTGTGTCGTTTCCGTTTCATCTTTTGACATTATTTTCGTAACACGTTTCAGCGTTCCATGTTTACTTACACTTTTTTCTTTCCTGTATAAATATTTATCCGTAAACATTTTTATATTTTCTATGTATCTTATTATTATTAGTATATTAAGTGCTGGCTTCACCAACGTCGCGTGCTGTTTAACTGAGGAATTTCGGCGTTCTGACAGTTTTTCTATAGAAAATCTGCCAAAATATTTTTACGAGAAGACATTTATGTTAGTGAAATCAGTTTTTGATGTGTATATATTTATATGTGTAATAAATGTAGTTTATTATGTATATATATTTATATGGAATCTATAGTATATATACTAATATCTATCTACCCATATATACTATTCTCTTCTTACATATCTATACATGATGACGCACGTGCAGTCGTGCTTAGTTAGACTGGAAGAATAGTTTAGCATTAAGTCCGCCATTTACAATTTTGTGCTAGGGAAAGAAAAAGATAGTTTGACTACCAAAAATATTTTTAATAACTTAATATATGAGGAATCATCATCGCTCCTGCAATGACAAATAAAAGTTTTATTGTCTCATCCGCGTGGTCCCCATCATAAAAATGGGAGGAGAATTTAATCAAATCATAGGAGGCCATAACTTTTACAATCGCCGCAGATGGTGCAAGCAATAATCTCTGCAAACAACCTTTGAATGATACTAGAAGCAATCATATCGCACTAATATTATAAAAGCGAAAGTTTGTACGTGTGTGTGTGTGTGTATGTTTGTTACTCCTTCACGCCACAACGAATGAACCGATTTGACTGGGAATGGAGATAGCTCATACCCAGTTGTACGGTCTATGTCGAAACCGTACAATTCGCCCAGTTATCATTCAGGCATTATTATAAATGCGCTTTTCATTTATTCATACATCAGTGCACATAACATCGCATCGCGCTCACATTACTGTAATTAGGTTATTATTAGCCTAAGTAGGGGCCAATAAACTTGAACCTCTACTCAAGCAGTTTCATTACTGTGCGGTCCTGAACCGTACATATGTGGTCCTTCGAACCGGATCAACACAAAGGCTATATTTTAAAAAAGAGTTCCTGCGGGAATTATTCACACACACACACACACATACAAATTTCGCCTTTATACCTAACTAGCTTTAACCCGCGGCTTCGCTCACGTTAGGTTCGATTTTTTAACCCCCTATTTAACCCTCTTGGGGTTGAAATTTTCCAAAATCCTTTCTTAGCGGATGTCTACGTCCTAACAGCTACCTGTATACCAAATTTCAGCTCGATCGGTCCAGTGGTTAGAGCTGTGCGTTGATAGATCAGTCAGTCAGTCAGTCAGTCAGTCAGTCAGTCACCTTTGCCTTTTATATATTTAGATAATAGTGTGATAATTTACCTAATAGCGACACTACACTGCTTAACAGTACTGCAATATGGTGACTTCAGTGGATTGTATGCCACAATACTGGTGCGATATAATAATAGAAAAACTTTGACTTAAATTTTGAAAAAGCTCCGCTGTAAGAGCATTATCTTTGATTGAGCGCAGGCTCCAAAAAAGCCTCGCTAACCAGATTATACGAGAGGTGCACGTAATTCACTGTTGAAATTTCGGGAGCACGCTGTATATCACTAAGCTACCTACTACAAAAATAATGGGATAATATTATTACGCAAAAAAAATATGAAAATCATAAATTAAGATTTAACATTTCAGCTTTTTTTTACATGACAAAAGAATCTCTGTTTTGTTTGTAACAACGTTTATTGGATTCATAACCAAACTGGGTTATTCTCGCGGCTTTCTCCATGATGACATCTTCGAATATAAACCCAAGTTGACAAAAGTGTTGGTATCAAAGGATATTATTATTGCTCAAGACAGATTTTGTGTGTCAATTAATACATTTAGCTTGTTCTTTGGCATATTTACTTGTGAAGGTTGGACGAAAAAACATTTGTATACTTAAACAAAGGTTTTTTGTATTTGTGTAGGTATCTATATCATTAGGTATTCCGTACTATTTTCCTGGCCCTGCCAGTCTGTTTCGCGACATGTTTAGATAATTCTAATTATCTAGATTAATAGGTATGTGAACTAATAAATGTAAAAGTAACATGACTTTCTGTCTGTCTGTTTGTTACACTTTCACGTCTAAGCCGCTAAGTCTAGTTTAATTAGTTTTGGCATAAACATAGATTAAACCTTGGAAAAGGAGATTTGCTACCGTTTTTGCAAAAATAAAACTTGAAAGGGGATGATAGTTTTTGTAGATTTTACTCCACAACTTTTTCAAACCTGAACCGATTTTGACAATAGTTTATTTATTAGAGAGTATGTACCTCGAGGTAAGTATGAACTATCAGGTAAGTAGTTATATGAAATCTAAAATGACGCGAATGAAGTCGCGGCCAACAGCTAGTATCATTATACGCTTTAAATATACCCACATGATTTAATCCTGAGGGTTAACATACGATATAATTACTCGTATGCACCTAACAACGTTGTATGTTTGGCAAACTTTTAATTACTTGTAGCGAAATTCCAAACTTCAATAACAAACATTGTGTTTTCCGTTAAACTCGCCCCACGCAAAGTTGCTGCGTGAAAGGTTAATAATAATGCTCGCATACAAAAATTAACCCAAAAGTAATATACTCAAATAAATCAATAGTGAAAATCGACTTAGTTAAATAGTTATTTGTGCTACATGGGACCAAAGTGATATTTTTTCCTCGAAGGCGTTATTTTGAAGTCTGAGTGAAGCGAAGGATTCTGAAGTAGAATCTTGAGCGTAGCGAGGAATTCAATATACGCCGCCCGAGAAAAAATATTTTTATAAATACATATTTGACACGAACATCACTAGACAATACAGCTTTGTAAAGTATACATCTCCTGAGGATGCTCCGGTGTCGGGGCGAAACGTGCGTCGAGAGTAGTATAACAGGCTTGTGTGGTGGTGCATGTGAGTGGTGGTGGCATTGCTTTCTTGAGAACTTGACTTTCTTGATTGGTTGGGGAGGTGAGCGGTGCTTAGCTTGTAACTGCATGTTTGACCATATAGATTTTTCTGTTGGCGGATTATAGCAAAATAATTTTAACCTTTTCTTGCTATAAAAAGGTAATTTACAAAAAGTATTTTTAGTATTCGACTGCTTTGTTGAATTGCGATGGCATTTCAGTGAAGTGGCAAGGTTAATAAAAGCACGAGACTAATGGAAAGCACTATTTAATACAGTATTGCAAACAGGTGAAGGTTATAGGATCGGTACACAGAATAATGGCAACACAGAACAATAACTATTTTTTTTTACTAATATTCATTTAAACCGCCTCTAAAAAGTATCCAGTACTTAAAATGTCCTGCAACCGTCGGGAACTGGTGCAACTTTTTTTTTATTCGATGACATGATAGTCCTTGACTGCGATCTCACCTGATGGTAAGTGACGATGCAGTCTAATATGGTAACGGGCTAACTTAGAAGGGGTATGAGGTATGACAGTGTAGATTGAACCCATGGGGAATCGGTTTCTACACACCATCGTGCCGGAACGCTGAATAGCTTGGCGGCACGTCTTTAACGGTAGGGTGGTAACTAGGCATGGCCAAAGCCTCCTACCAGACCAGATCAGAGACAATTTAGAAATTGTAAATTCCTTAATTCCCGCCGAGAAACGAACCCGAGGGCTCCCAGTTATAAGACCACGCGCTCAGTACTGCGCCAGGGAGATCGGCAGAACTTAACTATTAATGTATTGAAAAATAGAACCTTGTTGCTATATTCATCGCTCAATTTACATCAACCCTCCCATGAAGACTACAACATATTGGACCCATGTACCAGCGACAGCTTAAGAAAGCCTTGTTCTATTAAAGACGCTGATTTATAAGATCGATTCAACCTTGTAAGATAAACGATTGAATCATAGTGAAAGAAGCTTCTTGGCAGCTTGGGCGGCCTGCTCGACTTCTGGAGAGAGCTGGGATAAAGAAAATTGCAAGGGTCGGTGTATCACACACAACAGACCGTAACTGGTTTAAGTGTGGAAACCAGCTTAGCATTGAAGAAGAAGAAGTGAAAGAAGTTCTCACTGAAAACTCTGGCTATGCTACTCTGTGCACACGAACCCATTATGAAAATACTTCAGCGCGATTAAATAAACTTTCCGTTCCGCGGTGTTGACCGCGAGCGTTATTCCCAGAAGGCTTTTAATGTATGCTTGTGAACTCGCAAAATATACGATTCCCATGTATGATAAGACGCTATCGACAGTCAATATAGATTATCTATAATTAAATTTATTTACGTCGTTCTCTGGTATAATAGTGCTCTGTTGATTTGTGAGCAAGGGATTGGAACCCTTAGATGGAATTTGATTAGTGATTAACAAACAAGCGTTCTAAAAGATAATGAGCAAGAAAAGATTGGTGGATGTCCTCTATAACACTAGCAGGTTCGACAGGCTGTAGGCAAAGCGGTTCAAATGCGAAACTTAATAATGGAAGTGATGTTCAGTGATTTCTAACGAAAGTGAGAAGAATGGTCCGCGGAAATGTAAAAGAAGTGATTTTAGTTCTCAGGACATTTGGCACGGAATTTGAACTGATACATGAACAAAATTGACGTTTTACTTACATGACGTAGCGAGCTATATAGTAGCATACTAGTACCATAGAGGTTAGTGTGGTAGCTACAATATGATTTATTTTTCTGACTTTCCTTCAAATAAACATAATATGGTATTAGTCCAATTAGAAAATAATTTAAAAGAAACTTTGTCTCGAACCATTTAAATGAGATTTGACTCTCCCTTTTACCTACTACCCTAATTTCCTTAAAAATAATTGTATCCGCTCAAATTAAGACGAAGTCGTACGCCAATGTTTAATATTAAAATAATTGTGTTGAAAACAAACATTCGTAACAATAACACAATTCTTAACGGAACAAAAGGCCTCAAAGGGACAAAACACTGTTCCGTCAAGAAATTTAATTAAGAAGAAAAACATCAGGTGTGTCGTTCTTTAACTCTCTTAATGGAATAAAAAGCGAAAGGAAATGAAAACAACACTGAAAGTTAGGAGTTTCCTTTGTACTTAACTTCAAATAAAAATGCTCGTTGGAAACTCCCTTTTGAAGTTAAAATTCACCCGAAACATTTCCATTAGACGACAGAATTATGAAACAATGTAGAATAGATGATAGAATTATGAACCAATGTAGACGATAGAATTATGAATCAACTAGCTTTAACCCGTGACTTCGCTCACGTTAGATTCGATTTTTTAACCCCCTATTTAACCCTCTTGGGGTTGAAATTTTCCAAAATCCTTTCTTAGCGGATGTCTACGTCCTAACAGCTACCTGTATGCCAAATTTCAGCTCGATCGGTCCAGTGGTTAAAGCTGTGCGTTGATAGATCAGTCAGTCAGTCAGTCAGTCATTCACCTTTGCCTTTTATATATTTAGAAGAAGAAGATTAGTTGATGCCCGCGACTTTGTTTGAGTGGATTGTGGTTTTTAATTTCGGCGGGAACTCCCTTATTTTCTGGGATAAAAAGTAGCCTATCTGTTATTCCAGGCTCTGATATAGATTATTGGAGATCCCAGACAGATTATAATCTAGTAGGGGGCGTTAATCAGTTGAATGAGATATAAGACAAAATAAATATAACTATAGGTACATGGCCGAAAATCGACTTAAAGTTTCGGTACATCAAAAAAAACAAGATTTTTTACAGTAAATAAATACAGATTTAAAATACCCTATGATTATACCTAACACTGTTATATTTGCGAGAGCTTTCATCTAAGAATACTCGCAAGAAGATGATTTATTACACGTTTTATCTTTCGTCAAATATTTACCTTTCACTTAGATTTATGGCACTCTGAGATATGAGTGTGTACAAATCACGAGGAAATTTTTTCTCCATATATGTATGTAATAAATTGTATAGCTACTCAATAGCACAACGATTATATATACGGACTGAAAACTGGAAAAACCTGCCAAGAGCGAGTTACAATCGCACACAGAAGGTTCCACACAATCATAACAGCGGATGTTAAGGTCGAGCAAGAAACGTCGAAGAAATCACGTATCATATGATACTTTATTGCTTAAACGATTTATTCCACGATGTCGCACTAAGCGCTTTGTGTCCTCGTTCCTAATACGTACCACAAAAATTTGGAATGCCCTTCCGGCTTCCGTTTTTCCAACTAACTATAATGTGGGTGTCTTTAAATCAAGTGTGAATAGGCATCTTCTAGGCAAGCGCGCACCATCTTAGGCTGCATCTTCACTTACCATCAGGTGAGATTGCAGTCAAGCGCAGTTCAAGTACCTACTCCCTGAAAGAGGTGAATGTGCTCATGAAACTGAACAACTTTCCCCAGGGAACATAGGTCAAAATATGAAAAAAAAAAAAATTGGACCCTCCATACAAACTTGACGATCAGCTGATTGATTTACTATGGGAGGTCCAATTTTATTTTCATATTTCGACCTATGTTCCTTGGGGAAAGTTGTTCAGTTTCATGAGCACATTCACCTCTTTCAGGGAGTACAACCAATGAAATTTCACCGTGTATATAAAAAAAAGAAACGTAGTTTATCATTGCTCTAGAATGGCCAAACATAGTATGAATTAGAATCAGAGCAAGCATGTCAGGAGATACTGAGAGAACTTACATTTTCTTCGCTGCCATAGATAGAGCGTAGATTCGCTTCACAGAATACGTACAATTTATCTTACTAACGTGACCACTTTAAAGTAAGTGTAAGAGAATCTTCTTAAAGACTAATGTCTTAAGTCTTAGCGTTTATATAACTTAGCAAAGAGTAATCGGTTTTACTTTTAAGTAGTCTTGACATAGCGACAGAATTAAACTTAATTGAAGCTTACAACGTAAGAGATGGTAAGATTCGAATCAGCATATCGCTTCATTTGAATCATTTGGATCATCGATTTTCAACTAGAGCAGAAAGTTTATTCTTGCGCGATTAAGGTGAATACCGCCTATCTCTATTAATTGATCTTTAGTTAGAGTTTAATACGTTCATATTTGTACTATCAAATAAAATAAAATTAAATAAAAATGCATGACAGAATAATGTTAAGTAGTTTGTCATGAAAGTCTCGAAAATAAGAATGTGCGCATGTGTGTTTGTGTGTGTGTGTGTGTGTCTGTGTGTGTGTGTGTGTGTTGTTAAAAATGGTCACGGTCGGTCGTTAGAGACCAATTTAAAGTAAAATCTCTCTGTTATCCAAATTAATCATTTAAGCATTTATCCGAAATCGTGCCCAACAGAAATAAGTTTCTAGTGATCGCCACAGAAACCAATCTTGTTCCACTTGTACCCAACGGCTGCCACCGACACGCTATTCAAGGTTTTCTTAATTATCATATAATCATAATACCCATACTCGTGTTAATTAGAAGTTGTTAAATTAATTACAAACGGTTAATAGATGTTATACCCTTATCTGAGTTTAAACACAATTTTCAATAGCGAAATTCCCATTTACATATTCGTAGAGCTTACAAAATTGCTGGTTGCCTTTATCAGCAAAACAAGGTAGGCAATAAGAACATTTTGATGTTACAGAGAAATCATAATATAGATACAGTCTTATATAATAATAATGTCCTCCCGACTGAATCCGGCCACGGCGACCAAATTCCAAAGAGATTAGCCATCTGCACAGGAGTTATTATAGTTCACCTGTGTTTGCGCACACACGTGCGCAAACACAGGTGAACTCTCTATTCCCTTACTCTCATAGTACTATGGGATGGAAATCCGACACGACCGGAGAGAGATCAGGCGTAGGACCGACAGCTTTACGTGCTCTCCAAGGCACGGGGGTGACTTACCGTCAACTTTCTAATTCCGGTCTAGTACTGACAATTTCTTGACAGAAAAATCCGATTTTTATAGTCTTTTGTAGTTCATATAATATGGACATACAACCAGCTAAATAATATTTTTGTAACTTTCTAGCAATACTTACAATAGAACAGAAATAGTAGGTACCTACTGGTAGTAGTATCTGCGAAAAAGTACAGGTAACCCTAATACAAGTTGATTAAAAGTTGACCATATTAATTCATATTATTATGAACCTGTCCAAACCATCTCTTAATGAATAATTGTTGTATTTAACAATTAACAAGCAATTAATGTGTCCATTGGAAAATGGGTTATTATTTTCCGAGAACAAATCTGTTTAATTGGATAACACCACAGTTAAATAAGCATACAGTTCGGTGAGGGCACTAAAAAATTGTTTATCAGTCTTCATCCAGTCTTCAAAAACCAATAGACAATTACTGCTATCAGCTTTGCCTTAGAGTTCGAACGTGCTACTGTTTTTTTTTACGGAAAACCTAGCATGTAATGTAATAACAAATTGCATGACAGATCTCCATCGGGTACTCAACTTTTTTTTAATTTAATGACAAGATAGCCCTCCACTGCAACCTCGCCTGACGTAGATAGAGAAGTACTATAGACTTAATGATATATCCTTTTCACTCCCACACAAAAGAGACGCAGTATAGCGATGTCAAACAAGATAGAATGAGATACAGTTATTTCTATAGCCGTCCTTTTTTGAGTAATTGTTGCTCACAATACATTGTATGGCGATTGTGAGTAACAAGACGTACAACTTGTACAAGAGTAGGTATTTCACAGTGTTATGCTATCCCTTTCGGCGACACGCTTAGTAGGATTCTAGAGGATATTTATTCCACGTCGCCTAATATAAGTAACAATCCAGTGTAAGATGCTAACTTGAAGAGATATGACAGTGTAAATTAATAGTCAAACGAGCTCGGCCCGGACTAATCTCTCTTCTCTTAGGAAGTAGCGACGCACAAACACTCTGAAGTTTTCAATAATCAAGTTTATTTTATTCGATGACAATATAGTCCTTGACTGCGATATTACCTGGTGGTAAGTGACGATGCAGTCTAAGATGGTAGAGGGCTAACTTAGAAGGGGTATGGCAGTGTAGATTCAACTCATACCCTAACTGGTTTCTACAACATTCTACATTGTGCCGGAACGTTTGCTGTCTTACTGACAGACTTTAAGGTGCAGCAGACTTATGTTAGATCCAAGTAGGTACTAAAATGTGCTATCTATAAACAAGTCGAAAGCTGTGCGATATCCGCGACCGTGTAATATCCGTGACCGCGTAATATCCGTTCAACACTGCTCTACGGATGCGGCCAAGCCAGTTCAAACACTGACTAATAACCGGGCCATCCGGGAATGTTTTAGATAAACGTGCTGTAGCTTGTCTAGCTTGGCGGCACGTCTAAAGCTGCATCCGCACGCTTGGCAAACCTCGGCAAACCTTCACAAACGCAAACGTGCGGATAGAGCGTTTGCCATGGTTTGCCTAGGCTTGCAAGCGTTTGTGGCCGATCCATCGAGTGTCGGTCTTTTGATCGCAAACCAAAGGGAATTTGCCGCAAGCGCTTGCCTCTCCAGTCTCCGTCCACACGTTTGCGCGCACTCAGTCTCGTTTGTGCACTGGCGGCGATTAGACGTGTCATTGTATTACGATTTACGTATCGCACCTTTCGAAATCTTCATTTTGTGAATGGGTAAAAACGTAAAATGAATGACTGGTCGACTGTAGACTTTTGAAGACTATTTGTTTATATAATTTAATTAATTAATTAGTTTTATATATTAATAATAATAAGTGGCGACTCCGCACCGGAAAATGGTATATAATGGTATGGTAATAGGTGGACCGACACCATCAGGTGACCCTCAGGGAGCCACTGGGTACAGGTGGCGCAAGACCGAAGCCTGAGGAAGTCCATGCAATAAACAGTCCAGCAGTGGACGTCTATCGGTTGATAAAGAAAAAAAACAAAATATCTATTACTCAATACATATAATACAATACAATACAGGTACATACTAGAATACAGTAGAATATTTTTATATTCAAATAAATAAACTACGTAGGTACCAAGTGTTTTCGAACATACTACTAGCTACAACTACTAATCTATAATATTATACTAAAACTGTAACTGGACAAATTGTGCACATGAAATATGTTTTGAAAATTTTAATTAGAGGACGCTTTACTATCAACTACCACGTCCACGACTTCGTCCTCGCGGATTAAGGTTTTTTAATTCCCGCGGAAAGTCCTTAATTTTCCGGGCTAAAATGTAGGTATGAGCTATCGCTATTCCACATTTCATTCAAATCGGTTCATTAGTTGTGGCTGAAAGAGTAACAAACATCCATCTATCCATCCATCCATCTATCCATATTCCATTTTAGTAGGATTATTGATCGATACTGAGCTTAAAACATTTGTTAAAATAACTTAAGCCAAATAATAAAGCCGACACAAGTTCGACGTCCGTCATGCTTGCCTGTTCAGAACATACAAACGCCCTCGCAAGCGTGCGGATGATTCCCAAATTCAAGGCAAACGTTTGTAGAGGTTTGGCGTTTGCCGTTTGCCACAAGCATGCGGACGCGGTATTAGATAAGGTGGTAACCAGCCACGCCCAAAGCCAGGCAAAATTATCACAAACTTTAGATTGATTTAGTTGTTTCTGTTACATTCCACTAGGATAATTTATAAGTTAGGTTACGATGGGGCTGACGTGTCCGTGTCGGACCAAAGTCCCTTAAAAGTGAAGATAATAATAATAAAAAAAAAAACTTTAGATTGAACATTTTTACAGTACCTAACCTGAACACTCTAACACAGTCTAAGTTTTTTTAAATATCAGCCAAACTAAAGTTGATCCATGTCCTCCTATAGCCCCTCCAAATAAGCGGAAAGCTTGTGTTAGGAGTGGGTACGACAGGAGTGCAACGGGTGGGGTTCGAACCTGCGTCCTTCGAGTGTTCAGTCCACACCTTTAACCGTTGTGCTATTAAGGTTTATTAGCTCAATGGTTGAGGGTTCGGACTGAAAACTGAAAGATCGCAGGTTCGATCCCAACCAGTTGCAGTATTATCGCTACCACTCCTAACATAACGACCGTAGCAATTAACAGTGTCGGATCTACATTTTGGCGATTTTCGTTTTGTTGCATTAAGGGTCTTAGAATGGGGATAGCAATGCCCCCACCAATTGTGAAACTTTTGGAATCAACCAACCATCTTTGGTTTTTGCAAGTGCAAGGGTTGGATATGTTGACTGTTTTTCACTTTTCACATATTTGAAGCTTTGAGCGGCCGTGCCCTGGAGTAGTGGTTTTTCACATGCGACTATGTTAATTGCTACGGTCGATAAGCTTTGCGCTTATTTGTAGGGGAGAGGAGAATATAATTTAAGTTCAGCTTGGCTAATATTTTTTTAAACTAGCATCTTACTACTTTACGCTGAAGCTGTTTATCATAGCATTTGGGATTCCTACGACATTTCGTACCGAAAAGAGCTTCATCCCTGAGGGGTCACAACCCTCAGCAAAAACTATACCTACTCGTAAAAAAGTTAGTTAGAAGATGAACTAAGGAAGATACACTTCCTTATTCCATCAAACATTGTAATATCGTGCAACTTTGTACTTATGAGTAAATTGCAAATTGCCTTCGCCGTAAACGTTGTCATAACAAATTTTACGAAGTATAACAAGCTTACTTTATTGCTATATGTACTACGATACAAAACCTATTGAATGTTAAAACATGCGACGTACCTGTACATATTTATAGAGAAATTTACATTAAACTAGCATACAGAGTGCAAAGTTATGTTCTGTCGGCGACTTTATTGATTTATTATTTTATAGACTTCATGATTCATGAGTGATGTTTATGTTAACAATGTGTATGTGATAGTGCACTTAGCGGTTACCGTAGCTCGTAGGTGAAATAATAAAATCAGTTCCAATCATAAACATAGCATTCCTTACTACTATATATTATGTACTATATATGCTCGTGAACGGGTGCCACCAACGGGAATGGGTCTGCTTTGACTGCCCATCTTGACATGCGTTGGATTGGTGTACCTACGTATGCATTTTTGCATTTTTGAAGCTTTATTGTGGAAGCACTGTATACATAGCATAGCTTTGTAAAAAAAAAAATTTTTTTTTGAAAAGAGCAACTGCTGAGTTTTTTACCGGCTCTTCTCAGCAGAATCTGCATTCCGAACCGGTGGTAGATTTATGACGTGTCATAAGAGCTACAAGTTAGCCTACATGAAATAAATTAATTTTGAATTTGAATTTGAATTATACATGTATCTTTATGGTTCAATATTATCTTCTAAATATATAAAAGGAAAAGGTGACTAACTGACTGACTGACTGACTGATCTATCAACGCACAGCTCAAACCACTAGATGGATCGGGCTGTTTGGCATACAGATAGATGTTATGACGTCGGCATCCGCTAAGTAAGGATTTTTGAAAATTCAACCCCTAAGGGGGTAAATTAAGGCTTTTAAAAATCGAACTTAAAGAGAGCGAAGCTAAAGCGGGAAAAAGCTAGTTGGTTTAAAACGAACTCATGAAATGAAAAGTCATCGAAAATGGAACACTTCGATTCTTCTTTTTTAAACGTGCAATGCACTTGCACATGTTTACCACAGAGCTAGGTCTTGCGCCGCCTGTATCCAGCAGCTTTCATCTGTCTGTCATCGGCCCAAATTTTTTTTAATCATTATTATATATAAGACATTATCAAGATTACAAAAAAATAAAAAGCCTGTGTATAATTTGCATTGCTTTATTTACATAATATAGTAAGAAAAAACAATGTTCGGTACAACGGATACCTACTTTAGAATGATCCAGTCAAGACATCAATACATCTATTAAACTTTCTTATTTCTAAGTGTTCTTTTACAAATCCAAACATACAAAACATTCAGTATACATTTTACGTTAATTATTTTTATAGACAGTTCAACCAACTTCATTTAGGAAAAATTTATTCCATTTGGATTGGAATAAAACTGTTTGATAACTTATTTTCCGGCAGTTATTTTTAAGGTCAAAGGTGTTTCAGATCGGTATGCAATATTCTCCACTTTGAAGTCGGTTAAAGAGTACTTATTGAAATTTATATATTAAATGGACTTGCATAACATTAAAATATTTAAAATAACGAAATTATCGTAAATTATTAAAATTCTTATAACATACTATAAGTATAAAAGTTATAGATATAGACCTATAAATTGGAAACAACTGGCCCAGGTAATTAATATTCTAAATTATGTATTAAGATCTACTCTTCTAGCCCTGAGAGCGTAGAAAGAGAAGCCTATACTTATACCAAATCACATGTTGCTTCTCTTTTACTCCACGGATGGTGAAGAAGTGTTTCAACCCTACAGATACAATAAATAATACTATATATGTGTCACAGTAGAGTAGCTCAGTCTGTAGCGTGTTGTTTGTGCGTTTACCTTGCTTAGATGCTTGTTATTCCTGCTAGAAGTATGTAACTCAGTACGGTGAGTCGTTTCTTCAAAGTGATTTACTGATTCAAGTCTCTAACACCACTACTACATTATTTGGCTCAATTGAATCTTATTCCTAATCGATACGCGTGATCAACGCGCTCGCTGACACGAATGAAGGTTAAAGACAGCCCTGTCAGGAATTACGATATTTGGTGCTTTAATGACAAACTATAACATTATTCTGTCATGTATTTTTTTTATTCTATTTAATTTAATTTAATTTAATAGCGATTAGTTTTACTAATCGGTATGAAATTCTTAACAAATGTCAATTAAATGCGATAGGTGGTGTTTAATTTAATCGCACAAGAATATACTTTCTGGTTTAGTTGAGAATTGATGATGCAAATGATTCAAATGAAGCAATTCACTGATTCGGATCTTTGAAATGAAGAATCTACAAATGATCCAATAAAAAAAAAATTACGAACATGTGTTTTTACCACCTCTACTTCATGTCTTTCTTTTGGAGGAAGGGCAGGCGTTGCTTAGCAAAATTATACTGTTCATTTTTCTTCTCTAACCTTAATATACAGTTCATTTCAGTTTGCATTTCTTATACAAAATTTGAATAACCTATATCTGTTATGAACAATTCATAATTCTTATATAGAGTTTGCGAGTTTGTTTTAATCTATCATATTATTTCTTGATATTAAGAAATAATAATAATAGATTTAATAAATAAGATTCATTTTAAATATGATCCAGGAAACATTATATGTTTTTTTATGATTTAGAAAAACAACGTAAGTACTTACTTATTAGGGTTTATAAGAATAATTCTAGGGTTTAAAATAAAACTGATATGAGTTGATTTGTAAGATTATCACAGATTATGGTTGAGTAATGAGTGATCTATGAATGACACGAATATATTATGGCATTTTATACCTGTGAAATTCTTTTCACACTTAGTTTAAAGAGAAATGTATAGTCTGATGATAACAAGTGTTTAAAACACCCCCGACATGAGAAATTTAAAAAAAAAATATAATTCGCCATTTTGTGGTGGCAGCCATCTTGGATTTGAAATTTATCATAATATAATTTAATACTCCCGACTAATTCACCTTTAAAACAAAAAAAAATTAAAATCGGTTCATCCGTTCGGGAGCTACGATGCCACAGACAGACAGACACAAACACACATTTTGATATTCCGGTTCTTGTCTATATTTAAGCCATAACTAATTGAGGTAGGTAGTTCAACCCACGGCGTTGTGTGCATAATGTTCGTGCAGTCATAATGACTTGGGTGTTAATCAATAGAATCGTGAAAGATGACTACTTATATAACACAGTTTCACGTAACTTAAAGCGACAATTCACCGAAGCACAGAAAATAAATAAAGATCTGTGTATTGAACTAATATAGTTCAATAAATACAGCAAACTCTTTTGCAGTCTGATAAAACTAGGTAGGTTCCTATGAAAAATAAAAAGTAAGAAAAAAAAAGACTAACCAATGCATTATTATTATTACTAGCAGTAATAAAGAATGAATATAATGAAATAGTTAATGATAGATCCTGTCGCAATGATATAATTATATCGAATTTCTTTTTTTTCTAAGTATACGTAGATATAATTTTATCGAATTTTAAAACATTCATTCACTTCATGTTATAATATTATACATACAGCTTATAAAAATACTTTAACATCAGACATTTTATACAACATCAAAAACACCTAGTTGCTCAGTTTGTATAAAATTACATTCAACAATACACAGATTATATCAAGATAAGTCTTCATAATGTGAGAATTTAAAAAAAAGACTGAGCGTTGTGATATACAGGCACATTCAATATTAAACAACATCTTAAAATTACCTATAATAAATAGATGATCAAACGAACTTCCTGAAGAGAAATTCGATCATTTATATGAGTCGCTGCATTCAAAGATGTAATTTTTTTTTTACGGAAAAGTAAAATAAGTTTAAATTAAAAGGACTCTTTAGTGAAAAAATTATATCTGAAGAATGAAGCGACGTAATATAATGATAGTCTTGTTAGCATTGATAGAAAGAATACACTTACATACATTAAGGCGTTAGTTTTAACTCTGTTTCAAGTCAAGTCAAGCACTCTCTGAGTGAAACTGAGACGCAACCAAACACAAACTCTTTTTTATTAGCTTACTTATACAGTTGAAATTGGTATGAAAAATAACCACGTAGGATACTACGGCGCGACATATTTAATCGCATTGTTATGCAAAAAAATGAGTTTTAGTTCTTATCATTGAAGACTGCTCCTCAGCTCCACTTTACTTCACTGGAGGGTGTAACGCCTTACTTTTTCATTAACACCAAACGTTCATAATAAAATCAGAGCATGACAGTACGCTTGCCTTAATTAATAGCGTCTGGATCAAAAATTTTAGGTAAAAAACAAGACACCAATTACCTTAATACTAAACACGTCCTCTTTCTATACTAAACATTATTCTCTGACAATCTCTGACAAACATCATAATATTAAACGGGCCTGCCCGAAAATTCATAAGAATCTGAAGATTAAGGACTAACGCACACTTCGTGTTTTCTACGCACAAACTACATGATACAAACTTGATTCAAATGCAAACCATACGCGTGTCAGTCACAGTTAGAAATTATTGAAGGCGCCCAAAGTTCTGTCAAGCGGTTTTTGCACGAGGGTAGCATTTGGCAACCGCCCTCCATCCATTTACAACGCGATACTTGCGTGCGTTTGTATTGATTCAAGCGAAACAGTCTGCCTTTTGGATTGAAAACGCGCCGTTTTAACGCATCGTTTGCGCGTAGAAAATATTTCGTGTGCATATGATCCCACAGTAATCTGTAAAGATTTCTTTCATGGACTCTAGGTCCACGCCTAACTAAGCTATGCTAGCTTTGACTAGAAATGGAGAAAAGCGCGTAGTTACCTCGAGTACTCCACCACCGGACAGCGGCCGCGCTTAGAGGAGGTACTCTCATTGTTCAGGACGATCGAATGATGTATTTGGCGTGCTTTCTACTTTTTTCAATACAATTTTGAAAGCGAAAGTATGCTTGGGGGAAACCGACGCGGGGCGCGGGGTATCCGGCGAACGTACTGGAGGGTCCGGAGGCACTTCGGAGCGAGTTCGCGATCGTCTCGGGGGATTCCCTATAGCGGGGGCCGAAGCGGGCTCTTTTGGTCGCTGCGGCGATATGCGACTCGGGGACAGATGTCCTGGAGATGGGTCTGGTGTAACGGGTGGTAGCATCAGCGGTGGAAGATTAGCACAGGGCGATCCTCGCGATCCACGTCGTTCCTTCAAAGTCATCGGAGGTGGAGGAGATGCCGGTGGTTCATCTTCAGCCGCCGCCACCACCACAACCGGTTCAGTTCTCGCTGGCAATTTTGGTTCCGTCGTATCCGAAGTTATGGATCTTCTGAAATAATTGAGTCCATTTTCTATCTCCGCCAGCGCTCTTCTTACGAATGGAAAGCTTTCTGATAATTCTGATGCCGACTTTCTCACAGGGAATTCGGTTTCGCTGTCGCGTTTCTTAGGTCTGCAGCGTTCAAACGTCGGGTCTCCCGAGGCCGCCACTGTCTCGGAAACCTGTCGCGTCAAGGCTGCATGTCTCACTGAGTCTGATTTCGATCGCGGTTCTCTGGTTTTCGGAGTGGGAGAACGTCGGTCACCAAACTTTTTGCTCGCAGCACGCTTGATCGAGGAGAAGAGACCTAGTTTTTCGGGAGGCTTGTCTACGGGTGCAGGTGCAGGTGCAGCAGGTGTAGGTGCAGTGGAGGGTCCGGGGACGGGGTCGGGCGCGGGACGGGGGACGTTCCCCTCGCGTTAGTTGTGCCGCGAGTCCGACGACGGGCCGTCGCTCGATCCGGTCGAGGACAGGGTGGTGTTGGAGCCGTAGGGGTCGAGCGAGGACTGAACGGACATGGAGCGGCCGGCACGCCGGATTCGCGCCGGGGAGAGTTTGCCTGGATCTACGCTGGCCGGGTCTGCCTGCAACATTAGTGTTTTCAGCACTCCACTAAATGTAGCTTAATAGTATAACACTAAAAATAAATGAATTGTGCCAACAAAGTACAAAGCTCGATTTCTGTCGAGTGGCATAAAAAAATTAATACTGGTATCCTCAGTTTAAATAAGTTAAATATGCAAACTAATAAATAAATTAATGAAATATTTTTATTTTTATTTTATTTTACCTACTTATTATTAGAAATTATACTCCAATAAAGGTACCTAATAATAATTCATGAATAATATTAGGAAGATATTTTGATTGAGTGAGTCAAATGTTTTCTAAATAACTCCATCCATCCATTCATGAACTCAGTCAATTATCTGTATAATTTCTAATAGTTATTCATAATTGTTTACGTAATTTTCTAAAATTAGTAAACTTGATTATTAAAACAACACAAACAGCCATAAAATTTGATTGTAGCGATACTCGTATAATAAAACGACACGAACCTGATACGCCAGAGCATTCATGATGATGGAATATGGCACCAGTCCAAGTGGATGCACTTCCCTCATCAAAACATTGGCTGGAATCTTATGGAATTGTATGTATTCCAGGAAATTTCCAATCACCTCCTTGAGATTCATGTTGGGGTTGGTGTCGCAATATTTCTTGCTCCACATCAAGGCGGCCTGAAAAAGATTTTTTGTTTGTTCACTACACTGACCTCTATAATTAATATAAGATTAACACTGGACTGACGGTCCGTTTCCCTATACAAATTACAGCTTAAATTACGGATTAATTTGAAGCGTCGCATTTGACATACGGATGTCTCTGGAACTAAATATTTATAGGGATGCAGAAAGTACAAAAAAAGTATCTACCAGTAAGTATCTAGTTGTCAACTAGTAACCTCGCTAATTTTAACTCCTTGGATACTCATAACTATTTACACCACCAAAATGACGTTAATCAATTCCAAAAAAAGATGACAGTAGCCTGTACATACATACACTTGAAAAACATAACCCTCTTTCTTCAGTCGGGTCAATTCAAAGTAAAGGTCAATTTGTTTTCTTCAACTGACCTGAAACTTGGTGAACTCATCAGCTCGCAGTTCTTCTCTCGCCAGGATAAGCCGGACAACATGCTGCGGCAGCAGGGTGAACGAACCCAGATTCAGGACATCGTTGCCGTGTTCATCGACGAATTCAAGTACCTGAAATTGTTAACATTATGTTAGGACGAGTAGATTTTAATAATGCTGCCGTGCCTTGGAGTATTGCCGTGCTGATTCTCTATGAGAAAAAAATAATAGGTTGTAAGTTGTTTTACATGTTAAATTTTTTTCTATCGTATTAGGCTAAGTACCCCTAAAGATTTAAGTGTGTTGAATAAATAAATAAATAAATAAGGGAGGCCACTTACGATCAAGTTTGCCGTCAAGTTTGCATGAAGCTTAGGGATTCGAAAAAAGGATCGATACCTGAGTTGTATCGATAGTTTAGGTTCGATACCTAGGAAAGCTCCTGAAAGCTGTACCACTCCATCGAGAGAGATAGCGCTATACATCAGAAAGAGGATAGTATAGACTATAGTCTGCTTACTTACGTTACTTTCCCAATTACTCGATGCTTTTATCTCATTACTATAATAGATTTCACATATCAGGCAGCCGACTATAGTTTATACTATTCTGTACTATCGGTTCACTAAAAGGAAAACGTTATCTTAAAAAGTTTCATTAAGTGCGTCGATTCTATAAAAGCTGTATCAACCATTGCTAGAGTCTCAAATTGTTATGATTGGCTAAATTTATCTCACGTTTTTTCTGCATGCAACAATGCATTTTAGCCAATAGCGATTGAGATCGGCCAATCAGACGCGTGTGCAATCGTAACACTGTTGTAATCTGTCACGAGTCACTGTAGTATTTTTTAAAGAATCACGCTACAGGACTCTATGTAGACAGGGCTATTGTGTTAGCTACGGCATTGGTTATGTACCTTTTGTACTAAGGATTTGGTACACTTGTACTGGATGTATCGCTCAGCAGAGGCGAGCAAAGCGCAGACCGTATCGACAGTGATACAGCATTGCACAAAGCCTGCGCATGCGCGACGCAGTTCATCAAGCCCGTAGTAGTCTGCAGCGTTCATCACCCCTGGAATGAAAACAAAATTGACTTATGATAAAAACCCTAATAGTCTAGTAGTTAGGGCTGCCTAATTTTCGGAGGGTCGCGGGTTCGATTCCGGGCACCCAGAACCTTTGAATTTTTGCAGTTACGTGCGTTAAGCAATTGGCTGGTTGCATATTCACGCTTACTGCCAGTGCGGGCGGCAATTGGATCGATGGATCAATCTTAACGTATGTAGGAAACATTACGCAAGCAGCGTGACTTTAATACGAGCCTTTAGTTTCTCTAGTAGGGTTAATCAGGTTTCTAGACTGTAAACTAATTAGTCTCAGGATGTCGCTATAAAGGGAAACCATTCTGACGTTAATTAGATATGGAAACTTGTGAGTGCACTAAATAATACAATTATGTCTGAAACTTTAAGATAAAGGTACCGCTCGCTGGCTGGGTAGCAACTAGCAGTTAAATGCGAAAGCGACCTGTGTCCAGCCACCAGGGCCCCAAGTCTGCTATTTTACATGTCATTGTCATTGATCCGCAATACAATTACAATACAATTATCATTGGTCCAAAATTTCGTAGTCTACTAAATTCACAACGGTCGTTTGATTTCTTATAATTGGATTGTAATTCAATCATACCTCGGTATTGCCATTAGCTTAAAAAGCGCTTGCCGAAATGAGTTTAAAAAAAAACTACATATTAAAAACGTTTATTTAAGCTAGATTCAAAGCTAGATGTGTCAGTGGCAAACCATCGGAAAACAATTGTGACGCCATTGAATTAGTAGACTACCAAAATTGCTAAAAGTAGCAATTGGGATGTCATTGATAGGCAATGTAACTACAATTGCAATAGCAGACTTGGGCCCCAGGTGTTAAGATGGAACACCGTGGGGTTTTAGTCGGTTAAAGTCCATCATAACCTCCGCACCGCCCCGGGTGAGGTGGTATCCATTATGGATTTCTCCACGCAAAAAAAAAGGTACGAGAGGGCCCGTACGCTACATCGAAATTCACATGTCTAGAAAATTAACGATTCTCGCGTGATCTCTCCTACTAGTTGAGTTATATTTTAAGAAATTGTAATGTGTAAGTCTTAAGTGTACCTATTTCATTTGTATCCATTTATTATTTCATTTTGTTATCCATGTCAATGAATAAACGATATTCTATTCTATTCTATTCTATTCTATTTTTAAAACCTAAAGAGATTTACAGATACTGTAATTTTATTTATTTGTTTTCTACGTACTTTAATGATGATAATATTTTTTTTATGATAATATTTTAATGTTTCGATAGAAGAATGAACGCTTTATGTTACCTATAGCTACAAAATAGTTCCTTTTAAAACTTTTGTAACCCAAAAAGATTTAAACAATTTGAGGCAGGCGAAGAGCAATTTAAATAGCTTTCATAAATAATTCATCAATGTAAATTTCTTAGAAAATTCTTACCAAAGTAATAGGTATCTAAGATTAAACGAGCTTTTAACTTTTCTTACAACCGCTTTAAACAGCATACTTTTCAAAGTATGGAAATTCTTAATTTTAAATCGAATAATTAGTTTTATCATTTTGGATATAGGTACTCCAGTGGCCCAATGCTTTCAATGAGCGTCGAAAAACGTAGGCTGAAATCGATAAGCCTCACTCTCACTCCGCTCAGACTCAAGGCAGTGTTAAAGCGAGACAGATTTATGTCAGAGTATATTTGTGTCTCGTTTTGTTCGCTGCCTTTAGTCTGAGCGAAGTGAGAGTGCGGTCTGCAGATTTCAGCCTCAGTGTTAACATTGTTTGAAATTGCACTGGATGTCGATTCCGTACAATGATTGCATCAGCGTAACGATCGCAATGGCCTCTGATTGGCTGGCGCCATCCTGTTATTGGTTAAAATGCATTGATACAGCAAGAATCCCATAAATTCAGCCAATCAGAAGCCAATGCGATCGTTACACTGATATTTTTCTATGACAGCAAATGTATTTATTTTGTACTAGCGGACCCGACAGACGTTGTCCTGTCTTAAGTTTTTTTACATCCTCTTTGACGAAATTGGCAGCACGCATTCTGTCAATGTTATGTCAAACGCCATAAGGTTACATCAAAAAAGTTTGAATTGTAAAAGCGGTTACATTAGAAATAATTTAATATGGTGGTTAATATTTCTTAAATTTTCTAATTTTCCGCGCAATTTTCTTAATTTTTTCTTTCATAAGAACCTTCTCCTAACAATAACAAACACAATAAAAAAAGAATTAGCGAAATCGGTCCAGCCGTTCACGCGTGATGCGCTTACCAACACATTAAGCGATTCATTTTTATATATTAAGAAGATGACGTTACGACAGTCATTTATCGAAAATAATGATATCAAGACCGGCCTTTGTAGCATTTCCAATATCATTCCATCTCATCTAATTGATAAAGTGTTACAGAGGAGAAAGGTTAATAATATTATTACGCACTCAACCGAAGCAGAGAGTAGACGCCACCCTTCACGGAGTCAATAAAATTGGTTTTATCTTTTTCCAATAGAAAGGTAATAAACCTGCGAAATATTAATAAAATATCATCACACTTTAATGGAACGACCTTTTGGTAAAGGCTTTATCTTTATGCCTTTCATGAAAATGTAGCGTCCGAGGGTATTGGTGGAAGGTATACATAAAAATAGTTATTTGTGTTATATGGGGCCAAAGAAAATTTTTGTTCCCCGAGGGCGCTATTTTGAATTCAGAGCGAAATGAAGGATTCTATAATAGAATCCCGAGCGCAGCGAGGGTTTCTAAAGTAGAATCCTGAGCGTAGCGAGGAATTCAATATACGCCGCCCGAGAACAAAAAATTTCGCCCCGAGTGACACACACTATTTTTCATCATTACCTTTGAGAAAAAGCTAGGAGTATCAACCTTCTATGATGACGTGACTTATCGAAGACAACAGCTGCTCAAACATTTTTGAATTTCGAGTTTTTTGAATTTCTGCAACGATCGCAGTACTAAAACACATACTAAAGCACGAACGCGGACCAATCAGAAGAGAGAAATGAAAACTCCCATGGGACTAAAAATTAAATTTTGCTCCCGCTATCCTCTGAAGCCAATATTCGTTTTTTGAATAGCTATGATGAAAAAGAATATATGTATAAGCTAAGTTGAACTTGACTTATATTCTCCTCTCGCCTCCAAGTAGGCAGAAAGCTTGTGTGAGGATCAAACCTGGGCCTTTCACTTTTCAGTTCGCACTTAAGCTATTGAGCTTATTTTGATGTAGGCACGCACTAAAAAATGATTTTTTGGATTTCCATCCCCAAGAGGGTTAAATGGGGGGTGAAAGTTTATATGAAAGTCCGTCATTTTTCAAGTCAAGTATGTACATGAAATTGGGGTTTCAATTCAAAATGAAGAAATACATAAGGATTTTAGGAAATTCCACCTCCGCATATAATTCCAAAACTCTATTCGAACAAAGCCGGGGCGGGTTATCTAGCGTTTCACATAACACGTCTAGTATGTGTGCAAAAGGTACCCGTAGATCGAATATTAGATTACAGGAACTTGTAAGTAACTTAGTAGACGATGCTTAACTTGATTAAAGGTTTTCGCTTTGGAACTATTAGATTCCATGCGATCGATTATCCGGATGTACTCGACGTGCTTTTGATGTTGGGCTCGAGCAGATCCTTTACGTATCTTACACATAAGTTTATTTTATACGTATACGTATACGTTTTATACGTGTATGAATTGGATAGAATCAGGCATTACTTTGCGGAAGTTCATGTAAGACTAGACAATACAGCATTGTAAAGTCGACATCTCCTGAGGATGCTCCGGTGTCGGGGCGAAACGCGCGTCGAGAGTAGTATAAAACTTGTATGGTGGTGCATGTGAGTGGTGGTAGCATTGCTTGCTTGGGAACATGGCTTGCTTGGGAACATGGATTGCTTACTGATAAATAGTAGCCTATGTCACTCTCCCTGTCCTCAACTATATCCATGCAAAAAATCACGTCGATCAGTTGCTTTGTTGCGGCGTGATGGAAGGAGACACCAACAAACAAACACACTTTCACATATATAATATTAGTAAAGATAAATAAAGCCTCGTCCTTTGAATTTAAATCGCACAAAACTAACATCTAAATACCATTATCCTTTAAATTCTAATCAATTTCAAAGTCAAGAAGTCAAGCGATCGGAAAATTTAAATATACTTTGCCAAACTTACTTCTCGAGTTTCTAACTTTGATTAGGTTTGACTATGGATCAGATTGGATCTTTGATTTAGCGTTTAGGCCCATGTTAATTGGGTTAAAGGTTAATTGAAAATAAACCAATTTGATGGCATAAATAAAGTCGATCAACCTTTGAAGTGGAAATTGAAAGCCATTTTTATTAACCTTCAAAATGACCAGACGTAAAACGTTTCAAATATCTTTATGCTAATGATTAATAATGTCAAAATCAGATTATTTTTTTGAGAGATCAATAATTCTTAATAACTTTATAAATGTGAAAGTGAAAGTCTTCAATTATGCAAAAACAGAGCAACAGATCCATATGTTTGACGAATTTGCTTAAATGTTTTTATTTGAGGACCTGAAGAGTGATACAGGCTTTTTTAATCCTGGTAGGGGTTTTCGCGGGATTTATAAAAAACCTAACTCCACGGAGATGAAGTGGCGGGCAAAAGCTAGTTTAAAATATACTAGTACACTAGTACCTACTACGTACTATACTCTACTACATATATATACAATTACTACTATACTATTATATATAACAGTAGACATTAGTGAGCAATTATACCTAACCGAATAATATTACAATTTTGATTCACAATACAACTTTAAAGTTACAACTCCGGTACAACTCTGTTTTGAAACCAATTTACGATCCCTAAAAGTTTCTGAACCCTTCAATCTGCCCGAAAGCAACATTACGTTCGAAAAAAATGTAGTTGGCTCCAAAAAATACCTACGTACAATATCTTAAGAACACCTTCCGATTTCATCGGATCAAATACGCCGTCCACAAAAACTCTTAGCTGTAATATTCCATTGATTGATTCAGACTCGATTACTATTTGCGTTAGTAAATTGGATTTATAACAATATTGGGGCTTTCTTGAGTAAACTCAAGAATGTTCGATGAAATTGGAGGCCTTTGTGGGACCTACTCAGTACTCATGGAATATTGTGTCGTCGAGAGTTTAATAATATTTTTTACATCCAAACTAGCTTTTGCTAGAAAAAAATCCGGCGAGAACTCTTTGTTTCTCCGGGATAAAAGCCCTGTGCCATTCACCGGGTTCTCAACTATACCCATGTCCCAATCAACGTCGATCGTCGACGATCCCTTGCTTTATTATTAAAGGACAAGCCAACAAAAGAAACACACTTTCGCATTAATAAATAGTAGTAAGGGTAGCAGGGAATTACGGGTGTGTGAAACTCGTACCAACTTATTTTTTGACTGACTGCGTCTAAACTGATGGCCTTCTGGACTATATCCACCGCTGGATAGAGGTTTTATTGCAAAGATTTCCATAGAACTCTATCTTGTACCGCTTGTATCCAGTGGCTGCTCACAGCTAACTGTGCTAACAATGTCGATAACTTCAGTTCTCTCAGATCTCTTCAGTTCAGATTTAAACCCACCGGGATACTTCGAATAAGTTTACTTATTCGGAGTAATAATGACTTATAAGTTATTATTATAAATGCTAGTAAAACCCATAATCCAATCTAAAATTAAATAAAAGGTCGTGGAAAATTAACGTGTTATTATAATATCGCTTACCTAACAGAGTTCGGGGTTGTAGGGTCACGCATCCAGTATGAATGTACTCTATCAGTTGACGAAATACATCAGGTTCGAACTCTTCAATGATGAGTGTCTGGTGCTGTTGCGACGAAGGCTGTTGCAAAAAAAATGTATTTAACAATTTTTTATGGGTAATTCACAGAATTAGAAACCTCAAACGAACTCAAATATTGGTGCTAGTTATCCTTTACAAGTATGACACTGAAAACTGATACAGATTGTGCATTACGAATCCAAAAGAATTTATTAAAAAGATAGTAATGTATGCTTCTATATGATTTTTGTTTTAGACAGACAACGCAGTACGTTGTTTTCAACAATGTTAAAGAGAAAGAGGTGTAAGAGATCGAGAGATCTAATTTTTATAGTTATAGTATCTGAAGATTAGAATCAGAATTGTAATTCTTTTAAAGATAAGAGTTTCAAAATGCTATAAAAAGTATTTGTGCTCAAATAAGAATGAAGCACAGTAAGAACTTCATGCTTAGTGTTTCATAGAAATTGAAGTTTCCCAAATTGCTGAAAAAAAAATATATATAAGATTCTTAAAATTTTTTTATACAAAATATCTTGTAATAAATGAGGCAGAAAATCAAAGACGCCATGCACAATTTATATTTACAATATTGAAAGAAAATTCGAAAAAATTAGAACTGATAATTTTTATTTATATAATAATAATAATTGTACGATCTTTGCAACTACGCTAAAACGTGGGTGTAATAAGTGAAAAACTGTACAAAACGAACACCAAGTAATTCAACCTATTTTACAAAATCTCCTACAACACCGTCAATTTTGATTTACCTCTTGTATTGGAGCCAATTGTTGCGCGAAAGCAGATCTCTGGAGTCATAGGTAAAAATGTTTTTGTTAAAATTTAATTAAATTATTATTACTTTGAATTGACGGCAAATTATGTCCTTTAAAAGCTCTGATCAAAGAAAATCTAAGTATTTGAACCTTGTATCTTTCTTTGAACAATAAAGTTGTTATAATGAATTGTTAATCAATTAACCTATTTTATTTATTTATTTTAGAATACCTACTTGAGTTAATATCGATACATAAGTCCCCCATTATTACACCTTAACAATGTTTTTTTTAATACATTATATGCACCACTATCACACCTGATGGAAAGTGATGATGTGGTTGCCTAGAAGATGCTTATTTACTCTTGTTTTAAAGATACACAAATTAATAAAAATTAACTAGTTTTAATTATTTTTATGACATTTGATTTATGATAACAGAGATACAGTAGAGCAGAGTTTTTAGACGTGATTAATTTACGATTTTTACCCTTTTGACCGTTGTAGTATTTTATCAAAAACCAAATTCTACTGAAAAGTCGCATCGTTTCGCTAGTTTTTTTTTTAATTTTTCCAAATTATTAGTAGGTTATTATTTTATTAAATTCATGCATAGAAGTGCTCAATTAAGGCGTTTCCGCCCGATAAATAATAATAGTAAAAGTATCATTAATTCAAATGTGAGTTTCGTAAAGTTGTAATTTTCGGTAAGGTAGTATTTAACTTCATTTAATTTATTTCAGTACACGATTGGCAAGTCGTTAACTTGAAATGTTCGCGATTTAGTGTTGAATAATGTTGGTGTTTAACTTCCTCGTTGGTCTAGTGGTTAGCATGTTCGCCTGCGAATGACAAGGTCCCGGGTTTGATTCCTGGATTGGGCCAAAATGTATTGGGTTTTTGAAAAGAAAGAGTTAGGAAGATGGCAGTATGTAACCCCGTGCCTAAGAGAGCACGTAAATCCGTCGGTCTTGCACCTGACCCCTCTCTGGTCGTGTCGGATTTCCGTCTCATCGGACTATGAAAGTGAGGGAATAGAGATTTTACCTGTGTTTGTGTACACAGTTCTGCACTATAATACCTCCCACGCAGATGGCTAATCGTTGAGGAGGTTACAATTAAAATTTTTCAATTACAATTAGGTATCATAACTTACTTGTTGAGCAGCGTTCTGCAGATTCAGGAGAGGTTCTGATGATCGTTTCAAGAATAAACGTAACTTGTTCTCCCTTGGAGCTGGCTCCTTCTTTCTTTGAGGGCTTGGTGCTTGATAAAGCATCTTTTGGAACACCCTGTTTAAAAACAGTACCAAAATATTATATAATTTGATCATTGATAATATTAATTGATATGAGTAGATCAGCCCCAAAATATCTGAGTACCTAATTAATAAATGATCTTTATAATTTTTATACAAAACTTAGGATCTTTTCGAAAGATTTATTATTTTAAGGGTTTGAGTTTCTAGTTTGGGCGTATGGATGTTTGTTACTCAATCACGCCGCAATGACTGAACCGATTGGACTGGGCACAGAGACAGAATATTTAATATAGTCTGGAATTATAAATAGGCTACTTTTTATCTCGGAAAATAAGAGAGTTCCCGCGGGAATTAAAAAAACCTCAGTCCACACCAACCAATTCACGGCTAGTTTTATCACAAAATTAAAGCTACACCACTAATAAAATATAACACAGATATAGAAACACTGTATGCATAGTATAGTTTTGTTACCTATTGTATTTTTTTTTTAAAAGAGCAACCGCCGAGTTTATTGCTGGCTCTTCTCGACAGGAAGGGCATTCCGAACAAGTAGTATATTCATCGACGATTCAAAAGCACTCGTAAAAGTTTATTTGAATAAAAAATATTTCTATTCTATTCTATTCTATAGCCAGATGAAGTCCAACTGCCCACATATTTGTAAGAGAAAATACGTTCATCTTGAATAATACTGCAGATAAAGACGCCACAAACCAAATACGTAAAGCCTCAGCTGAAAAAAGCTTCAACACTTAACTAAAAAGGATTTTAAGTACCTACATTCTACGCACTTGATGTGGTTCTTGCAGTTCACGACGGCGTGTGGCTCATTGTTGTATGTGTGTCGTATCTGTATAAGTGTGAGCGAGAGCTTGCTCGCGCCTGACCGCTCCCTCATAGGGTCCTGACAGGCACGCACACTTACGCATTGTGCATGCACACGACGTAGCCACAAGTAAAGCGCCCGTAACTTCGTGAGATAAACCTTGTGAGGGACCTTTGTGTCGCAAAATGTGGTTTCGTTTTATGCGAAATGTTGGAGGAAAAATGTATGAGCTTAAAGTACGCTTAATCTGCTTACGGGAATTCAATTCTTGCGGGAATATGCTACATTTTATATTCGACTGACTGGTGCCCGCGACTTCGTACGCGTGGATTGAGGTTTTTAAATTTCCACTTATTTTCAGGGACAAAAGTAGCCTAAGTGTTATTATAGACTCTATCTTTGTGCCTTTCAGCCAAATCGGTTCGCTCGTTATGGCGTAATTGAGTAACAAACATCAATCCATCCATATTATTAGTGGAATCTAAGATATTCAGTATTTAATCCAAAAACACGCAGTTGAGCCATGAAAATGTAACAGACAGACACCCAAACGCCTATTCGCATATTTGTACCCATGGATCCTTAAAAAAAAGAGAGAGGAGAATATTAGTCAAGTTGAACTAGACCAATATTCTCCTATCCTCTCCAAAGAAGCGAAAAGCTTGTGTTAGGAGAGTGTACTACAATATTGAGGATCGAACCTTCCACCCTTCAGTTTTCAGACCGCACCTTTAACCGTTGGGCTACTGGGGCATTTTTTTTTTTTCGGAATATACTGTCACCTGCTCCGAGCTGCCAATACGGCCTTGACGGCGCACACGGGCTCCCTCGTGTCGCCAACAAGGAACGTGACGTCACACAGCTCCGGCATAGAGGCGAGGAACTTCATGTCTTCGGCAAGTCCTGACTTGTTCTCGAACGTGCTGAGGTCAGGCTCCGCCTCCATGGCCACGTACGCTCCGCTTCGCATTGACGACTGAAAGTTGTCACATTACTATAGTTCTTGCAATTCACGAGGGCGCGTGGCTCATTGTTGTGTGTGTTTCGTATCTGTGTGAGCGAGAACTTGCTCACACCTGACCGCTCACACCTAGGTTCCTGACACGCACACTTACGCAATGTGCATGTACACGACGTAGGTAATCACAAGTAAAGCTCACGCGCCCTCGTGAATTGTAAGAACTGTACTATACTACTTACTACTTACTACCTTATGATAGGTATGGTATTTCTTTAAACAATGTACGTACAGATTAGTTAATTTTATTTGCCAATGTGATAATTTGTTAATAAATGTGGGAAGACACGTCTCCTATAACATGGTTTTTACTTCCAAAATGAAAAGTAAAAACTGTGTTACAGGAGGCGCGTGTTCCTAAATTCATGAACAAAATATTACATTAAATAAGTTCGCTCGAGAATTGAAAAACTTTAATCCACGCTGATGAAGTCGCGGGCGTCATCTAATGTTTGTTAAAAAAACTCACCTTTGTCCAATTCGTCTAATATTGTTTTTAATATTTACTGTTTTAGTTGTACAAAAAAATAGCTTTTACCAGCGACTTTTCGTTCGTCTTTTCAAAATATCGCGGGAATTCTGTATTTTTCCGAAATTATGTTACCACACTCCAAGTCCTTACACATATCCTTACAAAAAATCACGTTGACCCGTTGCTCCGTTGCTGTGTTTTTGAAGGATAAACAAACACACTTTTCCACATTTATAATAATATGAGGTAGGTAAGGATAATGCGATAAAGTACAGTTTCATATTTCTTGCTAATTAAAGACTAGCGCTTGTCTGGGAGTGATAAATGAAGATGCAACCTAAGATGGATCGCTTGCCTAGAGGATGCCATACTTGTCTAGATGTCTGTACCCAAGTTATAATTAGTTGGGAAAGTTACTGAGGTACAGAGCATCTCAGTAAGTTGATATGATAAAATATAACCTACACAGATCGATATAGAAAAAGATCTTATCTTCCGTGTAGTACAATGAATTCTACAGTTTTTTAAATTTTCATCCCCAATTAGGGGTTATTATAGGGGTTATTATAGCGAATGAATGTTCGTGTAAGAGTCTGTCATTTTTCAAGTTATATCTATGAAAGTTGGCTTTCCATTAGAAATACGTGTTTCACAGTTTTTGAAAATTCAGTTTATATGTTTTGTGACCTAACGTTTCGTAGTATTCCGGGTATTTTGGGTTCATTAAATTACATATACATATAATTACAAAGTATTAAAATAAAAAATGGAAGGTTTTAGTACGTATGATATTATGTCGATAAAGATCACAGAGAAAAGATTTGAGTCCAATTTAAATCACACGCGTATTCTTTGTCAATTTCTTCTACTTCTTCAACTTATAGACGTCCACTGCTGGACATAAGTCTCTTGCATGGACCTCCACAGACCTCGGTCTTGCGTCGCCTGAATCCAGCGACTCGCTGCGACTCGTTTGATGTTGTCGGTCCATTTAGTGGGGGGTCTGCCAAAACTGCGCTTCTCGGTGCGGGGTCGCCACTCCAGCACCTTGGGAGTTGGGACCCCATCGACCATCAGCTCTTCGAACTATGTGCCCCGCCCAATTCACTGTGTCAATTTACTGTTTTTTAAAAACTAGATGGCAGATATAAGCTAAAGTTAGCAGGTTTAGTTTTCCATTACTTTTCTGAATACGAGTAGAAGTTATTTTAAGCGAAAATACAACGAGAGGCAATTGCCACTTCGTCATTGGACCCTGTTATTGAATCCGCGTTGAAGCCTCATCTGAGAGAAAATAAATTGCGTAGAAAAAAGACTTCCAAAACAGACTAATACTTTTTTATCCTGCTTAGTGTCAATTAGTAGCTACTAATAAAAGTTCTAAACGCCAACTTTAAGTAGAGCTCAAGAGGCCGGTTACACAACTCCTGAATTTTAAGAATCTTGAAACAGGCTTTATGCTTGAAACTAGATGATGGCCGCGACTTCGTCCGGTCAGATTAAGGCTTTTTTGGTTTTTTTGGGTTAAAATGTAGCCTAAGTGTTTAATCCTGGGTATGAGCTATCTACATTCCGAATTTCAGCCAAATTGGTTTATTTGTTGTAGTGTGAAAGAGTAATAATGTGTGTAGGTTACACACAGACACACACACACACACGTGCAAATTGCCTTTATAATATAAGTGTGATATTAGGAGTGTAACAAAAAAATATTACATGTTAAGGGTCAATCCTTTCTCAATAAAATGTTGAGGAAAAAATTTTAATTTGTTACTCTTCGGGTACGAAATCTTATAAATCGGCTGAGTAGTTTAGCCGCTATGGTGTAACATGCGTAAGTACCAAAACATAACCTATATTTAAAGGTACATACATACATAGACTGCTAAAGTCATTACCTTTCCTTTTGACTATATACCTATAGTCGTCGGGTAAAATGAAAATACTTTGAGCGTAAAATGAGTCAATTAATCGAAGTCTAGCTATGAATTGAATCGAGAACTGAACCGAACAGAGCATACAACGCAGGCAATCCAATAAATAATCACAAACAGTTCCGTAGGCTTCAATCTAAATGGTAATTTAGTTGGAGGCCAGTCGAGTGTGCTGAAAGGATAATTTCAATTTGGCCCTCTTTAAACAGTATAGCAATTTATTTCAGCGTAATCTGATAGAGTGAAGCTGAAGTGGAAATGGGCGGGGCACATAGTTCGAAGAACTGATGGTCGTTGGGGTCCCTAAGTGCTAGAGGAGAGACCCCGCACCGGGAAGCGCAGTGTTGACCCCTATTAAGTGAATCGACTACATTAGAGGAGTCACAGGATAGTGGCGGCGCAAGACCGAGTTATAGTTTTAGTGTGAAGTAGTGATTGTAATCCAATTTTTATTTACTTTACTTTATTTATAATAATAACAAAAACATTAGGTATCATAATAATATTAGATATATACCAAAACAAATTCGGTAGGTACCTAATTAAATAGGAAGGTTCCATAATTAGATAATCATGATAAACTTAAACCCTAAATATCTTATTCCTTAATGAAAAATTTAACCACAAAATTAATAAAAAGTTAAGAAAGTTAACATATTTCTGGAATTTACGTAATAATCTTTTCAAACTCATCCCCATAAGCTATTAAAATCTGTCGAAAAACTTAATGTATGGCTCAATCAAAAATGTTTAGTCATTGTTCTTAGATGAAAATATTTAAAAAAAAACTTACTTCATCTAAACTGAAGTGCCTCGTGATTGTAATATCCATCTCAAAGCACAAAAGTATCTGTTAACAAGTTCTATTCAAGTTTTTCACGAGCGACGACTTTGTAAAGCGGGGCCCAAACACCGACTGACAGAGGGAAATGAAAGGGATGCATGTCGCGGTGTAAAATGGAAAAGCTTATGTCCCAAGTCATAAGCGGAGAACAATGTTTGCCATAACATGAAAAAATTACCCGCATACACACTCTATAACTTTTTCTATTCTTTTTTTTTAATATCAGCCAAGCTGAACTTGACTGATGTTCTCCTCTCCCCTCCAACAAACAAGTGAAAACTTGTTTTAGGAGTGGGTACGACAATAGTGGGTGGGGATCAAACCTGCAACCTTAACCAGACTGCGATTTTTTTGAGTTTTCTCAAACCTGGGGGCGTTTGGAAGCGTATTATTTTTAGTTGTATGCACTTTGGTTGCCTGGAACAGATCGCTATGTAGCGATAAGGCCGCCAAATTGTATACTATTTATTAAGATCACTGTGTCTATTCTAATATTAAGTATGGTGTACAATAAAAGTAAATTCATTCATTCATTCATTTGATTGGGTTAACGCAGTTTTAATCGGTTGCAGACAGAAGTCATTCCGTATAAAAACAGATTACCCTTTAATTTACCTTGGAATAAAGAGCGAACTCAAACTGTACCAATTATATTTAGCTAAAATATAATTGGTACAGTTTGACGATCATAATCACACCTGAATTTGTGGTGTTCTTGCTGTATAAAGCATTTTAACCAATAGCAAGAGAGTAACAGCCAATCAGAGGTGGTTGCGATAGAGCAACTATAGCAATCATTTTTAGGCACTTAATCCCACAGCTGGTCAAAATATCGAGAATTTACGGAAACAGTTCACAGGTATGTAAGGATTTAAATTCCAGACTCTAACTCTCTTGACTTAGAACAAAAACCGCAGGAACTAAAACGCAATGTAAAATCTCCACACAATTCTCAGCAAACGGATAAAGGAAGTTTAATAATGAAAAGAAAAGTATATAATTAGAATTATTTTGGAGTGTCGTCTTACATTTATTTAAAATCAACCCTTAACTGACTTGTTATTAAAAACACACTGAATTTCAAATGCGACGTATCTTCATTTACCTCATGTATCCACCATATGTATATGTATCACCACGACCTCATAATAAAATGTTTCAATAAATGTCTATAAAAAGAATATCATGGATCGGAAAATCAAAAACAACTTATTTTCCAATATGTCCCACTCACACAATTTTATCTGGTCCGATGGGCAAAAGTCTATTTTTGGAATGAACTTTGCTGCAAATAATAATTGCAACACGTAATAATAGCAAGGAATACCTGTTGTTTATGCATAAATGTAATAATAGCGACTCTTTTACCAGGCTAGATAAGTTTGTGGGACTTTACACACATATTATAACAATAAAACTTATAATAGCTAACCTCATCACTCTGTAAAAAGTTATGTATACATAAAAAAAGACGTGTGGCACTCGGGGACTGCCACGGTAAAGCTATTGTATAGCATTTTTTATCAACGCCATCTAGCGGCTCACCGCTAGAGGGCGTTGATAAAAAATGCGCCATCTAGCGGCTCACCGTAGAGGAGTCCCGTGTCAGGTTATTTTCGTTATGGAATTTCTGGATTCGGTCTCCACGCTGGCCCGCGATAGCAGCTATGCAATAGTTTAAAAATATGACTTGAGAACCTCCTCCTTTTTGTTGGTTAAAAATAAACTATCTCTTCTATCACCAAACGAATTTCTCATCTGGTGACAAAAAGGTTAACTGCAGCTGAATCCAACATAATATTTAATGGTCATCCAATATCTTATGACTGAAGATTAGAGGAGAAGACTGCTGAACGCATCACCACTCTTAAGATAAGTCAAGACTGTACCACTGGTTTCTAAGGCAATTGAAACTCAGCAGTTGTTTCTACTCCATTAGAGCATCAAAAGCTCAAAAGCCGACATAATTCATAATGAAGAATAAATAAAGAGATTCTTTAACTATGTAAATATGTGTAAATTCGTTTTACTACGTTGTTAATATAATTTTGTCGAGTTATAAAACGGTGTACCTATTCAAATATACGAATATAAAGATTTATCTAATTAAGTAAATTTTTTGTCAGGTTGACCTCATAAACGATTCCTGTACTTTTAACGTTGTGTAAGTACGGTAAAACGGATAAAAGAACTGTAGAGACGTCATGTTCCCTCTCCTAGTAGGTAGGTTCAAGCTTCAGCTTCGGCCCGAATAGCCATACACCTATAGGCGATATATTTTTTTTTATTTATTTATTTTATTTATTTACAGACAAAATAAAAAAGTGACACAATTTACACCATAAGACCAAAGCATTAGACCAAAGACTAAAACTTGTGGCTGGTGATTGTAATTGGCAGCCCAAATAGACCGTAGTCTGTGCTAGGGCTGTCCAAAATACATCCTCCGCCCAATTGTATGTAATATTAATTAAATTGAAAAAAATTTTTTTTTTTTTTATATATCTAACTAAATTTAATTATATTTAATTATTATTAGCTTGCCTTGATTATAATAATATGAATAAATGCAAAAAAAATAAAAAAATAAAATACATATATATATTAGAAATAAGTAAAGTTAGTGCTGTTTGTGCAACAGTGTTAGATACTGTATTAAGTTTAATTATGGTTACTTGTATATAGTAGATATGATAAAGTGTCCGTGACACTAATAGCGTAAGCATCAACAAATCTTGTCATAAAGGCATTTAAAGTTTTCAAAAGAGCATACTAGTAGATATTTCTTTATATCCATCTTTAATTTTTTCTTTAGAGGAGGGTGCTGGGCACACAGAATAATATTAGATATCTCCGGTGGGAGGTTGTTGAACATTTTTGGTGCCGCAGATGAACAATGCTTTTTAGCGAATCCAGACGTTCCCAGTGGAACCAAACATCTTTGTTTTCTTTGCCTGAGGTGACTGTGAACTTGCTCAAGTGGAAAGTCATCAATATGTTTTGCCATATACATTGCTAATTGCCATACATACAATTTTCTCGGAGTTAGTACTTTACTCAGTTTAAATAATTCTTCCGTAGGAAATCTTCGATTCTTTTTTAAGATAATTTTGAGGTTAAGTTTTTGAGCCTTATTAAGTTTATCTAATATAGTTGAGCCACATGAACCCCATGCAATAATGCCATACAAGATTAATGATTGAGTTAAAGAACTGTACACTCTTAATAGTAGATCAGCACTTAAAATATTTCTTAAGTTACTGTATATATAGCTCAAGCTCCGAACTTTCTTTGTCAGCATATCAACGTGCATATCCCACCTTAGATGTTGATCAACTATAATACCAAGGTAAGTGGTGCTTTGGGCCCATGATAATGTCTTGCAGTTTACACAGTCAGACCTATTTAGACAAGAATGCACTTGAATTTTCGGAGTTTCAGTCGGAAGACCGGCTCGAGTAGTATTGATTTTATATATATAATATTGATTTTATACGTTCACCATAGACGTTGAATAATGAATAAAATTTGCATATTTACACGTTAACATTTTAAGGGCCGATTTCATTATCGTAAAATAAGTCTTATTGTATGAGCGTTTTGATATTTTGGCAGTAGGTACATATTTACAATACAAAAACGGGACACCCAATTTATTCCTCTATTAAACGTCACGACGTTAGTGAAATCGGCACTTTGTTCACAAAACGAATGATATACAATATGTGTATCTCGTATATGAACGAAGTAACTCATAACAAAAGACAGAACTTCAGTTCACAAGTTCGTCTTCAATCTTAATTAATTATTATTTTCGTTTGCATACAAGTATTCTTATAAAAAAATATGAGGGAATTTTTTCTTATGAAAAACCTTAATATAAGTAGAGTAGTAGTGAAGTATGCAATTTAAAAATGATGAAGCAAATGCCAAATATACAGCTACTAACAATTGTAAAAGAAAATCTCAAATCTTTTGTTGTTTTATTATTAACTAGCTTTTTCCCGCGGCTTCGCTCACGGTAGGTTCGATTTTTCAAACCCCTATTTTATCGCTTTAGGGGTTGAATTTTGAAAAATGCTTTCTTAGCGGACACCTACGTTATAATAGCTATCTACATGCAAAATTTCAGCCCGATCCGTCCAGTGGTTTGAGCTGTGCGTTGATAGATCAGTCAGTCAGTCAGTCAGTCAGTCAGTCAGTCACCTTTGCCTTTTATATATTTAGATAATATATTATAGCAACGCAATTTTCTCTCAATTTCATCTTTGAATTAAGTTTATAATATCGTCAGACATAATATATTAAGGTACAATGTAGAGATAAGATAACGTTTCAATATGAACAAAGCTAAGTTTTAATTTTTATTATTTAAATTAGGAAAGATAAGAGCAGGTATTACTTTTAGGTTTATATTTTGAATACGGCGATTTAAATCGCTGGGTAAAGGTAAGTTTTGCCTGCGAAGATAGGATAGTGAAGTTTCGCCTCTATACACGTGTTACTAGAAAAGAGTATCGACTTTATTGATAATTAATTTATAAGCAATATTTCTATTAACCAGATCATCAACCTTGTCTCTTAGTTCAAAAATCTTCCTTGCCTCTATTAATGCAAAGACTACGGTGGTAAAACGCTCCACCCACGCAGACCGTCTGGAGTAACGCCCACCCAAATACCTACTTAGTCCCGTCAATACAAATAAACATAAAACCTCAAACCTACCTGTTGATATTAATCACTTAAAACTTTGTATCAACACTTTAAAGTATCACACTTCAATCAAAGAATTCATTGACAAAACACTACCCAAAGAAACTTTAGCAAAAAAGACTGCAATATTGTCATATACGTAGACAGTAAGCAAATGAACCAACGTTTCACTTCAAAGTTCCCTAACTCACTTTGCGATTAAATTTACACTTTGCAACTACATTTATTAAATATTTGTTTTAGAAATGAATTAAAACTAAAGGTTATTATTTAAGTTGGACATATTCTATTACATTTAGTGCTACTACATAGACTGTACACAAGAACCGTTTAGTGATGCGCATGTGCGAAAATCACGCGCATGCTTTTAGCCGTCATCGATATGACTTGGAGCTATAGAAGGTCGGGGCGGTGTTCAATGGGCGATGCATTGAAGGTTACATTCATGAATGAGCCGGTGAAATGGCGTTCGATTCAGTAAATTATAATGCAACGGGGAATTTGGTGGAAATGTCCTGACATGATCACCCGCCAGGCGTCGGCAGGCGTCCCCTCCTTGAATATAAATTATAATGCTGTTCTAACTACGCCTTGTAGTTTGACAATCATTACAATTAGTTATTATAAGTGCGGCAGTGTGTTTGTTTGTTAGTTTTTCCTTCAATCACGCAATAGCGGAAAAATGAATCGACATGATTTTTTTACATGGGTTTAATTGAGGACTTCAAGAGAGTGCTAGACTATTTCGGAAAGACAAAAGGTTTCTGCGGGAATTTTAAAACTTAACTTCAGAAGTTGAAGTTAAGTTTTAAAATTAAATTTAATAAAAATTTAATAGAAGAAGGAGAAGTTGCTGATGGCAAAACTAGTAGGTATACAATATTTTTTAATTTTCAAAGGCATTTTATGCAGAAAGCTGAAAAAGGCACAGCTATAAAAAAATGCAGGTTGCCTTCAAAATATGAAAGTGATAATGCATAAATGTCGAATGAGGCATAGTTGAAAGCCAGGCGTAAATAATAATAATCACTCATTACGTTTTAAAAGTTAAACACGAATATACCTAAGTTAAGCAATACAAAGATCTCTATATCACCGTTCAAGTATCTAAATATTCGGTGTAAATCTCGTTAATCTATTTATTTATTAGAACTTTATTCGTAGACTAGCTTTTGCCCCCGCGACTTCGTCCACGTGGAATTAGATTTTGAGGTGGAATTTTCAAAAACTGTGACACACGTACTTTTTTATTTTTAACTGAAAGCTCTAATACCAACATTGATGGAAACAGCTTGAAAAATGATGGAGTTTCATATAAACTTCCATCCCCTATTTAAACCCCTTAGGGGTGGAATTTCCAATAATCCTTTCTTAGTGTGCGCCTACGTCATAAAAGGAACCAACTGTAAAAATTTCAAGTTTCTAACTTCAGTAGTTTAGGCTGTGCGTTGATATCTCAGTCAGTCAATCAGTCAGTCAGGACTTTGAATTTTATATATATAGATTAGGACAACCAAAAATTGTTACATTCCATGAAGTACTTAAAATTACACAAAGAAACATAATTTAAATGCACAACTACTGAAGGTATCACAACATTTGCTATTAAAAAATTTAAAAAGAGTAATATAAAAATCAAAAACGCACGGATTGGTAATTTGAACTTTAAGTATAGGTATAACCAACGTTAAACAGATAAATTCAAAGCCTTACGTTTTAAGATAGGCTTCTGAAAGCCCGACATCTTTACATCGAGATATGAGTTACTTGGTTCAGAATATTCAGTGGTTCCCTTTTACGATAGTAGTATTAATACGATATCAAGTCTGAAACCAATCTGGAGTCGCAGTACTTCGCTATATGTACAGATGGCGTGACAACAGATTTGGAACACGCTCACCCTCATGACATCTTTTCCTGCCAGATGAAACTTGCATGGAGACAATGTTTTTATGCAAGCGAGCCTAGAAATGGATTTCAAGCGCACTATATTGCATTGAAAATTGAATACTTATTTTTAAGCTATTGCATAGCTTCTATCGCGAGCCTTGAGCGTGGAGACCGAATCCAGAAATTCCGTAACGAAAATACCCTGACACGGGACTCCTCTCACCGCCAGATGGCGTTGATAAAAAATGCTATGCAATAGCTTTACCGCGGCAGTCCCCGAGTGCCACACGTCTCTTTTTAATAGGTATAGATTACCATTAGCGCTTGACTGCGATTACACCTGATGAAGTGACATTTAACTGCTAACATTTACTTTGTACAAAATATTCCTACTCTTGATTTAATCCCATCGTTTGAGAAGATCAAGAAAGGACATGTAAGCTATTAATTAAAGGCATCACTGTGGAATCCTATACGATTCGTGGTGTAATGGTGGGTAAGACGTTGATATACGTAGGTGTATACAGCTTTAAACCCTGATTTATAGAGTTATGAGCTCTATATTTGACGGCATAAGGATAAATGACATGCATATTTGAGTTGCTGTTTTGTAGTAGATGCGGTGTCTTGGGCAAACATTTTAAGCAAAGGAACCGTACCAATCCTGAAATTTCATTATAATAATTAATGTCTAGGTGCTGAGATTCTAGCGGAATTACAGTGAGTGATACTTGATTTCACCTACAATTTAATCAAGGGTTATTGTCTACGTAACGCAAGTTTTTTAAATAAATATATCGATACTGTCATTCTCCCCTAACCCAGCAGCTAGGTACATATACCGTGGTCCTATCAGTAAGTCAAATATGTAGGACTATGGGACCTTCGTCAAGATCTTAGGATAGGAGGCAAAGCAAGCAGGCGTTACTTTGCGTAATACTTAAGGAAGACAATATTATTGTGCTGTAATCAGCCAAACAAAAAAAAATCTTTACGGCAAAACGCGCCGCCTTATGAACGGTTATATTTTACTGTACTGAAGAGAATGTTTCAATTGAATAAAAATTTACAATTTGATTTATTTTTGTCCCCCAAGAAAAATAATATAAGACAACAATCAATACTACTATTAGGTAATTATAAAATCATCAAAAACATGTTGATAATAAATTCTCTATTTCGATTTCAGAAAAATTTAAAAAAGTAAATCCCCATTTAATCTTTAAATCGTTTCCAAAAATTCCAATTAAAAAACATGAAACTCAGTAAGTAGACCATATCATTGTTGTTAAACTGAAATCTTAGTTTATTAATGTACAATACCTAAACATAATATTGTATTATATAGGATACAGTAAACCAAATGCCAGTTACCAATATCTCCACGTCACTTTGAGATAGCAGTTTGGCAGTTATTAATCCTCTATAGGCTTAGATCTGGATATCGAATGTCTCAAGGGTTGACATGACATAACCCCATTTCACGGCTTATTGCTCTAGAAATTGTCCTACAATTCGATATGTGGAATTATCCCTTGAATAAATAAGGTAACTTTTATGTTGAAGCAGATATCATCAGAGAACATGCTTACGTTCAGATTTTTAGGGTTCCGTATCTAAAAGCTGCTAACGGGAGCTTATTACTCCTCCGCCTCCACTGTCAGTCCTTCAGATACTTGAAACCTATATGGATCTTCGGTTTGAATTCCAGGATTGAGTTCAGATTCTCTACCATACCTGATAGTAACGTGTATCTGCCAGCTAGCATGTGCTCTATAAGACGACGACTTTTATAATAATAATTAATAATAATGTCCTCCCGACCGAATCCGGCCACGACAGCCAATCTCCGCTGAGATTAGCTATCTGCGCGGAAGACAATATAGTGCACAAGTGTGTGCACAAAACAGGTGCACTTTCTATTCCCTTACTCTCATAGTCCGATGGGACGAAATTTTGACACGACCGGAGAGAGATCAGGCGCAGGACCGACAGCTTTACGTGCGCTCCGAGGCATGAGGGTGACTGACCACCAGCTTCTTAACTCCGGGCTAGTACCTACAGAAAAACCCAATACATATTATGGCCCGACTCGGGAATTCAACCCGGGACCTCGTCATCTGCAGACGAAAATGCTTCACTAGATTGGTTTAGTTACGAGGCAGTTACGACTTTTATAAGAAACAATCAACACAGAAAAAAACATCATGTTATAAACTTGATATCAGTCAGTAGCTGTTGGAATTGATTCCAATGTTTCCAAATAATTATAAGATATTAGTTTGTCAGTTAGTAATCTAGGGAGTAGGGACTTTGGTGATATTGATTAACGTGACCTCATTTCTAATGAAGGTAGTACCTACTTTGGTACTCATAATATCGACTGCTGTCAAAATAACTAGTCGTCGTCAAAATCAGTGTTTCATGATCATCAACCGATAGACTTCTACTGGTGGACATCTCGCCATCTGAAATGATTGCGACATTGCTCGGCGACACGTCTTTGACGGTAGGGTGGAAACTAGCCACAGCTAAAGCCTCCCACCAGACCAGACCAGGGACAATTCAGGAATTAAAAATTCCCAAATTGCCCCCGCCGGGAATCGAACCCGAGACCTCCCAGTTATAAGACCGCAGCGTTCACCACTGCACCAGGGAGGTCGTCATGGTCGGTCGTCGTGCTGATGATGATAACAAAATAGCAATCTAATCGAATAATTCAAATTCGAAGCAACCTATTCGAACTATCATTCGAATGAATAATCGTCATTCGGCCATTGAATTTAGAGAAGAAAAAAACAACCAAAGCATCCAAGTCATAAGGTTTACGGAAATACTCGTAGCAAGAATACAGCAAGAATACAACAAGAATACTTAAACGGATTGTTTTATTAAATGATCTGTCGTAGTAATACGGGCTTCGTTTACAAACCAAACAACTCATCAGCTGCTGTCCAAACAGGCGAACAGGAGTTCGCCTTTCCATTGATATTTTTAAAATTTCTCGATGTATTTTGAAGCATCAACAACCCACGGTTAAAGATGCAACTGAACACCGAAAGGTTGCAGGTTCGAGCCCCACCCGTCGCACTATTATCGTACCCACTCCTAACACAAAGCTTTCCATTTATTTGGAGGGGATAGGAGGATATTAGTTAACTTCAGCTTGGCTGATATAAAAGATAAATTTGTAATTTATATTGTAGCAAAAATAACAGATAAATATACAAAACTTTTGTAGGGTTAGTTATGCTATCATTCAAATTAGGAGCTGAATAAAAGGCAGTTATTTTGAAATCACACGCCGAAACTTCAATTTTATTCATTTGTGTATAAATTAACATACTTAATAGTGGCTTAAGATTGACAATTTCATTGTATTTGGTGATATTAATAACTAACTGATGCTCGTGTTTTCATCAGTGTGGATTTGCTTTTTAATATACCGCGGAAAATCTTTGATTTTTTGGAATGAAAAGTGGCCTATGTCACTTTTCAGGTCCGCAACTATACCCATGCAAAAAATCATGTCGGTCCGTAGCTCTGTTGCAGCATAATTGAAGAATAAACAAACCAAAAAACTTTCGCATTTATAATACCTATTATGATCTCACCAAATAGTTTGAGGGGGTGACTTAAATATACATCATCATTTAATATAAATCTTCCGTAAAATATTACTCAATGCAGTTATTTTTAGCTACCAGCCGGATACGTATACCTACAGATGATTCCAGTTAATCTGGGATTTAGTGAATGAATATGAATGATTTCGCCGCTATCCTAGCCAGATGAAAAGAGGGCAGAAGTTTGATTAATTACTCTTGGCCGAAGAAAGAAACTTTTGTTCTTTTTCGAATAATTACATATCAAACATTCCGAGGCCGGCGGGCTTCGAACCTACATCTCTCAGGAATCGCTCCCTGAATGTGTTGACTCTCAGGGAGTGGTTGAGATTACATTAAAGTGGCTGACTGACTGACTGATCTATCAACGCACAGCTCAAATCACTGGACGGATCTGGCTGCAATTTGGCATACAAAAAGCTAATATTATGACGTAGCGAGGATGTAGGTATACCATAACTATATAGTTACTTATCCAAAAAACTGCAATATATAAAGAAATGACGCCATTTGATAATGACTTTTTTATATTGCTATATCACAAACGACATCAAAGGAGAATACAGCTTCGATGGATCGATAGAGAATTAATTATAAGTAAGGTAACATTAAAAAAATCGTATTTGGCCAAATGTTGGTTAACGACCTTATAGCTTGAGGATGGCAGAAATGTCTTTCTCAGGAGTCACGCCTGTGAAATCGAAGCCTGAATTGCACAGAACTTTTACCTTTTGGTGCGTTCAAATCGGCGCTATTAAAGACTCAGTGTGAGTGAATTACGCCATTACCCCCGTGAACGTAGACCGTGCTAATTAATCTTTTCATAGTACCCTTTTGGCTTTCAGTAGCTGTAACCGGTGGTTTTAATTTGGCTTGAACGCATTAGCAGCTCGCTAGAAGATAAATTCAGTTTGAAGCAATTTAAGGTAATTATTTTAATGAATTGCCCGAGTTGAGTTTAGTGAACTGCAAAAGGCGGTAGATTGAAAATTCAACTCGCTCTATTATTTTCTTCTATGGAACTTTGCACTATGATAATTTTCATTGGTTCCTTTGCTGATATTAATAAAATGATTTTTACCGTTTTCTGAATTGAATGAGTACCTAGTATTTTGAAGAAAATTATATTTATGTTGCTTTTTACAACTTCTCTACTTATTTACTTAGTAGAAATGAAGTATTAAGTACTTGAATGAAGTATGAAGCCACAGTACGTATTTAAAAAAATACGTTCTGTGGCTTTGTGCTGAGTGGGGTACTTTATTTTTCCATGGCCACGTATATTTTGAATTTTTAAATTTACTTACTTGGTAAGCGAATTTTTGTAAATGTTTCGTGGAAAAATAAAAGAAATTATCTATCTTTATACTATACCTATTGCTTCGCTTCAGCTCTCCCAGAAGTACTAAGCCTTGTGCATTATGCTTCAGACAGCTCTTCCCTATTTTGATGAAGTATGTTTAATACACCAAGGGAATATAGTTTAAAGGGAAAAGGTGACTGGTGGGAAGGAAAGGAGTACGGACTGAGTGATCTATCAACGCACAGCTCAAATCACTGGATGAATTGGATTGCAATTTAGTGTACAGACGGCTATTATTACATAGGCATCCACTAAGAAACGATTTTTGAAATTCAACCCCTAAGGGGGCAAAAGCTAGTCTAGATAATATTATTGCTAGTTAAAAAAATTAATAAAATTTAAATAAAAATTAATATAGGTACGTTTTTGAATAAAGATTTCCTTGAATCCCACTACGTTTTCAACACCATATAATATAAACAACATAATAGTAATTCATAAATCGCAGGGGCGCTGAATTCACCTTCGCACCAGAACAAAGGCCATTATTTCCTTACAATTAGGGTAACCATTTATTAAGTATACTTAGGATTCTTTACATATTCGCACAAAAATCAAACCAAACTTATTGTGATTCAATCCGGTAAAATAAATAAATTGTATCAAACTACGACACCACCCACAACAAGTGTAAATAAAAAAATTTAATCACCACCAATACACTCGAAATTCTTTTTCATCCATTGTTTTTAACAGTTAAGAACTTGGGTTACTTAATCCGCTCTAACTTTTGAACTAATTGTCAGAACGACGCCAAATTTTGACACGTGTCATCTGAAGGATCCTACTACTCTGCAATCATATGGTTTTGTCAAAAGTGTTGCCATCTATAGGTCAGACCAAAGACTTATTGAGTGACGTATGTAGCACAAGCTTTCCGCTTATATATAGAGGAGGATATTAGTCAACTTCAGCTTGGCTAATGTTCTTTAAAAAAAAAAATAAGACTGGTATACTCCGCTCTGCTGCAGTGGATACTTCAGTTTCTAATAAGTAAGCATATCCGGAGATTTTCAAACTGGACATAGTAACTCTACTTACTCAGTACTGAACATTTCTTGGCACATAACTTTATGTGCATAACGAGTACCTACACTTGAGCTGAAATGTGTTAATGGAACACTCTTAATTAAGACTTTTCAGAAGCATTCCATAAAATTTAATATGATCTTATACTCTTTTCATTAATTAGGTACTCTCTCAGAACGCATTCATCATTTTTTTTTCTAGAGATTTCAATAAAAAATCATAAATACTGAATTCTGCCATTCTGATGCAATTATTTTTAAAAAGTTCCACAAATGATCATAAACAACGCAACATTTATGCATATACTTTTTAATCTATACATAAAGGATCTCTTGGAAAAGGTTCATCTGGGAAACCAGGTCGAGTCACACTCACCTCGTAATTTATAAAAGGATTAAAAATATGAACACATTTTTATGTTTGGTCGTTTTTTTTAGATAACGCTATGATTAATTGAAGTTAAATATGTGAGTCAAGCTTTTGTAATATTATGATAACGATATTTTTTTTTTTCATTTTAGGGATATTTGTATACTTACCTGATGATTGTAATGCATAAATGAGAAGGTTTTTCCCGCAAATTAATCTATGTGGAGTTAGGTTTCTAAAATCCCTTGGGAACTCTCTTTTTTCGGGATAAAAATTTTTCTCAAAAAAGTTTTTCCAAATTCTCAACTATACTTATGCACTCCACTCCACGTCACTCCGTTGCTCCGGTGCTTCATGATGGTAGAGCTGATAATTATCTTAATCTGATCATCATCTAATAATAATATAATTGTATTATATCCTATAAAAGAGACAGCGTATTTTTTTTTTTTTTCGAAATTCACTTACCTTCTTCAGTACTGAAATTTTATTGTACCTTTTTTATTTCATTTCATTCGTAATAACGTAACGGGACACTCAGAATTCCGGGCCCTTCTCCCATTATGCTATCACCCACACATTGAGCTATAGACCATAGAGATAAAAACATCATACCACAGGCGTCCAAAAACGTAAGGCAACTTTTTATTATCCTGGCCCTTTAAAATTGGATGGAAATAAAAAAAATAAGCTCGCAGAAATAGTTGAAAAAAAATCATACGTTTACAAAACATGAGTAAATGTGAAGTTATTCTTTTTTAATATTATATTGTAAGTAAAGGTGTTACTTATCCTTAAAATATAAAGATTAAAGTTTGAGTTTAGCAGGTACTTACGTTGTATATATAATTATAACTAATTAATAACTTTAAAGACAAATATTTAGGGAATGTCTACTAAGTTCTCACTTACATTTATCATATCATTTAAAATTATATTTTACAATTTTGGTTGCATTGAAACCCTCTCCTCTGTGGCCTTCGTTATTAACTACTAGGTAAGTATTTTTACAGCAGAAGTGCCAGCTCCAGTTTACTGAATAACAAAAATTACGATAGGTCCGATTATTTTTCACCAGTCAGATTGATCGATTATTATTATTATTAATGGAACCTCTAGTTTACTAAAGCAACTCTCTACACCCACGTGACAGAAATATCGGGGACGTGACGAATGTGTTTTATGTTCAACGCATTTTAAGAAGTAGGTAGACGTTGACGATGTTTGAATAAATAATACTCTATTTTAGGAAATATAATATATGTTACATTAATTATATGTTTTATTACTTATTAGTAATAGTATAAGAGCCAAATTAGTAATTCTACATCACGAAAATAATTTTACTAAAATCTTAATGATTTTTAATTTCTTATCGTGTGTCTAATTGAGCACATTTTATTGAGGTGTTCCAAGTCTCACAATAACGTAATATTGTATTAAACTTGACATTTTTTAATAGAAAGATTTTTTAATAGAACCTATGAGCTATATTTTATCTAAAGTGTTAAAGTGTAAATTCGGCCTTTGAACTTATTTCACTTTCCGTATTATTATATGACAATAATTATTCTTATTAATTCGAAAACATTAGCAAAGGTTTTGTTTTCCTTCTGTAAGGAAAGGTAACGGTTGTTTTTGTAACGCCTAACAAAGCTGTTGTAAAGATAACACGTCAAAATTTCCTGGAAAGTTCGCGCTGGATCGTTCCAAGTTTCTGGTAATCAGGTAAAGGTCTGTACATACTATAAAACTGCTGTCCTCAAGCTTTAACGTCGTTAACCAACATTTGGCCAAATACCTTTTTACCCGTCTGCGCGACGCAAAGAAGTGTATTGTGTTTTTCTGTCTATATACATATATATGTACATATCCATATGTGTCTATATACATATGTATGTATGTTTGTGTCGCCCTGGAGATCAAGCTGTGGACCGATTTTGATGATTCTTACGTCAATCGATATACGTTAGGCTGCCTGTCCATTGAAGCGGAGCGGAGCGGAGATGTGTTCGGTGGACCAATGATATTATTGAGAGATGACGTGATAAAATTACCGCGTCATCTATCAATGACCTGATTGGTCTTCAAAGCACGTCTCCGCTCCGCTCCGCTTCGATGGACGGGCAGCCTTAAGCTTGCAAATTTTACTAAAGACATGACAGTAATCAAAATTCAATATGGCAACCATCAGACGTCATATTGTGAAAAATAAAAAATTAAAGTCGACGAACTAGATTAAGTCAGGGATCAATGAATACGTATTTGAAAATCATTGTTAGGTTATATCATAATTTTTCATTTCGAATGACCATTTACGAGCAATGAAAATTTAAAGCTTATAAATTTTCAGTTGATATTCTTTAAAGCAGTCGGGAAAGTTTTTAATCCTGAGGGATTTTTAAAAACTAAGCCCTTGCGAACGAAATCGCGGGCGTCAGCTAGTTCAAAATAGGAAAGAATTTTTAACAGCAGTATGAACGCAGCTCAACCCGCAGTAACGCTAAAGTCGGGGAAGGTGCGAGAGTCTCCATTTTGCAGATTTGTTTGATAAAATAAAATTGCGCGTCGTAATCTGATTTGCAGATGAAAACAGGCCGTGTTTGCAGACGGTAACAAATTTGTATTTGTTTTTATTCTTTTGTTCTTTTGTTGTGCCCCACTTCTGTTGTTTTGATGCGGATTTATTTTATGGAAAACCTACAAGCTGCACACCTACTTTCATAGACATAATAATATTTTTTTTTTGTACTGTAGAAGTGTATTGCCCTGTAGTACTGGCACACAGATTTCCATGCCACATAATATTTAACGAAAAAAGAGCCTAAGTATTATTATAAAGACCGCTTAGTCTGTCTATCTGTAACTTGGCTATCTATTGGTACAAATACGTACCAATAGATAAAGTATTATGTCACAGAAAGTTTATGATGTAACCTAAGTAACTTTTACGAGTAGATAAATACCTACAATATAAAATATTTTTTTCCACTTTTAGCCTGTATTCTAATAAACCATAATTTGAATATCGGTCCTCTTAAAGCCAATAATATTAATTTCAAGAGAACTCTCCCTGAATAAATTTACGGTGATAAAATAACATTGAAAATTTTCCTAGTTCTTTATTGAATGAGGAATTTTCGGCAAACATTTCAATTACAAAATACCTCTTGAAGGTCGCAATATGAATTTTTGCGATATCTTTAAAAAAAATTGTATTAAGACATTAATAAGGTCCCACTAAAAATAATATAAATTCACGAAAATTAAGCTTAGCAGGGCCAATTAATTTACTCTAGACTTTAAACAAAAGTTTACTAAACCATAAACTAAAAATATAAAATAGACATTTTCATTAGATGCCAATTTAGTCAGGATAATAAAAATTAGTTTTATGTGAAAATTTACTCATTATTAAAATAGCTGTAATCTAATTAAAATAAAGTACAGTTTTTTTTAATTCAATGACAAGATAGTCTTTGACTGCGATTTACCTTTTTTTTTCGGCGGCACGTCTGTGGCAGACTAACTACGGAAAAAGTTGGGTGTTAATAATTATTAATATCGTACCGTGATAAATAACCTAAATAGATACATGAGTAAAAGTATGGAATGGGTTAATGGACGGTGCAGTTTAAAACTATAAACAATAAATTAAGTGTAGGAATACCTTAACATATTTTTTACACACATCTATTTTTAAACTAAAAATAAATTCCAAAAAATGAGTATCATACATTCCTATCGTCGAAATTGAAAACATTTTCCAGTTGATGTTCGATCAAAGTACTCGATATGCGAAATAGCTCTTAAAAATAGCACTTCAATATTAAAAGCCTAGATACACTGTGCAGTTGTTACATGATAAATTATCCGTGTCAACGGATCCATCGCTCGCTTGGGAATCGATTGAAAAAGGACATCCATATGACTTATGATAGGGCGTGTCGACGTGACTAATATAAGAAAGAATCTTTTGGAATATTTTTCATGAAAACGCAGTAATATTATAAGTCTATGCATGAAAAGCACTTTTTTTAAGTTTTCCTTACACGTAAAAACAAAGTTTTTGGCAATTTTTATTTTCGTTTAGTATGGCTTTCGTCCAAGAAATTAAGAGAAACAGAGAGTTCTCGTGGGATTTTTAAAAACCAGACTTCAAATGGACAAAATCGCGAAAAAAAGGTATTGATGCTATAAAATACCATAAAAAGTCATAAAAATGGTAGTCCAATCATAAATTCCATACGCACATAACATATTTGTTAGCCCTCTCACAATTTACGCCTAAAACTTCCATTTCAAAAATAAGAAATCGCAAAACAAATTCGCCCCTACGACTCTTATAATAAGACCTCTAGTGCAGTTGATGCGATGCGAATTTAAGGGCCCAGTTTTCAGGGCGCGGTGCCGAAGTCATTTTTCTCCAACCCTCCAATATGTTGAACGAAATTCACCATTTATCTTAAATGGCTCTCATTATGCAAATTGGTTTCGTCAACGCCGTAAATAAGACGTTGATTTATGGAATTTAGCCTTCGTGTATTGTATAATATCAAGCTAATCTATTAAAGTTTTGCTTTAATTTTTCTATTTAGCCTCAAAAAATTTTTTGTTTTTTTTTTTTAAAAGAATATTAGCCATGCTGAACTTGACTTATATTCTCCTCTCCCCTCCAAATAAGCGGAAAGCTGATGCTAGGAGTGGTAGTACGACAAAAATGCAACGGGTAAGACTCCAACCTACGGCCTTTCAGTTTTCAGTCCGCATCTTTAACCGTTGGGCTATTGAGGCTTCATTAATTCAGATTAAAAGATTATTTCTATATGTTGCATGTTTCAAAGAATATTAAAAATAGCAGCTTACTAAGATCGTTATCGTCTAAGCGATCGCTTCTTTCAGCGCTGAATGACTGCATTTTTTGACAAATATTTAAATACGCCGTCCAACGACCACTTGGGCGGCGTGTATCTTTTGTAAATATAACTAATGGTAGTTTTAATTTATTTAAGTTATTTATTTAAGTTTTATTCTGATGAAATATAAAAGTAATTACTTAGGTTTTCCAATAATTTTGAGTTCATTGTAATCTATGTAAAATGTTTAAAAATTTTTGATAAAAGATAAATAAAACATTTTAACTCTGAACTGTTTTTTATTTAACCGCGCAATTGTTTTCGAGATAAAACAAACTCAACAATGCTTTTACCTTTCTGTGGTAAGCGGTAAGCCCTTAAAGGGAGAAAAGGCTTTTGTTTCTATATTTATACTTAGTTTGGATGAACGTGGATTAAACAGTTTTCACGTATATTGTCTCTTCCAAGCTAGAATCTTCTATTTTTTTTTATTGGATGATAAGATAGTCCTTGACTGCGATCTCACATCATGGTAAGTGATGATGGAGTCTAACCAAAAAAACAGATAAAAAAAAAGCTCGTATACTCACTCAGGATCCAGATCTGCTATTTAGGATGAGAATGTTGAGAGCGTGTATAAAGGTATTCAGATGCAAAAAATATGTAATTCGCCATTTTGTGGTGGTAGCCATCTTGGATTTGAAATTTATCATAGTGTTTAGTATTAGTATTAGCCGCCACCACAAAATGGCGAATTACATATTTTTTGCATCTGCATTTTTTTGCATTTTTTATACACGCTCTTAACATTCTCATCCTAAATAGCAGATCTGGATCCTGAGTGAGTATACGAGCTTTTTTTTATGACTAGTAAGTCAAGCCGTTTCATTTGATACCCTACCCATATGCCCATATTGAGGGAGTTGTGAAAAAATATTATGTAATCCGCCATTTTCCGTGATGGACCGGTTTTGATCAAACATAGCTAAGAATACTCCCGATCGGGGTTTAAAAATGGATCTCAAGGGTTTCAGCTTTCGCTTCGACGACAAAAATTTAATTAACCTTACAGATAAGAAAACCTCTAAAACTCCAAAAGCTTTTGTTAAAAGAAAAAATCTCTAGCGGTGGTATATCGAGCAAAGCTTTTCATCTGCATAAGTACCTACCGCGCCAGATTTGATGAAAACAGCCCCAGCTGTCGGGATGATGATCGCAGTTAGCACAAAATAAAGACATCGCGTCGGCTCGTTGCCACTCGCAGTCGCCGCTAACGACCGCGTCATTAATCATAACAGACGCCTCTGTCGTTTGCTCGCCTTCCCCAACAATGACATTTTAGTGTACAGATTGTGTCTCCTTAATTAAATGATGCAGAGATTTTTTTAAAATACGACGATATAAGGACGCGCACTAAGCGCTTTGCTTCTTCGTTCCTGATACGCACCGCTAGCATTTGGAATGCCCTTCCGGCTTCCGTTTTTCCCTCTAACTATAATTTGGGTACCTTCAAATCAAGATTGAATAGGCATCTTCTAGGCAAGCGCGTTCCATCTTAGGCCGCATCTTCACTTACCATCAGGTGTGATCGCAGCCAAGCGCTAGTCTATATATTAAAAAAAAAAAAAAAAAGATATGTTGTTGCGATACACCGCGGCTGCAGTATTGCGTGCTCTTGCAGAGGGACGTTTAGGGTAGAGGAAAGAAACACAGACTTGGTGTGTACTGTCAATGTGAGAGTGGAGTGATAATAAGTGGAAATATCAGGACAATCCTACTTAATATTATAAATGTGAAAGTGTGGATGTTTGGATGTTTGGATGTTTGTTACTCAATCACGTCGCAACGACTGATTTGGCTGAAAGGCACAGAGGTAGATTATAGTCTGGAATAACACATAGGCTACTTTTTAAACGGAAAATAACAGAGTACCCGCGGGAATCACAAAATCTCAATCCACGCGAACGAAGTTGCGGGCATCAGCTAGTATATTCATAATTTATTTAAGGCTTATCTACCTATACTCCTAAAATAATGAGAGAGCGTGAATTTTGTGAGTTTGTGTGTATGTCCGGAACCACCGCATACAAGGGAATGATGATGATTATTGCATAACATTTGCATAGTTTTAGTTAAAACTAGTGCAACTTAAATTCTATGTAGCTCTTTGGCGATTGATCTATCCCACACTATTGTTCTAAATAGAATATTCGCATTCAGATAGAGTGAAATGTATTTCGAATGAACATTTAGTTGAATGGTCGAATGTATTTGATCTGATGGCATTACGCAAACAGATGTATTGTGTGTGCAATAAACTAAATGTATATGATAACGATATACGAGCATCGATTTTGATATTGCATCATCGAAATAGCTCGTGTTGTTATCGTTAATCGGTTTTCGTTGAAAGGGGTTGCAATGGCCTTGCTGTTGGGAAACTCAATAGATATAATAGTTTGATTTTAATAAATGACCAAGCGAAGCTGCATCGAGTATCTGTATCTGCGTAGAGTGACAATGTGGACTACTTTTATCTCAGTCGAAAGTGGCCCAAAACCTAACTCCACGTAGATAAAATCGCGGTCAAACCCTATATTAAACTATGATGACATGGACAAACAAGATTTTTTTTTAGAATATTAGCCAAGCTGAACTTGATTAATATTTCTCCTCTCCTCTCCAAATAAGCGGAAACCTTGTGTTTGGAGTGGGTACGATAACCACAATAGTGCAACGGATAGGGATCAAACCTGCAACCTTTTGAGCCGCGTCTTTAACCTTCAGGCTATTGAAGCTTAAAAATAGAAACTTCGTGCTCTTTCATAAAAAATGAAAGAGCACGAAGTTTCTATCGTGTACATTGTGGATACAAGTACAAGTACAAGTAAATATGTTTAATGTGGAAGAAAATAAATAAACAAATCAAAAAAAACAATATCCGAGAGGACGCGGACGGTATAACAAAACATTTTTGTATTTGATTTTTTTTTAACATTTATTCGACTTTTTAAACTGACATACCAAGCTTATTTCGTTCGTCTAATTTTTAACTATCAATTAACGAACTCCCCGGGGCAGTGGTGAGCGCTGTGTTCTTATAACTGGGAGGTCTCGAGTTCGTTTCCCGGCGGGGCAATTTGGAAATTTATAATTTCTGAATTGACTCTGGTCTAGTCTGGAGGCTTTGGCTGTGGCAGTTACCACCTTATCGTCAAAGACGTGCCGCCAAGCGATATAGCGTTCCAAAATTGCTTGATGGCATGTAGAAACATATTAGGGGTATGCGTTGAATTTACACTGTACCCCTTCCAAGTTAGCCCGCTACCATCTTATGCTGAGATATATAGAGCGTGCTCTGACTCAGCTCAGACTCAAGATAGATGTTAAAACGAGACACAAATATGCTCTGACATAAATCTATCTCGTTTTAACTCTGACTTGAGTCTGAGCTGAGTGAGAGTGTGGTCTATAGATTTCAGCCTTAGACTGCATCCATCAAGTGAGATCGCAGTCAAGGACTATCTTGTCATCTATATATATAAAATTCAAAGTCCTGACTGACTGACTGACTGAGATATCAACGCACAGCCTAAACTACTGAAGTTAGAAACTTGAAATTTTTACAGTTGGTTCCTTTTATGACGTAGGCGCACACTAAGAAAGGATTATTGGAAATTCCACCCCTAAGGGGTTTAAATAGGGGATGGAAGTTTATATGAAACTCCGTCATTTTTCAAGCTGTTTGTATCAAAGTTGGTATTTGAGCTTTCAGTTAAAAATAAAAAAGTACGTGTGTCACAGTTTTTGAAAATTCCACCCCAAAATCTAATTCCACGCGGACGAAGTCGCGGGGGCAAAAGCTAGTTGAATAATAACTAAAAAAAAATTAAAAAAAAATTTCATTACGCACGCCGGGACTTTCATTGTTACCGGCTCCTGGACTATTAGCGTAGTAAATTATGCGCGCTTGGCACAACATGAAACAGAAAGAAGACTAAGAACATTGAGTAAACTTATGAAAGACCTAGAGCGAAGCCGTTGAAAAGATAAGCGATGGAAAATGTTTTAATTAGTCCGTTTAATTATTCAGCATGAAGCGAAGCATTGAGTCAAAAAAAGGACTTAGTGAGGTGGAGATTTTTAGGGTTCCGTAGAAGAACTACAAGGAACCCTTATAGTTTCACTAAATCCGCCCATCATCTCAGCATATCTCAGAGACTACTGGTATTAAAGAGCTATAATTTGGCAAGGTTTACTCGTCTATCCCATTGTGTGGTTTTTAAACTGTTGCATAGCTTCTATTGCGGGCCAGCGTGGAGACCGAATCCAGAAATTCCGTAACGAAAATAACCTGACACGGGACTCCTCTGCGGTGAGCCGCTAGATGGCACATTTTTTATCAACGCCATCTAGCGGCTCACCGCTTGATGGCGTTGATAAAAAATGCTATGCAATAGCTTTACCGCGACAGTCCCCGAGTGCCACACGACTTTTTTTTTCATTCGATATAACTCTTATTGATGCGTTATTACTTTGTGATAGTGTGGATATCAGATATCGTTGAAAAAGTCTTTCAAAAGTGTTGGAGGTATGTTATGAACATTTTTATGATGTAGGGGTTCGTTTGGGAAATATTAAGTCTTAAAGTGAAAATTAGCATTCGAGTATTGAATAGAAGCAACGTTATTTTGCGGCCTTCTATAAAAGTCAAGAATAAACAATATTTGTTATACTTACTACTGTAGACAACAACAATCATAGAGTATATGGCAAATTATATCTTGAGTTTTTGCTATTAATTTATAACTAGCTGCGTTATTATTTTGTGATGTAATTTTAAAATGCAAAAAAAAATTATAATGAAAAATTACTCATGCGCACCATTCTAAGAACGCGTTATATTGTGACAGGCAACTACGGAACCCTATACTGCGCGTGGTCTGACACGCAATTGGCCGTTTATTTAAACCAAGCTTCTGTATTGCGAATCCAACCTAGATCTTCATTCACTTTGTGGTTATCGGCGTCGGCAATCGCTTTCATTAAATGAAAAACATCATGTTTATCAAAGCCCCAGTGCAGCTAAAGAACTATTTTAAAATGTACTTCAATCCATTTCAGCTCTGAAAGCGAAATATTTAAACAAGTAAAAGCAATTTCAAATGCGTTAAAAATCCTCGAAACCATTTTAATTCGTTCTTATTCGCTATTTTATAATGTCAATTTCCATTATGTCGACTTAATATGTGGATTGTGGTGTATCAGACAGAGACTATTATTATCGTATTAATATTAGGTATAAATGCGAAAGTTTGAATGTATGGATGTTTGTTACTCAATCACACTGCAACGATTGAACCGATTTGACTGTTTAGCACAGCGATAGATTATAGTCTGGAATAACACATAGGCTACTTTTTGTCCCGGAATACAAGAGAGTACCCGCAGGATTTTTAAAAACTAAATCCACGCGAGCGAAGTCGCGGCCATCATCTAGTACTTTATAAAGTGAAAATTTGTTTACAGTGCTTTTATTAATAACAATATAAGTCCCTATAAAACAAATGAACTTTGCACGATTCATTTATTTCCACAAAAAATACGGTAGGTAAAGTGATATAGTATCTAGTTAAATATTTCCTATTTTGATCTAATAATCTCACTTTAAAAAAAATCACTCCTTATTTCGACCCCTTTGAAAATGATATTATAGAAGCGGAAGAGTGTTTGTTATTAGTTAGTCCTTCAAACACACAGCAACGGATCATAGACAGACGGACAGACTTTTCGAAACTATAAGGGTTCCTTGTAATTTTACTAAAAAGCGTGCGAAAATTGATACAAACTGTACTTAAATCTCTTACCGCCTATCTACATATTTACGCAGATAAAGATAGATTGGCGAAGCGAGGCGCGTAATTTATTCCACGCTAAACACGCTAATTCCGTGATAAACTTGTTAAACACGGATCGATTGGAACTTTTCGGTGGAATTTTCACGAGTATTTTAGTGGTGTTCCAGTAGTCACTGAGCATTGGGAACTTTTTCATTTACGCTAGCGGACGCGGCCTGAATAATATATGAGACGGCTCAGTGCTATAGAAAATCCATTGAAATTTAAGGATTTTTTTACGCTCTCCACTGAATTAATTATGTCTTGCTTTAAAAGGTTTTAGTTAAGCACATTTCAAAATAGATTTCTTTTTGTGTGAAAAGATAATAAGTAATTGATATTTTTCTGCTAATAAAAGCTGTAGTACTCCCTTATTGATCTGACATAGCGTATCGGTTTGCAAAGCTGAAGTGGTAGTTTATGGGGCAAATTGACATTATTACATTTTTACTGAAGTTGACTGATATCCTCCTATCCTCCAAAATGTTATGATGCCGAATAGATATTTAGCATAATATATTATGTAAATATGAATGCTATGAACCATGCCTGGTTAAAATTGTGCTTTTTGAAAGCTAATGCACAAGTCACTATAAAAAAAATAACCAAATAAAGTGCTTTTAAAATTTGAAGAGTTTCCTCGATTTCTCCAGGATCCCATCAATAGATCCTGACCTGATGGCTAAGGGGTGGTCCCTTTGCCATCAGGACCGGATCAGATCCTGGGAAGGGACCACCCAAAAAAAAGAATTTTCCAAATCGGTGCAGACGTTTTCGAATAATCGGGGAACATACATAAAAAATTTAAAAAAATTTTCCTCCTTTTTTGAAGTCGGTTAAATAGTGAAAATAGTATTTTCAGCAAATAAAGGGTGACCTTTATTTGGTGTTGGCAGTGAATAGATGTCAAGCCCCGCGCACTTGGCATGTCAGGGGACAATGTGTCACGCAACGAGGGACACAAAATAATGTCCTTTTTATTTGAGAAGAATGAGGGCACCAGCTGTTCTTACCTTTTTACACGTTTAGTGTGGTCGTTGACTTTTTTTTTTTTGTAGTAAGTGTTAGCGACACGAATTATTTAAATATTGTTTTATGTTGCCATATTTTATTATTACAATAAATACGGCATAAAAGGAACGTAGTTCGTACGGAGGCAGGGGTGCGGGGAGCAACTGTCAGTTGGTGACACATAACGTTTGAAAAAGGTCCGTTTTAAATTCGCCGCTCGTCGCCAACCGCCCAAAGTCACAAGCTCCTACGAACTACGATTCCTCCAAGCCCTTTTGCTCAAAACCAGTGTTTTACTGTTTCCATCCGTAACAGTAAGGTTTTATGCACTGTCATTAATTGTATTTCAGTATGAGAGTGGCGAGCTCAAATTGGACCGACGACGTCTGTCGAGTCGCAGGAAGCTGTTGGATACATGCGGCGCAAGACCGAGCCCTGTGGAAATCCATGCAAGTCTCTTGGTGAACATTTGATGTCAACAGGTGGATTAAGATGATGAAGAAGCCTAGTTGCCTCTTTTCCGGGGAAATTCAATCCTAATCAGATTATTTCATATTTGTGTTTTAAGGAATTAAATATATTATGTGATTATGTAGCGACCAAAAATACGGCATTGCGTGTGGCGCGGTACGGATAGAGTATATCTTTAAATAAAACGTTTTTGTTTATATTTTTATTAAATATTGAAATGTTCCTTTTTTTTTTTTTATTGTTTGGCTAATGGATATTAGGTAGTCATTAGGTATATTAACTGGTTCGCTTTTGTAAAAAAATCACCGCACAAATTAACCGAACCAAAAACGTATATTTTGCCAAGTAAAATTTTTTCACAATGAAGGATACAACAGAATAGCCAAATTTTCTTTTGATTAACTGTTAAATAAAATTAATTTCTCAATAACCGCAATTCAGGCTTTTCTTAGTCAACAATAAATTATGAAGTGAAATTAATAAAATTATTATTCATTCCTGAAAACTCGACAGGGAGGAAAATGATACTCTTCCATTAAATAAAATATGCAGAACTAACTTCCGACAAAAAAAATTACGATGTCCGTAAATAGAAAATTAACCGAAAGCATTATTTTCAGCAAAATGCTCCGCCATATTTCACTTTTAAATGGGACGCATTAACATTAATTGTGTTATTTACTGCCTTTTTTGAACATAATTGCTTTTCCTTTGTGTCTCACGCCGGAAAAATTTTTTTTTTCGATATCGTACATCTCATATAGTTTTAATATAAGAGCAAGTAAGAATTTGTTAATAGATAGATAGATAGATAGATAATAACGACGACGATAGATAGATAGATAATAACGACGATTAATAAACGACGGTTGCCTTTTTTAATGTAAAATATTAGTATTATAGGAACAGAAAATTCGTAAATTATAAACATTTTATTCAAGATTTATTTAGATTAATTTCCAAAAACTTAATTTTTGTTAATAAATTATTAAAATAAAATGTATAAAGATTTGGAATGGCTGTAAATTATTTTCTTACGAGTTTATAATAACTCAAACGTACTCGTATGTAATACTCATACTCATAAGCGTATTTGAAGAAAATTAGCTCTTTTGAGTTGTAAACAGGCGTAACCATCTTACATGAGCATAAAAATGTTCATAATCGTTATAGCTGAGGAACTAAATAATATGCAAGTAATTTTACTTCTTTTTATTTTATTCTAAATAGGCTTGCATTTGACGACAATCAATACTGGATAGCCCTGATGAGGTCTAGGTTGGAGTTCGCTTGCCTACAAGATGCCTATTCACTCTTGCCTTGTAGGCACTCAAATTAAAATCAACTGACAGACGTCCACTGGAGGACATGTCTACGAGCCATGGTATCGCAGCGCCTGTATCCAGCGGCCCCCTGCGACTCGTCTGAAGTCGTCAGTCTATCTAGTGGGGGTCTACCAACAACTCAATCTACTAGGATCCACTATTAAGATCTAACTGAGCGTTCCGATGTGATGACGTCACTCCAGCAAATTGAGACTAACTACTTGCTTTTCGCTAGAAAATATCCCATTTATTCACACTGAAATTTTTTTTCCCATTTATTCACACTGAAACACGCTTTAATTTCTGCTACCCTAATAAGGCACAAAAAGACCGTATATTGGGTAGAAGCTGAGAAAATACCAAAAAGCTAATGGGTGGCCAGCGAATTCGCCTGCGGGTGCATTCCAACTTTTCCTTTACGCTCATTTGTAACTTCCATTAGTCGACGGAAAGAGCTGAATACTCCTTACTTTGTGTTACTCTGTGTACCGCAGCTATTTAGGGCTATAATTGAAGACTGGTTAACAAATTACGCTACTAACTTTAAGTATTACAACTATTACCCTTATTTTCCTTACAATTTTCCTTATCTACTTTTACTGCTAGTCTTTCTATCTCATTAAACAATAGCTACACTATATATTATGTTATTCTGTATTATGATATTATATTTTCAAAATTAGAAAGTTTTGGTAAAGTACAAAGTTTTGAATCAATTTGCCATCGTTTCAACTTGGGACAGTTAAAGTGCGAGTTTTTAGCCGACCGCAGACAGCAATAGCAGACGACGTGTCGCCGCGACACTACTGGTTTCTATGTATTTCTATGAAATACCTTCCGCAGCTAGCGACACGTCGCGTCACCTGCATAGAAATACATACGAGTAGTGAAACCAGTAGTGTTGCGGCGACACGTCGTCTGCTGTTGCTGTCTGCGGTCGGCTAACAACCTTTAAAAAGGATTTTCTTACAGAAAAAACAAAACATTTTGCTATGAACCTGGACTCGTCCCTCAACCTAAGGCCCCATAATTTATAGCCGAACAAGCCATTTGACCAATAAGGGAGCCTTATATTAATGTCGATACGTCTCCACGTATCACGTGAGTGAGAAATATCATAAGCAAAAATGTCATTACCGAAACGAATATGATCAAAGGAAGCTTGCACGTATGAACAACGTGAAAAATTCAAAGAGACAAGACACGAGGCACCGGTATGAATACGCCCGGGAAATAAACATGTCAGAGCGAGTTACACTCAGAATATAAAGGTGGATGCATACGTAACTTGGCAGATGGCTGCCTTTGAGAGTTGTGTTGCAGTGGAAATAAGGTTGGGCGGAATGTTTTGATTTTCTCTGTTGCCACTTCTTCTTAATACCATCTTAGGTAACTCCAAGTCTTGCGTGAGATAAAACTTTTTTAATTAATTCACGAACGGGATATACACGTGATTTATATTTTGTTTAGATTTTAGAAGCTGTTGACCACAACTTCATCCGTGTCGCGTTAGGTTTTATTTTTAACCGACTTCCAAAAAGGAGGAGGTTATCAATTTGGCCGGTATCTTTATCCCCGATTACTCCGGGATTTCTGGACCGATTCGCCTGTTTTTTTAAGTAAGTTTTAACTCACATAAATCACTTACTTGTACTTGAGTAACTTAAGAAATGTTAACAGTCCTGTAAATCACGTTTGATAATGCTAGTTACGTAAAATATTAAATCCAGCAAAACCGCTACGCTACGCTATAAGCGTACGCTTCACCAAATTTCTACTCTTATACGACAAACAATATTTCGTGACATCGACAGTATATTTTAGAGTTAGCTAAATCTCCGGGTAGCCCGGCCTTGAGCTCCGATGTGACTGTTACAGGGTGAGCGGAAATTGAAAAGAAAAATATTACACTGTAACTTTATTACTATTTTATCTTGTATGGGTCTTTATTGTAAAGTTACAGAGTTGTAGCTGCTTTCGAAAGGTATTCAGAAGAAAATTCCTTACGAATATTATATTCGAATGGGTGTTTGTTTGTTGGTTTGTCCTTATTCACGCTTATTTGTTAGTTCACGGAGTTAGTTTGTTTGCATTGGTATTGTTAAGGGCTTGAACAGTGAGTAGTGACCTATTATAGGCCATTTTTCCCGTTAAAACCAAAACTAAAATTATATTCCTATTAAAAAGTAACCTGTATCTACATGACATCAAGATAAAACCTCTCTCTGTACCAAATTTCATCAAGATCGTATACATACATGCATAATTTAATATTTTATTGTATAATATTCACACACCAGTCCTGGTAAAATGTATGTAAATGTAAGACTCGATTTTCTGTATTCCATCACATTGTACCTTCATTTTGGTGAATAAATAAATAATAATCTATCTATCTATCTATAAATAATAATAATAATAATATATCTTCATACATGAAGATGAAAAACCCCATTCTGTGTTCGAGTAAAAAAAGAACTTATTTAAAACATTGAACCAATCAACAGACTTTTTTGAATTGTGTATTTTACAGACTTTACAGACAAAGTTTGGCGCGAAGTTTGGGCGGAACAATCTATGACTAACTGCGAACTTGGGGCAAGTTTCATACTTGTTTGGAAACGGCTTGCTTTCGAAACTTGCCTATTTCTTACCTAAATGGAATACCAGCGCCGCATACTAATTTACGAGTATTATGTAATTAGATGTTACTAATTAGTAGGAATACCTAATTACACAATACTCGTAGTTACCTAAAGAAAAGTTGCATCTAGTTTAACTTAACTAACACTAGTTTTGTCTGGTGGGAGACTTTAGCCGTGGCTAGTTACCACCCTACCGTCAAAGACGTGCCGCCGAGCGATTAAGAATTCTGGCACGATGGCGTGTAGAAACCGATTAGGGGGTATGGGTTGAATCTACACTACCATACCCGTTCCAAGTGAGCCCCCTACCATCTTAGACTACATCGTCACTTACCATCAGATAAGATCGCAGTCAAGGACTACCTTGTCAACGAATAAAAAAAAAATATTGTATTTAATTAGTATCGTAACTTATAAAATACTAATGCTTATAAATACTTAAAATACAAAAAATGTGTTAAGAAAGTTTAATGTTTATTTTGTTTCCCATAATTTTGGCTTCTCGACCCAATCAGTATTCCAAATCGGTCTCAGAGTCCCCGATCAGTTTTCTATTATTATATTATATTTTACAAACAATATTAATGACAATGGAAATATGATATTTAATTTTTGGAGCCACAACAAAAACATTACTCCGATATACATTATTAATTAAAGCGTTAAATGGAAATGGGTAATCCGATCATGATATGTTATAATTAGCTTAATTTACACTCGGCGAGTATGCACAGTCATAACAAATATACAGCGCAGAACGGAATTTTAATATGAAGCACTTCTACACTTAATATCTTGTATCTTGTGAGATCACAAACTACTCGTACCAAAGCAAACTACTGAACACTTTGGATAATGAATGTCGCCAAACGCAATCCTACCTAAAAAATACCTAATGTGTGAATAATTTGACGACCTCCCTGGCGCAGTAGTGAGCGCTGTGGTCTTATAATTGGGAGGTCTCGGGTTCGATTCCCGGCGGAGGCAATTTGGTAATTTATAATTTCTGATTTGACTCTGGTCTGGTCTGGTGGGTGGCTTTGGCCGTCGCTAGTTACCACCCTACTGTCAAAGACGTGCCACAAAGCGATTTAGCGTTCCAGCATGATGGCGTGTAGAAACAGATTAGGGGTTTGGGTTGAATTTACACTGCCATACCCCTTCCAAGTTAGCCCGCTACTATCAGGTGAGATCGCAGTCAAGGACTAACTTGTCATCAACTAAAAAAATAAAAAAAATATTATAAATGCGAAAGTGTGTTTGTTTGGCTTTTTTTATTATTAGCGGGTCCTCCAGTTAGATAGCAACAAAAGAACATGATTTCATGTATAAGTACCTACCTAATTGTAGTTGAGGACTTGGAGTCTTTGCTCAACTTTAATCACAGGAAAGTAGAGGGTTCCCGTTCTCGAGGGATTTTTAAAAACAAAACTTCACGCGAAGTCCTCAGATGAGGATTCAAATAGTAATTTTTTATTTGCATTGTTTTGTTTTAAATCATCTTAGGGAAATCGTAGCCAAACACGGTAGTCTTAATTTTAAAATAAAATCTTCTAAGAATCCCAGCGTTTCCAGCAGATTGTAAGCCATGCTGCAATTTATCATTCCGAGGCGACATGGTCCACTAGCAACCTTCATTGACGCAGCCATTAATCATAGCTTGTCATTTGAAAAATCTCCAAGGATTTCACTTTGTACAAGTATTAACTCAGCCTCTAAAATCTCTAAAAGAGGCTCTACCACCAACGCTTAAAGTAGTAAATCAGTATTGTTTTAGCTTGTCATACAGTGACGTCCATATGTACTTTACTTTGAGGTCGTCATTGTACTTTTTCTACAAAACTACAAAAGTGTAGAACATAAAAAAAAAAACAAAGAACGCAACAACGCCCATAATATTATAAAAAAAAATTGTACACAACACATCAAATTATTCAAAATATGTTTTTTTGTGTTTGTGTTGCAATAGATTCGTCTTTTATCACAGCAATTTTGAAGCAATTTGTAAATAAAACAATGCAGCCAAACAACCGGCAAAGAAGCTTTGTTGAGAATAAAACAGGAGCTTATGCTAAAACTACAGCTGAATATCAGCCAGTCCTTATGTTTTTTTCAAGATTTCACTTTCAAAAAGACTGTTTATTTATTTTCATCAAACAGACTTTAGTTACGTAGGTACTTGTTTTTGCCTAAAATCGAGATCATCGTAGCCCCTAAAGAAAATTTGATAAAATAACAATATTTTGTTAGTTATATTTTCATGCTCTTTCACTTGAGCAATTGCGAGGCAATTTGTTATTGTATTTACTCAGCCCCCGAACAACAGCAGAGCGAAGAAAGCTTTGTTGCGGAGTTTATTTATTCTGCGCCTTGATATCCGGGTATTGCGTTGGTGATATTTTATTTTGAAAACTGAAGTGAAATTTTACAATGAAATAAGGCCCAAAATAAGTAAACACACCCGATACGTTCCCAGCGGGGGCAATTTAGGGATTTATAATTCTGATGGTTTCTGGATCTGGTTTGGTGGGAAACTTCAATTACCACTGTACGTACTATGTATTGGTTAGACGCCGCGTTGTATGAAATTCGATTAGGGTTTAATTAAATTACCTAATGCCATACCCCTTAAGCCGGGGTCCCACGGCGCGTTGAACTGACGGACCACGCCGAACGAGCGACGCATGTGGGCGTAGGTCGCGGCCCGAGTCGAGTGGTCCCACGGCGCGTGTCGGCCTAGCGTGGCCTATTGTTCGTCATTCAACATGAAAGCGCCGCTCCCCGCCTCTGAACTTCTTGACTCCAAATGACGAACCATAGACCGCGCTAGGCCGACACGCGCCGTGGGACAACCGACACGGGCCGCGATGCGCGCCCACAGGCGTCGCTCGTTGGTCCGTCGCGGTCCGTCAGTCCAACGCACCGTGGGATCCCAGCGTAGACTGCATCGTTATATCGGTCCCACGGCGCGTTAAAGCCGCGTTTTAAGCGCGACGAACAATAGGCCGCGCCGGGCCGACACGCGCCGTGGACTGCTCAACACGGGCCGCGACGGTAGCCCACAGGCGTCACTCGTCCGGTGCGGCCCGTCATTCATCACGCCGCGCCGTGGGACCCTTTGTGGTGGCTTTACTAATAACCACGAGATCGCAGTCAATTTTAGTCATCGAATAAGAAACTGTTTCACAATTAAAATCATTAAAGTGTGTTCTTACTTATTTGTTTGTATTCAAGTTGGGCTTATAGGTATCAAAAGTTTACAAAAAATAAATCAAAAATTTTGTTTTAAAACTTGCTCAAAAAAAGTTTGATACAGTAAAAGAGTTATTTTACTATATAAAACTTATTTGTTTGCATTCAAATTGGTTTACAAAATTACCAAAAATTTTGTTTCAAAGCCGCAAGTTTCGAGGGAACAAAACTAAAATACAAAAATTTATGTTTGTGCAACAAGGTATCAATAGATATATTTTGCACAAAACTACAACACAGGATATAGCACTAACGAGGCTGCATACAACACGTAAGCCTTTGTTGGGACGCTGCGTACGTTGCAAAAATAGCTGTACTGAAAGCTAGTGATATAATTTTTTTTATCTATTCTGGTTAGTTTCCAAATTAGCTCCTATTAAAAATATTGGGAATTTATAAGATTTCTTAAACACTGATTTTATCATCTATGGGCCACAAAAAGCTCAGGGTCATTCAGTGGGCGATGGAGAGATATTCTTGCGAGTTCAAATCAAAAGTGGGAGAATCAAAGTTGCCGGCATTGTTCAGCGTGTCAAAATCATGAAGATGAAATGGAAATGTGCGGGCCCACATACCTAGTTCGAGGAACTGATTGTCGTTGGGGTCCCAAGTACCCCTCACCGAAAAGAGTAGGTAGTGTTGGCAGACCACCCACTAAGTGACTGACGACATCAGATGAGGTGCAGAGGTCAGCTGGATATAGGTCACGTAAGACCTAGCTCTGTGGACGAGACCTTTGTCCAGAAGTGTACGTCAATCGCTTGATAAATAAGAAGGTTTAAGCTTTTTGCCACTGGAGAGAAGAGTGACAGGATAATTCCATGCGGACAAAATAAAAAAAAACTAAGTCATGAATAGAAAACAAAAAAAATCTTTATACCAATCCAGGAGTAAGAGCCTAGCCGAGTTGTATACCCATTTCCATTAGATGTCCAATGTAAACTAAATCTCGAAGGAAGTGACGCTTCGAGGCTGTAAACAAAGCAAACAAATATGCCCACCGCAAACTAGTAAAGTCGATAGTGGATACGTGCTGCTTGCAACTGGGCCTTGTAAAAACATCGTTTGTATGGATCGGCTCGGTATTGAAAACATGGCGTGTGCCAGTACGATTTTTGTTTACTTAATTACCTATCTAATCCAAAATAACAAATTGAAGGGCGAAAATTCCGGTCTATTATTGGCAGCCACTTTAAAATTAGGACGTAAGTATGTTTTCGATCAAATAAGAAAAAAGCTTAAAAAATATAATCCGACTAAGGAAAATTTGATGTAATAATGATTTTGTTCCTATAAAATGTAGAGAGTCTATGTCACCCGGACCATAATGAGTTGATTCACATACCACTCATCAAGCGCTTAAACTTTATGCCGATTTTGGCTTAGGTATAGTTTAGGCTGCTAAAATCATTAACCTTCCTTTGTTTTTCCTTAGGGCTTCCACAAGTAAAAGTCATGCGCCCTCGTGAATTGCAAAAACTATATTAATTTTATATAGGAGAATTTTCTGTAGTGTGAGATAGAATTTCTTTTAGAATTAGTAAAAAAAGTAATTTAACTAAAAATATCAGATAGGAGCTTGGTGGTTAACCATCTATATACCATCTTTCTGATTGCAAACTATTAAAAAGCTACGTAAAACTCACTGGGAAAACAGAAGATTTTTAAACACTGGTTATTTCAACTGGGTATTTCAACTGGTGAATCAATATGGGGTTTTTGGTCGGCTGATTACATCGCTCGCTGTTTCATGGGGAAAATAAATGCAAACGTAACTGTGTAAAATGTGAAACTCTTCGGAGTATTAATATGTCATATCAGCGCGAACCAATCTTGAAGAGTAAAGGACGATGACCAGTGCAGCATAGAGGCAAGCCCTCACCAGAAACTGCCATGACCAAAAATAACATAGTCTATTTTAAAACACACAAGGTCTAGATTTTGAATTTATTATCCGTTTTTCATTTAAAACAGCAGGTTCCTGTATATTTAAGAATTTAAAAAACCACTTTTTACCTATAAAAAATCTCATAATATTACCGATCAATAATTAATCATTAACTGAGTAACGGTTCTTTTCGTCGCCATTAAAATGCGACCGGCATTTAATCATAAACTTCTGCTTTTATTGATTCTACACTATTATTAAAAATCTAGTTTCAATTAATGTAGTGTTAGAGGAAAGTGCGCTCATAGTATAGGATATTTAAAAATATGCTGGCTTAGGGCAGAAATGAACATCGTCCTTTTAATGTCAATATTTAGGAACTCTGACTCGTATTGACCTCGGCCGTTTGTCTCTATTTCTGTTGTCTTACGAATCTGGAACATTTTATAAATTGAAATTTATTGCTGGCCCTTTTAATAAACAACACAATAAACAAGCAAAATTTATTAATATGTACGTAAATAAACGTCTATGTTAAACAGCTTAATTTCAACTCTAGAAAAAATACCTGCGTCTTTTTTGTCCCATGTTCAGCAGTGGATGAATTGTGGTCACACATAATATAACAATAGACACAATGAGCTTAAGAAATAGTATACAATTTGGCGGCCTTATCGGCGGTGATGATGATGACTAACCAATAGCACTTAGAAAGGCATCTTTGGCGTTTGTACTCACAGCGATTTCAGTTTATGTGGGAGATCCATTGTAAGATCTATTTAATATTCAGCGTCACACAAGCATTCAATTAATATTCAGGATGCACCAAGTTAATATTAGGATAGGTTACATGATTCCTAATTCAATCGATGAAATGCTAACTAACCATGCCAATTTAATTAATTCCACAGCGAATACAAAAGGTATGGTCCAAAAAACCACGCTGTGCGTATTTTTATTGAAATTGACTGTATTGTTTTTGGTGAAAATAAAACTGCTTTCTGAAAGAAACTTTCAAAAATGAGGCCTTTGAGAGTAACATTGAAGTTTATATTTCTATACTAAAAATAAAGAGATATAGCATATTCACGGGTTTTTATTTGCATTATACATATTATATGAAAACTTAATTATAATTGCAAAATTTTATTTTATTAAATTCTTTATTTTACTATTAGTTTACAACGAAGTCAGTCAAGCTGTCATTAAAACATCTCTTTCAAGGAAAAAAGGCATGATAGACAGACAGAAGGAAGTTGCAGCATAAGAATTTCTTTTGTCTTTTACCAAAATAAGCAGAGGATGGCTTTCTTTTTATATTTTAACACGGAACCCCAAAATTTACAAAACCTCAGTATTCAACTAATTGAGAGAATCAGTGATATCATTATTTCGACTATAGTTCTATAAATCGAATATCGTGTTCTAAATCAACACACAAATTGTTCGTAACAACGCGTTTGGAACGAGTTATAGGAAGCGTACTTCCTTCAGGAAATTACTCGCTCTAGAGAAATGAGATAAATTTTCAATAAGAAAAATTTGCAGCTGCATTGTACCTTCTTATACCTATCAATATCATAAATTTTATTTGTCAATCTACAATGCCATACCCCTTCCAAGTTAGCCCGCTATCATCTTAGACTGCATCGTCACTTACCATCACGTGAGATCGCAGTCAAAGGCTATCTTGTCATCCAATAAAAAAACTAACTTTACGTAAAAGCTTACGTGGAATTGAAGCTTTTGGTAAACTCCCAAGCCGCAGCCGCGTACACGCAACCGCGACGATAAGCCCCCCCGTAATTTAAAGTTGTCCCGTTCGCTGCGAAGTTCGAGATCATCTGATTCCACATCTAATCCACCTTTATTATTCAACGTCACACTCCCGAAGTGTAACTAAACGAGGCTGTCGCGTGAATTATATGTGTAGCAACTGGATTAAATGGATATTGCGAAATTAGTTGGTAAGTACCTCAGACCAACCAACTTCACCAGCTACCACAATAACTAGAGCTTTGCAGGCTTAGCATGGGGAGGAGATAAAAGTTTTATCCCCCGATTTTATTCACTGACAAGGGATAAAATTATCTTCTCCCTATGCTAAAGCATGGCGACATGGGAAAGGAAAAGTAGATGGAAAATCAAAATCAATCAAAATCAAAATTTATTTATTTCATGTAGGCCAACTTGTAGCGCCTATGAAACGTCACAAATTTACCACCGGTTCGGAATGCAGATTCTGCTGAGAAGAGCCGGCAAGAAACTCAGCAGTTGCTCTTTTCAAAAAAAAAATTTTTTCTTTTTTACAATTGTTAAAAAAACTAGGCTATGCACACAATGTTTCCACACAGAAGTTTCAAAAATGCACACCTACCACAACCTAACACATGTTAACATGGGTAGACACAAAGCAGACCCATTCCTGTTGGCGGCACCCGTTCACGAGCATGACGCATGATCCAGCTATTGCTTCGCTCAACCATATTTGAAGGAACGTAACAACCCGCACCACACCTATGAGAATATCCACTGTGGATATTATTTCTACCGTTTTGCGGGGATAAACATTTTATCCTTTCCCCGGGGATAAAGGAGGTGGGTTGATAAGGCAACAAAATCCGCCCCTCATACACTCGAAAAAAAAAGTTCCAGATTTCGACAAATTGTAAATGTATTTATATACTTGAAGATATAAACTTTATTTTAATATAAAGTTTAGGTGATAAAAAAAATAGTAAGTTACAGAAAATATTACCCAAAAAGAGAGTATTTCTGGTACTTTTCTTACATTTTCATACATTTTAGTCGTTTTTTAAGCTTTGATTTAATATTTTAGAATGAGGCGCTCCATGAACCAAAATAAATTAATACTCATATAAAAGCTTATAAAAAGGAGCATCATTATCAGTTACGTTTACCATGGATAGCCCTGATGAGGTCTAGGTTGGAGTTCGCTTGCCTACAAGATGCCTATTCACTCTTGCCTTGTAGGCACTCAAATTAAAATCAACTGACAGACGTCCACTGGAGGACATGTCTACGAGCCATGGTATCGCAGCGCCTGTATCCAGCGGCCCCCTGCGACTCGTCTGAAGTCGTCAGTCTATCTAGTGGGGGTCTACCAACAACTCAATCTACTAGGATCCACTATTAAGATCTAACTGAGCGTTCCGATGTGATGACGTCACTCCAGCAAATTGAGACTAACTACTTGCTTTTCGCTAGAAAATATCCCATTTATTCACACTGAAATTTTTTTTCCCATTTATTCACACTGAAACACGCTTTAATTTCTGCTACCCTAATAAGGCACAAAAAGACCGTATATTGGGTAGAAGCTGAGAAAATACCAAAAAGCTAATGGGTGGCCAGCGAATTCGCCTGCGGGTGCATTCCAACTTTTCCTTTACGCTCATTTGTAACTTCCATTAGTCGACGGAAAGAGCTGAATACTCCTTACTTTGTGTTACTCTGTGTACCGCAGCTATTTAGGGCTATAATTGAAGACTGGTTAACAAATTACGCTACTAACTTTAAGTATTACAACTATTACCCTTATTTTCCTTACAATTTTCCTTATCTACTTTTACTGCTAGTCTTTCTATCTCATTAAACAATAGCTACACTATATATTATGTTATTCTGTATTATGATATTATATTTTCAAAATTAGAAAGTTTTGGTAAAGTACAAAGTTTTGAATCAATTTGCCATCGTTTCAACTTGGGACAGTTAAAGTGCGAGTTTTTAGCCGACCGCAGACAGCAATAGCAGACGACGTGTCGCCGCGACACTACTGGTTTCTATGTATTTCTATGAAATACCTTCCGCAGCTAGCGACACGTCGCGTCACCTGCATAGAAATACATACGAGTAGTGAAACCAGTAGTGTTGCGGCGACACGTCGTCTGCTGTTGCTGTCTGCGGTCGGCTAACAACCTTTAAAAAGGATTTTCTTACAGAAAAAACAAAACATTTTGCTATGAACCTGGACTCGTCCCTCAACCTAAGGCCCCATAATTTATAGCCGAACAAGCCATTTGACCAATAAGGGAGCCTTATATTAATGTCGATACGTCTCCACGTATCACGTGAGTGAGAAATATCATAAGCAAAAATGTCATTACCGAAACGAATATGATCAAAGGAAGCTTGCACGTATGAACAACGTGAAAAATTCAAAGAGACAAGACACGAGGCACCGGTATGAATACGCCCGGGAAATAAACATGTCAGAGCGAGTTACACTCAGAATATAAAGGTGGATGCATACGTAACTTGGCAGATGGCTGCCTTTGAGAGTTGTGTTGCAGTGGAAATAAGGTTGGGCGGAATGTTTTGATTTTCTCTGTTGCCACTTCTTCTTAATACCATCTTAGGTAACTCCAAGTCTTGCGTGAGATAAAACTTTTTTAATTAATTCACGAACGGGATATACACGTGATTTATATTTTGTTTAGATTTTAGAAGCTGTTGACCACAACTTCATCCGTGTCGCGTTAGGTTTTATTTTTAACCGACTTCCAAAAAGGAGGAGGTTATCAATTTGGCCGGTATCTTTATCCCCGATTACTCCGGGATTTCTGGACCGATTCGCCTGTTTTTTTAAGTAAGTTTTAACTCACATAAATCACTTACTTGTACTTGAGTAACTTAAGAAATGTTAACAGTCCTGTAAATCACGTTTGATAATGCTAGTTACGTAAAATATTAAATCCAGCAAAACCGCTACGCTACGCTATAAGCGTACGCTTCACCAAATTTCTACTCTTATACGACAAACAATATTTCGTGACATCGACAGTATATTTTAGAGTTAGCTAAATCTCCGGGTAGCCCGGCCTTGAGCTCCGATGTGACTGTTACAGGGTGAGCGGAAATTGAAAAGAAAAATATTACACTGTAACTTTATTACTATTTTATCTTGTATGGGTCTTTATTGTAAAGTTACAGAGTTGTAGCTGCTTTCGAAAGGTATTCAGAAGAAAATTCCTTACGAATATTATATTCGAATGGGTGTTTGTTTGTTGGTTTGTCCTTATTCACGCTTATTTGTTAGTTCACGGAGTTAGTTTGTTTGCATTGGTATTGTTAAGGGCTTGAACAGTGAGTAGTGACCTATTATAGGCCATTTTTCCCGTTAAAACCAAAACTAAAATTATATTCCTATTAAAAAGTAACCTGTATCTACATGACATCAAGATAAAACCTCTCTCTGTACCAAATTTCATCAAGATCGTATACATACATGCATAATTTAATATTTTATTGTATAATATTCACACACCAGTCCTGGTAAAATGTATGTAAATGTAAGACTCGATTTTCTGTATTCCATCACATTGTACCTTCATTTTGGTGAATAAATAAATAATAATCTATCTATCTATCTATAAATAATAATAATAATAATATATCTTCATACATGAAGATGAAAAACCCCATTCTGTGTTCGAGTAAAAAAAGAACTTATTTAAAACATTGAACCAATCAACAGACTTTTTTGAATTGTGTATTTTACAGACTTTACAGACAAAGTTTGGCGCGAAGTTTGGGCGGAACAATCTATGACTAACTGCGAACTTGGGGCAAGTTTCATACTTGTTTGGAAACGGCTTGCTTTCGAAACTTGCCTATTTCTTACCTAAATGGAATACCAGCGCCGCATACTAATTTACGAGTATTATGTAATTAGATGTTACTAATTAGTAGGAATACCTAATTACACAATACTCGTAGTTACCTAAAGAAAAGTTGCATCTAGTTTAACTTAACTAACACTAGTTTTGTCTGGTGGGAGACTTTAGCCGTGGCTAGTTACCACCCTACCGTCAAAGACGTGCCGCCGAGCGATTAAGAATTCTGGCACGATGGCGTGTAGAAACCGATTAGGGGGTATGGGTTGAATCTACACTACCATACCCGTTCCAAGTGAGCCCCCTACCATCTTAGACTACATCGTCACTTACCATCAGATAAGATCGCAGTCAAGGACTACCTTGTCAACGAATAAAAAAAAAATATTGTATTTAATTAGTATCGTAACTTATAAAATACTAATGCTTATAAATACTTAAAATACAAAAAATGTGTTAAGAAAGTTTAATGTTTATTTTGTTTCCCATAATTTTGGCTTCTCGACCCAATCAGTATTCCAAATCGGTCTCAGAGTCCCCGATCAGTTTTCTATTATTATATTATATTTTACAAACAATATTAATGACAATGGAAATATGATATTTAATTTTTGGAGCCACAACAAAAACATTACTCCGATATACATTATTAATTAAAGCGTTAAATGGAAATGGGTAATCCGATCATGATATGTTATAATTAGCTTAATTTACACTCGGCGAGTATGCACAGTCATAACAAATATACAGCGCAGAACGGAATTTTAATATGAAGCACTTCTACACTTAATATCTTGTATCTTGTGAGATCACAAACTACTCGTACCAAAGCAAACTACTGAACACTTTGGATAATGAATGTCGCCAAACGCAATCCTACCTAAAAAATACCTAATGTGTGAATAATTTGACGACCTCCCTGGCGCAGTAGTGAGCGCTGTGGTCTTATAATTGGGAGGTCTCGGGTTCGATTCCCGGCGGAGGCAATTTGGTAATTTATAATTTCTGATTTGACTCTGGTCTGGTCTGGTGGGTGGCTTTGGCCGTCGCTAGTTACCACCCTACTGTCAAAGACGTGCCACAAAGCGATTTAGCGTTCCAGCATGATGGCGTGTAGAAACAGATTAGGGGTTTGGGTTGAATTTACACTGCCATACCCCTTCCAAGTTAGCCCGCTACTATCAGGTGAGATCGCAGTCAAGGACTAACTTGTCATCAACTAAAAAAATAAAAAAAATATTATAAATGCGAAAGTGTGTTTGTTTGGCTTTTTTTATTATTAGCGGGTCCTCCAGTTAGATAGCAACAAAAGAACATGATTTCATGTATAAGTACCTACCTAATTGTAGTTGAGGACTTGGAGTCTTTGCTCAACTTTAATCACAGGAAAGTAGAGGGTTCCCGTTCTCGAGGGATTTTTAAAAACAAAACTTCACGCGAAGTCCTCAGATGAGGATTCAAATAGTAATTTTTTATTTGCATTGTTTTGTTTTAAATCATCTTAGGGAAATCGTAGCCAAACACGGTAGTCTTAATTTTAAAATAAAATCTTCTAAGAATCCCAGCGTTTCCAGCAGATTGTAAGCCATGCTGCAATTTATCATTCCGAGGCGACATGGTCCACTAGCAACCTTCATTGACGCAGCCATTAATCATAGCTTGTCATTTGAAAAATCTCCAAGGATTTCACTTTGTACAAGTATTAACTCAGCCTCTAAAATCTCTAAAAGAGGCTCTACCACCAACGCTTAAAGTAGTAAATCAGTATTGTTTTAGCTTGTCATACAGTGACGTCCATATGTACTTTACTTTGAGGTCGTCATTGTACTTTTTCTACAAAACTACAAAAGTGTAGAACATAAAAAAAAAAACAAAGAACGCAACAACGCCCATAATATTATAAAAAAAAATTGTACACAACACATCAAATTATTCAAAATATGTTTTTTTGTGTTTGTGTTGCAATAGATTCGTCTTTTATCACAGCAATTTTGAAGCAATTTGTAAATAAAACAATGCAGCCAAACAACCGGCAAAGAAGCTTTGTTGAGAATAAAACAGGAGCTTATGCTAAAACTACAGCTGAATATCAGCCAGTCCTTATGTTTTTTTCAAGATTTCACTTTCAAAAAGACTGTTTATTTATTTTCATCAAACAGACTTTAGTTACGTAGGTACTTGTTTTTGCCTAAAATCGAGATCATCGTAGCCCCTAAAGAAAATTTGATAAAATAACAATATTTTGTTAGTTATATTTTCATGCTCTTTCACTTGAGCAATTGCGAGGCAATTTGTTATTGTATTTACTCAGCCCCCGAACAACAGCAGAGCGAAGAAAGCTTTGTTGCGGAGTTTATTTATTCTGCGCCTTGATATCCGGGTATTGCGTTGGTGATATTTTATTTTGAAAACTGAAGTGAAATTTTACAATGAAATAAGGCCCAAAATAAGTAAACACACCCGATACGTTCCCAGCGGGGGCAATTTAGGGATTTATAATTCTGATGGTTTCTGGATCTGGTTTGGTGGGAAACTTCAATTACCACTGTACGTACTATGTATTGGTTAGACGCCGCGTTGTATGAAATTCGATTAGGGTTTAATTAAATTACCTAATGCCATACCCCTTAAGCCGGGGTCCCACGGCGCGTTGAACTGACGGACCACGCCGAACGAGCGACGCATGTGGGCGTAGGTCGCGGCCCGAGTCGAGTGGTCCCACGGCGCGTGTCGGCCTAGCGTGGCCTATTGTTCGTCATTCAACATGAAAGCGCCGCTCCCCGCCTCTGAACTTCTTGACTCCAAATGACGAACCATAGACCGCGCTAGGCCGACACGCGCCGTGGGACAACCGACACGGGCCGCGATGCGCGCCCACAGGCGTCGCTCGTTGGTCCGTCGCGGTCCGTCAGTCCAACGCACCGTGGGATCCCAGCGTAGACTGCATCGTTATATCGGTCCCACGGCGCGTTAAAGCCGCGTTTTAAGCGCGACGAACAATAGGCCGCGCCGGGCCGACACGCGCCGTGGACTGCTCAACACGGGCCGCGACGGTAGCCCACAGGCGTCACTCGTCCGGTGCGGCCCGTCATTCATCACGCCGCGCCGTGGGACCCTTTGTGGTGGCTTTACTAATAACCACGAGATCGCAGTCAATTTTAGTCATCGAATAAGAAACTGTTTCACAATTAAAATCATTAAAGTGTGTTCTTACTTATTTGTTTGTATTCAAGTTGGGCTTATAGGTATCAAAAGTTTACAAAAAATAAATCAAAAATTTTGTTTTAAAACTTGCTCAAAAAAAGTTTGATACAGTAAAAGAGTTATTTTACTATATAAAACTTATTTGTTTGCATTCAAATTGGTTTACAAAATTACCAAAAATTTTGTTTCAAAGCCGCAAGTTTCGAGGGAACAAAACTAAAATACAAAAATTTATGTTTGTGCAACAAGGTATCAATAGATATATTTTGCACAAAACTACAACACAGGATATAGCACTAACGAGGCTGCATACAACACGTAAGCCTTTGTTGGGACGCTGCGTACGTTGCAAAAATAGCTGTACTGAAAGCTAGTGATATAATTTTTTTTATCTATTCTGGTTAGTTTCCAAATTAGCTCCTATTAAAAATATTGGGAATTTATAAGATTTCTTAAACACTGATTTTATCATCTATGGGCCACAAAAAGCTCAGGGTCATTCAGTGGGCGATGGAGAGATATTCTTGCGAGTTCAAATCAAAAGTGGGAGAATCAAAGTTGCCGGCATTGTTCAGCGTGTCAAAATCATGAAGATGAAATGGAAATGTGCGGGCCCACATACCTAGTTCGAGGAACTGATTGTCGTTGGGGTCCCAAGTACCCCTCACCGAAAAGAGTAGGTAGTGTTGGCAGACCACCCACTAAGTGACTGACGACATCAGATGAGGTGCAGAGGTCAGCTGGATATAGGTCACGTAAGACCTAGCTCTGTGGACGAGACCTTTGTCCAGAAGTGTACGTCAATCGCTTGATAAATAAGAAGGTTTAAGCTTTTTGCCACTGGAGAGAAGAGTGACAGGATAATTCCATGCGGACAAAATAAAAAAAAACTAAGTCATGAATAGAAAACAAAAAAAATCTTTATACCAATCCAGGAGTAAGAGCCTAGCCGAGTTGTATACCCATTTCCATTAGATGTCCAATGTAAACTAAATCTCGAAGGAAGTGACGCTTCGAGGCTGTAAACAAAGCAAACAAATATGCCCACCGCAAACTAGTAAAGTCGATAGTGGATACGTGCTGCTTGCAACTGGGCCTTGTAAAAACATCGTTTGTATGGATCGGCTCGGTATTGAAAACATGGCGTGTGCCAGTACGATTTTTGTTTACTTAATTACCTATCTAATCCAAAATAACAAATTGAAGGGCGAAAATTCCGGTCTATTATTGGCAGCCACTTTAAAATTAGGACGTAAGTATGTTTTCGATCAAATAAGAAAAAAGCTTAAAAAATATAATCCGACTAAGGAAAATTTGATGTAATAATGATTTTGTTCCTATAAAATGTAGAGAGTCTATGTCACCCGGACCATAATGAGTTGATTCACATACCACTCATCAAGCGCTTAAACTTTATGCCGATTTTGGCTTAGGTATAGTTTAGGCTGCTAAAATCATTAACCTTCCTTTGTTTTTCCTTAGGGCTTCCACAAGTAAAAGTCATGCGCCCTCGTGAATTGCAAAAACTATATTAATTTTATATAGGAGAATTTTCTGTAGTGTGAGATAGAATTTCTTTTAGAATTAGTAAAAAAAGTAATTTAACTAAAAATATCAGATAGGAGCTTGGTGGTTAACCATCTATATACCATCTTTCTGATTGCAAACTATTAAAAAGCTACGTAAAACTCACTGGGAAAACAGAAGATTTTTAAACACTGGTTATTTCAACTGGGTATTTCAACTGGTGAATCAATATGGGGTTTTTGGTCGGCTGATTACATCGCTCGCTGTTTCATGGGGAAAATAAATGCAAACGTAACTGTGTAAAATGTGAAACTCTTCGGAGTATTAATATGTCATATCAGCGCGAACCAATCTTGAAGAGTAAAGGACGATGACCAGTGCAGCATAGAGGCAAGCCCTCACCAGAAACTGCCATGACCAAAAATAACATAGTCTATTTTAAAACACACAAGGTCTAGATTTTGAATTTATTATCCGTTTTTCATTTAAAACAGCAGGTTCCTGTATATTTAAGAATTTAAAAAACCACTTTTTACCTATAAAAAATCTCATAATATTACCGATCAATAATTAATCATTAACTGAGTAACGGTTCTTTTCGTCGCCATTAAAATGCGACCGGCATTTAATCATAAACTTCTGCTTTTATTGATTCTACACTATTATTAAAAATCTAGTTTCAATTAATGTAGTGTTAGAGGAAAGTGCGCTCATAGTATAGGATATTTAAAAATATGCTGGCTTAGGGCAGAAATGAACATCGTCCTTTTAATGTCAATATTTAGGAACTCTGACTCGTATTGACCTCGGCCGTTTGTCTCTATTTCTGTTGTCTTACGAATCTGGAACATTTTATAAATTGAAATTTATTGCTGGCCCTTTTAATAAACAACACAATAAACAAGCAAAATTTATTAATATGTACGTAAATAAACGTCTATGTTAAACAGCTTAATTTCAACTCTAGAAAAAATACCTGCGTCTTTTTTGTCCCATGTTCAGCAGTGGATGAATTGTGGTCACACATAATATAACAATAGACACAATGAGCTTAAGAAATAGTATACAATTTGGCGGCCTTATCGGCGGTGATGATGATGACTAACCAATAGCACTTAGAAAGGCATCTTTGGCGTTTGTACTCACAGCGATTTCAGTTTATGTGGGAGATCCATTGTAAGATCTATTTAATATTCAGCGTCACACAAGCATTCAATTAATATTCAGGATGCACCAAGTTAATATTAGGATAGGTTACATGATTCCTAATTCAATCGATGAAATGCTAACTAACCATGCCAATTTAATTAATTCCACAGCGAATACAAAAGGTATGGTCCAAAAAACCACGCTGTGCGTATTTTTATTGAAATTGACTGTATTGTTTTTGGTGAAAATAAAACTGCTTTCTGAAAGAAACTTTCAAAAATGAGGCCTTTGAGAGTAACATTGAAGTTTATATTTCTATACTAAAAATAAAGAGATATAGCATATTCACGGGTTTTTATTTGCATTATACATATTATATGAAAACTTAATTATAATTGCAAAATTTTATTTTATTAAATTCTTTATTTTACTATTAGTTTACAACGAAGTCAGTCAAGCTGTCATTAAAACATCTCTTTCAAGGAAAAAAGGCATGATAGACAGACAGAAGGAAGTTGCAGCATAAGAATTTCTTTTGTCTTTTACCAAAATAAGCAGAGGATGGCTTTCTTTTTATATTTTAACACGGAACCCCAAAATTTACAAAACCTCAGTATTCAACTAATTGAGAGAATCAGTGATATCATTATTTCGACTATAGTTCTATAAATCGAATATCGTGTTCTAAATCAACACACAAATTGTTCGTAACAACGCGTTTGGAACGAGTTATAGGAAGCGTACTTCCTTCAGGAAATTACTCGCTCTAGAGAAATGAGATAAATTTTCAATAAGAAAAATTTGCAGCTGCATTGTACCTTCTTATACCTATCAATATCATAAATTTTATTTGTCAATCTACAATGCCATACCCCTTCCAAGTTAGCCCGCTATCATCTTAGACTGCATCGTCACTTACCATCACGTGAGATCGCAGTCAAAGGCTATCTTGTCATCCAATAAAAAAACTAACTTTACGTAAAAGCTTACGTGGAATTGAAGCTTTTGGTAAACTCCCAAGCCGCAGCCGCGTACACGCAACCGCGACGATAAGCCCCCCCGTAATTTAAAGTTGTCCCGTTCGCTGCGAAGTTCGAGATCATCTGATTCCACATCTAATCCACCTTTATTATTCAACGTCACACTCCCGAAGTGTAACTAAACGAGGCTGTCGCGTGAATTATATGTGTAGCAACTGGATTAAATGGATATTGCGAAATTAGTTGGTAAGTACCTCAGACCAACCAACTTCACCAGCTACCACAATAACTAGAGCTTTGCAGGCTTAGCATGGGGAGGAGATAAAAGTTTTATCCCCCGATTTTATTCACTGACAAGGGATAAAATTATCTTCTCCCTATGCTAAAGCATGGCGACATGGGAAAGGAAAAGTAGATGGAAAATCAAAATCAATCAAAATCAAAATTTATTTATTTCATGTAGGCCAACTTGTAGCGCCTATGAAACGTCACAAATTTACCACCGGTTCGGAATGCAGATTCTGCTGAGAAGAGCCGGCAAGAAACTCAGCAGTTGCTCTTTTCAAAAAAAAAATTTTTTCTTTTTTACAATTGTTAAAAAAACTAGGCTATGCACACAATGTTTCCACACAGAAGTTTCAAAAATGCACACCTACCACAACCTAACACATGTTAACATGGGTAGACACAAAGCAGACCCATTCCTGTTGGCGGCACCCGTTCACGAGCATGACGCATGATCCAGCTATTGCTTCGCTCAACCATATTTGAAGGAACGTAACAACCCGCACCACACCTATGAGAATATCCACTGTGGATATTATTTCTACCGTTTTGCGGGGATAAACATTTTATCCTTTCCCCGGGGATAAAGGAGGTGGGTTGATAAGGCAACAAAATCCGCCCCTCATACACTCGAAAAAAAAAGTTCCAGATTTCGACAAATTGTAAATGTATTTATATACTTGAAGATATAAACTTTATTTTAATATAAAGTTTAGGTGATAAAAAAAATAGTAAGTTACAGAAAATATTACCCAAAAAGAGAGTATTTCTGGTACTTTTCTTACATTTTCATACATTTTAGTCGTTTTTTAAGCTTTGATTTAATATTTTAGAATGAGGCGCTCCATGAACCAAAATAAATTAATACTCATATAAAAGCTTATAAAAAGGAGCATCATTATCAGTTACGTTTACCATGGTTCATGGAGCGCCTCATTCTAAAATATTAAATCAAAGCTTAAAAAACGACTAAAATGTATGAAAATGTAAGAAAAGTACCAGAAATACTCTCTTTTTGGGTAATATTTTCTGTAACTTACTATTTTTTTTATCACCTAAACTTTATATTAAAATAAAGTTTATATCTTCAAGTATATAAATACATTTACAATTTGTCGGAATCTGGAACTTTTTTTTTCGAGTGTATGAGGGGCGGATTTTGGGCCTTATCAACCCACCTCCTTTCTCCCGCTCACGCTAGCTATGCTGCAGTATTAATAAAATTAAATGTTTTATCTTTTATTTACTAACCGATGAAAAGTATTGTTGTCTTTTTTGTAGTTTGATGTAAAGTCGGAAGATTTCTCACACCATTTTATCAAAAAACAGACATCTTAACGTGAGTGATGTAATTTTAATACAATTGAATCGAGGACATGGTACGAACACTTGGTCATAACTATTTTTTTTTTACATGAATAGCGGGCAAACGAGCCGGCGGGTCACCGATGTAAAGTGATTACCGCCGCCCATGAACGCTCGTAGTACCAGAGGCACCACCGATGCGTTGCCGGCATTTCAGGAACTTATTCGTGCGCCCCTTGAATAACCCCATATTGTAACTAAAGATTCATGCGGTCGTGTACTGCTATTATACTCTAAAAACCCTATGTGTTTTGGAAACTTTTACCTTACAATGCGCCATCCAGTGAGATCCGTGGTAAGTACCCACTGCCTGTGCAAAGTATGGGCTTAACGACGATGTGTTTTCCTATGCATAATATAGTTTTGCTGAACGCTGTAAAACCGATGATGAAATTAGAACATAATAATGGCCTCCCTACCAAATCCGGTCACGACGGCCAGCCTCCCAAGAGATTAGCTAACTGTGCGGGTGATATTATAACGCACACGGATGTGCGCAAACACAGTCCTATCTCTATTCCCTCATTCTCATAGTCCGATGGGACCGTAATCTGACTCGACCAGAGAGAGATCAGGCGCTCCGAGGCACGAGGGTGACTCATCGCCAAATTCCTAACTCCGGGCTATTACTGAGAACCCGAGCTATTATTGACGGAAAACCCAATACATTTTTTGGTCCGACCCGGGATTCGGACCCGGGACATCCGTCATCCGTATAATCAAACATGCTAACCATTAGACCAATGAGGCAGTTGTATAAGAGTACAAACATTCTGGCCAAATACCGGCAACACACTATGAGAAAGTCGATTTATTTCATGTTATCAGTTATAGTGTTCCAGCAGGAACAAGAGTGTATGTCAATGTTTATTCCGCGTATTTGTACCGAGCTGTGCGAACGAACTGGCTTCGTAGTACTTCAAAGTAAACAAACACGAAGACTTATTCCATTTTCATACGCATTTTTTCGCTTTCTGTTGAATTTTCTAGTTCAGAATTTTGACTTATACAAAAATATTTTTATTGTCCTAATGATTGATGTCCGCAGTTTCGTTCACGTTAAGTTTTTCTAACCCCTATTTTACCCGCTTGGGGGTTGAATTTTCATAATTGCTATCTGTATACTAAACAGCCCAATACGTCCAGTGGTTTCAGCAGCGCGTTCATAGATCAGTCAGAAAGTCAGTCATTCAGTCATTTTTTCCTTTTAATATTAAATATATTATGTTGAGATTATATTTTAGTGAAACGGCTTTAATCAATATTCAAATGATTAAATCCCGATTTCACCAACAAAATCCGAGCGTTTTGATAATTTGGCAGTTATTCAATTCAAAAACTATCAGAACTGCCAATTTATTTCTTTGTTAATTAAACATCATTCGTTGTTGGTGAAATCGGCATTAAATTATTTCGGAAATACGTAGAGATGAGAATAAGCCTTCGTAAGTCTCGTTTCACTACAAAGAAAAGTAATCCATAACAAGAAAAGTATTGAATCAACATTATACCTTTATAGTATTGCACTTTATTTCTATTGATCAGTGCGAGAAGAAGTCGACTGTATAAGGTATTTGTGTATAGTGTTCCCAATTAATTTCGCGTGATTTTTGGTGACTTTACTTTTACTTATTTATAGAAGTTTATAGAGGACAGATTTCTTTGCATTTGCTTTCGTTTCACTCGCCGCCCTGTGGAGTTCGCACACAAGGGAAAGTTCGTGGGAGGGTTCTTAAAGCCACCTTAATTCCAATTTTTCTTTCTCCTTTCTCTGTTGGTAACGTGATTATTGATTAAATTCTTTTGTCGTTGTTTTATTTGTAGAAACAGTATTTTCAGGCACCACAAGAAACTTTTCATGAACTTTTTTAAAAGTGAAAGTTTTTGTCTACTATTGTTATTTGTTTAATTCAAACAGTATGCTAAGGCAGTTTCTTAAAATATTCGCCGTAATATTAATCGTGTGGGCGATCACTTTCTTTATGATTTTAAAAGAATATAAAACAAATAAGATGTTAATTGGAGGATATGATCCCTATGAAAAAGGACTGAAACAATTTGTGAGGTTCAGAAACTCCGCGCTATCAGAAGGTATGTTGTTTTACTCGTCTTGTTTTATTCTAAGCGAGTTTGAGCCCATAAGTGTAACTTGTCAAGGTAATAAAGGTGACATATGAAGTCGGAAGTGTAATTTGACAACATTAAGCCAAGGCAAATGAACGTAACTTCGGTGTCATGTATGTTAAGCTTGAAAAGTTTACACAAGGGTTTTGCGCCTTGGCTTAAGTGAACTTTTCCAGTTTGGTTGGCATATTGAAATAACGTCCTCCCGACTCAGTCACGTTGGTAATCATAATAGAGACAAGCCAACAAAGTGGGCGTGTTTGGACTACATTTTTTAAAGGACTGCCTGGAAAAAGGAGTATATTGTTTTTAGGGCTCATGTATGTAGGTATGTGAGTTTGTATATTCCACTATAACTTCTATAGGCCTGAACCGATTTTGATGATATTGTTATTAGATTCTCCATAAGCGATTCTTATGTTACAGAATGGTTTCTTCTTGGTCAAGGCAGCCCACATCTATCTTACAATGATCAACTTTTAGCCATCAAAGACCCCGATCAGCCATTAGGTTAGTGGTGCAGGTTTACATTAGGTACTCCCATTTAATACCATTATCTATCATCCTTCTTATATGCTTACGAATCCCTGATAGTATTATAAATGCGAAAGTATGTTTGTTAGTTTGTCCTTAAATCGCGCAAAATTAATAAGCAACGATACGACATGGTTTTATTATTGTATAGTTGATTACTTAGATATTGACATAAATTACTTTTTATTCCATAAAAAAAAAAAACAATTCATGTGGTATTTAAAAGACTAACGAAATCGCGAGCAAAGGTACGAGTAGGTATTATGAATAAAATAATGTGAGTGCTGCTTGTTGGTTTTCGTATTTTCAAGAGTAAAGAAGGATCGTTGTGATTTATGATCGCGAATTTAAGTGCCAGAAAGTGACATAGGTCACTTTTATTTCCGAAAAAAGGTTCCAATGGGAGAACCTAAATCCGTGCAGAAGTCATGGATAAAAGGAAATTTGAGTGCTACTTTTTCGGTACAGACATTGGATCATCTATATTTATTAATATTATAAATGCGAAAATGTGTTTGTTTGATGGTGTGTTGGGTTATCCTTCAATTACTTCGCAAGAAAGCAATGGATCGACGTGTTTTTTTGATGACTGGGAGAGTGACAAAGACAACGTTTTATCCCGGAGAATTAAAGAGTTCCCTCGGGATTTTAAAAACTAAATCCACGCGAGCGAAGCCGCGGGCATCAACTATCACACTATCACATCACACTTCACACTATCACACTTCACACTTCACATCACACTAATATTATAAAGGCGAAAGTTTGTATGTGTATGTGTGTGTGTGTGTGTATGTTTGTTACTCCTTCACGCCACAACGAATGAACCGATTTGGCTGAAATTTGGAATGGAGATAGCTCATACCCAGGATTAAAACATAGGCTACATTTTATCCCGGAAGTTCCCGTGGGAATTGCAAAACCTTGATCCACGCGAGCGAAGCCGCGGGCATCAACTATTTACGTATATAACAAACCTGACTAAATTTTGGAATAGAGATAGCTTTACACGTAGATAATTATCGAAACCCAGAAAATCGGAGATTTAAAAAAATTATTCCTATCGAGTAGTGATGTAACAATTGTTGGATTTTAAATGTCAAATAATACGCGAATATTTGCAAATGCGAATGCCAATATTCGGTACATTATTAGGTACTATAGAGTGAACTAACTAGCAAGTCTTCAACAAATAAAAAAGAACGAAAATTCTTACGAGGAAGTTATATAAACGTAGACATCCTTGTGTTGATTGAAAATATTTTCCATTAAAAAAAATTTCGAGAGCCGCCTGCTACGCCAATTACAGAAATAAGCGGATGCAGATATCATTAGACCAGCGTAGTGGGGGCGAAATATTAAAGTTCGTAGCTATATTTTAACTGAAAGAGAAAATGCAATCGAGTGGCCTGCTCGCGGAAAAATTTTTCCTGATGCAATTCAGAGACGGCACCAGCTTAGTGTGTACTTAGAAAATAAATACTTGTATAAAGTCTTTGCATATGCAGACTTTATAAAAGTATTTATTTACCTATTAAACCTTATTTGCCTATTGAAAATAAATAAATAAAGTTTTACGGACCACAAAAACACATAAAGCTCACTAAATAAAGAAAAACTGCCTAAATAATTAATTAAGTGTTAGGATCTCTTCACACGACGACAAGCTTGCGCGCGGCATTTTTTTTTAGAATAGAAACTGCAAAAAATATTTATTTTGCTTATTTTCATAGTAAGTACGATGCCGTAGGAAATCTTATTGTAGGTACATACATATAGAAGATATTAACATCAAAATAATTCCGATTTTTAATAAGACGATTTTTTTTATTAGGTATGCTCGGAAAGGCCGTTCATGTAAAAGAAAACGTGAAGGGCACCATACGAATGTTGATAAAGAAGGGCTGGCAAGACAACGCCTTTAATCAATTTGTCAGCGATTTGATACCTATTGACCGCACCCTACCCGATTTTAGGGAAGATTGGTATGTATAAGATTTTTCAATACATTTGCTTGAATCTTTGCTACATCGCTTTCAAAACCCTATTTTTAATGCGCGTATACATTTAATATTGATTTCAAAAAAAAAAAAATCTAGGCAAACGCGTTACACCTTAGACCACATCATCACTTTCCATCAAGTGTGATAGTGATCAAGCGTGTGCCTATAATGCATTAAAAAAAAATTTTAAAAAAAATCCCGTAGTAATCGGTGGACATATACCTATCGAAAAAAAACTTACCGACTGAATTGATAACCTCTTCCTTTTTGGAAGTTGGCTAAAAATATTAATCATGCTTGACATGACTAATATTCCCATTTCCCTCCAACTAAGCGCAAATCACCTACTACTATTTTCTCCGATATTAGGTACTTTTCGGTTGATATTTTTACTTTTCTATAGCATTTAAATTAAAATTGATATATAATATTTTTAGAACAACTCCCTATAGCAATAGAATTTATAATATAAAGTCTCCGATAACCATGTCGGAGGATTATTAGCGGAACATACAAAATAAAAAAAATAAAAAAAAGTCAAAAATTAAAAGATAAAATTAAAATCATCCAGTCCACTGCGAAGCGTGTAAAGAACCGTGTAAAGCGTGTGAGGAAGCGTGTAAAGAACGCTGCGCTGATAAAAACTAAACTTAGGTAAACAGTTGATTAGAAAATTTACCTGTATTGTCTATTTGTAATTTGTGTTGCAGGTGCAAACAAAGGAAGTATCCGCTGAGTTTACCCGAAGTAACAATTATAATTTGTTTTCACAACGAAGCGTGGTCCACACTTTTGCGAACTATACACTCCGCTTTATACTACTCACCGAAACATTTATTGAGAGAAATTATATTAGTCGATGACTTTTCTACTATGCGTGAGTTCAAAGTGTTATGAAAAGTTGAACACAAAGTTAGCCTCTCTTGAATAGTCAACATTTTACTCTAGACTTTAGAAAAGTCTTTATATTTTGCGCACATTAGCATTTTTTGCTGTGCGAGAGAATTAGAATAGGTTTGAACGTTTAAATAATTCAGTTCCAAACCAGGATATCTTTCATTTCAACATAGTTTTTTTGATTATTATTTTTTTATACCTTGGGTATGGGTAAATTAAAATAAGAATGAATAGGAATCTACTAGGCAAACGCGTTGCATCTTTACTTACCATTGGGTGTGATCTTAGCCAATCGCTAGAAAAAAAAAACATTGGTTGTATTTTCAGTTCACCTCAAATCTCGTTTAGAAGTCCATCTTCAAAAATTATCCAAAGTACGTCTAATCAGATCTGCGCGTCGCGAAGGATTGATACGATCGCGGATCCTGGGCGTAAAGGAATCCTCTACCACTATAGTTTTGTTTCTCGATAGCCATTGTGAATGTACTAAGGGTAAGAAATTTTTTTATCACGGTCAAAGCGTCAAACGAGTCGCAGGGAGCCGCTGGACACAGGTGGCGGAAGACCGAGACCTGTGGAAGTCCATGCATGGTCTCATGCACCGATAGAGATCCACTGATAGACATTTGTACATCAGTGGATCTCTATCGGTTAATAAATGAGAAGTGGAAGAAAACCTCCTATCAGACCAGACTAGACAATTTAAAAATTATAAATTCCCAAAGTGCTCTAGCTGGGAATCGAACTCAAGACCTCAGCGCTAAAATTTAACATACAGATAGCTAATTATGCCATAGGCATCGGCTAATGAAGGATTTTTGAAAATTCAGCTCCTAAGGGGGTAAAATAGAGTTTTGAAAAATCAAACTTAACTTGAGCGAAGCCGCGAGCAAAACTAGTTTTATATATAACATGTAAATTTTTGTGTGTAAACCAATAAATTCTTCTTACTTTCACAGGTTGGCTAGAACCCTTAATAGAGAGAATAGTAGAACACAATAGAACAGTCGTCAGTCCCATCATAGACTACATAGATCCATCCACCTTTGAGTACATCGCTCAGGACCCTAAAGACATCCAAATTGGTGGATTCAATTGGAATTTGAATTTCATTTGGCAGTCAATACCGCCCGATATAGCTGCCAGGAGGAAGAATTTCGCTGCACCCGTCAAAACACCGACAATAGCAGGAGGTTTATTTGCGATAAACAAAGATTTTTTCCAGCATCTCGGTTATTATGATGAGGAGTTCGAGATATGGGGCGGGGAGAATCTGGAATTGTCATTCAAAGTGTGGATGTGTGGTGGATCTTTGGAGATCGTTCCCTGTTCCCATGTGGGACATATTTACAGAACGACCTTTCCTTACCGAGGTGCCCGAGATTATACTAAAAGAAACTCGGTTCGATTGGCTGAGGTAATAAAAAATATTGGTAATTTTTGACCCTAGTCCTAAACCTCCGTGGTCCATCCACCTATCCGTCCGTCTGTCAGCGGGCTGTATCTCAGGAACCATAATAGGTAGATACTTTAAATTTTCACAGAATGTGTAATTCTACTGCTGCTATGATAACAAATCTATACTATTATAATAAAGAGGGAGCGCGAATTTTGTGAGTTTGTATGTATGTCCGGAGCAAACTTTGGAACCACCGCACCTATTTCAAAAATTCTTTTACCAATTCAAAGGTACATTATTCCAGATGGTTATAGGCTATATATTATGCACATAAAGTATTATGGCTAGATATTATGTGCAAATTTGTTAAGGAAGTCGGAAAATTTTTTGAATCTTAAACGTTTTCAAGGCGTGCGCTGAGTCATATACTGCTATTGGATGAGAATGATGTATGGGTGAATTGTTCCTCTTAAAGAGTTCTAAAAAAAGTCCGCGATAGCATATGTCTATCTTCTAAGAATAACTTACAGTGACCATTTCTATCTTTCAAATTTTGATTAAAAATAATGAATTATTTTCGAAGGTTCTTTAACCGATGCGATGTCAATCTATATCTAAATAAATATGTTTATTATCGTAAGTATTTAGTTTAGAACATATTTGCCCTTTACACTATACAATTTAAATAAATATCATAGGAGTTATCGGCAAATTAAATTAATATGTGCCGGCCGGCGCGGGGGCGGGTTTCGGTGCGGGAGATTCCTCTGGTTCCTGCGGTGTTTTTTTTTACAATCGTCTCCTATAAGAAGCTCTGTGCGATCAGTCCCGTAAAAACAAATATGTATTTAAATTTTCAACCCGGACGAAGTCGGCGCGGGCTTCTAGTAATAAAATAAAGTTAAAAATTAAATAGGGTCTCCATAAGATAAACTTTTGTTTTCGCTCCACCTTAATAGCTGGTGTAAAATCTTGTAGGATGGTACGGAACCCTTCATGTGCGGGTCCGATTTGCACTTGCCCGGTTTTTTATACTTATAATATAGTTATCTGCCTAACAATATTACCAAGTACCAAGTTCGTCTGAAGCTGACCGAAGGTGCAAATAAGCTACAGTGTCATGGCATTAGTAGAACGTTATCTCTATCATTCAATATAAACCAATGTGACGTCTGCAACTTCGTGTAACCGAGACAACGCTCTACGAAATTGGCAATCCATTTTATATAGCTCGATAAGCCAACAGACAGCAAAAAATTTAAAACGTACTTATTTTATTAAAAAATAATCTTAATACTTTCGAAGTCAATTTTATTTTTGTATTGATTTTCTTATGTGCTTTTAAAAAATGTTGTATCTATTTCGATGGCTCCTAAGTATAGTGAGTCAACTAGCACTTTTAGGTATTTTGAGTTTTTGATGAATTTGATCATTATAAGACCTTATCTACCTGCCTAGGTCACAAAACTTCAAAAAACTCAAATAGATACAAAGATAATCTAACGTATACTGAGTCAAGTTGAGCTGTTTACGATTTGTATTCGTCGTATACTGAGGTGACTACAAAATTCCTGTATACGTTGAGCGGGCGCAGCGGGGTGGTGCGGGCGGAAAGGTACAAGTACAAGTCGCACCAGTTTACAGCACTCGCGCCGCGCGAGAGAACGTTTTACGTGTTTATTTTTCCGGTTATTAATTTACGATCATTTAAGTTTAATATCTTTATTAGAGCAGTATTAAGCATGGAGAGGTCACTACGAAATACTAGAGCAAGACGTATGCTTAATTTACTAGATATGAAATGTTTACATCCATTGTATACTAGTGTAAGTGGTAGTTAGCTCAAAAAAGGCTACATTACGTTTGATGTATACTGAGTCAACTACAATATATCAGAACCTTAATAAATTATGTTAATTATTTAAATACCTAATGAACCTAATAGTTATCAAAATACAAACAAAAAAAAAATCATAATGCTAGTACGAATAATAAAAAAGTTATAAACTTTTTATCTTTGACACGCTCTCCTGTAAAATTTGATTTTTGCAGATGACTCACTATACTTAGGAGCCATCGATTTCTAGGTATGGATGGATGACTACGCAAAATATTTTTACGAAAGAATTGCGCACCTAAAAGAAGATTTCGGTGATGTAAGCGAAAGGAAAAAGTTACGCGAAAGGCTGAAATGCAACTCATTTGATTGGTATCTGAAGAACGTTTTTCCTGACCTGGTTGTGCCTAACGATACTGCTGCTAGTGGAAGGGTAGGTATCAAAGGATAATTTGAAAAATAAATAGAAGGATTAGTGGGAGGTTTCAGGTTCGATTAGCGGAAGGGCCAATTGGGGAGTATATAATTTCTGAATTTTCTCTGGTCTGGTCTGATGGGAGGTTTTTTGGCCTTGGCTAGTTACCACCATACCGTCATACATGGCAACAAGCGATTTAGTATTCCATCACAATGGCGAGTAGAAATCGATTAGGGGTATAGGTTACTATATCCTGTCCAAGTTTGCCCGCTACCATTTTAGACTGCATCGTCACTTACCATCAGGTGAGATCGCAGTCTAGGACTATCTTATCATCGAATAAAAAAACGTTGTTTTTTAACAGATTTACACTACTGGCAGTTACGACATTTGTCTAGATTCCGATGCAACTCCACCGGATGGGATAGGCGCTGTGGCGCTTAAGCCTTGTCATTACCAAGGAGGTCATCAAGTATGTAATTATCATCATCATCATCATCATCATCTCCGTGCTTATTTTGTTCGATAGATTCTGTTGAATAACAGCATTATAACTGCCGACCGTCCATGTAGTTTATTGTTCCATTGGCATGCAGATAGCGTGTAGGTCTCGTATAAATGAGTACGAATTCGGTGCCATTGTATCCAGACTGCAATTTTGCAGTAAGCTTGCAGTCTGAATGCAGTCTCCCCATAATTAAATAATTGGTGAAATAAAAGTAGAAAAAAATAGTTTTACGATTCCACTTCTGATTTTTTTGCAGTTTTGGCTCTACACTAGGGAAGGCAGGCTACAATTCGATCATCTATGCCTCGATTTCCTCTTCAGTGTAATAACGCTATTCACTTGTCGAGATCGGGCCTTTACTCAGATTTGGCTTTACGACATTAAGGTGATTTTGGTTGTAAACCATATACATAAATAGATATTAGCTGACACATTTATTTACAGGGTGGAAATGATTATTGTCACAGTTTAAACATCCTTACTAATATTATAAATACGAAAGTCTGTTTGTTTGTTGATTTGTCCTTCAATCACGCCTCCACAAAGCAGCGGATCGACGTGATTTTTTGCATGGGGTTAGTTAAGGATCGGGAGAGTGACATACGACTTTTTTCCGGAAAATTAAAGAGTTCCCGAGGATTTTAAGAACTAAATCCATCCGAGCGAAGCCGCGGGCATCAACTAGTATCTAATTATTTAAATGTAACTACTAAAATGTAATGTATCAACTAGTAATTATTGGTCGAATGATACATACGGCTAAAATATTATCTATATCACTATTCTAGATACAACCTACTTACATTATTCGTTACTACCAGTTTTAGTATCAGTAACACGGCACATTAAAAAAATCTTACTGATATTACTGTCGACGTTACATCAATTATATTTTTTTTTTTAGACAAAACATATTCGACACATGCATACCCAAGACTGTCTGGATGTGGTTGTAAGTGAGAAGAATGATATACGGCCTGTTCTGGAGAGATGTATGGAGGACGATACCCAGAAGTGGTACATGGAAAACTTTAATGTTAATAATCTTGCCCCCGAGTTACAGATATATTCTGAAAGGCTTAAGAAATAAAGAAGGCAAGATTGATTTACTGTCTTTTCTCTCAATATTGACGGTCACTTTAAAAGGTCACGTCACCACAATAACTGACATATTCAAAAATATTTTCCTCGTATTTTTCTCTTTGCTTTTGTAATCGGTCATGTTAAAAGGAAACCACAATAACTGGCGTACTCAAAAATTTTCTCGTATTTTTTCTCTTTCCTTTTTTATTGTATTTTTCTTTTAAACTCAATTTGTTTAATTAAAGAAGATAAAACTGTATACACTTTTGAATTACAACAGTTTTATTTCACAGTTTAATTTTTCAAGGATGCATGTCTGACTTTTCGGACTTATGCGGTTTATTTATCAGTCGCTGGAATATCAACTGTGGATCAAAACATCGTATGAAACCGGCATGCCTGAGAAATCTCCATAATGTTCTCAAAGGGATGTGAAGTTGTGCTAATCCAACATGGCCTATGTAATGGACTATACACTACTCATGGAAGAGTAGACCTTTACCCCACAATGAATTGGTGATGGCCTGAGATAAATCAATGAATTCCTTTATACAATTGAGATATTGGTGATAATATAATTACTAACGAACTTAAAACGAAAGCTACGATAATTGAAATACAAAATAACCATTGTAACAAATTATGTAACCATCACCTTTGGTGGTTATATAATTTGTTACAATGGTTTTCCGTAAAACAAGACAGTTTCCATTAAGGAGTTGCAAGCTTTCGTAAACAAAGCGTCCCAGTTCTACGTTATAACAGTTAGAGTCGAATAGCTCGTTGAAATCTGAAAAGCAATTACTGTTACAAACCTTGAAAGCTTTCTCCACGGACTGATTACATAATTCAAAACTACATTCATATAACAATGGTGTTGAGCAAACAGTATTTCTGTGATTAGTTAGGATTTCAGCTTAACACAGGACTTTAATTTATTTTTTATGGACACCCATAGTAAAAGCTTGCATTGGGAATGTAAGAATAAATATTTTCATGTATCTTTACATTCGGAAAATAGGTAATAGGCTCGACTTAATAGCGAGCGTTAAATGCTATATGCTCTTCCTAGAGAGAGAAAGTAATACAAAAAAGAATTCAAAGAAGATGTGCAAGATTCCAAAACCAATTTTTACCACAAAAGGTGACAAATAAAGTTGGTCTGCTCTTTAGTCTATGGTTGGTGTTTGAATATATTTATAGTACAGATCTATGATATTTAAAAAATCTTTAAAAACCCGTCTACGTTAGTATGTACTTGATGCTTACTCAGATGTTTTGCATAAATGGCTTTGTGTGAGCAACTTTACTCAGTGAGATAATATTTTTCTGCTCCCTTCTGAATTTAATGAATTCATCGTGAACCGCTTTCATTTTAAAACTCTCTATGCTAGAGTTTCAAGCGGAATTTTACTAAGTGCCATAGATTTTACTTTAAAATTACTTTACGAAAATCGCTTTGAAGAGATATTTGTTATCTGCTTAAAAGTTTAAAACCTACCCAAGTATCGATAGTTTTACTATTCGAATGTACAAAACATTAATTTAATTATTGTTGTGTAACTATCCTACTAGTATTATATATACTAGTATCCTACTAGTATTATATATGCGAATATATTTAATTTTTGGTTTGTCCTCCAATCACCATCATCGAGATTTTTAAATGCTTGTTCAGTAGTAATGAAAATCTCGAAAAAAGTGTGGTTGACGTCATGTTATCTCAAATTTGCGCTCATTTGCCTCAAACACTTTGCTTTTCTTGAAGAAAAATAAATTCATTTTCTTGTTTGTATTCCATTTACCCTTTTCCTTGTACCCTTCACCGCAATTTACTGTAACGACACAATTCAAAGTAAATCTTAGGAGACCATTCTTTTTTTTGTCGCCGCCAATGACGCGATGTGGAAGAAAAGTTTACTAATTTATTTTTCAAATATGAACCTTAACGGCGAAGCCTAAAGATCATATTAAAATAACAAAAATATACATACTCCACGGGTGTTTTAAATACTAGTAATGAACTTAAATATTTTTTAGAGCTCGATGGTTTGCGTAGTGGCGTTTAATTAAGACGAGACAGCGTCATTTTGGGGCTTTTTTTTTTTTGGTAAAACTTTTATATAAAAAATCAGAAAATTCTTTTTAGGCTTCTGCAATCTCTTTTGAATGGCATTTTGTTAATGAATCTTTCACAGGCTTTAAATTATTCAATGGTTATACACGTAAGACAAATTAAAAACAAAATGTCATGTACTGTAGTGAAAACCTAGTTTTTACTAAAACGTACGAGGTTTTTGCTGGTTCTTCTCGGTTGGAAAGCACTTTGTAAAAGTTTATTTGAATAAAAGAATATTCTATTTCTATTTCAAAAATAATTAAGTACATTGGCGTTACGCTGTTCTGAACTTCAACTGAACTGCAGCTTGGGCTGATTTCATCCATGAAAAACATATGAATAATAATTATTCATATGTTAAATTATTTACGAAGTAACTGCTTTGGCTATGCCGCTATTTTTTTTTTATTAATTAAATTCGTTCAGCGGAATGTCCGATTGACTTTCTCTATTGTGATTATACACGGAAAAATAGAAGAATACGCTAGTATGGACAAGCAGCGGCATTTTCTTATAAGGCCTGGAGCCCACATTTTCATATTTGTTGAATACGTAACGCACGCCATTTAGAGAGAATGTCGTGGTTATATACCCCCATATCTCAAAGTGAAACCGAACCCTTTTTTCTGTGCCTGTAAGATTAACAGAAATGTTAGATTTTTATAGCCCGTTTATATGCCATTTAAGGCAATAACCTAATGTGGTCGAGCGCCAATCCATCTAAAATTTATAGCTAACTAAATTAAAAACCCTTTATTCGATTGGACTATGTAAGGTCATATGGGACGTTATAATTTATTAGGGTTAAACGCGTAGATAAGCAAACTCCAGCTAATCAATTTTGTTTGAAGCAACGTTTATGGCCTGAGGGATGACTGAATTAATGTATCGGTAAGTTTGCTATAGTAATCTCTGCTGAAATAGGCTAGGCTAGAATATGGCTAGTTTCGCTCCTCATTTTACCTGGAATGCTTGAATACAAATTTAATACAATACAATAAGCATGCAGTGAGCGGCTTAATTATCCGTAATCACTGTTAAGTATGTAGTATATTATCTGTGTCAAATTGTCTCATATATATCTTTAGTCTCTCTCTTATCTATGGTATTCTAGAAAAATGTCTGTACCTAGCAAAAAGGTTACGAAATAATAAAACGTTAATTAAATATTAGGGTGTTTAATTTACAATAAATTGGCGACGATTAGTGCGTGCAAATAAAAATAAAACATAAATATCAAGCATAAAAACATCAAAACAAAATTTCATCGACATAACCTCCGGCGTAACGTGGCCATAACTTCATGGACGCAAGTTGTTATCAAGAAATCCTTGAGGGGAAAACGAGTTTTTTACAAAAACTTACCAAGAACGAATTATCGTTACTGTGTAAAGAATTACGGGTAAAGGTGGAAGTGGAGACAGTAGAGGAACTTCGTAAAATCTTGCGGGAAGTTGTTAAAAGTGGATCTAGGTTGGAGGAAGTAAAACTCTTGGTTGGTAAAACTCAGACCAGTAAAAAAGAGTCTCAAAAACCCTCAACAATGTCGGTAAATAATATTTACAATATAGAGCCATTCGATGGTCGTGACTATGATACATTCGAAACTCAGTTACAGTGTTTAATTACGTTAAATGAAGTTCCAGAAGAGAAAAAAGTGGCATTATTAATCACCAAATTGACACCCAAGGTATTTGACACACTAAACCACAAATGCGCGCCCGAAAAACCTACAAAGAAAACATTTACAGAATTGTTAGGTATTTTAGAGGCAAGATATGCAAAATCCACCTCAGTGGCCTTAGACCGGGCAGAATTTAGGAAGTGCAATCAGAAGTCAGATGAAACAATAGAGGAGTACATAATAAGATAAAAAAAATTAGCAAAAAAGTGCTCATTCAAGGACTATGATGATCAAGTTAAAGAGAAATTAATTGATGGAGTATATTCAGCTTTAATCAAGTTTGAACTGTTAAAAAACGGAAATCAAGGTCTGGAAGAATTAATAGTGTTAGCGAGAACCGTAGAGTCAGCTTTATTACATTCAAAGGTTAAGGAACCGGCCGCAGTGGAAGAGCAGTCAAGCAGCATGTTTCAAATTAGGAAAGGGACTCAAATTCGGGATAAATCATTTTCTAGGAAGAAAAGTGGACCTAATGAAACAAGGCCAGCGGGTAAGTCAACCAAGTGCTTCTGTTGTGGCAAAAATAATCATCTTAAAAGTGAATGTACACTTAAGAACAAATACTGCTCTGAGTGCGGGGTACGTGGACATTTATTCCGGATGTGTGAAAAAAATCATAACGTTAACTTATTAGAGTGTGACTCACATACAGATACTGAGGATAAGGGGAGCATAGAGCAATCAATAAAAGACTTATTCCCTGATAATGATGACCATTATAATGTTTATGTTTGTGATTCAACCACAAATAAAATACCTCCTTATTTAGTGCATGGTAGTGTAAAGGGTTTGAACTTAAAATTTGAATTAGATACGGGGTCAGAAGCAACAACTATTTTGTTCAAAGATATCAAAATGCTAAATCTTACAAAAAAAATACAAAATACCAATATTCAGTTTAAAAATTATGATCAAACTATAACCCAACCTCTAGGAATAATTAAAGATGTTGAAATGATTTTAAATAACAATAAAAAAAATGTTAATTTATTTGTGGTTGAAAATAATAAACCCAGACTTTTGGGGCGAGATGTCCTTAATATTTTTGGTATGTGGCCATTACAATTAAACTCTAATGAAATTTATGATCCTGTAAAAGTAATCAAAGAAAAGTTCTCTGATGTATTTAGCCCAGGGTGGGGAAATGTCAAGGGTGAATGTATAAGTTTAAAATTGAAAGAAAATTCACAACCCAAACGTTTACCTGTTAGACAGGTTCCATTTGCACTCAAAGAAAAGGTTAATCTTGAAATTAAAAGATTACTAGAAAATGGTCGAATTGAACCTGTAAAATATAGTGACTGGGGTACACCTGTAGTACCCATATTAAAACCAGATGGCTCTGTTCGTTTGTGTGGGGACTATAAAGTGACCCTAAACCCACAATTGAATGTGGACCGATTTCCCTTACCTCATGTTGAAGATATATTTAATAAGTTACGAGGCGCTGATTTTTTTTGTGAATTAGACTTAAAAGAGGCTTACTTACAAGCACCCCTGGATGAGGCGTCTCAAGAACTAACTGTTATAGTTACTGAAATTGGAACTTTTAAGTACAAATTTTTACCTTACGGTGTAAGCACAGGGCCTGGCACTTTTCAGAGATTAATGTCACAAAAACTTTCACATATTCCAAATGTAATAGTATTTATAGATAATATATACATGTGTGGTAAAACACACATTGAAATGATGAAAACCTTGGAAAGTGTTCTGTCAAGATTAAAACAATGTGAATTTAAGCTGAAGGTCGAGAAATGTAAATTTTTTCGAAAAAGTATTGATGTTTTTGGCTACAGAATTAACAAAGAAGGTATTAAAATCATAAAAGAAAATATTGAACCTATATTAAATATACCACCACCAGAAAATCTCACCATGTTAAGATCATTTTTAGGAAAGATAAACTACTATGGTAGGTTTTTAAAACATCTAGCTACCAATTTACACCCATTGTATGAGTGCACTAAAAGGGGGAATTTTGTCTGGACTGATGAGTGCCAAAGGGCATTTGAGTTAGTTAAAAGGGAATTAGCTTCTGCTCAGAACTTATCACATTATGATCCAGATTTGCCATTGATTTTGACTTGTGATGCATCTGCATATGGGGTTGGGGCTATAATATCAAACAGAGGGTTAGATAATGTTGTGAGGCCAATAGCATTTGCTAGTAAGAAATTTAACATCTCTGAAGAAAAATACACTGCTTTGGATAAAGAAGCACTAGCAATAATTTTTGGCATAACCAAATTTTATAATTATACATATGGGAGATTGTTTGAACTAGAGACGGATAATGCTGCTTTAGTTCGTATACTAGGCCCACATAAGGCAATTCCAAAAATGGCAGCTAAACGACTACAACATTATGCTATATTTCTCTCTGCTTTTAATTATACAATAAGACACATCAGTACAGACAGAAATCCTGCAGATTATTTGTCCAGAAAACCTAATAATAAAGATAATACTAATTATCATACTCTTTGTAATACAGATGGTGATATAAATGTAAACTATATACAGGGATCAGACTTGCATTCGCTGAACTGGAAAACCATTCAGACAGAGACTAAGAAAGATACACTATTGTCCAAAGTATTGGTATACTGTCGTGATGGTTGGCCAGGTACAGTAGATGAAAATTTAAAACCATTTTATTTGCGAAGACATGAAATTAGTATGGATAGAGATTGCATTATGTGGGGTCACAGAATTATAATTCCTTCCAGTTTAAGGGAATTGGTTTTAAAAGAACTTCATGTTACACACTTTGGAACTTCTAGAATGATTGAAATGGCAAAGGCTTATTTTTGGTGGCCAAAATTAAATGAAAATATTGAAAACATATCCACTTCCTGCGAGTTATGTTTAAAGCATAGACACAATCCCTCTAGAATAATTCCAAGGTGTTGGCCAATTCCACCTGGTCCATGGTATCGGATTCATGCTGATTTCCTGGGCCCATTGTTGGGAAAGATGTATTTAGTAATTGTCGACAGTTATTCCAAATGGCCAGAGGCGTTTCAAATGGCAAATATAGGTTCAAGCTTAACCATAAGTAAATTTAAAGACACATATGTTCGTTATGGTTTTCCGATCCACTTGGTAACGGACAACGGTAGTTCCTTTACAAGCCAGGAATTTCAGGAATTTTGTAAATCCACCGGTGTAAAACATAGTTTTACTTCACCTCACTACCCTGCAACCAATGGAGCTGCAGAACGGTTTGTGGAGACATTTAAAGCTCATTTGACCAAGATAATAGAGAGTGGTAAATCACCTAATTATGCTTTAAGCATATTTTTGTTCGATTATAGGACCACTCCTCATAGAAGTAGTGGAGTTTCTCCGGCTCGTTTAATGATGGGCAGAGAACTGAGAGCTCGTTTGTCATTACTAAGACCCTCTCCCATCTATCAAAATCTAGTAGAATCACAAGAGAAGCAATTAAAACATGCAAAGGGAGGTAGAGTTTTAGAACTAGAAGAGGGGGATGAAGTCATGGTTAAGGATTATAGAAAAGGTAAAAAATGGTCAAGAGGTAAAATTATAAGGGAAGTTGTGGCAGGTACTACTTATGAGGTAAATGTGGAAGGGTCTATGTGGAAAAGGCATGGCAATCAAATAATAAAAATTTAGCTTAAATTAGTTAAGTATTACGGTGGTATAGTAGTAATTTTGTAATAATTAAGTTAGTATAAAATATATTTAGTATATTACTTTATTGCATAATCTGAACACCTTTTAAGGATATGTTTATATATATATTTTTGCTTAAACTCTGTTAAGGCGGGGGAGATTGTAGTATATTATCTGTGTCAAATTGTCTCATATATATCTTTAGTCTCTCTCTTATCTATGGTATTCTAGAAAAATGTCTGTACCTAGCAAAAAGGTTACGAAATAATAAAACGTTAATTAAATATTAGGGTGTTTAATTTACAATAAAGTACCATTTAATTAAGTAGTGTTCAGGTGTAAACCGCATATTAGCGAATGTGAACAATAATGTTACGCGTGTTAGGCACGAGTAAATAAGCGAGTTAGTAGATTAATATTATAGTTTAGCTAATTTATAAGCGTCATAGTATATTATTATATATATTGTAATATAATATTATGTGAAAATTGAATTATAGATATAGTAAGCCTATATGTATAATTAAATTTTCTCATATTTTATCAATATCACTCTTACTTGAATTTTTAAATTCTTATTATTTTTATTCTCCGAGAATACCAAAATAAAAATATTTTTATTTAAAAAGATATTTTTTTATACTAAATGTTAAAAATCAGTGAGCAAAAACTACTTAAAATTATTTACCTACAGAAGTGGCCTTTAGAAATGAAGAAGGAGGGAAGAATGGGCATTTTAAAATAATTTTGTATCCTTTCCTAAATATTTATCGCAAGCTACCGAATATATTTAAACCATAATATTATAAATGCGAAAGTTTGGATTCATGGATGTTTGTTACTCAATCGCGTCGCAACGACTAAACCGATTTGGCTGAAAGGCGCTGAGATAGATTATAGACTGGAATAGCACATAGTCTACTTTTTATCCCGGAAAATACGAGAGTTCCCGCGGGAATTAAAAACCTGTATCCACGCGTACGGAGTACGCTACGCGGGCATCATATAGTTTTCAATAAAATTAAATTATATTTACGAGCACATAAAAATATACCAAAGATAACTGAAACGTCATAGTTTGATGAAATACCTGCATGTTAATACAATTAATCTAAAAGCGAGCAAATAGTGATGAGAGTAGGTATGCCTTTATCCGCGTGTATCACCTCGCGCATCACTGCACATTAGTTTTTCAATCTGAAAGTACCCTCTGTAGTGGAAATAAGTTTACTACAACAGCTTCAGTGACACGAATAGCTTTTTGTCTTTTTTAGGACAGCTAAATGGCGCAAGTTTTGTATTTGTTGAGCGAATGAACAGGCTAGTTTTAGCAATTTATAGATGCAATTTCGTAGCCGCCGGGTTACCGTTTCTAGCTCGCAACTATATTTCGTGGTTATGCCTGTTAATTAGTTATTCGTAAATTAAGAGAGACATAGATGTAGAGAATCAATGAGTGCTTTAATATAATTGATATTTTTTCTACGCGTATAGGCACCTTGGTTGTAGATTACTTAAGACTTAGTCACTCTAAATATTTTGTAATTGTAGATGTCCTTTTTCCCCCCCTATTTTTTTTGCGATTTTTTTTTGTAAATTAAATTGAAACTAGTAATTTAAAAACATACTGTCCACTTATACTATTTAAGGTAATTTGGCATGGTTGAGGACACAGTAAATATTTTTTTTTACATAAGCCTGTTACACAACTAAGACTGTGATGTTGTTTGTGAACTTGAATAAAGAAATACATAAATAAATAAATAAATAGCTCTGTTCAACGCTGGACTTTGAAATGTTTTGCAACTGGATATGCGTGCTGTTTAATAACACATTGGCTTAACCTAAATAGAATTAACGTTTTACGTATGTGAGGAGGTGTCAAATACTTACTCTTGATGTATAAATGAATGAGTAATAGAAAGAATTCCTACGTTTATTTTCATTCATTCGTCTTAACATTGGCAACAAACAGTTCTCCTGCTATTGTTTTGTCTAAAGTTTATGCAAAAATAAATTGATAACGTTTTACGTTATGACGACCTTTCGACAACAATCCACAGCAAAGGAAAGGTTATGATTTAAGCAGAAGCAGTCTATGTATGTATATACGTATGTTCCACCGTAGTTTTTTAATTGTTAATGTGTACGTAGGCATGCAGAGTGAAATCGAACTGTAACAATGAATATAGACCGTATTTCAATACGAATCTACCGTGTTTTCCTTTTAAAAGTTCCTTCTTTCGTCCAATATACGTGACGCGGGTTTGAGTGAACTGTGCCTACGTGCAGTGGTTTCAGTGGGCTGAGCGAGCCAAGTAATTTGCATTTGAAAGCGATGAGCCCACCGCTTGTTTTTGTACGGACTGCATATTAAACATACGTTCCGAATTCCCAAATATTTGAGCCAATCAATCGATTTAAAATAGATACGATACGATTAGTTAATGAAAAACGCGAAACAGACGCGAAAAAATGAAAATGAAATGAAAAAAATATGTAATCTAGTAACTGGTAGAAAACCAACTTACCTACTCGAACGAAACGCTTTCAACGTTTCTGATAAGAAACGCTAAGGTGTGGAACGCGTATCAGGATACGCGTTTGCTGGAAGAGTGGAACTGCCACCTACCTATAATTTGAGTACCATCAAGGCATGAGTGAATAGGCATCTTTTAGGCAAGTGCGCTCCAACCTAGACCTCATCAGTGCTATCCCAGTATTAACTGTCGTCAAGCGCAAGCCTATTTCAGAAAAAAAAAATGTCTGTTTGGTTTCTTTCCTTATGTTTGCCGCATGCCGCATGCAAAAATCAATTGCCGCATGTATGAAAGATCGATTTAGATGATTTTTTTTTTTCGGAAAAGTCTTCAAACAGAAAAGTTTTTGTATGAACATCTCAATAACTACTTCTCATTTTCTTCATTAGTCAATTGCAGTTGTGCGAAGCTGGGGCGAATAAAAAAAACTATTTATGGAGCCATAATAATGACAAGAAGCAGCTGGAAATAGCTCATTTGAACGCTTCGGATGCGTAGCGCAAAGTCGTCTTTTCATCCTTTTACGCCCGTTGAATAGTCTTTGTAAGATCTAGTTCAAAGAAGCACTCTTTCAAGTGATCTCTGCGAAATAGTACGTGAGTGATACTGATCTTAATGAAACCCTCATAGCTCGGCGGTTAAAGGCACTGAAATTCCAAAGTTCCTGGGTTTAAACTCTATGTTCCATAGACGTCCACTGCTAAACATAAACAAGTCTTATATCATGGAATGAATAATAAACCCGAAATAACTTATGTAGTATTTATTGAAAAAGTATTAATAAAATAACATTGGACAAGACAGACATTGGCAAATACAAGATGGACGACGCGTACGCAGGTCGATAGCGAGAGAGGCGCCACCAGGCGGCGGCTCAAGGAGTTACTTTTAGTCTTTTATGTTGAGCCTAAGCAACGATCTATTTACGTTCAACCAACAATTACAGATTACGATCTTTTGCCGTATAAACGGCATATAAACTGGATATAAATCCAGTGACTGCTAGCGACTCGCTTAAGATCGTTCTCCGAACTAGTGGGGGGTCTTAAAACGTTACATTTCCCGTTGCGATGTCAGTAGAACATCTTGAAACCTCAACGCCTATCGGATCTTTAAGCTATGTGCCCAGCTTATTGCCTGACAATTGAAATTTTTGAATTGAAAATTGCTTGAAATTGAAATTGCCGCTTTAGCTTCACAAATTGATTATCTATGTCGGTAAATCTTCTCCTTCGAATTTCTAACTTCTGATTTGATCCCGCAGGGATTCTCCGAGCATAGCTCCTTATCTTTATGAGACCCCGAAAATATGTTCATAGAATTTTTTGTCGGTATAACAAATTCTCGGAGCTACATCGGGCACATTGCCCAAATCACACTAATATTATAAAGGCGAAAGTTTGTATGTGTGTGAGTGTATGTTTGTTACTCCTTTACGCCACAACAAATGAACCGATTTGGAATAAAAATTTGGAATAGAGATAGCTCATAGCCAGGATTAACCCATTGGCTACATTTTATCCCGATAAATTGAAGAGTTCCCGCGAAAATCACAAATCCACGCCGATAAAATCGCAAGCTTTATCTAGTAGAAAATAAAAATCTCTGCAACTTTTTGTGTTTAATATAACAAGTTTAACAGAATAAAGTAGAAAAAAAGAAAAATTCATTTATTGTAAAAGTTCGCACCAATACCATGTTATATCAAAGTTTTCTTTATGAAAGTAATAAATGTCGTTATATTGAAATATGAGTTCAACAGAATTGAGCAATTTATTTATAAACGTTATTGAAAAACATGATAATATTGAAACAATGTTGTTTTTTAATATATTTTTTTTCAAAATTGTAATTATTAAAGTCTGTTACTAGACTTCAGAAAGTAGCAAAAATTCTTTGTTCAAGCAAGTATATTCTTAATATCTTTGCATTTATATCTAAGTATTCACCAAGACTTTTACTTGCCTGTTCTTCCTGCATTTCTTGTGACGGGATTTCTTGTACTTAGCGCTTGCTACACGTTACACCACACAGATTTTATAGTTTTATTTTTTATTTTATTAAAAAAAAAGAATATTAGCCTAGCTAAAGTTGACTAATATCCTCCTATCCCCTCCAAAAAAGCAGAAGGATTGTGTTAGGAGAGGGTACGACAATAGTGCAACGGGTGGCACAATTGTTGGCGGATTATTTTAAAATACGTTCATCGTTCCTTGGGTTATCAGAGGCTTTAAGTGTACCGCAGGAAGATGTGACTTTTCTACGCTAAGAAAGAATAATCCTTCCACATATTCCTTCCTTCTATTTTACTCCGCCTTTTACTAAGTTTACACGAATACTAAAAGGAACGCGGAGATGTGCTGTTTTCAGAGACAATCTCCATTCGAAGAGTTCAGAAACATAGAGCGCTACAAGTTAGAGAACATAGTGTACACCCAGCTTTATCAAGCTAGCAATGAACTAATTCCAACCTGTTATTTGTTCACAACTTCATAGCACACTCCACCGTCGTCGATGCTTTGTGTCATACATTGTTGAGCAAACATTTTAACTCCGTAAACGTTAACTGAATGTTTGTTGACTTTGATATTTATGTTGCATACTGACTTTAGCTCAAAGGGGCTGGGAAGCTGCACTGACGATGAGGGGGGCATATATACGTATACCGATAAAAGGGGTTCCAATGTGCCGGAATGGCATCCTCGCACTGGAAATCGCTGTCTTGGCATACCTGCCACCTGCCACCTATAATAATTTGAGTACCTTCAAGGCAAGAGTGAATAGGCATCTTCCAGGCAAACGCGCTGCAACCTAGACCTCATCTATCCAGTATTGATTGTCGTCAAGCGCAAGCCTATTTCGGATAAAAAAAATCTCCCATGAGGTGCACCGACGGTATCAAACGAGTTATAGAAAACTGCTGATACAAGCGGCACAAGATCGTGACGTGGCGCTGTGTCTAATAGTAAACATTTATTGGTTGATGATACGGCGTCCGTACGAGATCCTGACCTGATGACAACGAAACCACCTGGAAAGTATATCCTTTCAAACAAAAGAAGAATTTTCAAAATCGGTCCAGGCGTCTTCGAGTAATCGGGTAACATAAAAAATAGATTCTGATGAATTGAGACCTTCTCCTTTTTTGGAAGTCGGTTTAAAAATGTAATAGTTGTAGACATAAAATTAGAAAGATAGCACAAGATCGCAAGAGTTCACCAGGGCTAGTTCGATTCACTAAACTTGCCATTAGATAACGATGAGAATAAAATGGAGAAACATAACAGGAAAGTTCCCAAAATCTTGTGGTAAGGAGAAAAGTTTGTGGTGTAGGGAGAGAGAGCTAAGTTCCTTGTTCAGACGCAGACCTTCAGAAGTTCAAAAGCTTCTAAGGTTTCGCCCTGGAAATATGCCAAAGACCTTATCTTTGTGGGAACAAACAAATACAAACTACCCACAGTTTTGCAAATAAGAGTAAAAATAGAAAGCGAAATCCGTGAGCAGCAAATAGCTGGTAGTAATTACTGCATTTAATATTAAACAGCAGCATCGTGTTTTATTGGAATATTCATCAACTTGGAATATTTAAAAACAACTCTGCTCAAGGTTCAGGAACTAAAAAAAACAAAGTAGAGTGTTTAAAGATGTTATTCATCTTGAATAACGGCAAATAAAAATGACTGCTTTGATTTTCATTAAACAGATTTTTGTTTATTTTTAGAAAGATCTCTACAAGTATCTGAGATATTCAAGCTTTTAAATCCGTTACCTACTTCAGAGATTTCCTTGGAAGCACATAATTATACGTATAACGATAAAGCCTCTTGGTTTGCAATTATAAATAAAATAATTATACATTTAATAAATGACAATATTACCTATGCATATAGACGAAAGAATTGGAAAAAATTAGACTATAAATTGTAATCTAAATAAAGATGATACCCGCGACTTCGTCCGCGTGGACTAAGGTTTTTTGATTCCCACGGGAACTCTTTAATTTTCCAGGATAAAAAGTAGCCTATGTGCTAATCTACCTATATACCTATAACCTATTTCATTATGAATTTTCATTAAAAATAAAAAATATTCATATTTCTCTCTGTCATAGAATCGTTATGCAAGTAATGTCAAGTTAAGGCTATCCATGTAAAGTCAAGGCGTGCTACTATAAAATATGACATTAAGCAACATCCATTTATGCAGTCACCGTCTTAGAGTGATATCTAAATCTCATTTGCTTCAGTGCTGCTAATTCTCTATTCAAGAGCTATTTCGAATTAGCTCATTTCAGATATTCCGAGATTCAGATTCATAGCTTGAAGCTTTGTCATTTATTTGAGGTCTCTCGAGGATTATAATATTTCAGTTCTGCATAAATTATAATATATTAAGTTACTATTATAATTACTTATTTAATAAAAGTAGAGTTCTCCAAATCCAGTTTTTTTTATTCGATGGCAATATAGTCCTTGACTGCGATCTCACCTGATGGTAAGTGATGATGCAGTCTAAGATGGTAGCAGACTAACTTGCATGGAAGAGGTGTGGCAATTTACGTTCAACCTATACTCCTTTATCAGTTATCTGTTTTTAAAAAAGCACTTGCGTTTATTGAACGAGCGAAGCGAGTTCTCTGAGTCAACTAATGCGCTTGCCTACTTGACAGAGAAGTGTGTACGTCCAAATGTCTGTCAGAGCCCTATAACTTCAGAATTACTGAATATTAGAACGTGAAACTTGGTTGAAAATTCAGTTATATCCTGTACTTGAACAACAAATACTAAAATTAGATAAATGTTATAAAGAAACGAATTTATTTAATTTTAAATGCTAATAGCTTCACAATAATGCTAATAGATGGCGCTGTGTCAGTAAAACAGTTTTCTGTCAACTATTATTTTTTTTATTGCGTCTAATGTTAAAAGTTAATTATTACAATAAATAATTAAAACTTTTGGGAATTATGGGATATGGCGAGGTCTCAGTTCGGGGCGAACCACTAGTTTATTCAATAATTTTTTGAACCGTAACAAGGCCGCTCTTGCACCCAGAACGATTAATCTTCCATTATGTTTTGTCTATGTAATATTTTATTTCACGAGAACTGAACCAGCGATCTCATCATCTGCAGTCAAGCAAGACCCACAAGGCTGTTCATTCATGCTTTATTCTTATTCCTTCACTTATGCACTGACAGAAGCTAGTTTTACTAATCGTTCGAGTGTATTAAACTACCGATTATACCAGCACATCGCTTTATCACAGGGTTAAAGTGAATACGTTATAACATCACACGTGACCAATCTCGTGGCAAAGCCCCTGACATAGAGGGGTCTGTTTGCTCGAGTAAAAGGTTTTGCATTTTTAACCCTCTCATTGCCGCTTGTGGCTTTGTGCAGGCGCTTCTATTAGTTAATATATAGGTATAGCTATAGATAGTCCATGCTTTCAATCTATACATCTATACATAGAAATAAAATTTAAGTGTCTGTTTGAATTCCAGGTGATAATAATTTAGCAGTATTATATTCTATAGCAGCTTAAGCAGCTGATTCTAGAGCAGTGATTGCGTAGTAATTAGGACAGCGAGCTCCTATTCGGGGAATCGAAGATTCAATCCCTCTGCCTTTCTGGAGTTACGTGCGTCTAAGCAATTAAATATCGCATGCTTCAACGGTGAAAAAAAACATCGTGAGGAAACCTACACGCCTGAGTCTAATTAAAAGTCTGTGTAATTTCTTAGGTCAAATATAAATCTTATTCAGCAAAATTTTGCGTAAATAAACAAACTATTGTATTACTAAGCGTCAAGAAGAAGGCGAGAACGGGGATTCTGTTTACTCGAGTAAAGAGGTTCTGCATATTTAACCCTTCTCTACGCGACCGACGCTTGTGTAAAGGCTCTTGCACACTTAACATTTATTTTTAACTTTGTTACTCGTAATACGAGTACAGTTTTCCGCTTCGTAGACATCCGTAGCCTGGCGTAGCGGATCGTACTCGTACATTGAGTCGATATGTGACATAGACTAAAATATCTTCTTTCCAAATCAGAGTGGATTTTAATCATGCCTGGATTAAAATTTTACAATATCTCGATGATACCTGCTTCATTTTCGGGATATTTATTGTTATATATTATTGTTGATTTAATATTACCTATATATAAAAATAAGTCGGGTTTTCCTTCCTGACGCTATAACTCCAGAACGCACGAACCGATTTCCACGGTTTTGCATTCGTTGGAAAGGTCTCGGGCTCCGTAAGGTTTATAGCAAAGAAAATTCAGGAAAAATTGGAATCTAATTCCACGCGGACGAAGTCGCGGGGGCAAAAGCTAGTTACCTATATAGCTAAATATATAAAAGGCAAAGGTGACTGACTGACTGACTGACTGACTGACTGACTGACTGACTGACTGATCTATCAACGCACAACTCTAACTACTGGACCGATCGAGCTGAAATTTGGTATATAGCTAGCTGTTAGGACGTAGACATCCGCTAAGAAAGGATTTTGGAAAATTTCAACCCCAAGAGGGTTAAATAGGGGGTTAAAAAATCGAACCTAACGTGAGCGAAGCCGCGGGTTAAAGCTAGTTACCTATAAACATTCGTCATTTTTGTATGTTCTCCCTGCATTTCTCTGAAACTATTAATTAAATTATAATCATTCTTTTTTATTTGCTTCAACATTTACATCTACTTCAACTTATAGAACAGTAAAGATTTTATCAAAACAGTTCAGTAGTTTTTATAATATGGACGCGCGTTGTTCCCTTTTCAGTTATTCTTTATTTCGGTATATATTATTGTACTAGCTGTTGCGCGCGACTTCGTCCGCGTCAATTTCTGTTATTATGATCGCGATTAAGAAGTTTTTAAAAGAATATATTTTAAATATGGATAATTTTCTCCGTTTTTGCAACATTTTTCACTGATGTTTCGCTCCTATTGTTCGCAGCGTGTGTTATATGTATAGCCTTCCTCGATAAATGGACTATCCAACACAAAAATAATTTTTCAATTCAAACCAGTAGTTCCTGAGATTAGCGCGTTCAAACAAACAAACTCTTCAGCTTTATGTATTAGTATAGATGTATAACTTATTATATTATTAAGTATAACCCAAAACGGAAATATTATTTTATACAAATTTCATACTGGGCTAAAATTTCCGCCTTCAAAGCATTTTTCTCAAAAGTTATGACTCTATTAACGCTGACCCGTGGTAGCTGTTTAATAAAGGTCGAGCGGGCGACATGCCAAATTAATCCCCGGGATAAAGCAATATTGCCTTCTTCGAAGCCTCATACTATCAGTCTTGCTTGAAAATGTGAACACTGGGATTCGGGATTCATTTTATAATCTGTGAAGTGCCAAAGATCTTTTATGAAGAGCGCTTGATATAAATACGTTTTATTTTTATTCAATGACGAGTTGGCCCTCGACTGCAATCTAAGTGTAAGTAAGCGACCATCGTACCGGAACGCTATATCCGTTAAGAGTTGGTACGACGTTATTCTCGTATCCACTTCTAACACAGCTTAAGCTTAATAACATTGTTCTAAACATATCGGTCATGTATAAGGACAACTTATTTCTAAGGCAAAAAGGAGATGATTGTGGTCCATACAAGCTTGGGCCCAACACTGAACAAGAATGAAACATGCTTTATTTTGAAGATTTAGATACTTGCTATTTCCATCAAAAACTCGTACTTCTGCAGACCGTGGGAGTTTTGTTTTATTTCTCGTTTTAGATTTGTAGGTTATGTTAAAAAGACGTTCAATATTTAAAGTTCTTTTAAGGAGTATTGTTTAAATACTTTAAATAAATGGAAAAAGTATTACGGGAAGATTTTTGGATGCATGTTTCTTTTACTTTTGTAGGTAATATTAAATAGTATGAAATAATCCACGAAAACTGTTAAAACACCAAAATAATATTCACAAAGCGCAAAACACAATGAGAATGACAAACTGTCTCTCAAAACGTGATTTTTTTCAGATCTGGGTTCTAGCTTTTTGGTGATAAAAAAAATTATTCATGATGCACTATTTTTTTATTATAAATATTTAAAGTATATTTCCCTTGTAAATCAGTATATTATTTAATGCAAAATATTTTACAACAAGTTTTGGTCTATTTCTAGATTACTGATTTTATAAAGATAAACTATTTGGGTAGGTACCAAAAGGCCAAAACCCACACCAGAACCCACAGTTGCATTAGTACTACGAGTATATTAGTCTGTGGTTAAATTAACTGACATCCATGAAAACGTTCCGTTTCTACTAAAGAAAGAGCATTAGGTTTCGTACTTAGTTAAAAAAAAATGTTTTGTATGATTTTCCTGAGCTGTACATAAATAAAAACCATTCAATTATGTAAGTAATTTATCGACTTATTTTCTCCATATTTTTATATAACTGTGCGAAACCCTGAGTTGGGCCCAATTTAGTACATCTCCTTTGTTCCAGAACCCCTTATTACTCGTAGACATAGTTTCCACTTTAAAATTGATAATTTCATCTAAAAAAGAAATTCTAGTGTAGGTGCCTAACTATTAAAATCATTTTCAAGTGCTTCGCGACATAATCACACACACTCGCTTGCACTCACACACACACCCATACACACACTCATGCACCCAGTCTTAGTAAAATTGATAACACATGTTATACCTATTTTTAAGATAACCTTAGCTACTTAATAAATAAGGAATTTTGTGTCTTGTACCTGGAAGGAACTTTTCTCTGCAACACAGGTTTTCCTAGCGCAGAAGATAGGAACCAATAGAAGTTGTAAAAATTTATATGTCAATAAATAAATTATTATTCTTAATTAAAATGGCATACGTTATTTCTTTATACAGGCAACCCTCGTGTAAGGAGCTGATAAAACGTATATGTATAAGGACAGCGGTTGTTGCACAAACTTGTGCATATAAAAAACTTAGTATATAAATAAAATATATACCTACATGCTAATATTTACATTATTATATGTACATTCTCACAGGATAAAGCCCGGATCTTAAGCTTGCGCGCGGACATAGGTCCAACGCGTAGAGGCTACATGATAGAGTTGATCTAAATTAGGCGATTTAATTATCCTTCAATACATCAATAAGTTGCACTAAATTATAATTCTTCGGTGGGTGCGGGACTATTATAACTAAACTTCTTTTTATTATTATTAGGTAACTATAATAATATTTAATATTTGAGTAATAATTGAATTTAAGTACCTTCAAGGCAAGAGTAGGCATCTTCTAGGCAAGCCACAACCTAGACCTCAACAGTGCTATCCAGTATTGATTGTCGTCAAGCGTAAGCCTATTCCAGATTTAAAAAAAATATATATAATTATTTTCTATATAACTATACCGAATATAACCGATAAGAACGGAAGCTACTATACTAACAGAATAATTAATAGATACAAAACAGTACATTTAATATATAACAATATTCTATATTTTAAACAGACAGTGAACATGAAAACTATTTTCACAAGTGACCAACCATGCCACGAAGCGCCTCTCACACAGAGCTTTCTGTTTACTCGAGCAAACAGTTTTACATTTTTAACCCATGTCAAACCTTTTCAAACTAGAATATTATGAGTACATTGTTTTCCCAATATTTAACAGGGATAGCATATGCTGAGTGGAGTCCATTTTGGGACCACACATATTTATTTATTTATTGTTTTGTCTAACGTACGTCTCCCTGTCTTTAACTGTGCATGTGTGTATCTCAAATAAATGCTTTTTTTGTTTCTAACTGCCGATGACTTGGGTGGCGAGTGGCGACAGCAAGGTATTTTCGAAATGAATTTTTCCAAAATAAGGTCCTTAAGACTTAAGGTCTTCAAAGAGTGTGGTTTGCCAGTGATGATTTTTGGATCCGAAACATGTCGCTAACAATAGGAAACTTAAGAATGCTCAGGGTAGCTCAGTTGCGATGGAGTTATGCTCGGAGTATCCTTGTCAAATCAAATCAGGAATGAGGAGATCCATAGGAGAACTATAGATAGCCAGGCTTGGGCGGGGCATATAGTTCGAAGACCCAATCCGTGTTCCAAGGTGCTGGAGGGGCGACCTCGTGGAAAGTGCAGTGTTGGCAGGTCCCCCACTAGGTGGTGGTGCCAACATTCAAGATCAAACGAGTTGGAGGGAGCCGCTTGATACAAGCGCAACTACACCGAGGCATGTAGTACTCCATACCTGAGACCTATATTCAGCTTTAAACGTGTAGGTACCGAATACCTTCGACCAAAGAGAAAAAAGTTAATACAGAAGGAGAAGAAATGAATTTTTAATATAAAACTAGCGCACTCTGCCAGAATGAATATTTAGTACAACTAAGATACAAAATGATAATATTATTTTCAAAGTTGTCTCCAACTTTCGATCTTAAGTCTTTAATTTGATCTTAAGACGCCCGCCTCATTAAGTCCAACACCAACTTTCTATCTCTTTGTTAACTTTTAACTAAAACGCGGTTCGATTGTTAAAGACCCCTCGGTGGTACTACGCCTATTCTTTTAACTAGCTGACGCCCGCGACTTCGTCCGTGTTCTTAAATTCTTAAAAGTATTAGGTAAGATCGTTAAATCTAATGCGAGTGACTCGCTGTTATCCGTGAGGAGCTGTGTCCTCTACCTCCAGCAATACTTATTTATTAGATCTTCATCAAAATTGAACAAGCCTTACCCGATGATACGCACTTTTCATTAAAAAAAGAATTATTAAAATTGGTTCAGAATTGATGAAGATGAATAGTCCCCAGCTTCCCAGTTAGCCCACTACCAAGATGGTAGCCTGCATCGTCACTTACCATCAGGTGAGATCGCAGACAAAGACTATCTTGTCATCTAATAAAAAAAAAGAATCTAATCGCCACAACTATCATCTCCTATTTCACCCCCTCCAGTTTAATTATCGTAACAAAACGTAGCCCGTGTCCTTCTCCAAAGTCCAATCTATCTTATACCAAAATTAATAAAAAATTGCTTGGCTGTTTATATGTGAAAACAGACAGACAGACAGAATTACTTCCACAATCTCTAGGTGCCAATTTCCGGACATGCATCTTTTTTAAATAATTTGTCGTTTGGGTGAAAAACATATTATTGTAAAAAAGTTGAAAAAGCTCATTTCTAGAGACAAATCTGGAATGCATTTATTTGCACCAAGTATAAAGCTTATTACATACTATTATATTTTATTATTCTTGTAATACAAAATAACCTTTGAAGTCTTCCTTTATAGCTCGTCAATAGTGAAATTACGATGGTCAACATGTGGAATGGACCGGAAAATTGCTTATTCGTATCTTGAAATACTATAATACATTATTAAACTAGGCGTTCTTGATAAATAACAAAAACAGTATATGATAGTTTCCTAGGAGGATAGTTTCGTAGTTCCGTATAATGGTTTTTACATAAATTCAAAATTCAAAAATTCAAAATTAATTTATTTCATGTAGGCTAACTTGTAGCTCTTATGGCACGTCATAAATCTACCACCGGTTCGGAATGCAGATTCTGCTGAGAAGAGCCGGCAAGAAACTCAGCAGTTGCTCTTTTAAAAAAAAATTTTTTTACAAAGCTATGCTATGTATACAGTGCTTCCACAATAAAGCTTCAAAAATGCAAAAATGCATACGTAGGTACACCAATCCAACGCATGTCAAGATGGACAGTCAAAGCAGAATCATTCTCGTTGGTGGCACCCGTTCACGAGCATGACGCATGATCCAGCCATTGCTTCGTTCAACCATATTTGAGGGAACGTATAACAACCCGTACCACACGACACCACCACAGAAACTTTAAAGAGAGCATGACATACTTAGGCATCTAGTATGCTATTAAATAGAAGCTTGTTTAATTACATGCCTTATGAAATTATCAATTAAAGATCAATTAATAATTTACTCACATAATCTGAACTGAACACATCACATAATAACTGAACTGAATTCACTTATTTACCGATACAATTCGAGTTTAAAAAGTTTAAAAACTTTTCGTTTCAAAGCCACCGCCACGCTACATATGTGCGAAGCTTCATTTCAAAATGGAGGAAACATTGTTACATTATACATACTAGTATCTTGTTTGGTGACAATCTGTGTGGAAAGCGTCCCAGCATTTTACTACCCAATCTCCGTCACGACCAATTTTAAAAATGTGAGCCGCTTGAAGCGTGTATCGTACCACATTGCAATATGCATTGCATAAAATTCGGCATGCAATTCATTGGTATTTTACTATAGATGCCTATTTACTCACAGTGTATATTTGATGCGCTGATACCAATTATAAAAATAAAGATTTTTATAATCTTGTCTGATCTGGATGAAATTTCGACAAAGATGTACTTAGATATAAATGGACTTACATGTGGGATATTCAAATTCAAATTCAAAATTTATTTATTTCATGTAAGCTACCTTGTAGCTCTTATGACACGTCATAAATCTACCACCGGTTCGGAATGCAGATTCTGCTGAGAAGAACCGGCAAAAAACTCAGCAGTTGCTCTTTTCAAAAAATAAAATAATTTTACAATAAGTAAACACTAAGCTATGTATACAGTGCTTCCACAGTAAAGCTTCAAAAATGCAATACATAAAATCCAACACATGTCAACATGGGAAGACAAAGCAGACCCATTCCCGTTGGTGGTATTGATATTATAAAACTTGGGTATATTTTTACAGTAACATCATCCACATTAGGTTGAATAAACTAAAAATAAAATAAATCTATACTGAGTAACGCACAGTTAAATTCAGCTTAAAAAGTTACACATGGACTGTAAATAACGTCATATTATTATCGAATGGGGACAAAACAGAGTTACTCCGTCTCTCTCATGCATTTTATAGCCTACAAAACTAGCCGTCAAAACATTTATCCAAGAAAATTAAAGTTTTAGTTAAAACTCGCCATTGTGATCCTACGAAAAACATCCCAAAGCAACTCCCGTCATGTCTCGCATGCATCGACCTTTATATTCTAAGTGTAACTTGCACAGACATGTTTATTTCCCGGGCGTATTCATACTAGTTCCATTTTGAATTTTTCACGTTTCTCATGCATGGCGTCTTCGCACGTTTTTCCAGATAATATTTTACCTCTCGTGTAGAGGATTGTTGACGGTATTTGTTTAACATTAAGAGGTTTTTTGTTTTGTGTTCGTTTTAAATAAGTAACAATTTTCCTGCAAAACTAGTAAAAAAGCGGTCTTTTTGATGCGGTTTTCTATAACATACAGGACTATTTATTTATTGATTTAGTACCACGAACAAAAAATAAAACAAATATTTAAAGGACGTGCACAAGGACAGCTTATCTCTAAGGAAGACAGCCCTCGAATGTGAGAACAGTGAGAACACACAGAGGCATATAGGTACATTAAACTTTGAATTTGAACAAATATAAAAATACTATCATTTTAGAAAGGGATTTTAGTTAAGTTCTGGTTGGGCGCCAGATGGCGTTACAGTTGTTCGGTGTCTATTTTTTTTAGTCTTATATCTTCTGTAGTTCCTCGTTGTAAAATTGGGTACCTACATATATTACATTAATTTTCATGATATTATTATGCATAATTATTATAATAATTTCAATTTTATCTGACTTTACTAATAAGTGTAAAGCATGTACGCCCACCCTAATATATATACCGTTACACTTCATTTATACTACTATCATCGAAGGTTGCGTGGTAGAGATTGCAGGTAGAAATGGCAATTGTGTCCAAGGCCACTTAAGTAGTAAATTAATTCAAGGCTAAAGTTCATTTTTGTACGGTACAGAAAAGTGATTTACTTGAGTCGTGAATATACGTACGAACTTTATGTGGATGTTAAAGTCACAATTGATAGTCTCAATTGATTAGACCTCCCTATCCTATTCACTTCGAAAGTATAATTAAGGTAAAAGAAAGTCCTCTTTTATGCGAACGTTTCCAAAACGCTGTGAAAATAAAAGGAGCCAATATTTCTTTAACCATCGACTAAGCGACTAATGGACTAAAATGAGGGAGCAGCGACCAAGTGTAAAGGAATACCTAGATTTCCACATTAGAGGTAATTAAGGTAAAATAAAGTGCCCCTTTTTCAGATTGCCAGTGATTTTACCAGTAAAATAATTTCCTCCCGACCAAATCCAGCCACGGCGGCCATTCTCCTCAGAGATTTGCCATCTGAGCGGGAGATATTATAGTGCACAAGTGTGTGCACAAACACGGGTGCACTCTCTATTCCTTTACTCTCATAGCCCGATGGGACGGATGGCACGGGGGTGAGTCCCACCGCCAACTTCCTTACTCCGGGCTAGTACTGAGAATTCCTTGATAGAAAAACCTAATACACTTTATTGCCCGCGCCGGGAATCGAAGCCGGAACCTCGTCATCTGCATCGAACTTGCTAACCACTAGATCAACGAGGCAGTTACTAGTATACAAAGTACTCGTAAACCCATTAAGTTATTGGATACTGTATTATTGGAGGTAACTCGTTGAAATAAAGTAAGTAGCAAGTAACAAATGAGGATACTCGAACTACTTAGAAAAATCTAGGTAGTTCGTGTACTTTAAAGGTAATTAATGTAAAAGAAAGCACTTCGCCATTAGACCGTTGTAGCTACAGAAACTCTAGAATTTCTGTTACTATCGGCATCGACTAATGGAGGTAGTTCCAGTAACAGTAACACGTATAACAAACGACTGTAAAGCAAAAGTTGCATTGCTTCCGGCGCGGTCGAATCAGTGGCTACAGTTATCTTCATTACGCTCAGGTTTCACTTTGTACGAAATTCACGTTCACCGCTCTTTTTGAGTGCTACGTAAATAAAGCTACGTTAAAAGATAGGTATAGTCGACGTGAATTGACGCCAATACTAATGGAACCAAACTGAGTATTTGCTGTTGAAGATTCGACACATTATATAGTGTTGGCAATAGTTTAATAGAAGCCTAGGGAGCGATGATAGCGTAGTAATTTAGACTTTATTTTCCTGCTAGTTGATGCCCGCGGCTTCACTCGCGAGGTTTTAGTTTTTTAAAAATTCCGCGGGATCTCATAGGTTTTCCGGGATAAAAAGAATAGCCTATGCCACTCTCCCGGTCCTCAACTATACCCATGCAAAAAATCAGGTCTATCCGTTGCTTTGTTGCCGCAAGATTGAAGAAGAAACCAACAAACAAACACACTTTCACATTTATAATATTGGTAAGGATTAGTAAGGATTCAGGGGCTCAAGATTCAATCCCATGCTTTCTTGACTTATCGAAGTTAAGTGCGTTTTAAGAAATTAAATGTCATTTGCTTTCACGGTGAAGGAATGCATTTATATTTTTAATCTAACTTTTAATAACTTTTTAACAAACATATTTATTTTTACTAAATATTATGGTTTACTGAATTTAAGGAGTATTTTAGGGTAAAAGTATTATAATTGGTGTGATCTGCCTAAATATCGATACTCGAGTGAAAAGTGTGAATGCAAGTTACGTTCATACTGTAACTTAGTGTACAATTGTAAATTAATTAACCATAGATAAAACTCGTATTGTATAATTATTAAAACACATATAAATCCTTATTTTCGGATGAATTATCCTTAATGTAGGACCATCCGTCTGATTTTAATCGGCAAAAAACACAGTTTCTTCGAGCACTGAAATAAATGGAGTCATACCCGGGAGCATCGCGAATCTCGTTAAAGATCTGCAGAGGCAGAATTGGTGAGATAATAACTCAATCTAAACTAGAGTACAATTGTGTCGTCTGAAGAGTCCATTAATTTAGCTTAGATAAGATTTATACTGTTTAAAAGTATAACAGGATTATTCTCGCATTTTCATTTACCTACACTTGGCACGCATTGGCACATTTTTTCAAGTTGAAAAAAAGAAAAAAAAAATCAGTTATCACACTAATTCACACTATTCACACTTCACACTATCGCACTAATGTTATAAAGGCGAAAGTTTGTATGTATGTTACTCCTTCACGCCACAACGAATGATCCGATTGGACTGAAATTTGGATGGCTGAATGGAAGATAGCTTACACTCAGAATTAACATAATTATAGGCTTTTATCGTAGAAAATTTAAGAATACCCGCGCGAATAAAAAAAAAACTTAATCCATGCGGACAAAGTCGCCGGCATCATTTAGTTTAAAAAAAAAATTTTAATTCGTTGACAAGATAAGACCTTGACTGCGATCTCACCTGATGCAGTCTAATATGGTAGTGGGCTAACTTGGAACGGGTATGGCACTGTAGATTCAAGTTTCAACCCATACCCCCTAATCGGTTTCTAGACGCCATCGTGCCAGAACGCTAAATCTCTTGGCTAGTTACCACCCTACCGTCAAAGACGTGCCGCCAAGCGATTTAGCGTTCCAGCACAATGGTGTGTAGAAACAGTTTAGAGGTATAAGGTACACTGCCATACCCATTCCAAGTTAGCCCGCTACCATCTTAGTCTACATCTTCACTTACCATCAGGTGAGATCGCAGCATCAAGGGCTATCTTGTCATCGAATAAAAAAACTTTAAAAAACAGAATACTGTATACCTTAACCTAAGTAAGTAAAGTACCTATATTTTTATGAGAAGCGTACTTCGTCTTCCACTATACCTAACAGTTTTCTTTGTGTCGTGTTTTATGAGACGGCAAATTTGGTTAGTAAAAGCTTTCTTCCTCTTGGGAAATGGAAATATATTATACTTGTTACTATTAATATGCATACACTATTGCGCCCAAAATGCTGTCGCAGTTAAATATCATTATTCTTTAAACAAAAGAATCACCCATACTTCCTATTTCCGTGGCAATTGCACTATTTTTCTGTCTTTGTTTCATGACATCAGACCACGTTTTCGGTTCACTAATGATTAACAAAAAACTTTAAACAAATGATCATTTCACAAAAAACGTTTAAAAAGCTAATCAAATCACAAATGTCGTATTCCACAAACTAATTATTTTACAAAAGATCATTTTACAAATATTCTATTCGTAAATGTTTTATTTTGCAAATATGCTGGATGTTAAAATATCATTTTAAAATTTATTATTTCACCAAATAATTCTTTTTCAAAATTCGTAATTTTACAAAATAGTAGATGATAAATTATTTATTATTTGATAAACAGAACTAATAACAAATCAATACGAAAAGCGATAGGAAAAAGTTTATTATTATTTACCTGTCGCAGTCGGATTGTATAATCCGCCGTATTACATTACGGCTAGCTGTTATCAAAAACAGGGCTGTTTTGAAATGCAATGCATAAAAACACTCTAGGGGTAGGGCAGACAAGACTACGTGGAGTCGGGGTTGGCCATTTCGGTTTTGGCGTAGCCCATTTAATTTATAGCGAAGCGCAGCTCCCGCCACAGCCTTGAACAGTTCATTTTATCAAAAAAAATATGCTACATGTTGTTTTACTAATTAACACAATTATTTATCAAATATTATTTTATGAAATCACAATTTGTCTAGTAATTTGTTTTGTCAAGCGAATTATTTGTGAAACCAGAAGTTTTATTATGATCAATAAATGATTCATAATTTTGCTAAATGTTGTTTGTGGAATGACACTTTGTTATTTGTTTTTTGTGAATTAATCGGTCACCCACGTTTTCATATCAAGGACACTACTGCGCGATATTATCTTCACATAACAAAAATTGAGCTAACCCATTTCAAACTGGTTTAGCTAAATGCTATTACTAGGTGCTATTTTTTTTTTAAGAATAGTAGCCAAGTTGGAGTTGAGTAATATCCTCCTATCCCCTCCAAATAAACGTTAAATAAACGTAAATGGGTACGACAGTTTTCAGTCCGCACCTTTAACCGTTGGACTATTGAGGCTTGAATGTCTTATCTGAAAAATTCAGCTGTGCAACTATAATAATAATAATAGTAAGCAGGCGTTGTGTTCGCAACACGTCATAAAAAGCTCGTCGAAACTTGTCGACACATAAATTCTGATATCCCTCAGGCCGTAAATGTAGCTACAAACAAAATTGATTAGCGGGAATCTGCTTATCCAGCCATTCGAACCCTCATAAATTATGGCCGAATGTCCTTTGGGAATCAAAGCCGTGTACATTTTATAAGAGTATTTTAATTGAAATAATTTTATGAAACACCTCTGTCCTCCCGACCGAATCCGGCCACGGCGGCCAATCTGCAGAGGCTAGCCATCTGCGCGGGAGATATTATAGTGCACAAGTGTGCGCGCAAACACAGGTGCACTCTCTATTCCCTCGCTCTTAAAGCCCGATGGGATGGAAAATACGAAACGACCGGAAAGAGCTCAGGCGTAGGACCGACGGATTTACGTGCTCTCCAAGGCACGGGCTAACGGGATTACTACACTAGGTGGAATTAAGGGAGACACTGGACACAGATAGCGCAAGACCGATACATGTAAAACCATACAAGAGACCTATACGATATCTATTTAATAATTAGTTGATAAAGAAGAAATATATGTAGATTTAAAAAATGTAGAAAATGCTAGAAATTACGTTTTTCAAATTAAACTCAATTATTCCTTATTCATTACTAGTAAGTAGGTACTACTATAGAACACAGAGAATCTATAGTTAAAAGTTTTACTGGACCAAAATACAGATCAATGAAACATTTTGTCTAATCACGAAACTTTATAATGTCTTTTCGGTGTAAAAACGCAAACAAAAGATCAAGTGAAATTAATTCCTATTCGTGTCACGAGTCACGACCCTTTCAATGTACTATCATCCGATCACTAAAAGGTCCTAAAGTTAAAAATTTAATTTTGATTTATGAGCAAAAAACGTGTGAACTCAATGACCATCAAAAAACATCCACTCTCTAGAAATCTTAGGGCTAACAATCTTATAAAAAGCCTTTATCTATTGACTAATAAGCTATATCACTTAGTAAAGAAGATAAAGGCTTGTATATTGCAAGGAGTAGGTAAATACATAGTTATGAATCGGGTTTTATTTGTGTTTTTAATTAAGTAAACCATACAACGTCTCCTGAGGATGTTCCGGTGTTCAGTTAGAGCGAAACGTATGTAGAGTGTATTTTGGAGGGTGTGTAGTGCTACGTTGTTCCCCTATTTGTTTTGTTTTATTACTGGAAGAGTGGAACGTTTTGTCGTACAGATTTATTTCTAGTTTGACGGATGATATAAAAAGAGAAGAGAAGAAAAAAGAAAAAAGTAGAGATGTAGTTAACAGTGTTTGCAGTCTGTAAGTACATAAAATTACATGACTTAGATAGATAATCGATAACAAAAAAGATGACATTTCACGCAGTATACATTCCTCAAATTTTACCAATTCTCACTTAACGGCTTTTTAATAGTCGCACGGCAGTGTATTCTTGGTGAAACGTCACGACTTTGGTGTGAAATTGAAAAGTTTTTGTCTACAAACTATTCAGATTCTCACTTTGAAACAGCAAATTGCAGGAAAGTCGATAAGGACTGAGCGAATAAGGAAAATAACGGAGAAGTTATTTGACAAAATGACAAAACGGCCTTGAAAGTGAAAGTTTAGATTGGGAAATTTCTTCTTCGATTATCCTCACCGTATTGGCAGCACAAATAACAAAATAGAATGGAAAAGTGAGAGGGACATACGTGCCAACAGCAAACTGTTTTTATTTTATTTGATTTTGCATATAAAATCAATAAAAATAAAAATCGTGAAAAGACTTTATTACACCATTCCTATTAAGAGAAATGGAAGTTCAAAAAAGGAAGCATTTCCTTTGACAAGAGAGTGTTTGGTCCATATCGATCCGTTGATGCGTGAATGAAACTCAAACCAATATGCCAAAACAATTTCCGATTTTATCATTATTTGTGAACTCTTCTACATTACCATCATGAAACAGATAAGGTGTGTGAATAGTTTAATATCTTTGAGAGTATGCGTTTATCCAAGCTATTATAATTTCATTGCTCTTCTTACTTATACAATTAAAAAAACAAAGAAGATTGCTGAACAAGAAAAAAATTTGAAAACTGGAAACTACGGAATATTTGACGTAACGGCGCAGTAGTTTATGCGCTACGGTGAAACGCACACACACACATGCATAGATTGCTAAAATCATAACTCTTTATTTTGGGTTTGCTGCAGTGCAAAAGCTAGATAGCGAGATAGCTTTAATATTCCTATTAGGTACAGGTATGTCATGAAAATTATTAAGGACACAAAAAAGTAATTTATAAATCTATTTCATCGGCTCAGGAATAAAACATTTCTTGGCGATCAAATTCGTGGGCCTGAAGGGCCGTTTTAAATAAGAAATAACCTAAAAGGCAAAGGTAAAGCTACGTCCAGGGTTTTTATGAACCGCGTGAGGTTCGGACGTGGGTAAGCCACAGTTTTATGAGCGATTTAATATTAACGTGATGACTGCGACGTTCAAGTGAGACGTAACCCGACTTTATACCGTAAAATTGGGTATGAATGTTTTATATTCGAAGCTATCTTCATTCCAAATGTAGGTATATTGTATGCCGGGTATTTAGGTAGGTAGTAATTTTAAATAGTGCCTTGAGGCTATTTATCGTATCTATCTTGAGGCGTTTCTGATGGATATCTACTGTAAGATAGATCTTGGAAGCATACTTATTTACTTCGCTGGCTCAGTGACCCAAAGAGGATCTTGGCTTCCGACACCAGAAGCTGCTATTCATGCTTATCCTGCGCCGCTTCACGCCAATCTGGTGTATTGAAAGTTTGCAGGTCTTCTGTCACTTCGTTCACCCAGCGATACGTTGCGATGCGTTGGGTCGTCCAACGGGGCATTTTCCTATTGAGCGACCCAAGTTTACTCTCCTTACAGCACGATTTTCTCCCAATCTCTCTAGGTGCCCGAGCCAGCGGAGTCTTGCCGATTTATATTCTCCAATAATATTGGGTTCGGCCACTAGTTTTTCAATCTCCCGATTCTTTCTTCGATCTTGAAGGCATAGCCATAGAATAAGATTTTGTGATACCTGTATCCAGCGGTTGCCAGCAATGCCTGAAATAGTCCTTTCACCTACGATATTCTAACAACGTCCACGTAAACGTCTTTATAGGTCTGCCTAGGCTTCATTTTTATTCCTACAGGACTACTATTTTCTATTTGTATACCAAATCATACTATGTAGTTCAATTTTATTTTTGGAACGTACTTCCTGTTTGCCTCGCATTTGAATGTTAGCTTTTATGCTGAACAAGATTCTGAATATTTTTGCGTAATCCTTATTTATCGTCGCGAGTCGACAGATAAAGTGGTGCTTAGCAAAATTTATAATTCCATAGTACATTTTACGTGTTGGATTAGTAGGTCATTTCGTATACGTAACGTAACATTCATCGCTTGAATCCTTGTTTTTATTCAAGGAAGTTAAATATAACAAAGAAATATTTTCATTTCTTTTTATAAGTATAGGTAGGCTTAGCAAAATTTATAATTCCATAGTAGGTACATTTTACCTGTTGGATTAGTAGGTCATTTTTATACGTCATTTCGAACATTCATCCCTTGAATTCTTGTTTTTATTTGTGTTTAATTATTTCTTGTTAGTTTTACTCCATTTATGTTTTATAATATGCTTTACGTAATCTTTATACCTTCCTCATTTTTTTTTAATTTGTTTCTTTTATGTCTTGTTTCCGTTGTAAGTAAAATGAAACAAATTAAAATAATATTACATATTTTAAAACATTGTTTGTACCTACATTAAATCCTTTTAGACCTTCAAAGTGCTTCACGTGACCACAAAAAGGGATTAAGCATTCCGTGTCTACCTTACTGTGGTTGTTTTTGGGAAATGAGGAACATTCTCTTTGCGTTGTCCTTTATCTCTGTTGCATGGTTCACGCTTTAAATGATATTGTATACTATATAAAAGTTATAAATGCGAAAATTTGTATGTTTGTTACTCAATCACGTCGCAACGATTGACCCGATTTGGCTGTTTGGCACAGAGATATATTATAATCTATATCTATCAGACTATAGTCTGGAATAGCACATAGGCTTTTAATAAGAGAGTTCCCGCGGGAAAAAACCTAAATCTACGCGAACGAAGTCGCGGGTATCATCTAGTAAATAATAAGTTTACAAATCTTCAAAGGTAAGGTCCTCCCGACCGATTTTTTTATGAATTTCTCCACAGAGATACTAAAACCACTCTGTATACTTGGTGCAAAAACATGTGCAATCTGTCTATATACATAAAAAAACAAGCAAATATAAAGTAAGACAACACTGTTAACCGTGGGCAAAAAAATATCGCGTCTAAATTATTATTTCAAGTGAAGTTTTCCTGCTTTATATCCCTCCTAGGGATTATTTGTTCTTTTTTATTAACGGCTTTTGCGGCTTCCTTAAAAAAATAACTTGCTGTAAATTATAATAAACGTCATGAATATTTTAATTTACGCAAGAAAGTTTTTTGTGCCTTAAGATAAACTGTTTAATAACCGCCAGTTCGGTCGAAACAGCTTTCTAGGTAAAAAAAAATCTATTTGGATATTAATTACCTTACGTTACGTAGTGTAACGAAGAGTGAGGTTTGAAGAGTTTTGAAGAGGGTTGATGGTTACAATTTTCGTATTTACAAATGGAAAATCTAAGTAATGATCAAGTTCCATCAGCGCGTACCATCTTAGGCTGCATCATCACTTAGCATCAGGTGAGATCGCAGTCAAGCGCTAGTCTATATTTTTAGGAATCAGAAGCGGAATTTATTAAGATTTTAACAAGTCAGGAGCGGAAATAATAATAAACGTCAGGATATAACATTTAGGACTTATTTACTTTCAATTTACTCTCAGATTCACATAATTCTAAACAATAATTCAATAGAGAGGTTACATCACGCACAACAATTACACGCATTATAATTAAGGAACGATCTTACTCCAAATAGTGACCAACACGTTTCCTGTTCGACGGGTACAGAGAGAATGAACCGTGCACAGCTGTGCAATCGTTTTTATACATTAAATTTCATTGTTCTACCCACATTATTGTGGGTAGTTATGACCTAAACAGGAGCGACTCCTAACTCGGCCTATCCTGATTGCGCGACGTCCTCGGCCGCGCTCACGTTGATCTTCGTCGAGAGCGTCCACAGCTGGAGCAGGGCAGACGCAGGCGAAGGACCTGCGCTTGCATCGTCATCATTATTGTCTGAATCTGTTGAAGAGACATAAGGGTTATAGTACATGACAAAAACACCGGTTGCCTATTCTTCCATTCATCACACATCCAAGGCCCTCTTTCAATTGTACACACTTAGCTTTTTCCTAAATCCTTCACACACACGCTCCTGTCAATGGCATATACTTCCTCAGGTAAAATTCTCATTCATTCTCACACGTTAAAACCTATCAAGAGTATATCCCCACACGTTAGGAACGTGTCAGCAGGGCCGAAGCCCAATCTCCACACGTAAAAACGTGTCTGCAAGGCCGAAGCCCCAGTCACACACAGAGATGTGCCCGCAAGGCCGAAGCCCCAGTCACACACAGAGGTGTGCCCGCAAGGCCGAAGCCCCAGTCACACACAGAGATGTGCCCGCAAGGCCGAAGCCCCAGTCACACACAGAGGTGTGCCCGCAAGGCCGAAGCCCCAGTCACACACAGAGATGTGCCCGCAAGGCCGAAGCCCCAGTCACACACAGAGGTGTGCCCGCAAGGCCGAAGCCCCAGTCACACACAGAGATGTGCCCGCAACGCGTGTTCAATGCAAGCGCCGCTGGTGCTGCCCTTCAGCTGCTCATCTCTTCGCATGCGAGGACACACATCTATTATACATCTCTGAGCAACTGTAAACATAAAAACATTAAAAACGCCCCACCTGCTTTCAAAGAAAGCAGCACAACTCTCAGGACACCATTCAACTCCAAAAATATTTTCCACACTCAAAAGTAGCGAGCTCTACGAGCTTTATGCGCTCTACGAGCTTTATGCGCTCTACGATCTCTATGCGCTCCATGACAGAGATCACAGCACAGAGATGCGCTCTATGAGCGCCATGAGCTTCACCCGCTCCATCAGCGCCAGCAGCTCCACCCAAATAAGAGCTTCAGTTCCAGCAAAATATCAAAACCAAAAGACTCAATAGCAAGCTCACGAATATTTCTAACACTGTTACTAAAGTAAGTCATACTTTATAGTAGCCATACATTCTACTCTTCAGTTCAGTGTGGTATGAATCAGTCGGATCAGTAGTTCAATTCCATAGACGACTCAATTTAACCATAAAGTCAAGAAACCAGAAGAGTCAAGTAAAAATAAACAAGTGATATCTGTCTACGATGTACTTTACATTGCTTATCACGTAATCGTGGCTGTATACCAAAATCTCAAAAATTAACAAACTGTTTAACGTCAGTCAGTCAAATCAAATTTGCTTGGTCAAAACATCAATCAAAATATGATAGCTCGGTCTAACCTGACTTCAACTAATGATTCAATGATTCAAATAAGAAAAGTAAATTTCTTTAAAGTCGAAAACTAAAATTCAAATAAGATTATTTTTAATTGTGTAAAGTCAGTGCTGGTACATCTCGTAATATGCGCATGTGCGGAATTATCAATAATTTCATTGATAGCGACAGCATCCCTTAATTATACGCGTAGGTTATCTTTATTCACCAATTAATAAATTAACCGAGACAAATAAACTATCACTGGTACATATTTATGTGACAAATTTTCTATTTAACAAATAAGTAACACCAGCAAATTAAACAAAGTACCCGTTTAAGTTTTATCAAAAATCTAAATAAGTACCTGAATACCATCGAAGGTAAGTACTACACAAAATTACTACTCACTTTTGTAGAAATTAGAAATGGAACCAAAGGTTGTTCGATATTTGTTACTGCGTGAGCACTTGTCAAAACTAGTTCTATTCAACAACTTTGAAATCATCAGCAAAATTCATCGAAACACTAACAACCATATATGTACGAGATAAACACGAGCCACTTAATCAATTTTGTTTTGTTTCATGTTTAACTATTTCACGAATTTAATTTCACCTTCATTTGCACAACGTAATATTAATATCACGCAAAGTTATTATGATTTGCAAAACAACCTTTAATAAATAGAACTCTGCTAAACTATACTCGGAATAAAGACACTTTACTTTATTTGTTTACCAGTTTTCGTAACTGCTTTATTTACGATTCAAAATAAACAACTCACTCAAATCGAAACACCAAAATTTCACTCTTATTGTCAAAACATATTGGAAACGTCAGCAAACTATAAGAAAGATAGATCAATAAGATAACCACAAACCACATTATCAAATTTGTTTTACTTGAAGACAGTAACTGAACTACACACGTCTCGAATTTAATTTTCTACCTTCGTTACGCAAATATAACTTTTGCAACACGATCTTTAATAAACAAACTCTGCAATCTATACTTCGATTACCCACACTATGTTTTATGAGAATACCCGGTTTGATAATTGCTCATTTAACGATAAATTTAAATCACAATGCGTCACATATTACGAAATGCACCAACGTAAACGAGGATAACTCAATTTAATTATCTCTTCCAAAGATAATTGGACAAAGAATGATAAACAAGGAACATTACAAAGAAATTCACTACACCGAAATTCATAAACTGTGGAATGATCTCACAAATGTCACAATGGCTGTACTTTCTGAATTCTTTTAAACGCATCTACATACGGGATCGCACATCAACTGTTCTTCACGAGACCACAAGATTTTAAGCTATTTGCCCACACAGGAATCTCATTTTCCCATTTAACTTAACTCGCAAAGTCAACAATGATTCTTTGTTAACCTTCGCATAAAAAAGGTCAGAAAAAGGTTTCTAGTTAACGTAACTATAGAGTGGGTATGAATTTGCCATGATTTTACTCAAATGGTCAAAAATATATTGGAAACTTCTTACCGACATGTAGGCTTGTACTTAGCAAAGCACGTCTCATGTGCAACGTGCGAACTGGCACGCTGCGGCAGGCATCGCGACAAGCAGAGGCGCGTTCACCAAGCAGGAACAGGTGACACGCAAAGAGGCGCAGCAGCCGGCGCTGCGTCAGACTCGCCCGGCACCAACAGGCGCAGGCAGGTGAAATGCGCAGAAGCGCCGTCGCCACCGCTGTGACACGCCACAGCGCGCTCGGCAGCGCGCAGACAGGTGAGGCGCGCAAAAGCGCCGTGGCTGCCGTTGCAACACGCTTCGGCGTGTTCGGCAGCGCGCAGATAGGTGAAGCGCGGAGTCCGCCGCTGCGACACGCTTCAGCGTGCTCGGCAGCGCGCAGACAGGTGAGGCGCGCAGAAGCGCGTCATTGGCGCAGCGGCACGTTCAGACGTGCTCGCCAGCGCGCAGATAGGTGAGGCGCGCAAAAGCGCGTCATTGGCGCAGCGGCACGTTCAGACGTGCTTGCCAGCGCGCAGGCAGCAGAGGCGCCCTCGTCGGCGTAGCGATACGCCCAGACGTGGTCGCCAGTGCGCCGACAGGAAACGCGTAACCAGGCACCGTCGCAGACAGCAATTCAGCACGCACACAGCACCGAGGCCGCTGTTGTTTGGCACCCGCATTTGCACAGAGTACCTTTGTGCAACTACCTGCAAACTATAGCACAAATTAGCACACATTCGTTTATCTAAACGAGTTAAGGACTCGTTTAACAACAGTATTCCTGCTTAATGTCAAAATTGAATATCAAAAAGGGAAGTGTTTCTCTTTTCCCGAATCTCCCAAAACCACAGACGGGAATCGAATATTAAAAGTTATTTGCTCGAACGTGAAAATACAAAAACTAACGGCTGTGTGTGAGGTTATCAAGGCTAGTAGTGAGCATAGGCCTATCCCACTTCTGATTTTAGGAATCAGAAGCGGAATTTATTAAGATTTTAACAAGTCAGGAGCGGAAATAATAATAAACGTCAGGATATAACATTTAGGACTTATTTACTTTCAATTTACTCTCAGATTCACATAATTCTAAACAATAATTCAATAGAGAGGTTACATCACGCACAACAATTACACGCATTATAATTAAGGAACGATCTTACTCCAAATAGTGACCAACACGTTTCCTGTTCGACGGGTACAGAGAGAATGAACCGTGCACAGCTGTGCAATCGTTTTTATACATTAAATTTCATTGTTCTACCCACATTATTGTGGGTAGTTATGACCTAAACAGGAGCGACTCCTAACTATATATTTAAAACAAAAAAGTTCAGTGACACTAATATACCTATATTAAAAGTGTTATGAGTATTTCTTCAAATCAACACGACAAAAATGAAAACAATATTTTTTTTTTTTGGATAACTACCTATGTAATAATGAAATACTTTTTCTAATGTAGACACAATGTACATATACATGAAACTAAAATTAAAATAAAGCAAGCAACCTAACAGGTAAAAGAAATCCATTTAACATTGACATAATAATATATTTCAGAGCGCAAGAACTGGATCCTTCGAATATTCAATCAAACTTTGTTCTTCACTTTAACAAACACGTAAGAGGTAATGCAAAAAACTTTGGAGAAAATGTATCACTAAGTTATATCCGTCTAAAAATAGAAGTATAAATCGATCCAGTGACTAGGCCATGAAAGTTAACAGATAAACAGACAGACGGTTAAAAACTGTCGCATATATAATATTAATATGGCCATCTTCTAAGCAAGCGTGCTTCAGCTTGGAACGCGCTTGCCTAGAAGATGACTATTCACTCTTGCTTAGAAAGGACGCTCCGCAGCTAAACGTTTCATTTTAGAAATGTTGAGTTTAAGCGTTTCAAGCGAGTAAGATGGATTGCAACAATATTATAAGGATGCCAACACTCACGGCTTCTCGCAGTTGTGTGGGTAGAACAAATATTATTTTACTTAGAAATTAATGTCCCAGTATCTCTCTAGAAATGGAGCATAAGTAGGGTGATATCACTAACACAATCGTCATTATTGAGGATATATCTTTCGCAGATGTGCAATTAGTATGTTTTTGACAGACAACAAATCTCAACAGCGCTTTGCTTCCTCTTGAGATGTCACTCTTATTAATTATTGCTATTTAGGGGAACAAACAATAAAGGAAGGCGGGAGCAGAGATCTCTACAGAGATACAAAGGACATGTATAAATAGATCTTCCAGGGTTTGTCTCAATACGTTTCCTTATGTGCGATGGCACATAATCGTGCATCCTATCGTCAAAGACGTGCCACCATGCGATTTAGCGTTCCGGCACGATGGCGAGTAGAAAACGATTAAGAGATATAGAGATATATATGAGAAAAACTACTATGGTACCCATAGGGTTATAAACCCCTTCCAACTTAGCCCGCTACCATCTTAGACTGCATTGTCATTTACCATCAGGTGAAAGCGTAGTCAAAGACTATTTCGTCATCGAATAACAAAAAAAAAATTTTAGCAACGAACTTTCTATCTCTCCATTGGTTCGTTAATCCCCTTTTAGAGCAAAAACAAAATAATTTTGCGTCCAAATAAAACAATTTTAAGAACATTCTTTCGACACATTGAAGTATAATTTAAAATATTTTTGCAACTGAGGATAAAAATAAAATTCATTGCAACAAATAAAATTATTCAAGCAGCTGTTAAAGCTGATAAGATTTTAATTCGAGTTCACGTCAATAAAAAAATTGACAAGCAGCCTTTAACAATCGAGGCTTGTTGCCATTAAACTGTAGCATTAAAATATCTGTTATTTATTGCGAATCAATAAATCGTAGCTGTTTGCCGTATGATAAACGACGCTTAATCCTTTTCAGTCGAATGTTGTGATGAATTGTTTTTTTCTCAAATATGCTTGGAAATTCGAGCATTATTTTGCCAACCTTCTTCGAGGTAAATCGAAATTGCTGTACTGGCCAAATACATGCGAGCAGCGGTCGGCAAAAGTTGTACGAAAATCCATATCTGTCGTGGTTTAGCGGCCAAATAAATTACATAGTAAACTTATATCTGTCGTGTAATTTAAAAATGGAACGATTTTTTAATTTGAAACATGGCAACCAAGGAGGTAACTTATCAAAGGTTTAATTCGAACTGACTTGCAAATAGAAAGCTGTTTATAGAAAAAAAAACAAATGAACACTTTAAAAAAAAAAATTGTTGTTTGTTGGGAAAATTATTGTTGTTCGTTATTCGTCACTGATTTTGAAAAGTAAATAGTATTTAATTTCCGCGCATTATTATTTGAGAAAAGTACTATACATCCCTTAGGGATGTCCCTTAGGGCTATTATATTACCGACTATTAAAATTATCTTTATGATATAGCAAATATCATAAAGATAATTATTATAAACATAACCTTAAGGTTAGTTAAGCATAAATTACATGGATACCATGAACCTAGCCATACTAGAAGTAAAAACAATTAAAAAAAAACAAAACTATCGTCAAAGTGCTTTTTTTAGTTTAACATTGTTAAACGACATACTCAGCAGAATAACAAACAATGCGGTGAAAATTTAAATAACGAAAATAATGATGCAAATACACGCTTTTACAACATCAAACTATTGTTATTGTTACAATAAAAATATATACTGTATGACTTTCATAAATCCATTCTATTAATTAAATACAAATTAAAATAAAGAAAGTACAAAAACTAACAGGTAGATCTTATTAGGTAAGTACATCAGCAAGAATTTAAAATGCAAAATGGCTTTTTTAAAATAAGTGCCAGGAGAATTTTAGAGCTTTCTAAGAAGGCCATCGAGTCTACCGGGGATCCAAAAGCTGGCAGCTACCTTGGCCAAAGAATTAGTTTGGCCATCCAAAGGCAATACCAGCATCGTACGCGCGGGTGTGTGTGTGTGTGTGTGTGTGTGTGGCATCATAGCTCCCGAACAGATGAACTGATTTTGATTTTGTATTTCTTGTTTGAAATGTGAATTAGTCAGGAGTGTTCTTAGATTAAAATAGATCCAAGATGGCTGCCGCCACAAAATGGCGGATTACATATTTTTATTTTAACGATTACTGATTAGGATGTTGTAACATGTCGAGGCTGTTTTAAAGTTTCATTTATTTTAGAAGTAATTTAATATTTTAGTAAGGAGGAGAAGGGGGAAAATTAGACCAACATTACACATACATAAATCATGGCTGAAACCTTTTTTGGCCCGATGGAAGGACACTGATTAAATATTTAAATAAGCAGAGCGTCATGGGTAGTTCAAAGTGCCGAATTACTGATATAGGCATAAATGCAGACGTAAACCGTGTTTTAGTCTCGCAATAAACTTTTACGATGATCCGAGACATATATTTTTATATTTTCGAGATGCCATAAAAATCTTATTTGAGCCGCTTGTATTCTTTATACCTACGAATAACGTTTTAGGAATATTCTTTTTGCATGAGAACCCTGACCTCATAAATATTATAAAACCAACATGGGTAAAGTGTTTAGGAATCTCTTAGATTTTTTTTGTTAACTTTTAAATTGTTGAAAATTATGTACTACATTAATATTTTTATTAGATATATATTAACTTTATAGCGGTGATAGCCGAGGGTCTAGGGTTCAATTCCCATGGCATGCACCTTGAATTTTCCGGAGTTATGTCTAGTTTAGTCTGGTCAATGAATCTACACCAAATCGATTTGCAGTTCTGCGACTGTGGCATACCACAAATTTTGGACGCATACCGTTTGGCATCATGGCTGTTTTTCGATCACGTATTGAACAAGAGGAGTCTATACAAGAGAATTATTAATTAATGGAATCAAAAACCCGACTGCTTTAAAAAATATCAACCAATGTCACTCGGGATGATGTAAGGATAACCAATCCAAATCACGGTGGAATAAAGAAATAGACATGAACCCTGAAAACATTACACTCTTTTTTTATACCGTTGTGTAACAATTAATATTTGAAGCTAAGAATTTAAGCACTAGCATAAGACAAAGATATCGATTGAGTCTCACATAAAGGCGTCATATGGAAACACTACATAAAACACATTTGTCACGTCTCGGTTATCTCTGTCTGTCACGTTGGTGATAGGATAATGGGAGAGCAGCCCGGAATTCTGAGTGATTCTATACGTTATCAAAATTATAAAGAGGGTAAAACTAAAATAATATTCCTTCATTGTTCTAAGATATTTGATAAGTGATATTCTAATTGTTTTTGGTTTTAAAATGTCTTTAAGTGGACATTCATAGTTAAATGTAAGTACGCATGCGCGAGAAATATTTTGTGGTCCATTTTTTACGATCGAAAAGTTGCGATACCATCGTGCGATTGTGTAAGAAAATCGTAATTATTTGACAGCTTAAAAGGAATGATTTCACTTGAAATAATATGTTTATAAAAGTTGTTGGATTCGTTTTAAAAAGTGCTTTTAAAGAATGCTTTTCGTTTAAACGCCCATTTCTACCTAGTACGTGAGGATTGGTATATATAACAAATAATGCAAAGCGAAAATCCTGTCCTATCAGGTTGACGCAGATCTCAGAGAATAAAATTGTACATATTACGACATAATATTATTATCGTTTAGAGGAACTTGATGCTAAACGCCACGGCAACTTGCAGGGAGTTCTGTAGGTAATCGGATTAAATAAAGTAGGTATCTACTATAATCGTGCAATTTTGCAGTCTAATGGCTCTGGATACGTGCGCTGCGACGGAATTTGCTCAGAATATAATCGTTATGTATAAGGGCGCGAACAAGCCAAGGATGCCTCACTGCGATACCTCGCGGTCGCGGTTTAGCTCGCTACCCCGATGCCACCTCCATGTAAAACAAATGTATGCAAACAGACGAGCGCGAACATGCCGAAGGATACCTCACTGCGATACCTCGCGGTTCACATCGATGTTTACCTCGATGCCTACGCGAAAACAAAATATTTTGTTTTTACATCGCGGTCGACTGCAAGCATCGATGTGCTCTGGCGTGTGATTGGTGGAATCTCAAGGACTCCCGCCGTCGTTTACTTTAGGCCTCGAATACATTTTAATTTAATAAAATAAATACAATGTAGGTATAGCGTTTCAAATATTAATTATATGATGTATTATTTTATGAATTTTTTATAAATTATGGTTTTCAAAGCTCTATAAGATTTGTGCCAATAAACTTAGAATAAGAATTATTATAATAGACTTAGGTACTTGTTTAGAAAATTATTCCTGCCCCGTGGGATAAGCGGTACAAAAACCACCACAACAGATATACGACCTCGCTGGCGCAGTGGTGAGCGCTGTGGTCTTATAAATTGGAGGACTCGGGTTCGATTCCCGGCGGGGGTAATTTAGGAATTTATAATTTCTAAATTGCCTCTGGTCTGGCCTGGTGGGAGGCTTTGGCCGTGGCTAGTTACCACCCTAACGTCAAAGACGTGCCACCAAGCGATTTAGCGTTCCGGCACGATGGCGTATAGAAACCGATTAGGATTGAATTTACACTGCTATACCCCTTCCAAGTTAGCCCGCTACCATATTAGACTGCATCGTCACTTACCATCAGGTGAGATGGCAGTCAAGGGCTATCATGTCATCGAATAAAAAACTATATATTTTAGCCAAGGAATGGAAGAATATTATTACTTTAGCGTTTAGTGAGCATTTGAACTAAGCATCCAGGTGCGACTGAACCGGCATGTTCGCACCGACATCTATGTAAAACATCCAGATATCGACATCGAGGTATCGAGCAGCGACCGCGACCGCGAGGCATCTTTGAAGTGTTCGCGCCCTTAGGGCGCCCTTAGGGCGCGAACACTTCAAAGATGCCTCGCGGTCGCGGTCGCTGCTCGATACCTCGATGTCGATATCTGGATGTTTTACATAGATGTCGGTGCGAACATGCCGGTTCAGTCGCACCTGGATGCTTAGTTCAAATGCTCACTAAACGCTAAAGTAATATTCTTCCATTCCTTGGCTAAAATATATATTTTTTTATTCGATGACAAGATAACCCTTGACTGCCATCTCACCTGATGGTAAGTGACTATGCAATCTAAGATGGTAGCGGGCTAACTTGGAAGGGGTATAGCAGTGTAATTTCAACCCTAATCGGTTTCTATACGCCATCGTGCCGGAACGCTAAATCGCTGGGCGGCACGTCTTTGACGTTAGGGTGGTAACTAGCCACGGCCAAAGCCTCCCACCAGGCTGGCCTGGTCTGGATCAGAAATAATTTAGAAATTATAAATTCCTTAATTGCCCCCGCCGGGAATCGAACCCGAGTCCTCCCAGTTATAAGACCACAGCGCTCACCACTGCGCCAGGGAGATCGTAAATCTGTTGTGGTGGTTTTTGTGCCGCTTATCCCAAAGGGCAGGAATATTAAAAATTAAATCTATTACATAGCGTCTCGTTTTCCATTATTTAATTAAAATAAAAAATGAACCATAACGAATAATAATATTATAATAATATGTACTTACCAATTTTACGAGTAGTTTAGTTATAAAAGAGTTGTGCAAATATAATATAATATTTATTTTAATGAATAATTTTCTAAACAAGTAGGTACCTAAGTCTATTATAATAATTTTTATTCTAAGTTTATTGGTACAAATCTTATAGAGCTTTGAAAACCATAATTTATAAAAAATTCATAAAATAATACATCATATAATTAATATTTGAAACGCTATACCAACATTGTATTTATTTTATTAAATTAAAATGTATTCGAGGCCTAAAGTAAACGACGGTGGGAGTCCTTGAAATTCGACCAATCACAAGCCAGAGCACATCGATGCTTGCAGTCGACCGCGATGTAAAAACAAAATATTTTGTTTTCGCGTAGGCATCGAGGTAAACATCGATGTGAACCGCGATGTATCGCAGTGAGGTATCCTTCGGCATGTTCGCGCTCGTCTGTTTGCATACATTTGTTTTACATGGAGGTGGCATCGAGGTAGCGAGCTAAACCGCGACCGCGAGGTATCGCAGTGAGGCATCCTTGGCTTGTTCGCGCCCTAACGATATTGCTGCGAAGTGAAGTAGCAAAGATAAATAAAGAAGTTTTTTTTTTTTGTTATCATGCCAAGACACATGGACTATTTTTATAGAGCAAACTACTAAGGACGAACACTAAAAGTTCTGTAGCAGTAGTTTACTTATTCTAAACTTAAAATTAAATTATTTCATTAGGTATTCTAAAAATAAAATAAAGGAAAATAATAGGATTGACTGCAGCAGTGGCTGCAACAGCAGCAGTAGCAGAAGAATTTTACCTATTTAATCTATTTTACCTTAACTTCAAGCAACTAACCTATATTAAAAATTCCGACTGCCTTTATAACATCAAAACCTAAAAATTTAAATAGTTAAGTTTTTTTTTTTAATTTTGCAACATTATAAATTGTATACCCGATGACACTCCTATTATAGTTAAGACTAAAGTAATGACACCTGTTTTATTAACGTCTTCTTCTTCTTGACAAAGGTCTCTTGCATGGACCTCCACAGGCCTAGGTTTTGCGCCGCCTGAATTCAGCGGCTCCCCAAAAATATTATCGTCCTTCGGCAGTCGAGAAAAATCATGGATGTAGGTAAGTAAAAGCATGGCTGTAAGTAAAAGGTATTAAAAAGTGAATGCTTTTATCCGAAAAAATAAAGACGCTCTCGTAAATCTAGAGACATTTCAGTAATATCGGCCGTCCCGGAGCGGCCGCATAGCGAATGGACGCAGCAAGTGTCAGGAACTCGGATGACAAATTGTACTGTCACACGCTGTCTGTTCATTATCTGTTGTTTTGTGTTGTTCCGGCGTTTGTAGCTCTTCATTTAAACATGTCCAAGCTTAGAATCTCCTTGTAAATGTTTGTCGCATTGTTGAAAAATTTAGAAAAGCATACAAATTACCAGTTCATGCCCGCGACCACTTTTGCATGGATTTAGGTTTGTATATCTAAATATATAAAAGGCAAAGGTGACTGACTGACTGACTGACTGGCTGATCTATCAACGCACAGCTCTAACCTCTGGACTGATCGAGCTGAAATTTGGTATACAGGTAGCTGTTAGGACGTAGACATCCGCTAAGAAAGGATTTTGGAAAATTTCAACCCCAAGAGGGTTAAATAGGGGGTTAACAAATCGAACCTAACGTGAGCGAAGCCGCGAGTTAAAGCTACTTAATTAATAATTACTTGTGGGGCGTGTGGCCTAGTTGTGACAGCGCATATCAAACGATCACGCTGGGTAAGCAACGTTAACCCCGGTCGGTAACTGGATGGGTGACCGCTGTAGGGTGCCCAATAGAAAATTCGTGAGGAGACCTAGAGCCCAGTTGGCGGCCGGCGATAGGTGCAGTGGGGGTTGGTATAAGATTTAACACGATTGATCGTATTCGTATAGTATGACAATAGCGTCAAAGTGAAATAAAGTCACAAATTCAGTACATCCGATTTTAGTTTAGAGCGTATCCGTATACGTAAAAGTATAAGAATGCACGCACGAAATTGAGCTCTAATTCAGTGTAGTCTTGGTTCATTTTACTTTGACGCTAATGTCATAGTATACGAATACGATCAATCGAATTAAATCCTATACTAACCCCACTGATGAATGAAATGAGAATACCTTAATACTTGCTCTCAACTGAAGCGCAGGAACCCTTCTAGTGTGAAGAATGAAGATAAAGCAAAATAATAGAACGAGTCTATGAATAAAAATAAACGGGAAAGATAATGCAGTAGAATGTAAATAGTAAAAAAATGTTGAATTGCTCCCGCGTTTCAACACCACAATTGCAAGGCAATTTGCAACTAAGTTTACACAGCCCCCAAACAAAAGTAGTTCGTCTCGAGCTTTGTTCAGTATAAAATACGAGCTTATTTGCTCTAGTACTGAATATCTGCCTCGAATAGCGTAATGTTGCCTTCTCACGCGCTTTTATACATGTCGGCAAACAACAGTGTTCTTAGTTACTGTTTGCAATAGTTCTTTCAACAAGGACGCGTGGCTGATGTTTGTGTGTGTGTCGTATCTGTATAAGTGTAAGTGAGAGCTTGCTCGCACCTGACCACTCATATCTAGGCTCCTGACAGGCACAAACACTTACGCAATGTGCATGTAAAACTCACGCGCCGTCTTGAAATGCAAGAACTTACTTCCTACAAACGTATAAAATACGAAATATTACTATATTCTAAAACCCACATTTTTATGGCGTTGTAAAAGGAGCTTCTGGGATAAAGGGGAAAACATTTCCTTTTAGAAATGCTTCCCAAATATTTTAATTAGAATTTCTTTATACTGCTCGATTTTCATTCATAGCTTAGCTTATACTTATATTGAATATCCTAATTAAGTTGATCAAAATAGATTGTAGAGGCTGACCATAATCATTGATCAATAGACTTGAAAAAAAGGTCAATTCGATGTTCTATACACATTGTTTAAGTAAAAATTTTTAAAATATTCATATTATAATATGGAGCTACACGTACTATATAGTATATACCAAAAAGATCATCAAAATAAGCATATTTTAGCGTAGTAGTATGTGACATCACTTTGCCAAGCAGCGTCGTACCAGCACTATGTGGTTTATTTAGACCAATATTTTTTAAAATATTTCTTCACTGTTGTGATTCAATTTCCAACTAATATTATTTAATTCCACAAAAATATAATTAGCTAATTTCTCCACTGGAGAGTTTCCGGATCCGCGCCGTGCGTAGCCAGCTTAATAATTTTTTCCTTAAAGACATTTCGCGTTCTTCACAATGTCGGGTGATTTATTTCAAAGAGAAAAATTAAAGTTAAAGAATTGGACAGGAAAGTTTGTCAACTTAAAAGAACCCCGTTTTTGTGTAGTGACACTCTTTGTAGTACATTTACTGGAGCGACAAGCGAGCCAGTGTCCTAGGAATAAAGCTGATAGGGAGCAGCGGGAAATAGCTCATTTAAAATACAGCACACCATTTGTAAGCACGGAAGCGTGGTGTAAGAAGCTCCTTTCATACTTTTTTAAAGTCCGTTCTGTAAACGTCTTAGCAGTCTAGAAATATAAAATGGCCATAAAGTTTTACTACGAGTACCTAAGATAAGGTATAATTTTATACAACGTCTCGAGGAATATTCGTCTATAGAAATGTTTCAGCTTTTATGTTACTACCCTGACTGTTTATTACCTACTGACCATAAAACAAAGAAATTTTTTCTCGTAACCGTAAAGGGCTTCATTTGATTATACTACTAGCTTTTGCCCCCGCGACTTCGTCCGCGTGGAATTAGATTTTTGGGTGGAAATTTCAAAAACTGTGACACACGTACTTCTTTATTTTTAACTGAAAGCTCTAATACCAACTTTGATGGAAACATCTTGAAAAATGACGGACTTTCATATAAACTTCCATCCCCTATTTAAACCCCTTAGGGGTGGAATTTCCAATAATCCTTTCTTAGTGTGCGCCTACGTCATAAAAGGAATCAACTGTAAAAATTTCAAGTTTCTCACTTCAGTAGTTTAGGCTGTGCGTTGATATCTCAGTCAGTCAGTCAGTCAGTCAGGACTTTGAATTTTATATATATAGATAATATGCGCTAAAAATGTGTCTCTCTACGACGGAATACATAGAAAATTCACGCATACTTCAATAAATTCATGATGATGCTTACACAATTAAATAATTTCTTTATCTTTCAGCTGCCGTAATTATTAACATTGATATGGCTTATATAAATTTTAACACTTTGTGAAAGCTTTGCGGTTAAATATATTTATTGAAGTATTTTTTAAATTAAATTCAAGAAGGTGAAACCATTTTTAGGGTTCCGTACCTAAAGTGTGCCAACGGGACTCTATTATTAAGCCTCCGCTGTCCGTCCGTCCGTCCGTCCGTCCGTCCGTCCGTCCGTCCGTCCGTCCGTCCGTCCGTCCGTCCGTCCGTCCGTCCGTCCGTCCGTCCGTCCGTCCGTCTGTCTGTCAGCGGGCTGTATCTCATGATCCGTAATGGGTAGACAGTTGCAATTTTCACAGAATGTGTATTTGTATTGCCGCTATAACAACAAATAATAGAAATAAAATTAAAAATAGAGGGGTCCCTATATACAAGAAACGTGCTTTTTTCGGCGTTTGTTGCTCGACCTTATCAATCGCTCTTACGAGTCCGACTCGCACTTGGGCGGATTTATTTTAAACTTAAATCTACGCGGATATTTTATTTAGATTAATTAATTATTATTATTGTAGTTCAGAAGTCCCCTCCTTGTTCTAGTGACCCGGAAGTTTTTACGAAGGCGAAAATATCGCTTTGTCCCGGGATTCATTTGGCGTGTCGCCCGCCGCGCTGAGCTTTATTAAATAGTTTGTGGAGCTCAACTTTAATAGAGTCATTATTTTTCATAAAAACTTTGTCAAAAACTCCGCCTAGATTGAAGCCGCGTCCGCAGAGAATGGTTATTGCATCCACGAATCCATATTTTTAATGTTATAATATGTGATGTTGTCATTTGTTAATTAGTGTTAATGAGTGTCGTTGGGGTCCCAGGTATGGAGGGTGGAGTGACGATCCCTCCCAGGGAAGCGTAGTGTTGAGAAACCCCTCACTAGGTAGACCGATATCAAACGAGTCGCAGAGGGAGCCGCTGTTTTCAGGTAGCGCAAGACCGAGGCCTATGGAAGTCCATGCAAGAGCCCATGTCCAGCTTGACCATCTATCGGTTGATAAAGAAGGAGAAGAAGATAATTTACAAAATTTTTTTTCTTCTTCTTCGACTAAGCGTTGTCCCACTAGGTGAGATCCGCTTTCCGGCATGCTTTTGCCCGGTCTTGTGCATCCGATTTTCTCAATTTATTGGCTCTCATATCGGAGCCTACAAGGTATAGCCAGAGCTTTCTTGGACGGCCGCGAGATTTCGTCATGGATAGTGCAAGACCGCGTATGTACCACTGGTAAAAACCGCGGATCTACACTAGTCAGTTTTACAGGGGAGGTTTAAAACTTTATTTTCTTATTTCTACGGTTATTGGGCTAATTTTTAGACGGAGAGTATTAATTCATGTGTTCTATGTATTGATAAAAATAGATATATTTAAAAGTGATTAATTTAGTCGCTACGTCACTTACGCGGTTTTGACTTGATCACGAACGTATGAAAATGGATTTTTCATTACTCATACACGGAAAGTAGGTCTGAAGTTGCCTGAGAAGCGGGTTGAAAGTAATACTTTTCAGCCCTAGGGAGAATCGTTTTCAACTGACAGCTGTCAAATAATTAAAAAAAACTAGTTGTCACATTTTTATTGGAATTCAAATGAAACACGACATACCCGAGTGCATCCATAGACAAGAAGAAAGATAGACTTTATTCATAAAGTAAAGACAACTGATTCATAGACATTCATAGACAATCATAGGCAATACTTGACTATTAAAAAGCTAAATGCATAGCCCGCCATCTAGGCCAAAGAAAAAAAAAAGGCGGTAAAGTTCACTCAATTTTCTTTAGCTAATTTCTATTTTTATTTTGACTTTCCTTATATTCGTAATGAAAAGCACAGTGTTTACCTCGGGATAAAGACTTATTTAGTCCCTCGAACTATAGGCCCCCTCGCTACGCTCGGGTGCCAAACCCCGTCTCGGGACTAAATAAGTTACTTTCATCCCTAAGGTAACAATGTACTATTTCATTACTCATACACGGAAAGTAGGTCTGAAGTTGCCTGAGAAGCGGGTTGAAAGTAATACTTTTCAGCCCTAGGGAGAATCGTTTTCAACTGACAGCTGTCAAATAATTAAAAAAAACTAGTTGTCACATTTTTATTGGAATTCAAATGAAACACGACATACCCGAGTGCATCCATAGACAAGAAGAAAGATAGACTTTATTCATAAAGTAAAGACAACTGATTCATAGACATTCATAGACAATCATAGACAATACTTGACTATTAAAAAGCTAAATGCATAGCCCGCCGGCTAGGCCAAAGAAAAAAAAATGTCGCCAACATTCACCCAAGAATCCCTGGATACTGTAGAAACTCAATTTTCCCAGAAAATATCAAATATCAATATACCCGGCAAAAACCTTTCACTAACTATTACTAATTGTTCTAATTTTAACATAAACTTTAAATAAATATCTCACCAAAGTTGTTGATTTATGTAAAATAAAGTTCACTCAATTTTCTTTAGCTAATTTCTATTTTTATTTTGACTTTCCTTATATTCGTAATGAAAAGCACAGTGTTTACTTCGGGATAAAGACTTATTTAGTCCCTCGAACTATAGGCCCCCTCGCTACGCTCGGGCGCCAAACCCCGTCTCGGGACTAAATAAGTTACTTTCATCCCTAAGGTAACAATGTACTATTAAGGTACTAATGTTACGCGGATTTGCACTATCCCCGACGATTTAGCTGCAGAAACGGCATTACAAAATTTTTCTCAATCACCTGAAAATAAACCGTTCATTTCGCACGTCTTTTAAAAACATCGGTAGGCTTGCTTTTACATGCAAATCACCCGACTGTCCAAACCCGCTGAAACCACGGCACGTCGAACCTCTCAAAGAGCTCGTGTCACGTAAATTGGACGAAATAAAGTATTCCGAAAGAGAAATACGGTGGATTTATTGAGAGCTCGTTGGAGAACCGTAGTATAGATTTGAGATTTCTACGGACATTTTTATTGAATCTAAAGTGACCGGGCAAGTGGACTGTTTGTATCTTGCTTGCAACTTACTGTAAAACCTCTGATATTTTTTTTTGTTATTTGCCTACGTACTAATTTCAAAGACTAATTTCTGACGACCTTCTGAGGATTTGGAGCATTTGAGGATTTGGAGAGTTGCATAGGCTACTTTAAATTCCGGAAAAACAAAGAGATTCCGCAGGAATTTTATAAAGCTAACTACGCGTGTACGAAGCCGCGTGCATAAAACTGGTACGTTTTAATATATAACCTTTGAGAATTAAACCAACTACTCAAAGTTACTCCTTATACCTAATCGATTCCAAATAAAACAAAAGCTTGTCAACAGTAAAAGGCTTTGAAAAAAATATATACCAGCCGAATCGATAACCTCCTCCTTTTTGGAAGTCGGCTAGAAAGAACTGAAAATAGGAATGACTTTTACTTGTTATGAAAAAGTAATATTACTTACCTAAGTAAGCCAACTTACAAAATGCACAACATGCACCCTTAACTCACTCTTTACAGCACCGCAGCGCCATCGAGGGCCGTTCAGCCGCGCTATCGAACACTAAAAGCTTTTTGAACTTTGGACGACGTAGGGTCACAGTGAGATTGTACCCTACTAACGTTTTACTTACGAGGTAAACGACTTTGTTTTGTTTTTCACACGAGGACTTTTATTAAGGGATTTTTATGCGGTTTATCAGACCAGTGACTTACTCGTGCTTCTAAAGGTTTTATTTACTTACTAGCTAATGCCCGCGACTTCGTCCGTTGTAATAATTCCGCGGTAACTTTTTGATTTTCCGGGATGAAAATGTAGCCTATGTCACTCTCCAGGTCCTCAACTATACCCATGCAAAAAATTACGTCGATTCGTAGCTCTGTTGCAGCGTTATTGAAGGACAAACCAAAAAACCATCGAACAAACACACTCGCATTTATATTTTAGTGAAGATGAGGATGAGAAAGTGAGAAAGTAAGGTTTTTTTTATTTACCATGAGCATTCACAAAAATTAAATTGAAACTATTACAAACATGCTAAAAGAAATAAGAAATAATGAAGACCTACTTAGATATAGGTTGCCCTAACATGCTATGTAAAATGAATCAACAAACACACATATTTTACAAACAAATAAATCAATACCGAATGATACAATTAAAAAGAAAAATTACAAAATATTATACTTGCTTTTCCCCGCGGGAAATAATTCAAATACCTATTTTATCCACGTAGGGATTGAATTTTCAAAAATCCTTTCTAATCGGATGCCTTCGTCAGTGTTTTCTGCGATGATAAATCAGTTAGTCAGTAAGTTAGTCAGTCACCTTTTCCTTTTATATATTTAGAGATTATAAGATTTAGATGTTTTACAGACTATCAATTTATATTTTCTTTATTTGTTTGTGTAAAGCTTGAGCAACCAAGGATACGATCAAGCGGTCAAACTCAAACCAAAGTAAAGAAAATGGATCGCAACTAGCAACGAACTAGCTAACCACGTCACGTCACTCTTCGTGTGGCCAGCGGCCAGCGGGACTAACCAGAAGGCGACATGGCGCGTCGTTTTCAGTCCCCTGATTCTGTAACTCAGTGCCTATCAATGACGATAAGCATTTTTTATCCATTGAAGGTTTGGAGAGAAATGTCATTTACTATTTCATAGTAAACCTTCAGTGGATAAAAAATATATGTCAGTGGCTTTTATTTTTTGGTAGGCACTGAGTTACAGAATCAGGGGGCTGGATTACGGTTTACTTAGCACAGAGGTGATATACGAGTGCGCGTGGCTCATGATTGTATGTGCATCGTATCTGTATAAGTGTGAGCAAGAGATTGCTCGCACCTGACCGCTCCCACCTAGAATCCTAACAGGCACGCACACTAATTACGCAATGTGCATACACACGACGTAACCACAAGTAAAACTCACGCGCCCTCGTGAATTAAAAGAACTATAATTAGGTATTTGACTGCTGTCAAAATACCTAATTATAGTTCGTTATTACAATCGAAAATATAACATGCATGAATAAAATTTGTAAAAACAGAAAATAAATCGGTCTAAAAACAAAAAGTTAGAAGCTGTTGTTGTGACTGTATCTGTCTCTTTCTAAGACCAAATTTTTTACGAAGAGTGTATGGAGCTACTAGCTTATGACGTCATGATTGAGTAGCATTCACTTTGTCTAACAGAAAACTTAAAAGATCTATATCTTCGAAACTAGTTAATATATTAAAAAAAGAAAAATGGCACATGCCGCTATCAGCTTCTGCCACGCTCTGTGCTTGTCCAAACCTCTAAGGGGTTATCCATCCAGGGGTTAACTATGCCATTTACCAACCTATCGAAGCTAAGAGCTTTTTGGTTCATAAACGATATGGGAATTGAGATATTATTTTATACAAACGCTGCCAACTAAGGTTTTACGCTCCTAAGTTTCTTGTGCGTGAAAATTGTATTTTTTAGGATTTTGTACCCAAACGATGCCAACGGAACCATAATACTATGCTTCCGTTGTCCGTTCGTCCGTCTGTCTGTCATGAACTTGAAGTATATAGCCCCAAAAGTTTTTTTCCTCCGAGTTCATGAATCGTAAAAGGTAGGTATTCTAAATTTTCACAGAATGTGTATTTCTATTGCCACTATGGTGTTTTTCAAGGGGCGAACCAATAAGTTCCTGAAAAGCCGGCAACGCCTTGGTGGTGCCTCTGGTACTACAAGTGTTCATGGGCGGCGGTTATCACTTTACACCAGGTGACCCGCCAGCTCGTTTGCCCGCTATTCATATTAAAAAAAAAACTATACTTAACAACAAATAATAAAAAAAAGTTAAAAATTACAGCGATCACAATAATTTTCTGTTTTTGCTCGTGTTAAATCTTATACGATGATAGGGAACCCTTTGTGTGGGAATCCGACTTGCACTTGGCCGGCTTTTTGGATCTAGTTACGAAGTTGGCGGTGAGCCACCCCGTGCCTCAGAGAGCACACTAATCCGTCGGTCCTGCGCCTGATCTCTCTACGGTGGTGTTGGATTTCCGTCCCATCGGACTATGAGAGTGAGGGAACAGAGAGGGCCTCTGTGTTTGCGCAAACACTTGTGCACTATAATATTTCCCGCGCAGATGACTAATATCTGTGGAGATCGGCCGCCGTGGCCTTTTTCAGTCGGGAGAACGTTATTATTTTTCAGTCTTTCTCTATTGTCGTACCCACTCCTAGCACAAGCTTTTCATTTATTTGGAGGAGAGAGGAGACTATAAGTCACGTTCAGCTTGGCTAATATTCTTTAAAAAGTGTACCTACTCGGTGCCATGTTTACGTGAAAGTACACCCTTAAGTTACTGTTTACAGCACCACAGTGGCTTCGAGATCCGTGCAGTCACTCTATCCAACACTAAAAGCCTTTTGAACCTTAAGCGATATAGGGTGTTTAAGAGTAGCGTATAAGTAATACTGTAAAAAAGAAAAGCGAAGAAATAGAGCCTCATAATTTTGAAAGCAAAAGGATTTTTTATAGGTTTTTTTTTTCGCTTCAAAAGAAATGATGAAAAAAAGAAATGTTGAACCAAAGTTAAAGGACGATAAAATTTTAAAAACTTGGCGGGTATTATTTAAATAATATATTTAGGAAAAAATTATGTATTTTGAATGAAAAAGGTATTTTGTTTGAAATTAACTTTTTTTACTGACTTGCTAATATTATAAAAGTAAGAAATGAAAATTGTTACACTTATAGTCCAAGGCACGATACGTTTTAATCTTCCTTTGCATTTTAAACACAAGTCTACTACAGAAGTCTAAAAAAGACCGCCATTTGTACTTTTAATGGCTTGCATTGACGTTTTAAAATGACCTGCGAAACGCGAAATAACTAGAAATTGGAAAAAAGGGAATAGGAACGAACGAGTTAAAAATTTAGGAAAAACTTTTTCGCATTTCGAATTAAGCGCCGATAGAGTTTGCAGGGGAACAATCTGCGACTGACTGCGAACTTCGCGCAACTTTCGAGTTTGTTCGGAAACTGCTTGCTTTCAGAACGTACTTGTATTGTGTTTTATTCGGAAATGTGGTATACTGCGCCACATACTAATTTGCGAGGATGTTTTATTCATCGGCTAGTCAAAGCCCTACGCTTCAGAGACGAAGAAACTGAGATTATATAAGAAAAGATGCTTCCGAGATGTGGTGTTTGGGTAAGAATGAACATAATTTTATTGTACTGTATTTTCTGACAGAGATAGATTGTCTGGAGTAACACGTAGGCTACTTTTTATCGCCGAAAATAAGAGAGTTCCCGCTGGAATTAAGAAACCTCAATCCACGCGAACGAAACTATAATCTATAATTATATAAAAAGGCTTGTCCTGACTGACTGACTGACTGACTGACTGACTGACGATCAACGCACAGCCTAAACCACTGAAGTTAGAAACTTGAAATTTTGACAGTAGGTTCTTTTTATGACGTAGGCGAGCACTAAGAAAGGATTTTTCGAAATTCGCCCCCCAAGGGGGTAAAAAGGGGGGTTAAAGTTTGTATGAAACTCCGTCATTTTTCGAGTTATACTCATGAAATTCGGTATTTAGGCTTTAAATTGAAAACAAAAAAGTACGTGTTTCACAGTTTTTAAAAATTCTACCCCCTAAGGGATTAAATAGGGGTTGAATGTTTGTATAATAGTCCTTCGTTCTTCAAGTTATTTTTTAAGTTACGTTTATGAAACTTGATATTTTGGCTCTTGATTAAAAATAAAGAATTACGTATTTTACATTTTTTTTAAATTCTCCCCCCAAGGGGGTAAAAAGGGGGGTTAAAGTTTGTATGAAACTCCGTCATTTTTCAAGCTATACCCATAAAATTCGGTATTTAGGCTTTAAATTGAAAACAAAAAAGTAAGTGTTTCACACTTTTAAAAAATTCTACCCCCTAAGGGGTTAAATAGGGGTTGAATGTTTGTATGATAGTCCTTCGTTCTTCAAGTTATTTTTCAAGTTATGTTTATGAAACTTGATATTTTGGCTCTTGATCAAAAATAAAGAATTACGTATTTTACATTTTTTGAAAATTCTCTCCCCAAAAAGGGGAGTTTCAATATTCATAGTTAAGACAGGAAAACGTCTGTCGGGTCCGCTAGTATTTTATAAGTCTTCTGTTAATTTACCTACGTTTCAACTAATGTAGGTTTCATCAATGAAAGCTCTAGCTTTTGGTGAATTTTTCTACATTCCAGTTAAAATCACTACCTTTTAGATATATTCCTATTTGTACTTTACAAATAGATTCCACCAGAGGGGTGGAAGTAAGTCAACTACAACTGCAGTGACACGAATAGTGTTGTTTTAGTTTTTTTTTGTTTAGGCATCGAAAACACTGGTGCGGTCGAGAGTGTTTTTCCTATTTTTTTAAGTTTGCCTCGTTTGTTTTTGTCTATGGTAAAGTTAGGTACCCACTGGTTTTCATCAGTTAACCGGTAAAATCACCTTTGGATATTTTTTCAAAAACAGATGATTTTTTCTTTAAACGTAAAGACGGCTTTAAATAATGCTATTATAATATTATGGTCTCCATGGATTTAATCCACTAGAACAAAAAAAAACATTAATATCCGAACGACCAAAGGTACAAAAGTACTTAGTACCTACCTACTAAGTATTCGTTTCTCCCTACTTAATCCCACTAACATTAGGAATGCGAAAGTGTGTTCGTTGGTTAGTTTGTCCTCCAACCACGCCGCATCAGAGCTACGGATCGAAGTGATTTTATGTGTGGATATACTTGATAACAAAAGGGAGTGAGATAAGATACTTTTTATCCCGAAAATCAAAGAGTTCCCACGGGATTTAAAAAAAAATTAACCCAGACGAAGTAGTGGACTAGTTCTCAATAATAATATGCTTCTTTAGTTCTTACCCGAGAGTTTAACGAAACGATCCCAAAGAAATACATCATTAATTCACTCAAGGACGAGCGGCTTAAAATCCTCACAAGCCAGAGCCAAAGCCAAAGGATTTCCAGTTCCGAAGCGCCTCATATATTATTCAGACGGCGGCGTCCGCGAGCGTACCTAAATGAAAAAGTTCCAATGTTCACTGACTATTGGAACACCGCCAAAATACTCGTAAACCACCAAAAAGTTTCAATCAATCCAAAAATCAAGAGGTTCAAAAATTTATACCGTTCGGGTATTCGGCCCGCGTGCGTACGATGCCGGATTTGTAAATAAACTAACTCAGTAGATAACCACTGGCCTTATATTTTATTGTATGAGCTGATGCCTGCGACTTTGTCGATTGTTTTAGTTTCTTGACGACCTCCCTGGCGCAGCGGTCTTATAACTGGGAGGTCTCGGGTTCGATTCCCGGCGGAGGCAATTTGGGAATTTATAATTTCTGAATTGTCTCTGAACTGGTCTGGTGGAATGCTTTGACCGTGGCTAGTTGCCACCCTACCGTCAAAGATGTGACGCCAAGCGATTTAGCGTTCCGGCTCGATGGCGTGTAGAAACCGATTAGAGTATGTGTACACTGCCATACCCCTTCCAAGTTAGCCCGCTACCATCTTAAGACTGCATCGTCACTCACCATCTGGTCAGATTGCAGTCAAGAACTATCTTGTCATAAAAAAAAATAAAAAAGGTTAACTATTTAATTTTCCGGAAAATAAAGAAGCCTACCTGTCAAATAAAGCCAATAAATTCATGATCATTTATCCTTATAGTTCTTACAATTCACGAGGGCGCGTGAGCTTTACTTGTGGTTACGTCGTGGACATGCACATTGCGTAATTGTGCGTGCCTGTCAGGAGCTTAGGTGGAAGCGATCAGGCGCGAGCAAGCTCTCGCTCACATTTATGCAGATAAGACACGCACACAACCATGAGTCACGCGCCCTCGTGAGTTGAAAGTTGAAAGAACTATACCAGCTTACATTGTCCAATAGAAGTTCAATTAAAAAATGGCAATTTATGCAACTTTGCCGCCCGAGCAAGTATTTGAATAGTTCTAATACAATTTCTAATTATTTGAAACGAGCTCATGCCCGCAGCTTCGCTCACGCCCTTAGGGGTTGAATTTTCAAAAATTCTTTCTTAGCGGATCCCTACGTTATAATAACTACCTGCATGCCTTTCAGCTTGATCTATCCAGAAGTTTGAGCTGTGCTTTGATAGATCAGTCAGTCAATCAGACAGTCAGGCACGTTTTCCTTTTATATATTTAGATTAAGTGATAAATTTAATTATAAACTATTCTATCGTCGTTCCCAATCCAATTATTTCTCAACATCCCGAAGCTAGACGATACATTAGTTCGAACACGGCTAAACAGAACTTCGATAATAATAAAATGAACGGACCGTAGAGAATTGTTTTCATTAGCTTAAAAGCACGTGTGGATTGTTTTCAGCGCTCCATATTGGAATTGATTTTTACTAAAAGAAACTCTCAAAGGTATATTCTCGTATCTAATGTAGGTACCTAATTAAAATCACTTCCTCGTACTATTGTGGCAGGAATAAAATGAAGGAAATTATTAGAAATTACAATGTAGTGACATCTTCGATAGCCCAACGGTTAAAACTGCGGACCGAAAACTGAAAGGTCGCAGGTTCGAATCCCACACGTTGCACTGATGTCGTAACCACACCTAGCACAAGCTTTCCGTTTATTTGGAGGGGATATGAGGATATTAATCAACTTCAGCTTGGCTAATATTTATACCAAGTCCATCCCGCTAGCCCAATACAAATTTTCTGACTTCACACACCTTTTTGGACATACAAGATGACGTCAAAATGTAAGAGCGGCTCAACATTTCAAAATGTACTATTTCACATTTTCTGTCGCGATAGTCGCGTTACTCGTAAGTGAGAAGGAGCAAGACGTATGCTAAAATAGCACGTCATGTCATTCATTGTACTATAATGGACGCTATTATTTCAAATCTACTGGCTCGGTACAAAAAAGAGGCTCTTACAAACTCTTTTTCAAGTCATGTCCCTACCCAACACTATTACGATCATCGATTACGATGCTTTTCTTCGCCGCTGAAACATGCAATGCTTAAACGCATATATCTTCGAAGTCAGAGGTGCAAGTACACGATCGAATACTAAACAGGAGGAGGATGATCGAATAGGACACACAAACACATATACCTACTATAGTTATGACGGGACAGTTCATTCTTGATTACATTACTTATTGGGCTATAAGTTTCAGGTAGAAGGTCGTTACTCTCTCTGCGTCGTATTCCTCCGTGCTGAGGACTGCGACCCCTTTCCATCCTTCTTCTTTATCAACTAATGGACGTCCACTGCTGGACATAAGTCTCCTGCATGGACCTCCACAAACCTCGGTCTTGCGCCGCCTGAATCCAGCGGCTCCCTACGACTCGTTTGATGTCGTCTGTCCACCTAGTGGGGGGTCTGCCAACACTGCGCTTCCCGGTGCGAGGTCGCCACTCCAGCACCTTGGGACCCCATCGACCATCAGCTCTTCGAACTATGTGCCCCGCCCATTTCCACTTCAGTTTCGCCACTCGCAGAGCTATGTCGGTGACTTTGGTTCTCCTACGGATCTCCTCATTCACATGGAAAATTGGATATAATTGAGGAGCGGGAGAGTGACATGGGCTTTTACTTTTTATCCCGGAAAATCAAACAGCTCCCGCGGGATTTTAAAACTAATTCCACGCGAACGAAGCCGCATCAAATAGTTGTTTATAATAATTGTAATGGTAGGTTCTTGTGATAATAATGCGATGGATACCCAGAGCCTTCCATGAGGTAACTAACTAAACATCAACTCTTGTGTGTAAACATTAAAATTCCTTTGTGTAGTTACAAAGAACTAGACGATGCCCGCGACTTCGTACGCGTGGATAAAGGTTTTTTGATTCCCGCGGGAACTCTGAACTTTTAATCCGGGATAAAAAGTAGCCTATGTTTTAATCCCGGGTATGAGCTATCTCCATTTTAAATTTCAGCCAAATCGGTTCATTCGTTGTGGCGTGAAGGAGTAACAAACATACATACACACATACACATACAAACTTTCGGCTTTATAATATTAATATAAGTGTGATGTGATTTTCTATCTTTCTAAGTACAAGGTCGTAACTTACAAATATATTGTTTCAACAAATAAAGCAACAGTTCAACAGTTAAATTAGTGTAAATACCGGACTATGAGGGAGCGACGCCGCTAATCCCCGCTGACAGCAAAAGGCGGTAATTGCAATACAAACCCTCGCCGAGACTCAAAGAGAAGCTGTTACTACAAAGAGTAACCGACCGTGACTCGAGTTCAGGTTCAATCTATTGTTCTTGTGGTTTTTCATTTCACCAGATAAGTTCAAGCTTCGATAATTGCAAAGCGAGAACTTTGTAAACAACAAAGTGTAATGCTGTAAGCGAAAAAGTTTTTCTTTTAAAAAGAAATAGCCAAGTAATATTAAAGTCGCTTGGTGATTTCAAAATACGATAACTGTCTGTTATTATGCTCATATCAAATTTATATAATTATGTTCGAATTTTCAAAGCCCTATTTTATCCCGTTAGGGATTGAATTTTGAAAATACTTTTATTAGCGGATGACTACGTTAATAACACTGCGCAACAAATTTCGAAAAAAATTGAGTACCCATTTCAATTTTTCCTGTTTATGTATTCATACACATTGCTTAATAAGAATGCATACTTAGTTTTTCTCTATCACGTCTTGTTTTTTAGGTACATGGTAATAAACAATTTACTAGTACTGAAATTAAAAATTAAATAAAAATACACATTTTATTATTAAATCATCAATAATTCGAGTAAAATTTATTCTTAATATATTTGCACACATTAAAATATAAAATAGACGATAAAAAGTTTTATATTATACCCAAAAAATGAAAATATTTAACTTTTCGCTTTATGTTAGGAAGTATTTTCATGCGTTAAACGTCAGCAGTCATCTCCTAACATAGATGTATCCTAATGACCTTGAAACCATTCTTTAAGCCTCCTTACATCCTGGGTAAGCCGCTCCACTGGTTCAACACCCACAAATTCAAGATTTATGGAATAAAAAGAGAAATGGATATGGAGAATTGAATTTTTAATGTCATCCAGCAACCAATGTTTTTATATTTATTTAACAAATAATTCACCAAGAGTTTCACGTTTTCAGCTTTGAGAGTACCTTAACAACCTTCCTGTGCAACCTTCTATCACAGCTTTTAATTATTTCCATGTAAATCTTTGTCATTTGGTTTTTTAATCATAAAGTTAGTTTTACGTTAATGGATGCATTTGTGCCCTTATTTTTAATATTGTGTAACTTAATTTCGAAGAAATAAACTTTAAATATAAAAAATCCTTCGCTTTTTATCCATTTCCTTCAAAAATTCTTCATACTTTTTCAGATTTTTTTTTTTCTTGAGACTTAAGAATGTGACGTAACCACACACGCTACCAATACTTGTTTTTTTAATTTCTGCGCTGGCGGTGCCTACTTCTTCCAGTATTTATTTTAAAAATCATATGATAACACTCTTAACCAATTAATTACAAAGGTACCAATGTGAAATGAACTTTTTTTGTCAATAACGATAAGGTTAACTTGTATGGGAAAAATGAGGGTATGAAAAAATTTAACGGTGTGTACCTCAAAAACTAGACGTGATAGAAACAAAAGATATCCACTGTCTACATACTATGACTAATAGAAAACTAAAATAGCAATCAGTTTTTCGGGTACCGAAACCGTGTCACGCAGTGTAATTATAAGGCTATCTAATAGCTATCTGTATGCCAAATTTCAGCTCGATCTGTCCAGTGGTTTGAGCTGTGCGTTGAGAGAGAGTATGTTTGTATTTACGTATTCACTGTAACGTCTATAAACTACTGAACCGATTTTGATGACTAAGGTGTCAATCGATTCCACTCCGGTTTTCTCATTATAAGTAGGTAAACGTTCTGGGGCTCCTTGGTAACTGAGTTTATTCCAAAAAGTGAAACAACAACATACAAATCAAACATAATGCTTTATTTTACAAACACTACCGTTCCAACTAACATTACGCCATCTTATTATTATAGTACAAGAGACATTGCATTTTATATACAGAAATTTCAACATTCAAATACAATATTACGTAAAGATATAAGGCACATTTATCACGTTTTACGGCCGGTATTAGTAACATACAAATCCAAAATCTACGGATTCAATGTCGAAGGTTTAATCCAGATTAGTACCTATTCAATTTTTTTTTTTACCATTTGCCTACTTTGCTCTACACTTTTACATATGCAATGCACATAACTACAGAGGTTTGTCCTCGATGCCACTCTGTAACGTAGCATTTAAAATATACAAAACAATATATATAACTGAACATACGGTCACATTCATTCAAATAGGTATAACACATTTCGACTGTTCCGTAGAACAAAGTTTCATCTGCTAAATTCACAACTTGAGATTTGAGCCTTAGAAGTTTTAGTTTTAAGGCTCAAATTTCAAGTTGTGAATTTAGCAGATGAAACTCTGTTCTATGGAACAGTAGATTCGCTAATTTCTTTTCATTACCTTAGAAGAAGTTAAGAAACAGATTAATATGGAGATGAGTTGACCATCGACGAGTTAACCGAGGAATAAATTCGACGTTGTGAGTTTATTGTATCGAAAATCTGCCCAAAGATGGCCCAATTTATTCCTCGGTTAAATGTCGGCGGAAATCGGCGCTAAGTAATAAAGTAAGTACCTTTCAGTATGATTCCAATATGTTTTACAATTAGTTTAAATTTTCCACCTTTAATTGTTAGATTTTGGATTGAATAGGTTTTAATACCGGTCGTAAAACCAACAAGAATTATTAATTAACACCTACGTGTCTTTTTCGTATCTAATTTTTTTTAAATAAAATATACTTTTCTTTTATTAAAATCGAAGAGACGAATTCTATATTTACACACAAAAATAGGCAGTTTTAAAACAAAGAAAGCAGATGTAATTTATTCGTAAACTCAACAGGAAAGTAAACTTTTTGAAGAACTAAATTATTCTATATTATCCATACTACTATAAAATATATAATTATGTTATAGTAGCTGCGAAAGTAACTCTGTCTTCTTTTCACTCTTAAACATCGGATCTGATTCCAACAAAATTTGGCAAGGAGATAGCTTGCATTGGTACTGAGGAAGGTTAAATGCGGGAAAATCAAGGTTCCCGTGAAATTTTTAAAAAACCTAAATCCAAACGAAGGAAGTCGTAGTTACCAACTAGTATAAAATATAAATTGTAATTCTAACACAAATATAACAGCGCATTGCTTTCATAAACTTACATTTGAAACAGAAAATAAATTTAATAATTTATTCTATAGTAAAGATTATTATTAACTATATTATGTTTCACGTACATATTTCGCCTCTTTGACTTTAAATTATTTATCTATTATAGATATTACAATGAATCGAATCTCAAATGTAATTGAATGGATATGCAAAATTCAGCCAGAAACATTATTTTTAATTATATTGCTATATAGTCAGTATATATATTTTGCAGTAGTAACATCGTATATTGATACAGATAATATAAAAAAAATACCAAAAAACCAGACTATTCTCGTACGGAAGATTTTTATATTATATACGAAAGTAATATAAAGTCCATATAAGTAAAAAGGAATAAGTTATGAAAAGAAAACATACGAAAGTCTTAAACAAAAAAAAAAATACTGGCACTTTCATGTTTAATTAAATTATTTTTTAATATATTTTACAACGTGATATGATTCCTGAGCAATGACAGAAAATTTTTATCCTAAAAATTTACACTTTATTATTAATAATAACATTATGTTTATCATATTTTTTACATGTAACTGGCAGTTTTTATCTACGCACGATAATACATCTTATTTACTTTAATACAATAAATCACAAATTGGAATGTAATCTGTTTATTATTTTTTAGACTTTTATCTAAATAAACACAAAATTTAATACTTAAATAAGTAAATAATATTTGGAAAGTGACTTTTACAATATTTTCTTTAATTTCATTTTTTGAAGAATTTCGAACATTTTTGAAGCCGCTCATCCAAAATAATGAAAATTAAAATTAAAATTCGTGATTAACAACAAAAAAATACAAAAAATAAAAAAAACTAAATCAGTCGAATTTTGTCTAATTGTCACATCATACATCATCTTCTAAATAGATAGAGACAAAAATAAATTCGTTTAAATTCACATAAATTATCGAATAATACAAAAATATTTACTTATCATAAAAAGTAACTAAAAATATAAGACATTTATTTCATTAATATATTGTGAGACGTACGAGTAACTAGTGTATTTTATTTATAAATATTTTTCACTAGATCGATTTTCTAGGGCAAAGTTAAATACTAATACAATTATTTGAAAAAATCACAATAATATTTCGCGAAACTATATTTATCATCACTAAGAAGTGATGAGTGTATTAACGAATCTAGGCATTTCAAAATTTTAATTAGGTACTCCAATATTTCGTTATAATATGTAGCAAGATATGTACAGTTCGGGATTAAATCTAATTACTATATTTAATACTTGACATTGAATACTAAGTATTGTAATGTTGATTTTTATACAGTCGAAAATTAATAATACAAATTCGTTACAATATTATGAACTCAAAACATCGTCGATATAAATTCATAATAGGATATGGGTAAAGTAGAAAAATATACTTACAATGGCAAAAATAATTCCTCTAAAGTCTTTACAGATAATTCGAATCGAAGAAAACTATCAAAGTCTATAAATGCATAGTCAAATATAAGTATGATGAAATATACATAATAATAATATATTATGGCTGAGATCCGAAAAAACAGCGTAGGCCAAATTGAATGGGGTCGATTTAGGAGTCATAACTATACAATATACATAAATCGAAAACAAACAAAACAGTCAATAATCGTCTAAAGTCATATCATAAAATCCACCCACAATTTTTTAATATAGACTAACTATACACGAAATGCGTTCAACAACAAGTGATTCATAGCACTCACATTAGTAACTTGTCCGTGTTTTTTTTTTATTATTTATATAAAAGTCCACTGTGTTACAATAGTCCTATTTTTATTTATAATTGTAATAAGCAACGGGCTGCAACTGACTTGTTTTAATTGGATGTAAACTGTCCTGGTAGTAGTCGCAAACCCGTTAAGGATCCTTAAGGCGATCCAAGACGTTGCAGTACGGCGCCATAACGAAAAGGACCGGTGACCGATTCAGTTTCGCTATAATTTTGCTACTTTCAATCGAACTCATTTTGCTACGGGGAGTAATGTAATCAATGCCTTAGTGATTTTGTCGGATTGTTATGCAACTGATGCGGCGTCCCAAGTAACAATTGAAATTCGGCAAGACATCGATGTTGGTGGAGCTTGTCTAAACTGAAATGAAGCGCCCCACGACCGCATTGACGCACACAAGACCCTATGTATTAAAGGTATTGTCACAACTAATTATGTAGTGGGGCGCGTCATTTCAGCTTAGACAAGCTCTAATGAGATTCATACCATGGATTTTTCTATGTAGGATGCCGTATCGGACGGCGGAGAAGCAACTCAACGTAGTATCGCTCTAAGACGTAATAATGGCACGACGCGACCTTAACAAAACTAGTTTCAGCTAGTTGAGAGCGTACCGATTAAAAAGAGTGAGTTGCAGCCGGTTCTTTATTACAATTACGAGTACCACTCACGATAGTTTAAAGTCTTCGTTTATATGAACATTACTTCGTCGTAGGCCTGCCGCTACTCGGCCGTGAGCTCTGGACTCAGCCTGTCGGCGTTGAAGTTCTCCATGTTCCACATCTGCCTCTTCTCCGACTCGTTGCACGTCTCCATGACGATTTTGTCCTTGTTGCGGGATATCGCCATGCATTTCTCGCTGGATCCGTGTTTTATTAACTTTGTCTGTAACAATAGGTATAAGATGCCATTATTGTATTTTTGAGATAAAATGCTGCATTCAGAAACAATAATCAAATTATTTCTAAGTACGACCCGCACGTAAGTAATCCCGCGACTTCATCCGCGTGGATTGGGGTTTTTTAATTCTCGCGGGAACTCTCTTATTTTCCGGGATAAAAAGCCGCCTATGTGCTATTCCAGTCTATAATCTAACTCTTTGCCAAATTTCAGCCAAATCGGTTCATTCGTTGCGGCGTGATTGAGTAACAAACATACAAACTTTCGCATTTATAATATTATATACTAGATGATGCCCGCGACTTCGTCCGCGTGGATAAAGGTTTTTTGATTCCCGCGGGAACTCTTTAAGTTTCCGGGATAAAAAGTAGCACACACACAAACACACACACACACACACACACACACACACACATACAAACTTTCGCCTTTATAATATTAGTGTGATGTGATATTAATAGGATAATAGGATAGGATAATATTATAATAGGATAAGTAGTTATACGACTGATTATTAAATCACTTAATAGACTGATTTTGAGAGCGAACTTATAAAAATCCATTCTAAGGAGATCCTTAAGTCTAGTAAAGAACAATTAAGCGACGATCAGAATTAATATTATGAGTAGCAGTCATTCTCTCAACTCTTTCTCACGAACGAAAATTCTCATGACACATTCGCATAGTCGAAGCAGGTCAACTAGTACCTTTAATAAAATATTGCTTCGAGTTATAAAAATTATGCCCATAGTCATTTAAAAAACAAGACAGAAACGCTGTATACTAAAAATTATTACCTAGTGACACTGTAAAATAACTTAAGCCTATTAAATATCTGACAAATGTGTGTTTAATCCACAGATTAAGCATTGTGTAAATGTTTATTATTAGAGTCCTATTTACCTGTCAAAATAAAAAACAATATGAATAACACATCTGTACAATATATAATATACTATAATATACTTACATTGTGATCATAAAGCCATAATTGATTACCCTTGGCCCCATGACAAGGGTACAGTACAACATCGTGGCCCGAATAATCAAGGCAAGTCTCGTCACGACGGATTTCGCCATTTTTCGAATACATCCAATACTGAAAACATTTAAATAATCGCTATAATAACAGCATTAACTACACCACTCAAACAAAAAAATTTTACTAAGTGACAATTGCAATTCAAATCAAAAGAATCATAAATTACATCCTAGAATTAGAAAACAATCAAAGACAAACAAATAACTTCAAATGATATATTTGACTACCAAACCAACCCATATATTCATAATATTATGCATATGCTTTTTAATATATATAAACACTATCCATTACCGGATAGGATGTTTATGGTTAATTGGAAAATTTTTAAGAGCAAATATATAAAATGACAAGTTACAATATGGAAAGTTATGAATATAAAAGTGATTTGTGATGTGAATAATATTTTTACTTATGAATGGAGAATTTATTAATAAAAGTAATAATATTCTGCATAAATTAATCTAAGCTTACATACTAATAAAATATACCTAGCGGCAGTACCAAAAGTTTATAAAATCATTAAAAATTAAACAGACTATATAGTAATATTAGTTAATAAGAAGTACCAATTTGATTTCCCAGCTATAAATATAACGTGCGTGACCAAACACGATGTGAAGATAAAAAAATGTTAAAATTAAACCAGTATGAATGACTAAAACTATTTTTTTATTAAAGTTATCGTAACGTCGCATTAGTACAGCGTATATAAATGAAAAATACGGCCCAAAACTTATGCGTGCGGAAGAAACAACAAATTTATCAGCACGCAACAGCTTCGTTCATTAGTTATACCGAAGTAGTGTGATACACGACATAAGGGTTATTTAATTCCAATCTATTATTAAAAGCTACTCACGGCGAGCACCAACACCTAAAAATATACATGTCAAAGCTGAAGCATTGGGAATGGGAATTCAGTGTTGGCGTTAATAGACAAACCTGGTTGCCGTATTCTCCGTGACATGGCCATGCATTAACTGGCTTCTTCATATCCTCCGGCCCCGCCGCGGAGTCGATGCACATATCCGTCGAGGGATTCGCGATCTATTGTCATCCATAATTTAGAAAGGCGTGCCAAAGCAAGCGTGCTAGTGACACTATTACTTGAAGCATTGTGTTAAAGTTTCGCTTACTACTCTACAAGTAATAATGTCCAGGTGATAATGAAAATGATGTACAAAACAAAACAGTGCCACTTATTCCTCATAAAAGAATAAGTTCATTGGTGCATTTTAATAAACCCATTTCTATTGAACACCTTATTTGCATTTCAATACCGACAATACCTGATTGCCACCTTCGCCGTGGCACGAGTGTAACATTATTGGTTCTGCTGCTTCCTGAGATTCCTCTAACGATACACCATCGATACAGTTACGGCGACCGTTCGCTTCATTTCGAATCTAGCGATTCATATAAAACAAATAGGTAGGTACTAAAACTTTGATTCCGTGCAGACTGTGCTATAGATATAAAACCGTGCAAATTTAAACATGCTGGGAAATCAGAGTGCAGAAAAATTGAACAGAACAAAATAGTCGAAACGATTTTATCCAACGTGGTACTGCCGCAACAGGTGAAGTTTTAAACGACAGAAGACCTGATTTCCTCCCTGCCGATGACACGGGTAAAGTCCGACTGGCTTATGATGGTTGGACTTGTGGCCTGGTGAATCCAGACATGTCTTATCGAAGCCGACATTTCGAATCTGCACAAGTAATAATTTTGAAAGACACATTACACGTAGGTGTAGCACAGGTAGAAAGCACTCTGGGTTCCACATTAAATGATATCGAATAATATTATCGCAAATTAATTCTCCTATTTTTATAACTCTACGGAAGTAGATATAAGTTTTTTAGCATACGAAATGTTCTATTTATAAACAAAATAAGTATGTTATTAAATAGTATATCCGTAGTTAACACATGAGTTCATAAATAGGTATCAACTTTTTCATGACCTAAGATAAAGATACAAATTTTTTCTACACGAAACTTAAAACCAATTAATGTCAGTAATAATGTTGTGATTATGTTATTAGAATTAAAATGATTCATACAAACCTCGCCATGAGCGACAGACTCTCCCGGAATAAATAGCTCGGGATAAATATTTTTTAAATACCATTCAAATGATTTGCAACCAAGCTTTTCTCTTAACGATCTCCGGCTACTTATATCACCGTAATCACCTTTGTCGTTACCAACTCGTTGATAATAGTACTTGGCATAGTCATCTAACCAAACCTGCAAGGCAGAAAGGTGTTGAGTTTTTTTTGTTCTATTTATTAAATAAACTAATTTATAAGCGCATCCGCCGCCACGTGCAAAATAGCTAGACTGTGAAACGGTATGATGGTTTTCCCCCAATCTGTGCGAAAAGATTGTGCGGCGCGAAGACATGAAGGGGTGTGATGATTCCACCAAAGCTGTACGAGGAGATAATGTAGTACGAGCTTTGAAACGGTATGGGCAGAGTGATGTGAGGATGCGTAGCGTCTGTTGAAAGGTAGTCCGTCTCCTGCATACCTCGCACGCATACCTCCCTTTGCACACAGTTTTCACATGCACTTTGGCTTGTTTGTATGTATACAACCTAGCTCCGCTAGCCCTTTTCCACCACAGCTATGATACACGAGTTAGGAAAATGAAGTATTCCTATTTGTGAATTTTTCCTCGCAAACTACCTCGCTAATTTGTCAATTCTTGATGGATTCTCTCTTCTTAGTCTTAATATAATGGTTTGTAACAGAAAAATACAGAATTTATTGCTTATGGTACCTCAGCCAATCGAACAGAATTCTTCTTGAGAACGTTCACGCCGGTTCGCCACTTGTAAGGTGATCTTTTTCTAAATATGTGACCGACGTGTGAGCATGGAACGATCTCCAGAGTGCCTCCACACATCCACGTTTTGAATGACAGTTCCAAATTCTCTCCGCCCCAAATATCGAATCCGCTATCGTAGGTTCCCAGCCTTTCGAAAAATTCCTTATCGATCGCAAACAGACCACCAGCCATTGTTGGTGACCAAACCGGTTCCGCCGTGTGTTTGTGTCGAGCTCTTTCGTTAGCTGGTACAGGATGCCAATTGAACTGTAGATTCCAATCGAAACCGCCGACGTTGACTGACGAAGAGTCCCTATAGTGATACTCCAGGGTATTATCATCGATAACGTCAATCACTGGGCACACCACTGTCGTTTTATTACGAGCAATTCTATCTAACAAGGGCTCCAGCCAACCTGCAAATAATTTCGGATAAAATTTCCTCATCGGTTAACTTGGAGGTATAAAATCATTTTGTTAATTTTGTGTCATGGTTTCAAAAGCTTATGGTGTCGATTTCAATACCAATTAATGATAATTTTATTTGAAGAGCATCATTTCAATATCAAAGAGGATAATTACGTTGAAATATTCAGACCTTAAAATTTAATATCATTAAATTAATCATTTAGCCAGTGGTCGAAAATACTTCCGATTCTTTTCGGGTGGTTCAGGGTTGTTACTAGGCACCCTGACTTCTAAGAGTTATTTCGTTTTAAGTAATTTTTTATTTGCTTTAATACTGAAGGAAAACATCTCGAGAAAACATGCATGCCAGAGTTCTGTATAATGTTCTCAAAGTAAAGTGTGCCAATTGACACTTGACAGAGTTCACACACAATTTTTGCCTTTTGGCATGGTTACTTAATGAATGTGGTCATTCAATTCTTCTCACCTTCCGTGCATTCACAATGACTGTCAAGGTAGGTGAGCACAGGAGCAGTAACGTATCGGGCCCCGAGCAGCCTCGCTCTAATGAGACCCTCTCTACGAGTGGCGCGGACTATCCTGACTTTAGGTAGAGACGACATGTAATCGTCTAGCTGCTGCATCAGGTGTGCTGGAAACAATATTTAATGTATTTAACTGGCAAATATTTTTAAATAAACAGAATTAATTTAGGTTATCAAAGTTTTTATATACAAAAGTGATATACATATAAACGACAAAAATAAAAATTAATAATTTTATCGTTGGTTCGAGTTTCTTGCTGGTTCTTCTCGTTTAGCATACTGAACCTGTGGTAGATTCATTTGATGATTAAAAAGTGTACTGTAAAAAACTGTTAACACTTACGCATATCCGAAAAGTCATCAACAAGAATGATTTCCTTTATCAAGTGCGGTGGCGATCTATCAATAACCGAGTGAACGGTTCTTAAAAGTACCGACCAGGCTTCATTGTGGAAACAGATCACGACGGATGTTTGTGGAAGATCTTCTAAATAGCGACCCGGCTGTTTACACCTGATAAAATATAATCTAATAAGTTTAAGTTCGTGATTTGGTTCGCATGGATTGAGGTTTTTTAATTCCCCCGTGAATTCTCTTATTTTCCGAGATAAAAAGTAGCCTATGTTTATTTCAGACTATAATGTATCTCTGTGCTTCAGCCAAATCGGTTCAGTCGTAGTGACGTGAGTGAGTAACAAACACCCATCCATCCAAACTTTCGCATTTATAATATTAGTAGGATTTGTTTATGATACTTTTGAAATGGTAATTTTGTTTCTATGTATAGCAGAGAAGGTAGAAAAAAAAATTGGTAGTGGTCCAGCAGACCTCGGCATCAAACAAACACTCTTCTTTCTACATTTACATATTAAGTAGGATATCCTCTTACCATTCGTCCCTTGGATCAGGTAGCTTCCTCCTGATCGATATCAAGTCGCTGGCGTACTGGTTGAAGGCGTTCTTCTTCCACCCTTCTGACACCGCTAGCTTGGCTTCCTCGCTCATGTTCGCCGGTAACACGACTGGTTTGCCGAGTTCACCCGGTGCGTTATCTGATCCAGGAGCAGCAATAACGCCGAGGCCTGTGGAACAAAGTCGATGAAACCTTTTTCATTAGTAGAATTTTTGTTTTGCGTTTTATTGTGACTTGCGCTTGACGACAATCAATGATGGAAAGCACTGATGAGGTCTTTTTTTTTTTCGATGACAAGATAGTCCTTGACTGCGATCTCAACTGATGGTAAGTGACGATGCAGTCTAAGATGGTAGCGGGGTAACTTGGAGAAGGGGAATAGCAGTGTAGATTCAACTCATACCCCTAATCTAGGTTTCTACACGCCATCGTGCCGGAACGCTGGATCGCTTGGCGGCAAGACATTGACGGTAGGATGGTAACTAGCCACGGCCAAAGCCTCCCACCAGACCAGATCGAATCGAACCCGAGACCTCCCAATTATAAGACTACAGCGCTCACCACTGCGCCAGGGAGGTCTAGGTTGCAGCGCGCTGGTCTAGAAAATGCCCAATCACTCTTGCCTTGAAGGTACTTAAATTAAAACTAGTGTCACTACGCCTATTCTAACAATGATAGCAACTCTTACAAATCGATGATATTCTCGTCTACCATCTACACCGAGATATCATATATTTAGTCATAATATACAGTGTGAAGAGATGAATGTTTGGATCGTCGTTTTGACTTTTTATGTAGGATAGTTTTGTTCACTTTAACAGTCAAACATCCTCGATATAACAAATCGGAAGGGAACAAGTAAATATTCGTTATTTCAAGTAATTCGTTGAACTGAGCTTTGTTATGTTGAGGTTAGGTTGGTCTGTTATAAAGAGGTTTTAAGAAAAAAAAGCGTGTCACCTGTTGCGTAATGAATCATATACTATAGGATTAAGGGTCATACATTGGTGGGAACTTTATATAAAGGTTTTGGGTTGACAAAATTCGTTAGATGTATTTACACTTTTTCTTGATAGTTGAAAATACGTTATAAAGAGGTGGTTCGCAATGTAAAGGCATATTATTTACATTGACTCTTATGGACAATTCAAGGGGATTACGAAGAATTTGTTAAATCGAGGAAGTCGTTATATTATTATTGAGGTACGTTATATTAAGGTTACACTGTATTACAGTACATCTAAATGTATCTATTAATATATATATAGCTACTCGTGCTGATTCACTGATTCACTCACTCACTCACTCACTGACTCATTGATCACCTCTCCTGTAAAATTTTGTATGGAAAAAAATTTTTTCACGCACGGTTTCGTATAGAAGACAAAAATTCATTCGGAGGAAAAATATGGAGAGAGCTGATGATTGAGGATTTCGGAGACGGGTGACGAGCACCGGCCAGGGTATCGAAGATAGGTGGGGGGTGTTCAACCAAATGTCACTCGAAACCTCATCCAATTGTCAAAGAGCCGAAAAAAACTTCCAAAATGGCGGATTCAAGATGGCGGCCATACAAATTTTGTCGGTGTCTATCTCGGAGACTATAAAAGATGGAAGAGTGGTTTCTTGGAAAAAGATGATCAAGATCCGAAGGTCTACTTGATGAATAGAAAAAAAATTCAAGATGGCGGAATTTATTTTTTTCCATACAAAATATATGCAAGACTTTAATACGGTTCCTTTTTGAAATTTCTGATGTTTTCGTATAGAAGACAAAAATTCATTCGGAGGAAAAATATGGAGAGAGCTGATGATTGAGGATTTCGGAGACGGATGAGGAGCACGGCCAGGGTATCGAAGATAAGTGGGGACTGTTCAAACAAAAGTCACTCGAAACCTCATCCAATTGGCAGGGAGCTGAAAAAAAATCCAAAATGGTGGATTCAAGATGGTGGCCATACAAATTTCGTCGGTGTCTATCTCGGAGACTATGAATGATGGAAGAGTAGTTTCTCGGAGAAAGATAATCAGGACAAGATGGTCTTCGTGATGAATAGAAAAAAATTCAAGATGGCGGATTTTTTTTTTCATATAAAATGTGTGATACGTTCCTTTCCGCTGATGGTTTCGTATAGAGAACAAAAATTCATTTGGATGAAAAATATGGAAGGAGCTGATGATTGAGGATTTCGGAGACGGTTGAGGAGCACGGTCAGGGTATTGAAGATAGGTTGAGGGTGCCCAAACAAAAATCACTCGAAACCTCATCCAATTGGCAGGGAGCTGAAAAAAATTCAAAATGGCGGATTCAAGATGGCGGTCATACAAATTTCGACGTCTATCTCAGAGAGTATAAAAGATGGAAGAGTGGTTTTTAAGAAAAAGTTAATCAAGACCCGAAGGTCTACTTGGTGGCCAGAAAAACCGCGGTTCGCTTTAGCGAGCCGCGCACCCACGCGCCCTACTAGTTATAATATATAAGGATTAATATCGACCTATACGCAGAATAGAGTTACTTCTGCAAAAACCCTACTTTACAGGAGAGCGATTTGAAGTTTGTCTTGCCTGTAACTTTTTTCGTTATTTTTCTAGAGAATTGATTCTCATAGTATACTTTTGGAACATTATTATGCATTGATTACTATCAATAAACTCAATGCAAAACCCATAATTTGGAATTTAGGAGGTTCTATATGCATATGTGACGATTTTTTGCGGATGTCTCCATGTTCTACATGTATATGTAACCTTATACTTGGGAAAAGTGTTCGTACCATGTCTATATATAACTTTTTTTTATGGAAATACTAATCTTCAAACGGTCTTATTTGCTGTAAAGGATGAAATATAAATACAAAATAAACAGTGTTTCTTATTTCATAATAACACATTAATAGTAAAAATAAAAATTCAACATAATTTGACAAATTTTTTTAATTACTAAGCATGTACCTACTATAAAATTGTCTTACAAAAAAATGTAAAAATTAATAATAAAATAACTGAAAGTACTTTGTATTTTATATAGCTTTTGCCCGCAACTTTGCTCACATTAAGTTCGATTTTTCAATCCCCTATTTTACCCTCTTAGGGGTTGAATTTTCAAAAATTCTTTCTTAGCGGATGCCTACGTCATAATAGCTATCTGTATGTCTTTCAGCCCGATCCATCCAGTGTTTTGAGCAATGTGATGATGATGAGTCAGTCAGTCAATTACTTTATCCTATAATTAATCACCTTATCCTTTTATATATTTAGGAAATTAAATTTAGGAACTATTATGTAAATATGTAAGTAGTATATATTAATAATCCTACTATAGAAACCTCAAAATGAAACTAATAAATAACTAACATAAAACTTAAACATAAATAACGTATTAGGAACTATTATTTAGCATTAATAATAATCCTATTATAGAAAACTCGAATAAAACCAACGAAATAAAATTGCTACAAGGACAAAATATAAGTTCTTTCAGGAGTTTTAAAAATAGTACAACCGAATATTGGCAAACAAAAAGATTTAAAAACATTTTCTCTATTTTCCACAATTTTTCTGTGCGATTTATTATTGGCAATCAATAAGAAATCAATCATATCTAAGTTATTTATGTCTATATTATTAATATTTTAATTGAATAGATATTTTAAATCACGAAGAAAATAATATTGTGGTGGCAGAGATCCACTGGGTACCGCGCAAAATGAAAATTTTAAATCAATCAAAATAATGAATTTGTAAAGAAGATGTGGCACATCATCATCTCTAGAGTCGTTAGGCGCACTGTAAGAGTTAGTTGTAGATGGTGTTTGCGTCCAGTGATCATCATAGTGGTTAGAATAAAAGGCATCACGACAATTTATGCGTATTTAACGGAGAAGGCATGGAAGTCGGTACACATTTTGGTGATGATATTCAAGACAAATTCCCAAAGCTAAAAGCAGGGGAATTTTCAAAGTTGGATCGAGTTAAAAGTGTTAGGTCTAGTTGTTGCAATTGCAAGCGACGGTAGACATTATTTATTATCTACTATATAAAAATAAGTTGGGTTTTCCTTCCTGACGCTATAACTCCAGAACGCACGAAACGATTTCCACGGTTTTGCATTCGTTGGAAAGGTCTCGGGCTGCGTGAGGTTTATAGCAAAGAAAATTCAGGAAAAATTTCAACAATTTAAGAACGCGGACGAAGTCGCGGGCGTCTGCTAGTCTTTTATAGAATTTTCAGCAACATGGTGCAGCCTTATGGCTAGTTTTGTCAGTAGCAAAAACTGGTATTTATCATTATATGCCGGCTGCAGTAATCGACTGTCTCTTACAGTTCCATCTGATATATCAATCTTCCCATACATCAGGGACCTCTTGCCTAATTTATTCAGCTCCCTGTGGTAGTGCTGCACTGGTAGCATGAGCAGGAGATAAAAGTTTTAACCCCGATTTTATCCACTGACAGGGGATAAAATTATGTTTTCCCTATGCATGGCGACAGAGGAGAAGGCGATGTATATTTCTATAAGTAAATTCACTGAGTGTTATTTCCACCGCTGTGCCCATGCTCGACGGGTGGATAAAGCTAAGCGAGGGGATAAACGTTTTATCCTTTTCCCGGGGATAAAATTTCTCCCGCCCATGCTACCAGGGCTGTTATTGTAAAAGCTCCACTACTGACACTGCCATTTTCTGAAAACAAAAATTAACATCATTAAAACGTTAAAGCAATTAACTACAGAAAACAGATCTAAATAGTTTTATGTAGTTTTTTTATAAATACTTAACATAAAAAAAAATATTAATTTTAGGCTTTTATGGTAGTTTTCAGTTGAATAAGGATATATATCTCAATGTGAAACCAAGAATAAAAGAACATTTACACATATACCTCATAATTTCAAAATAATTTCCCTCGAACAAAGTAACTTGTGCACATTGTCCCGATATATTTTACATGATTTCCGAATAATAAAGTAGTATGGTAAAATAATTAATATTATTGATTACTCATTAAAATGTATGAATTAATGTTTAATAAGTGTAATGAATTGACATTTCTTTTTTTGATTGTTTTTTGTAGTAAAATCTAACATTCCGAGGTATAATGTTCTATATGAATGTGGAACCGTTTAACTTAATTATTTAGCTTTAAAAATATATATATGTAAAAATTGTTATATACAACTATCTAAGAGCAATCTATGTATTATAATTACAAAGCTGAAGAAAGAAAATTCCATTCACTTACCTGGAACATCCATTTTTCCATTTTTTTTATCTCCACGGCATTTGTCGTATTACTATATTTAATTTTTTTTGGCTTTAACGAAGGGAAGATCATATGTTTTGAGCATGTATTTTTAATTTTGAGCACATATAGTAAAAAATAATAACAAAATTAACACGAAAAAAGCAGATAAAAGTGCGACCGTGTGCACACTATCATTTCGGAGAACATGAATACAACTGCAGATGTGACCCTCCGTTCGCGCTGATCAGGACAGTGAATACTGACACTTGTGCTGTCGGGCCCTTCTTCTTTGGGGAAATAAACTACATATATCTTTATTCGACTGGTATCTTTGGATCTATATAACTTTTTAAAATTTTGATTTCACTAGTAAATATTAGAGATCTTTTTAGGCTTAAAAATGCAATAAAAAAATTTTGTGCCATAATCATATATAACTCTATTCTACGTATAGGTCGATATATCGGCGGATTTGAAATCTAAGCACTGGCCCATAATATGTCAATCGGAAATCCGTCAACATGTCACGTCGGATACGTGTGAAATAGGTCTAATACTAGCGATTAATAATATCCCCTCGCTTCGTGAGAATACCGCAATATTAATTGGAGTTTCACTCTAAATTACTGATAGCACTTACATTGATGCTACCCTGAAAGACATTAATCGCTAAAGTAACGATGGGTTAATTGAATTCGCTCCAGCTTTATCTTTGTAGATCGTTTAATACAATAAACTTCGTTTTGTCCTCGTTTTGTTCGCTTACTTTTAACTTAATGGAAATTAAAAAGTTGGTTATATTATATTGAGCTATATCAATTCGTACATATTATACATTCATTGATTTATCACAACCCATTGTTGAAAATGAAATGAATACATTTTATTGTACGCCACATTAGATACCAGAGAACAAAAAATAAATAAACTTAAAATAAATTATATAAATCATATAAATCATTGTAATTATATAAATTATATAAATCGTCGTCTCACTACTGGTCACAGTTCAACTCTCGAACAAGAAGCGTTTAGTGCGGAGACTTCATACACTTTTTTTTTAAAGAATATTAGCCAAGTCGAACTTGAATTATATTCTCCTTTCCCGACACACGATAATATTGCAATGGATACGGATCGAACTTGTGACCTTTCAATTTTTAGATGAGCCTTGAAATTTTGAAAATATTATGGAGAATTTTCAACATGCAGGTTTGCCCACGGTGTTTTTCTTCGCCGTAAATCAAGTATTATTTTTATTCTTTAAAACGCATAGAATTCCGAAAAATCAGAGACGCGTGCCTGAGATCGAACCCTCGACCCCTCAAAAAGGAGGCTGAAATCTTAACCTGTCATGACCATCATTTACTATTTACATAAAAAAAAATTAAGTATCAATAAATAAATAAATTAGTGACAATAAAATACAATATGTCATGTACTCTTCGATTTATAATGATGCTAGATATAATGTTACTCTTAATTAAATGTCATAAAAGTTGTCACCCACGAATGTCTATTTTCTGTGGGCAAGTGAAGTAACACATTTCACGAAGTCACATCGTGCTTTTTGCTTTTAAAAGTTGTAATAAAAGTTTGAAGAAAATTGTAGTTTTGCATATTTCTCGAAGAAGAGAACTTTTATTTCAGGACACTTTAGCTATTAGATTTTGTACCGGATAGAGTATTATTATTTTGTACATTTTAGATCGAAGCTCGCACTATACAAAATGAAGCATTAAAGCAATTAGTATTATTACCTTCTCGGCCCATGATCCGACCCATCCAATCGACTCGCGTTGGTGCTGTGGTGGATAAAGGAATATTATCATGCATTATGTCTAGTCTCTACGCAGACTAACAGAACAAATACTGGTGGTATCTCACCCATTTGCTGTAACTTTTTTATCTCGAAAGAGTAACGTCTTTAACTAGAATGTAGAAAAATCGCCATTTCATGCTGTATGAAAATTATATTAGTTGAGAAGTAAACTCACAGAATATAAAATTGTCAAAAACTAAGATTTCACCCCATTCGAAACCTTTAGATAAATTGTTGGAAAAATCGAGATTTTTGGAGATAAAGCAGTGTTGTAGCAAATGAGCGATCTATCTTTATTATTATATACAAGTATATAATCATCACAGAAGATATTGCAAAAGATTCTACGGAATTTCATTCTCAAATATCTAGTTTCTATAATTGGGGTGTAATAACTTTGACATTCGTTAACTTAAGATAATCTACAAAACAGGCTAAAAGTGAGCAAAAAACAATTAAAAAAGATCCACAGTCAAAAAGATTTAAAATATTGGAATTAGAGCACACGAAAAAAAAAATTTTTGAGAAAAAAAAAATCATGTAATGGCAGAATAGTATTTTAAAGCTCTTGGGATAGTTTCATTTTACATTCATTGGAATTTGTAATGTCTTTCATTACCATTTCTATTGCGGGGGCAAATGGAGAGACAATCGTAGAGTTCCTAAGGAACTGGGGACAATGCGAGCGGGGAAACTCTAATGGCCCCGTGATTTACTGCGGTCATAAAATCGTGACGGGCGAATAGCTTACGGAGATAGCAGAAAAGGTGATATTTACAGTGATTAAATACAATAAACAAGAGTTATATTAACATAAAATTAGCATGCAGCAAGTAAATCATTTTTTCGTTTTAAACACATGTAACATCAAACAAAAAAAAATATTATACGGAAATTTTGAGCAGCACAATTTGTATCTGTTAGCAGTAAGGTTCGTGCATTAGTCATAATAAAATTTGGAATATCATCAGCGTATATTGGCCGCACCAAAATATCTCGTGCAATTCTAATTTGGAAATTGTGCTCACCATCGGATAAATTATTGCCATATGACTCGCTTTTCTTTTTCGTTGATGTTGGTTTAGCCATTTTTAGCGGCTTTGCTTCAGGGTCTTCATATTCGATAGGCGGAGCACCGATGGCATTTCTTGCCCCACCATTAGTCGTTAACAGGGCCACCATAAACCATAAGGCCGTCAGAATCAGTACAGCTTTCAATATTAAGGTCCTTCTCCGCAAAAAGAACATGCTGTAGTATTTCATTTTATGTTCTAAGAATTCTTCTATATTATTCTATAATTTGTTATTTAGATTTGTATTTATCTATGTCCCTTACCATATGGCTTACATTTACATTATAGAATAGAACAAATGACACGAAATATTTTACATAACTTTGAGCAATAATGTTTATACTATCTATAATCACAAATTGGCGACTAGCATCAAATTAGGAGATATGTCCAAGTATTTTCAAGAGTGATATTGTTATAGATATGTTCCTAGATAAAATTTTTCAAATCGTTTTCACATGCTTTGGCAATGTCAGATTCTGGGCTATAATTTTGCCTTGTTGTGGCCTCGACTAACAACTTTTTTCCTAGTTTTTTGATTCATTTCTAAAACTCTTTATCGTAGAATCTTCTTCCATATCATAAATCCTGTAAAAGAAAATGAATGTAAATTAAATGCTAATTCCGTACGCTACAGTTAGAATATCAGTAATAATTAAAAAGTATTATTCAGCATAAAGTAACTAACTTTGCTTTGAACTCAACGGAACACAATACTCGCTAGTTAAACAAAAAATAAACAAATCCAAAGCGAAACAACGAGAAAAGCGTTGGACGTTAGTAATAAAGTCTTGATGTTTTTGTTTCAGGAAATATTATTAGGTATATTTTTCGTCAAACTTTCTCCTGGTTTCCCAATAATGTCACAAGAGTGATAAAAAAAATGTGTCCTTTCCACCTAATAAAAGTTAGTATTTATTTTAAACTGTACTATAATTGTAATAAGTTTATAAAACAGTACAAAAATTGTTGTATCTACCCATTTAGACATCAGTTAAACATATCTTTTGTTGTATCGAGATCGATATGTAATAACTTATATTATAACTTACGAATTATTTATGCTTCTGTCGTTACGCCGTCGCTCAAGGCTGGTTTCTGAAACAAAGAAACATGACATAAATATATAATCAAAGAACCAATCGAAACATTTCCAATTCAATAAGTTCAGCCCAAAACCGAGATAGTGGCCATAAATTTCGATAAAAATCTTTACGGCTTCAAATGAAACGTAAATAACACTGAATCGAAGATTTGGCCAACTGAGAAGTAGGCAGTTTATTTTAAGAAAGACGTTTTTCAAAGTTAAAGGAAAATACATTTCACACCTTGATATTTACCTAAGAATTTCCTATCTAGATACCTACTTGTAAGAACTTATCACATAAATAATCCTAAAAGACAAATAAAATGTTATTAATAAGAGAAATAAAAGGTATAATTGCACATGAAAATTATTTATCGTCATTTAAAATTAAACAACTACTAGAAGAATACAATATACCCCACATTTATATTCATTAATGTGGATGAATGGGACACATAATTCTACAATTCTGTCCCGCAAAGGTGTAAACGCTACGGCACTTAACGGGGTCTTTTCCCTGTTTCTAGCAATTTCGCGTCTTTTCAAACCAGTTTTAATTCATGAAGAACTATTTTTTTTGCATCGAAAAAAATATATGTTGTAGATACATATTTTATCATTATAGTCTAATTGACAGAAACGCGTTAAGCTATATTTTGCTCGATCATAAAAAATTATGAAGAAATCGCGATTTTCACTACTATTTCAATTTTGTGTCTAAAATTTTTAACTAAATTTAAAAAAAAATATATGAAAATAAAGCTTATTACATTTATGATTTTTGTCAATTGACCGTTTTTTAAATAAAAATTTAAGCTTAGTTCTAGCTTATTCCTAGACGTAAACGGCCACGCGCATCCTCTAACGGAGGTGTTTCAGTGGCTCACCGGACTCTATCGAGGTTGGACGCACGTCAGTTTTCGCAGGCCACGCTCTCCCGTGATTAAATTCTTAATTTTGTTGTAAAAATATTATTTCGTAAAATCAAAAACTTTTTATTAGATCTTAGTTAGCATAGTACCTACTTAGTTTTAAATAGTTTTTAGTTAGTATCTTAGGTTATTATCTTATCTTATAAATAGTTAAATATTGTGTAAATAATTAAATATAGTTGTGAATGTTTTTGAATTTTTAATAGTGTGTTTTTGTGAATAACAATGGGAAATAAACTAAATTTAAAAAAGAAAATATCCGCTTTGAAGCGAAGAAATATAAGAAAACAAATATGGTAAGTGTTTCTTCCGCTTTATCTATAACATCTTCTATCTTCTTCTTCTCTTCTTCATCAACCGATAGACGTCCACTGCAGGCCTCGGTCTTGCGCCGCCTGAATCCAGCGGCTCCCTGCGGCTCGTCTGATGTTGTCGGTCCACCTAGTGGGGCGGTCTGCTAACCCTACGCTTTTCACTTCAGTTTCGCAACTCGCTGAGCTATGTCGGTGACGTTGGTTCTCCTACGGATCTCCTCATTTTTGATTTGATCTTGTGATTCTGAGTCTTCTTATGAGGCCTATAGTTAGCGACCATGTTTCGGATCCGTAAGTCATTGCCAGTGGGCAACACACACTGTTCGAAGACTCTTCAGGCACATCAAACATCTTCTATACATCTATATCTATACATATCTATACATCTATACAAATAAATAAAATTGAAGTGTCTGTTTGTAATATCAAAAGAACAGCTTTTTACTAACTGCATACGAAAGTAAATACGGTACGTATAACAAGAAAACAATTTTTAAAATATTTGTCTGTCTCTCTGTTTGCTTGTTGCCGCTAATCTCGGGAACGGCTGGACCGATTTTGACGGGACTTTCACTGGTAGATAGCTGATATTATCGGGCGTAATATAGTCTACTTTTTTAACCGACTTTCGAAAAAGGATGAGAATTAGTTGTGTTTTTCTTCCTCTGTATATCGATATCTCCGTGATTTTTTAACCGATTTGCGTGAATCTTTTTTTAATCGACACAAAATTTTGCGAGATACTCTCATAAAAACTTCGGTTTCCAACTTCTCAATACTGATACTGCAGGGGTACTGCCCTCCTAAACTGTGGAGTAGGAACCTAGGAATCTAGGAACTGTCAATTATTATGAATAGTTATTGTAGGTACCAAGTAAAGACTACATCATTGAATTCCAGGACCCAACTCCTCAATCCTGATGCTGCAGGGGTCCTGCCCAACTAAATTGTGGGGATTTAGGAACTGTCGATTGTGAATTGAAGAAGCGGACGAAGTCGCGGGCGTCCGCTAAAGTCTAAATATAATATAATATAATATTATTATAATTACCTAGATTAGAATATAATATTAGGATTAGAATTTTTACAAAAGCCGTGAATAAATTTTTTTGAAGAAGAATTATTGTAGATATGGGTATCAATGTGAACACAGCGTAAATACATACAGTGAGGCGAGATCTTTGCTATTTGTGGATAATTGGCTTTACCGAGAGTTGAGACACGATAGGTACAAACTAGTGATGTAAAGCATATTGCATTCACATTCGCGAATATTCGCATATTTTTTTGGCATTTGCATTCGCAAGAAACGATGCGAATGTCTCGTGAATGTTTACGTGAACGCGAACCCGAACATATATTATTCGATTAGTGAGTGATTAATAAATAAAATAGGGACTTTTTACTGTCTATTTTGTGTTTATTTCAGTGCACACATACCTTATAAAGGAAATCGTTTCGCTCCGAAGAATCATGACATGACACGAGACAGAAATGACATGTAAGTACTTAGTTACGATAAGTAACAAATTGTTTTATAAGTAAGGCGTGTCTACGTTTACAAGTCGACACGTACTTATACCCGGTTTTTGTCGGTATATTGCTTCCCTTATAATTGCCAAACAAGTCATTCGATTTTGATAAATGAGGTAAGCTTTGTCTTATCATCGCAAGTATCATAGACTGTAATATAACATTATAATGATTATGAATATGGCGGATAATATCTATATAGGTATATAAAATTCAAAGTCCTGACTGACTGACTGAGCTATCAACGCACAGCCTAAACTACTGAAGTTAGAAACTTGAAATTTTTACAGTTGGTTCCTTTTATGACGTAGGCGCACACTAAGAAAGGATTATTGGAAATTCCACCCCTAAGGGGTTTAAATAGGGGATGGAAGTTTATATGAAACTCCGTCATTTTTCAAGCTGTTTCCATCAAAGTTGGTATTTGAGCTATCAGTTAAAAATAAAGAAGTACGTGTGTCACAGTTTTTGAAAATTCCACCCCAAAACCTAATTCCACGCGGACGAAGTCGCGGGGGCAAAAGCTAGTTATAATATAAAATACGAAAAAAAATAAATGAATGGATCCAGTTTGATATCAAAAGAAAAGTCCTTGTGTAGATATTATACAAATATAGAGAATAACACAATATTTTTTTTTTTCATTTTTTTCACGTAATAATGCACTGATTATTTTTTAGAGAGTTACAAATGATGCATGGATCTACTGAACCTGACGCGCCTGACAACTCCTTTATTACAATGGATCGAGTCGAGTTGGAAACTTATGATGCCGAGTTAGTATAAATAACTCTAGGTATGTACGGTTTAATAAGCAAAGTAATAATCCGATGATTATTTTTCAGAGAGTTACAAATGATGCATGGATCTACTGAACCTGACGTGCCTAACAACCCCTTTGTTACAATGGATCGAGTCGAGTTGGAAACTGATGACGCCGAGTTAGTATAAATAGCTCTACGTATGTACGGTTAAATAAGCAAAGTATTTCTAAAGCCAACGTGACCAAAACAAAAAACAATTTTATTGTATCGATATCGATGAGGTTTTAGGTTTATATTAGTTTTAATTTTAGAAATAGTTATAGATATAATATTATTATAATTTAGAATTTAGTGTTATACATATTATGATAGTCTTGTATTATATTAAGTTTGTTTTTACTGAAATAAAGATTTACTATTTTATTGTTTGTTTCAGAAAAGCTGAAGATTCTGATGAATCCTTAGTTGTAGAGATGGAAAACCAAGAAAATTTTCAACCGGTTTTAGGACGGCGTATTATTGACATAAATTTTTTCCTTCGCGAATTGCAAGAAAAAGCATGTCACAATAATTTATTTGATTGTGCATCTGGAAACTTCTGCCTGATTGGCGAAAAAAGAGTTGGGCTAATGTCAACATTAAAATTTGAATGTAATATGTGTAAAGAAATTTGTTACATAAAATCCGAAAAACCAGATGACTTGAACACAGTAAATATAAACATTGCTGCTACTACTGGCATCGTGGCCTCCGGTATTGGGTTTTCTCAATTCGAGGAGTTATGTTCAGCGATGAACATTCCAGTTTTCGGTACGAAATATTATAACCAGCTCCAGGATAAAGTATATGAAAACTGGGAAAAAGCAGCAATGGAGTCAATGGAAGCTGCTGCTAAAAAAGAAAAAGAAATTGCTATCGCAGAAGGTCGAATGAAGGATGGTCTGCCTATAATTGATGTTTACGTTGATGGTGCATGGTGTGCTAGATCTTACGGGACGAACTTTAAAGCCTCGTCCGGCACTGCCGCAATTATTGGACGGAAAACAAGGAAAGTTTTATTCATGGCTGTAAAGAACAAATACTGTCTGGTCTGTACCCGAGCGGAAAACAAAGGAATTGCACCAAATGAACATAAGTGTTTCAAGAATTACAAGGGATCCTCAAGTTCCATGGAGGCGGAAATTATTTTAGAAGGTTTTAAAAATTCCATACCTATGTATGGTATTATCTACGGGCGTATGATAGCTGATGGAGATGCATCGACATATTCCAAAATAATTAACGCAAAACCGTATCAAAGTTATACTGTGGAAAAAATTGAATGTAGGAACCACATACTACGTAATTTTTGCAAAAAAATGCGTGGAATGACCAGTGAAACGAAATATCAACTCGCGCATAGAAAGACGCTAAATAATGAAAAAATTATGTCAATGAGGAGGTACATAGTTAAATCTATACGAAACCACAAACAGAAAAAGTCAACTTCACCTAGTGTTGCCATATCAGCTCTCCATAACGATATTCTGAACAGTGTCTTGCATGCCTATGGCGATCACAAAATGTGCCAAGGCTATAATTGTAGAAAACAAATGAATACAAATAACGACCTAATAAAAATTCAAAATTCCACATTTATGTTCAGAATCAATGCGATTGTTTCTCAAGTCGCATCGAAATCCCGAAGCCTCATAGAAGATGTGGATACAAACACAGTCGAATGCTACAACAGCGTCATTGCTAAATTTACTGGAGGTAAACGGGTAAATTACGCCCAAAAACGAGGTTATCAATCAAGGTGCTCTGCTGCAGTAGTTTCGTATAATGAAAAAAGGCCAATTACTGCAGTACAAAGAAAATTTATAAATAAAAATCCTGGAGGAAAAGCTGAAGAAATTGAGAATAGAAGATCACAGAAACGAAAGAGCAATTTAGAGCATCCGGTAAGAAAAATATGGAAATTGAAGGAAGCCAATAAAATTTGCCAACATGACTACGGCCCTACCAGCTCAGCACCAGACATGTCCCAAGCTGAACTAGAAAGAGCGAAGGAAGAATTTTTAAACAATTTGAAAAAGCTTACTGCTGATAGACACGCCATTGAGCGATCCACAATTCTACAACGAGATAGCAGCGAATGGTTAGAAATTAGGAAAAATTTAATCACCGCCTCAAATTTTGGACCGATTTGCAAACGGCAAATAACAAGAAATACAGCACCACTGGTCAAAAATATTTTATACAAAAAAAATTTGGCACACGTAACGTCTGTTGCTCATGGTATTGAGCATGAGCAACAGGCAATACAAACATTGCAACAACAAGAAAAAGTAAACATTGAACCTTGTGGGCTGTTTATTGATAAAAATTTGCCATTTATAGGGGCTACGCCAGACGGCCTCATTGGTGCAGACATGCTTGTAGAAGTGAAATGTCCACTATTGGCCAAAAAAGGATTGCAACAGTTAATAGAAGAAAATAAAATCCAAATTCTAAAATACGATAAAAAGAACAAAACCACAATCATAAACGAGAAGAGTAATTGGTTTTATCAAGTCCAGGGACAGCTTCATGTGACCGAACGGAGACTGTGCTTATTCGGAATATGGGCAGGAGAGAACGAACGAATGCACGTTGAAGTCATTCAAAGAAATGATGACTTCTGGAAGGAAAAGATGGAACCAAAACTGAAGACTTTTTATTATAAATGTTTATTGCCCGAGCTTGTAAATCCTAGACATACTCGAGGCATGCCCATTAGGGATTTAATAATAGGAGAAGAAAAAGAAAATATTCAGCCTCCAGTACCCTTACAGCAGCAGCTAAATGACTTTTCCCAACCTGGATCTAGCACACGACAAATAGATTTTAATGAATTTTAATTCATCGTTGATATACCATCTAAGCGCACAAAGCGGTTCAAGTGTTCATTTCTGAAAAGCAAAAAAAAAAATTAAAGATGGCGAACGAAAAAAAGAAAACTTTGATACGGTTCCTTTTCATTTCTGATGGTTTCGTATAGAGGACATAAATTAATTCGGAGGAAAAATATGTAGAGAGCTGATGATTGAGGATTTCAAATAAAAGTCATTCGAAACCTCATCCAACCGGCAGCGAGCTGAAAAAACTCCAAGATGGCAGATTCAAGATGATGGCCATACAAATTTCGTCGGTGTCTATCTCAGAGAGTATAAAAGATGGAAGAGTGGTTTTCTGGCAAAAGATGATCATGATTGAGGACCCGAAGGTCTGCTTGATGAATAGAAAAAAAATTCAAGATGGTGGAATTGATTTTTCCATACAAAATATATGGAAAACTTTGATACGGTTCCTTTTCATTTCTAATGGTTTCGAATAGAGGACATAAATTAATTCGGAGGAAAAATATGTAGAGAGCTGATGATTGAGGATTTCAAATAAAAGTCATTCGAAACCTCATCCAACCGGCAGCGAGCTGAAAAAACTCCAAGATGGCAGATTCAAGATGATGGCCATACAAATTTCGTCGGCGTCTATCTCAGAGAGTATAAAAGATGGAAGAGTGGTTTTCTGGCAAAAGATGATCATGATTGAGGACCCGAAGGTCTGCTTGATGAATAGAAAAAAAATTCAAGATGGTGGAATTGATTTTTCCATACAAAATATATGGAAAACTTTGATACGGTTCCTTTTCATTTCTAATGGTTTCGAATAGAGGACATAAATTAATTCGGAGGAAAAATATGTAGAGAGCTGATGATTGAGGATTTCAAATAAAAGTCATTCGAAACCTCATCCAACCGGCAGCGAGCTGAAAAAACTCCAAGATGGCAGATTCAAGATGATGGCCATACAAATTTCGTCGGTGTCTATCTCAGAGAGTATAAAAGATGGAAGAGTGGTTTTCTGGCAAAAGATGATCATGATTGAGGACCCAAAGGTCTGCTTGATGAATAGAAAAAAAATTCAAGATGGTGGAATTGATTTTTCCATACAAAATATATGGAAAACTTTGATACGGTTCCTTTTCATTTCTAATGGTTTCGAATAGAGGACATAAATTAATTCGGAGGAAAAATATGTAGAGAGCTGATGATTGAGGATTTCAAATAAAAGTCATTCGAAACCTCATCCAACCGGCAGCGAGCTGAAAAAACTCCAAGATGGCAGATTCAAGATGATGGCCATACAAATTTCGTCGGCGTCTATCTCAGAGAGTATAAAAGATGGAAGAGTGGTTTTCTGGCAAAAGATGATCATGATTGAGGACCCGAAGGTCTGCTTGATGAATAGAAAAAAAATTCAAGATGGTGGAATTGATTTTTCCATACAAAATATATGGAAAACTTTGATACGGTTCCTTTTCATTTCTAATGGTTTCGAATAGAGGACATAAATTAATTCGGAGGAAAAATATGTAGAGAGCTGATGATTGAGGATTTCAAATAAAAGTCATTCGAAACCTCATCCAACCGGCAGCGAGCTGAAAAAACTCCAAGATGGCAGATTCAAGATGATGGCCATACAAATTTCGTCGGTGTCTATCTCAGAGAGTATAAAAGATGGAAGAGTGGTTTTCTGGCAAAAGATGATCATGATTGAGGACCCGAAGGTCTGCTTGATGAATAGAAAAAAAATTCAAGATGGTGGAATTGATTTTTCCATACAAAATATATGGAAAACTTTGATACGGTTCCTTTTCATTTCTAATGGTTTCGAATAGAGGACATAAATTAATTCGGAGGAAAAATATGTAGAGAGCTGATGATTGAGGATTTCAAATAAAAGTCATTCGAAACCTCATCCAACCGGCAGCGAGCTGAAAAAACTCCAAGATGGCAGATTCAAGATGATGGCCATACAAATTTCGTCGGCGTCTATCTCAGAGAGTATAAAAGATGGAAGAGTGGTTTTCTGGCAAAAGATGATCATGATTGAGGACCCGAAGGTCTGCTTGATGAATAGAAAAAAAATTCAAGATGGTGGAATTGATTTTTCCATACAAAATATATGGAAAACTTTGATACGGTTCCTTTTCATTTCTAATGGTTTCGAATAGAGGACATAAATTAATTCGGAGGAAAAATATGTAGAGAGCTGATGATTGAGGATTTCAAATAAAAGTCATTCGAAACCTCATCCAACCGGCAGCGAGCTGAAAAAACTCCAAGATGGCAGATTCAAGATGATGGCCATACAAATTTCGTCGGTGTCTATCTCAGAGAGTATAAAAGATGGAAGAGTGGTTTTCTGGCAAAAGATGATCATGATTGAGGACCCAAAGGTCTGCTTGATGAATAGAAAAAAAATTCAAGATGGTGGAATTGATTTTTCCATACAAAATATATGGAAAACTTTGATACGGTTCCTTTTCATTTCTAATGGTTTCGAATAGAGGACATAAATTAATTCGGAGGAAAAATATGTAGAGAGCTGATGATTGAGGATTTCAAATAAAAGTCATTCGAAACCTCATCCAACCGGCAGCGAGCTGAAAAAACTCCAAGATGGCAGATTCAAGATGATGGCCATACAAATTTCGTCGGCGTCTATCTCAGAGAGTATAAAAGATGGAAGAGTGGTTTTCTGGCAAAAGATGATCATGATTGAGGACCCGAAGGTCTGCTTGATGAATAGAAAAAAAATTCAAGATGGTGGAATTGATTTTTCCATACAAAATATATGGAAAACTTTGATACGGTTCCTTTTCATTTCTAATGGTTTCGAATAGAGGACATAAATTAATTCGGAGGAAAAATATGTAGAGAGCTGATGATTGAGGATTTCAAATAAAAGTCATTCGAAACCTCATCCAACCGGCAGCGAGCTGAAAAAACTCCAAGATGGCAGATTCAAGATGATGGCCATACAAATTTCGTCGGTGTCTATCTCAGAGAGTATAAAAGATGGAAGAGTGGTTTTCTGGCAAAAGATGATCATGATTGAGGACCCGAAGGTCTGCTTGATGAATAGAAAAAAATTCAAGATGGCGGATTGATTTTTAAAAGGTTTTATTTAATTATTATAGGTTTTATTAAATTTTATATGTAAGTATGTATGTGTGTATGTATGTATGTATGTATGTATGTATGTATGTATGTATGTATGTATGTATGTATGTATGTATGTATGTATGTATGTATGTATGTATGTATGTATGTATGTATGTATGTATGTAAGTAACTATGTTCGGGTGGAATCTTGCAACTCATTTCAGAAGCAGGTATCTTCAATCGATTGAGCTGAAATTTTGTATACAGGTTTAGTTGGGATGGCAGTGCATGGTTAGCTAAGTGACGTCATTCTAAATTCAACATGGCGGAACACCGAAGATGGCGGACTAGTTATTTTTTATGCAATTATACAATATGAGTGTCAAATGAAAGACCTTGCTGAGAATAATTCGAAAAATAAAGTGACGTCACTCTAAATACAATATGGCAGAACACCCAAGATGGCGGACTACTGCACTCCTGCAATATGGGTATCCAATGAAAGTGCGTGCTGAGAATAATCCGAAAAATAAAGTGGCATCACTCTAAATCCAATATGGTGGACTTCTAAATATGGCGGACCAAGTTTTTTAAGCTTTCCTACAATATGGGTATCAAAAAAAAGGACTTTCTGAGAATAAGAATGCAAGTTAAACTCCGTTGCACCAATCCGTTTGAAATTATGGTGTACTGAGGTTTTTAGTCCTCAATTATAATAAAACGACGATATATGACTAAAAAGTAAAAAATAAATTAAAAGTAAAAAAACTTTTTTAAAAACAAGCTCATATTTAAATGCGCCAAAAAAATTAAATAAACTTTCCTTTTAAAACTTTTGCTATCAACTTGTTGCGTCATTACACAATTTATATGATATAAAAACTTGTCGCGAGATTTGCTTGTGTAGATAAACAAGTTTATTTTAATTTTTAAAATTTTTAAAATTTTTAAACTGAGTAGTTAATTAGGTAAACGATAGTTAAAGTTTTAAAAGGGAAGTTTATTTTATTCTTTTTAGCGCATTTAAATAAAAGCTTGTGTTTAAAAAGTTTTTTTACTTTTGATTTATTCCATACAAAATTTATACATAATTTTCATACGGCTCCTTTTGGAAATTTCTGATAATTTTGTATACAGGGCAAAAATTCATTCAGCGGAAAAATATGCAGAGAGCTGATGGTTGTAGATTTTGGAGACAGGTGAGGAGCACGGCAAGGATATTGAAGACAGGTTGAACCCCATCCAATTAGCAGCAAGCTGACAAAAAAGAGGTTTTCTGGCAAAAGATGATCATGACCCGAAGGTCTACTTGGTGAGCAGAAAAACCGCGGTCCGTTTTAGGGCCGCGCACCCACGCGTCCTACTAGTTTAAAAAAGAGAAAATATACTATTATTCAATCTTCAAACCTTTTTTTAATCTTTGATTTATATAATAATTTAATATTAATATGTAAGTTTATATATTATGTATTGTAAAAATCCAAATTTACAAGATTCATTTTCATTTATTTTGTAATCCAGGACAAACCTGATAATAAAACCTTCCTACCTTTCCTTTCTGAGGCCCTAAAAGTAGAATTTCAGATACTTATACTATAATATAATTTACGCGAACAACGTGAGTCAGTAATTTACAAGTATAAAATTTCAATGCCTTGAAAAGTTAAAAGCTCCGTGTAGTAAGTACATACAACATACGTATAATTTAGTCTATTAAAATTTTAAACAATATCTGTCAAGTTGAACTAGGTACCAACTGTAGTTTCATATACTGTGACCAGGAGCGCCCGTAAGGGGTCATTGCGCTTTCGTTTCGCTCGCGGTCTGCCCAGCGCGTATTTAAATACTTACGCGAGGATTTCGGAGCGGCAACATAGCACGTAAATACCTAAAGTTCCGCAACAAGTAAGCCTTAACGACCCCATTAGAATTCCATACGATGTCCGGGAAAAGGAGATATATCCTAGAGACACAACACCGCAAGTGTTAAAACTATTCAGACACGTTTCCAAAAACATTTCTGCTTATTCTATTCCATTGTGTATCTATGTATTTGGTTGACATTTGAATCATGCTAGTCATCTTTCTTGACCTCACTTTATTTCAAGTTTTGCACTCGGCGATGATTTATTAGATGATTATGATGATGATTGATTGGATGTAAGGATGCGCCAGAAATATTTTATACCAAAAAGGTTCCCTCCGCCACCCACATGGGCAATCCACATAATACTATTTAAATTGATGGGAGATTTTGTTACTACAATGAAATGCATGTATTCACGCACACTTTAATATATTAATGACTAGCTGACTAGCTGATGCACGCGACTTTATCCGCGTGGATTTAGTTTTTAAAATTCTGTGGGAAGTCTTTGATTTTCTGGGACTAAATAGTAGCCTATGTCAATCTCCAGGTTCTCAACTAATTATACTCATGCAAAAAATCACGTCAATCCGTGCTCTGTTGCAGCGTAATTGAAGGACAAACCAATAAACAAACAAACACTTTCGCATATATAATATTAGAAAGGTTCATTGAGAGTGGAACTTTAATCAAAAAAGAATCAGTTGTACGTTATCACTCATTAAAATCGTTGCTACGTTATTTTTAATTTTAATGTGCTGTCAGCGAATAAACTCAAAAGCTGTAATTAAACCATCACAAGTCCAAATTACAAGAATTACAAAAGGACTGTTTAAATCTTTACTCTCACTGAGAGAACGTGGAATGGGCGCTAAGGGAGACCTAATTTAAAATTCATCCACAGCAGAAGTTAATGCGCAATGAAGTTGGTAAACTTCGCTCTCCTGATATTATTGTTGTAAAGTACAATTCCCACTTCGGTACCGTAACAGCAACTATATTATAATAATTATTAATGAAGGAGTAAAGAACCTCTCGCGTATCTGTATGCATTACACTGAGACTAACTATCTCATTAAAATAACCGAAAGTTTCTCGACAGCGCGATATCAACAGCTCAGAAATGGTTGAAATTTGAATTACTTAATACCTCCTCTATTCTAGTATTAACGGGATATTCACATATTCAATCTTCCTTACTATCCCGTTCGACCATTAGTAACTGAAAGGCCAACTTCATTCCGTTGTTCATAACTTACGAAGTTACGTCGATGTGCTCATTTACCTCTATCCCTCGGAGACCTTTCGCCAACTATAAATATTTCTGAAGCGATTCAGCTTTATATTTTACATGATACTTTCGTAAAAGAATACCAGTCCTCCCAATTTGCTTACAAATATTTTTAGATTTTCGAAGCTAATCGTCAATAACATGTTACTTTGTATGTGTGAGTTAAGCGTTTTGAAAATCATACGGGAACCCTTGTTTTACAGGGGTAAGGGTAAAAAGTTGCTTATGTATACCTTAAATATCCAAAAAAATCACGTCGATTCGTTGCTCAGTGGCTGCGTTGTTTAAGGATGATAAAACAACAATTAAATTCACTTTCTTATTGACAATATTAACCGGCATAAAGAATTATTTATTACGAGTATAAAAGAGTATATCATTTATAATAACCATCAGAGATATTATTGGATTCACTTGACGAATCAAAAACACTTTGTTAAAATATATTTGAATAAGACAATGAAGTTGATTCTATGAACATCAAAATTGAAAAGCCTCAAGTACAAGCTCAGTAAACGCTTGTTACCGCATAAAACTCACAAAACAATTTTACAACACCAACGCGCAATATGAGTTTCAGCACTTCAATAGAATATTAAATTACATAATATTTTATAGCACATAATTAAAACACCAGAGCAATATGTAGACACGTAACTCGTGTAATTAATTAATACAAAAGCAATAAAGTATTTCAACAACTTTGTGAACATAACGAGTGGGTATAAATTTGAAAAAGCGAAGTTTTTTGCCGCGAGCGCGTCTCGCGTGTGTTTTGATATGTACCTAATATATTACGGTTATACCAACAGAAAATTCGTTAAGCGACTCGATTAATTATTTCCGAAAGATAAAGATTACAAAGCGAAACTTATAATATGACATATAGATAGGGAGTTGGTGGCAGGAAAAAGTAAATCATTAGTTCGCGTGCCAGAAGCCTTGATTAACAAAATTACAAAAACAATTCCTGGCAAGCCACTGTCGCTTTGCTTTTTACACGAAACAAAAAACAGCCGGCTTAAATCATTTTCCCGTGTAACTTTTCCACTAGTGTTTCTTGTCAATACTTCAAAATCTTGTAGCAAGATTTCTATGTTTTGGCGTTCTTCTTTTAACTTCTTAAAACGCACATGTACTACTGACTTTAACTAATAGGATTTTACGAGTATTAGAGGTGTAAAAGTAACGAAAAATAGCAATTCTTTGTAGTGAAACGAGACCTAAGAAGGCTTATTCTTATCTCTTTTCGAAATAATAACATTATTATCTCTGCCTAGGGAAGTCAGAAGTAAAATAACATACAATACATAAAAGACACAAATAAAAAATAAAACAAGTAATGATTTACTCAATCACGCCGCAACGCCTGAACTGATTTGGCTGAAGTTTGACACAGCGGTAGATTATAATCTGGAAAAACACATAGACAACTTTTTATCTCGGAAAATAAGGGAGTTCCCGCGAGAATTAAAAATCACAAAACACGCGTACGAAGTTGCGGGCATCAGCTAGCAAATTATAAAACTACTGTTTATTTTATATTTTGAAACTCTAATGTAAGAAACGACGACATTCACTTTTTTAAATTTATAAACTTATTTGTTTTAAAAATCAGCGATACTTAAAGTCACCTTGTTTATATTGTTCTCAGGCTTCAAAAACCTCTTTGTCTCATCGATCAGCCGCAGTTGCCACCACCTCCCTGGCTATTAGCGGCCTATTAGCTAAGCAAAATATTTACATTGGTCTCCGCTTAGGCGACTTTGTGCGAACGTAACAATTAAAAGTACTTTGGCAACAGTGAAAAGGTTAAATATTTACTACTTCAAAGTTATACTCCTCGGTTCCTCCTCGAGACCACTCATAACAAGTAGGTACTGGTGGATGTCGACTAGTACGACGGAAGCGATGATAATAATAATATTATTACAGAGATTATGGGCGGCCTATGAGAAATCTCTACAGAGCCTTATCATGATCATATTATCATTAGGTATGACATGAGACCTGGTCTCCTAACCATGGACTCAGATCTGCCTCATAAAAATTCTCACAATAATTTCCTTTACCGCTAAAGCAAGTGATATTTAACTGGCTAAAATGCACGGGAGATATCATAGTGCACACGTTTTTGTGCAAACACAGCTGCACTCTCTATTCCCTCACTCTCATAGTTCGATGGGACGGAAAACCGCCACGTCCGAGGAGAGGTGTGGCGCAGGACCGTCAGCTTTACGTGATTAAATATAATGATTAAAACATATAGAAGTATACGAGTCTGTCTGTGATCCGCCGTAATTTCATCTTCAACAGAACAATGTGCAATTATCTCACTGGCCGCTGTACTACTTCGTACCTGGTTTGGGTAATGTCGGCCATACATCAGCGCACCCGTAGAATCCCCGGTAATTGGCCGTGCGGGTCGGAATCGTGTAATTCCATTAGTTCACTACCTAAGAGCTATCGATTTTCTGACTGGTAAGCCGATTAATTCATCTAATTGTCAACTGTATTTAGTTTATACCTACGTTAGTGGCTTTCCATTTGTTTATTGCTTACCTATTCTGCTTTTTTTTTGTAAGACAAACATGTTAAGTACAAATTAAAGACAGGCGATATGAAGAACTATCAATTTACCGATTCGGCACGATGGCGTGTAAAAACCGCTTAGGGGTAGGTATGGGTTGAATCTACACTGCCATAAGCCATCCAAGTTAGCCCGCTACCATCTTAGACTGCATCGTCACTTACCATCAGCCCCCTGAATCTGTAACTCAGTACATAAGTTTGATAACAAAAAATGAAAGCCACTGACATATATATTTTTTATCCATTGAAGTTTTACTATGGAATAGTAAATGACATTTCTCTTCAAACCTTCAATGGATAAAAAATGTCTATCGTCGGTGATAGGCACTGAGCTACAGAATCAGCCCCCAGGTTGTGATCGCAGTCAAGGACTATCTTGTCATAGGATAAATAAAAAACATCTTTACCAAAAAGTAACATTGAACATTTTCAAAATTCCGCTCATCGAGACGTAAGAAATTGCAAGACATAGCGTATGTAACCTTAGCCGATAGATAATATATCGCACATGCAACCTAGAATGCGAACTGCAAGGCAACATGAAAGGGCAGTGACCGCCCTCCTACCCGCCTCCTCTCCCCCGAGAATTCTGCTAATGACATTTGTGAGGTATTAAACCCGTCGCTGCATCGAGCAAATGCAATGCCCTTTTTCTCCTAGTAATAATTTTTACGCCCGCGCCACTCCTATATTTCGTTCTTCAACTTTTTAACTATACTTACATACAATGAAAAGAATAGAACAGAGTTAATAACTTTTGGCGTTTCTAGCTAGCACCTTTTTTATCGGAACAAGCTCCAGGATAATATGCTTTCGGTCGACTTTCAATCTTAAATAGGATTTGTTGAGCGTAATAAACAAACAGTTAGTTAGTTGCATAATCTATAAAATCGATTTTATCACTCATCTTAAGGGGTGTTAACAGACAATTATACGGTCATTAACTGTACATAGTAGTCTAATAACCAACCGTGTTACCTCACTTATCTATTGGATTGAATGGAGCGAATGCACGCCACTAATAATAATTAACAAGTGCTTAATCTCCCAAGAATCAGTACTATCAGACAAGCACATTCCCACAATCTGGTATTATATAATCTGGTTTAATATAATATGTTGTATTTCAACAGAAAAAATTACAAGTCATGGATGTGTATATAAAATATATAAAAACATTTAGAGTATTCCTACAATATGGAATCAATCTGTAGCAAATAAAAAAAATATATAAGAAGAAACACGTGGAAGATTTCAACTGTAATGTACAACATCAAAAGCTTTATTTAATTCCCTTTTTTGCGATAAAAAGAGTCAAATAAATAGGCAATTTGTAGTCAAAGTATAATATTCTAAATATAAAGTAGTAAAGATTATCTTTCAGTTCAGAACTAGCTTTTATTTGTGCACGATGTTATTACTAGTCGACTGCGGTGTTTGTTACATCTGTGCAACAAGCAAGGTACGACGAACAAAAAATGCCTTTAACATGTTTAATACACTATACAAGTCTTACAGGACGTCAATCAATTGTGAGTAATATTTTACTAGAAGAAGCAGAAATCAAAAACGAATATGTATAGTATGGTAACCGGTAAAAAGATCAATCAGTGTACAAATATATTTTTAGGTCTGTGATGATCGTGCAACAACTGATGAATCGTATTTCTAATCCACAAAAGATCAGATTAATTACATTATTGGCTTCCGGTTGATTCAAATAGACTATAATAACATTGAGTATCAATCACTTTGATCGGGTTATCTCACTCGTGAATTGAATAGCGTGAATGCATGCCATGACAAATTACCAACCGATTAATTTGCAATTGAAATAGTCAGTCTCATTCATAATGGAATAATTTGATCAAATAACAACACTAAAGTGTCGAAGGGTAGCCAACCCACATCTATTATGTTCAAAGAAATTGTTGAATTAAGAACGTGGAATGGATCACACATTCAGCTCAGCCTTCTCAGCTGTAGCCTTGAGAGCGCAATTGTTTAGTGGAAACAAAGCTTCTGTTGAATTTGGAATAATAGAAGGTGACACAAGCTTTCGTAGGAATGAATAAAACTCAAGAATTACTATTAAGTATATGAAATAAAATAACAAAACAAATGCTAAATCCAATAAAGAACAATCATTGTACGGCCATGATAATGGAAACATTTTAGTAAATAAATTGAACTTAATTCTTTAGTTCTTAATTCTAAGTATATTTACAACTTCTTATAATAAAAATAGATAAAAACATACTTTTATACTGATCGAGTACTTCAACAACCTTACTTGAAAAACCTGTATCACTTGTGTATAATAATTAATTTAACAAACAATCCCCGACCTATTTTTTTACAAAGTTTTCAAAAACTTGATGTAGCTCAGTCCATATTTTTTATCATGTTATAATTTGAATACAATGCTGGCATTTATGAGTATAAATGAGTACTACGTATATTATTGTTTTCTAAATATAGTGTTAGCCACCTCGTTATTTCCCAAGAAATTAAGTGTCATACCCAGACAATACATTTTGTTTTAAAAGCAGATAGCCCTGTCAAGTAAACACTTTCCTACTTTTAAAACGTTTTCCTCGTGATATACATTTTTATTTAAAATCACAATTTTAAAATACTTCTACCATAATACCTATTCGAGTTAAATAATTTTATTTTTATTTTTCCTCTTTATAAGTACTTTTATCAGCTATAACGTCGCACCATTATATGTTTCTAGTTTTAGATTTACTATCAAAATTAAGTTTTGTTGTCATATTTATATAAATTATTTTATTCTGGCAATAAACACCTGTTACAAAGCTAACATACTCGTATGTATGTATTTAAAATGCACGGGTTTTCTCAAAGTTGTGACAATATTTCTCAATTTCAAGCATTAGACCAATTTCACCGAAAATTCCAATATTTTAGAGAACACTTATGCCCAATTAGGTAACATTTAACAGTGATTTGAGTTTTCACGTACATTTAAGGGATACTAAAGCGCTACTGATGATGTCTAGTTGGTGATGTTTTTCTCTAAGTGATTGTTTACTATTAGGTAAAGGAAACGGAGTGATTACATTCTCTTTGGGTAAAGGTAGGTTTAAAAAGGGGATAGGAGATATTTTAGATGTCATAAACTGACATTATTACGTCGCTAATAGAAATTCCCGAGGGCCGGTGCCCGGTGGTGACATGACTGAAATTGCTTTCTTTACTGCACTTTTATTTGTGCACCTTCCCATGATGGGAATACCTACGAATAATAAAAGTACTTAATCGGACTTTGGTCGTACTAAATTCTTAGTTGAAGAACAGACTTACACAGTAGGTACGACTTAGAGTATGTGTAAAAAAACGCCACTTTTCCCATAAAGTCGCGTCAACGCGATTAGCAATATTTTGCTGGGGTCTTCTCCAGGAACATTAATTGTTAATTGGTAAAATGTAAACGGGGTATCAACCTTACTGGCACAAAATATCCTTGGTGTGATCACACCATTACACTTGAAAAAAAAATGGTTCAAATCTACGGCAATTTTCTGTAAATTGCTTTTTAGTGGGAAAAGTGTTCAAACGCATGTGTAATAAAATGTTAGATTAGGGTGGCTCTACTTCGATTACAGTCGAATTTATTGCTGTGATTCCTTTCTTATCACTGAACGTTTCGTTTGTTGCAGTAAAATATTGTAAATCTTTAAATCGTATTTTACCAGCTTACCACAATTTACGAGAAGCTTGACTAAATATATATGAATATGTTTTATATATGTTTGAATAATTTTATGTCTATGTATGTATATGTTTAAATAATTTTATGTACACACAGATGCAAATACAAATTTTATTAATATATACTTTTTATATATGCGAATAGATAAAGAACAAAAATGAAGCTGGCATAACATTGGTTTACATGCTCTGAAATAATTTGCACTCAGTACGCAAGTAGCTACTTCTTCCCTATATCTTACGTTCTGACAAAATAAGAAGATTTAACGTTATAAGCTTAAACAAGACACCGGAGAAAAAAATACTCAAGATATTTTTTGTATTTGCCGAGTCCAACGCTCCACGCACAATGTAATTGGACGACAATAAAAATTGGAAACAAGAACATAATATAACGACACAGCTTGCTTACACACGTATTATTACTTGAGTCTTGTTTACAATACATAATATAAAAGCACGGCATCCATTTTAAACAGTAAAAAAATTTTTGATCTGAGAAAAATAAAATTTAGCCTTTTTTTTGACATAAAGTAAATAGAGTAGCAATTCCGTTCGTTCGTGCTAAACGTAAAAAAAGAAAAAAGAAAGAAAAGAAAAGATACACAGGAAATATTTTCTACCTAAATAAAGAATCCTATCCATCTGCAGGGTGCAAGCTATCTCAGGAGGTGTTTTTACCATCTGTTCTATCGTTTGTTCTACGAATAGAATATATAGGAAAAAAGGTCCCATGATCGCTGACTTATCGTAAGTGACATTTTTACCTAAATTGACTTTTTTATAACAAACGACATCTTAAACTATACCTAAAGGACTAGCTTATGACGTTTCCTAGGAAATTAACATAAGTTGACGGTCCTGGCTCGATTTGGTCAATATCAATTCAACGGTACAGAAATGAAATGGTAACCGATTAGTATGGAATAATAATATTATAAATAAAACTATGTATAGAACCATAATGTGCATTGCAGTCACTGGCTAGCGGAGGCTTAATTGATCCAACAATGGAGCAAGCTAAATGAAACAATGTTTTTGAAATCAAAATACTTTGAATCGTTGCATGATGTCACATCATGGTGAGATCATGCAGTTATTATTCTCAGTAATGCATATAAACGTATTTTAAGACTTACCTATTTATTTCTTTATTCTTACTAAAGAATTCAAAGTTGTACCAGGCCAGGCGCACTTCGCATTTTAGGTATAAAACTGCACTCTGTCATTCTGGCACGTGTGACTAACGTAGTCCGTAGGGCTAATTGTTACATGATAGAAAGAGAGGGTACTTTTACGTGAATATAACAATAGGAAATTTAGAATTGAGCGACCTGAAATGCACTTTATTGTATGATACTCGTAGCATGAATCGCTTTTTATTTAAATGATTTTGTGGAGTGAATCTTCTGTACCTGTACCTATTGTATTCTGTGGTTGTACTAAAAAGTGTGTCCTTAAAAGTGAAAGTAAGTGCATGAAGAAATCTGCAAGTAAACTCGTGAAAAAAATTATAATCATAGGCAGAGTTCAGTGACCAAACTAAGTTAGGTAAATGTAGACTTTTTACGAATAAGAAAAGTAGTGAATGAACTACGAGTACTACATGCTTCAAGACGAAATCTCTATTACGTCGTGGTGTAAAACATACTCATAAAAGATACGAGTGTCTCATACTTCAAAATCTCCATCGTAAATTCTATTCACATAGGAAAATCCACCTTCATATTTTATTTGAAAATATGTGACCGTACTATGAAATAGGTTTTGCTGTATACATTTAACTTGAAAAAGTAACTCTAGTCCTTATTGCACGGGTGATAAAGTTTGAGTTCCAATAAAATTATGTGTAACCACGGTCCAGAGGTTTTTATGAAAACAAACTGTCTCAATTTATATCCTGGTTTGGCTGCTGTCTTCAGTGGCGTTGCTTTAATTGTAAAATGTGATATAAATTATTACTCATTTACAATACTATGCTTGTTAGGTACTTACAAATAAAATTCCTAAATCCCTACAGTTTAGGTGGGCAGTACCCTGCAGCATCAGGATTGAGGAGCTAGGGTCTAGAGCTCCATGATGTAATCTATCCTTGGTACCAGCAGTATCAATTGCTAATCGACATTTTCAAAATCCCCACAGTTCAGGTGGAGCATCAGGTTTGAAGAGTTGAAGGTAAAAATTTTCATGGAACTATTTCGAAAGTTTACTCTGTCAATTTAAAAAAAACACGCGAATCGGTCCAGAAATCCCTAAGAAATCGGCGGAAAAAAAAGATATCTACCACATTGAGAACCTCATCCTTTTTTGGAAGCCGGTTAAAATATATACACCTTAGATAAAACTTGTTTACGCTCGGAATACCTATTTAAGTATTAAAACATGAGCAGAATGTGCTCGTAATTGCGAGCAATGTATGCAATTGACTTAAAAATTTCCATCGAGAACATTACCTGTGTTAATGGCACGAATACACCTTACATGAGATCATCTTCATCGGAGGATGGACAATAAAGTCCTTGAATGGTAAAGCCACTTCCCAACTGACGTCATTTTAATAGAAATACACAAAAAACTGAAAGGAAATCCGAAGTGCAAAAAGCCTCAACAATGTTTTACATTAGGTACGAAGTTTCCGAACAGTGAGTTGTAATTTCTGACTTATGAGGATGCTCTGTTGTGGAGTGAAACGTAATACGTAGAGTGTATCTGAGTTTCAACTTTTGTATCATTTTAGAGTACGGCATAGTATATGTTCATCGTGAATGCCGAATGAATCTCATATTGTCTAATTATTATTAGTTAAGAACTTAGACACAAATTAGCCTATGTGTCCCTAAATGGTCCCTAATTACAAATTATGAATGATAAACACTAGTCTTTCATTACGGATATAGTGACTTACAAAAACCGGTCATGTGCGAGTCGGACCCGCACACAAAGGGTTCCGTACCATCGTACAAGCTTAACACTTAACAGCTATTATTAAGATCGAGTAGAAAAAAAGGTTATTGTATTGGAGACCCTTTTTAATATTTATCTTTTTTTTTTATTATTTGGTGAGCCTATAGTGGCAATAGAAATACGCAATCTGTGAAAATTTCAAGTATCTACCTAATACGCTGCGTGAAATACAGACCGGTGACAGATAGATGGACAGACGGACGGACGGACAGACGGACTGACGGACGGGTGGACGGACGGACGGACAGACGGACAGCGGAGGCTTAGTAGTAGTAACCTTAAAAACGATACAGATATGGATCCAGAGGATCTAAGTATATAAAGATATTAATGAAATGAAATACACATTGCGCTTTAGAATATGAAGTATTCTGTCTTGCAGAATCTGGCAAGTTAATCTTGTAGTTTCTTGTACGAAAGACTACAAAGTTACGCCAAGCAAAACCAAGTTTGTATAAATTAAACTTCAACATAATATACGTATAAATTAACTTGCGTACTTATAATTAATTTTATAATGAACTTGATATGTTACTTAGTACATTTTGACGGATGTTCACAACTTAGCTCAAACCGATAATAATAATCGTGATACACGAGCACTTATCTAATGTTGAAGGTTACATTAATGAACATCTTCATTCAGTCACGTATTAGCATTGGCTTTTAAATCCCTAGCAAAAATGCGAATAGCATCTAGAGTCTAGACTGATGGTCACTGGCAAGATCGGAGGTAACAGACACCGCAGACGGGGCCTGAGACGTTGGTCTGACCAGATAAGAGAAGCGGTGGACACATCCTTCTGCAATGACTTCCATAACAAACAGAAATGGTACAACATCGTGAAGAAAGTGATATCTCGAGGTAGCCCCAATCCTTAAAGCTGAGGAACTGGCGCGAGAAGAAGATAAAATGCCTAATAATATTATGCATGCCTTTAACCGACAGTCAAACCACTGGTTTTGCCTCGTTGATCTAGAAACTAACTTATTCATGAGGTTTGGACACGTTACAATGACATCCATATTATGTTACTTCATTGTATCAAATGTCAAAACAATATTATAGTTCTTTCATTTCACGAGGGCTCGTGGCTCATGGTTGTGTGCGTGTCGTATCTGTATAAGTGTGAGCGAGAGCATACTCGCGCTTGACCGCTCCCACTTAGGCTCCAGACAGGCATGCACACGACGTAACCACAAGTAAAGCGCCCGTAACTTCGTGAGATAAACGTACTATAAAATAATACTTTAAGCTTGATAGGGTATGCATCCCTTGCATGGACTTCCACAAATCTCGCTCTTGCGCCGCATGCATCCAGCGGCTCACTGCGACTCATTTGATGACTTAAAATGAAAATGAAATGAATACACTTTATTGTACACCACATAAATACAGAAACATATATAAGTACAGTAACATAACTTAAGTTAAAATAAATGATGGCACAAATGGCGGCCTTATCGCTAAGGAGCGATCTCTTCCAGGCAACCATGATGCAAGGTGCATCATGCAAAAATGCATGATGCATGCATGGTGCAAATGATGCATGATGATGATGATATGAGCGTAAGGGAGTAAAGAGTGCGTCTGTCTATGCACACAAAGTGTATTATAAAATCTCTAGCGGAGTTAGTTTGGTTCCGTAAAGATCGGGGTTCGCGGACGAATTTTGGAGGCAGGGTTTTTTATTTCTTACCGGTGATACTTAGCAGAAACTGCTTTAGTGATAGTCTTGACTTGTCACGAGAGCCACAAGTCAATCTACCTGAATTAAATAATTTAAGATTTGAATTGTACCTAACATTGGTCTAGGCAAAACAGGGGTGGCAGCACGTATAAGCGATGTTTAGTTTACAGCAATTTCCGAGGTCATTCCCATCGTGACGGATGTTTTTTATTAACTACTAAAACATTCAACTGATAGCGTTTTTCCTGACAGCTGCATCCGCGCGCGTTTAATATAAAACACTGTTTGTAGTTTCGTACTTGGTATGTAAAAACAAAATTAGCTTGTCGGAACTGTCTAGCGTTGGGATATTAAAATGAATCATTATTAAATTGCATATGAATGTATCACAGAGTTGGGATGCTGCCTATGATAAAAATAAATTATTGCTAATCAATTAATGTTTGTTACTTCTTCACGTCACAGCGAATGAACCGATTTGGCAAAATTTGGAATGGAGATAGCTCATACACACAACACATTGGATTAACACATGTTATGTAGGCTACATAATATCCCGGAAAATTAAAGAGTTCCCGCGGAAATTAAAAAACCTTAATCCAGGCGGACTAGTTATTAAATAGAGGGTCTTCCGCTGATGTATGTTTAATGCAGATAAACTTTTAGAAATGCTTTTGAATTGTCAAGTAAATTCTCAATACTAAAGCCGCCTTATGGGTATTTTTGAAGTATTTTTAAATACCAGTAAGCATTGGGAAACTTAAACGTTTTCCCTCAAACAAAATGGCTTACAATTTTCCCGGTTAATTTAATTCTCTCTTAACAGAGCTACTTACGAAATTAACCGTTTAACGTTTAAATGGAACGCCTCTACCTACAATCCAGTTAATGCGAATACAAACATTGTAAAAACAAGAGCAGTAATACAAGCTGACCACAACGGTTCAGTGCGGACCGTTGCAAGACACGAAAGGTAAGGTCACAGTAACGACTTTTTGTTTTAAACCTTTTTACCTTTGCACCATCTTGCACATACTTACTTGCCCCATTAAGAGCTTATAGTATGCCAGCTGGAATCCAAATTTTGCCCCCGCCTCACTGCCCAGCGTGCAGCCGCCCGCACCGCGTAGTTGCAGCTATCTCACTCGCACGAGTTCATCACGCGGCAGGGGTCACGCGCCGTACGATAGGGTATATGATACATTTTAACGAACCTCTAGTACATAGGTATGGACATAAAATGAAACTAATATTATTATATATTATTAATAACTAAGACTTAGAATTAGACTTAGACTAAGTATAAGTCTAACACTAAGACTAAGTTTAAGTCAAAGACTAAGTCTAAGCAAAGACTAAGACTAGGTCTAAGTCTAAGTCTTTCACTAAGACTATGACTTAGTCTTAGACTTAGTCTTAGACTTAGTCTTAGACTTAGTCTTAGACTTAGTCTTAGACTTAGTCTTAGACTTAGTCTTAGACTTAGTCTTAGACTTAGTCTTAGACTGAGTCTTAGACTTAGATTTACAATTAAACTTAGACTTAGAATTAGACTTAGATTTAGACTGTCTAAGTTTAAATCTAAGTCTAAGTCTCACACTAAGGCTAAGTCTAAGTCTTAGTGTTAGACATAGATATATATACTTAGTCTTAGACTCAGTCTTAGACTCAGTCTTAGACTCAGTCTTAGACTCAGTCTTAGACTCAGTCTTAGACTCAGTCTTAGACTCAGTCTTAGACTCAATCTTAGACTCAGTCTTAGACCCAGTCTTAGACTCAGTCTTAGACCCAGTCTTAGACCCAGTCTTAGACCCAGTCTTAGACCCAGTCTTAGACCCAGTCTTAGACTCAGTCTTAGACCCAGTCTTAGACTCAGTCTTAGACCATAGTCTTAGACCATAGTCTTAGACTCAGTCTTAGACTCAGTCTTAGACTCAGTCTTAGACCCAGTCTTAGACCCAGTCTTAGACCCAGTCTTAGACCCAGTCTTAGACCCAGTCTTAGACCCAGTCTTAGACCCAGTCTTAGACCCAGTCTTAGACCCAGTCTTAGACCCAGTCTTAGACCCAGTCTTAGACCCAGTCTTAGACCCAGTCTTAGACCCAGTCTTAGACTCAGTCTTAGACTCAGTCTTAGACTCAGTCTTAGACTCAGTCTTAGACTCAGTCTAAGACTCAGTCTTAGACTCAGTCTTAGACTCAGTCTTAGACTCAGTCTTAGACCATAGTCTTAGACTCAGTCTTAGACTCGGTCTTAGACTCAGTCTTAGACTCAGTCTTAGACTCAGTCTTAGACTCAGTCTTAGACTCAGTCTTAGACTCAGTCTTAGACTCAGTCTTAGACTCAGTCTTAGACTCAGTCTTAGACTCAGTCTTAGACTCAGTCTTAGACTTAGACTTAGTCTTAGACTTAGGAAGCCTAAGGAAGACCTTTAGGAAGCTATGTATTTGCATTCTGTAACAAAATAGGCTATAACTAGTCTTTTGTTTATACTACTAAAATAATGTGACCGTGGCTACTAACTGGGAAAACTACCTTAATATTTAGTGATGGTAGGTGTATGAAACTATGTACCTATTCCACAGCAAGAGCCAAAAAAGTTATTATTGTAGTAATCAATTCATGTTTTTAGCATTTTCTATTCTCCAATTCCGTCTTATTTTTCTTATTCCGCTTATTTCCCATTTCTTTACACTTATAATTTCTTAGATAATATACGTATTCTGGTAGGTATGCGTGAGAACAAGCGACGCGGGTTCCCCGTTCGAATGCCGGAGCGTGAATGAATTCATGCGGTGGACACGAGTCGCCCGTCGGCCCACACGCAATATTTTTCAGAATTTCATTTCTAATAACGAAAAAATTATTTAATTTTAAATAGTACATATAGGACACTTATTGTACTAAGTTGAGTATATATTTTAAGTTTTATTAGTATAGGTAAAGTATTCATTGACTACTGCGATTTATTTGTAAAATTCAGAGGGAAATTTGTGAATTTTTTCTATCGAGAAAATTTTTAGCAATCGTGTTTTCACAACATACAAAATTCAGTCTATATCGTCAACTTTACTATATATTTCTTTCAATATTATTGATTCAATATTTTTATTGATATGGACGATCAAACGTGGCACGCTGGCATACTGTAGGCTCTTAATAATGACCACCATAGCAAGGAGATAACTTGATACGACTCAATTCGGATTGCGTTCGCGGAGCCTTAATTGTTACTTTTTAAGTTATATTATAATCTGCTGTTAAATTAGAAGTGGAGAACAGATAATTTAAACAAATAATAATATTGTATTATCATGTTCATCTGAATATACAAAAGTAAAGGTGACTGACTGATTGACTGACTGACTTACTGATCTATCAACGCACAGCTCAAACTACTGGACAGATCAGTCTGTTTGGCATACAGCTAGCTATTGTAACGTAGGCATCCGCTAAGAAAGAATTTTTGAAAATTCAACCCTCAAGGGGATAAAATAGGGGTTTGAAAAATTGAACTTAATAAGAACGAAGCTTGTTAAAATTATAAATTAACATTCATAATAATTGTTAGAATTCCTCCTGAAACGAGTTAAGATTACATTGTTTTTCAGCACTACGATTTCCGTAAAAAATAATGTACATACAGCAACTATTTGTCGGTAGTCTTGTCGCTGGTGTGTCCATACTCTAATGCGTACATACGATGTTAATACAGTACTTACAGCTGTTGTCCAGAGTTTTTCTACGTATTGCGAAGTAGTAACATCAAGATACGAGTATTCAGTGGAAAACACGTACCTATTTGTTTCGCGAATTATTCTGTTTTGAGTTATGAGTAAAGAAAAGTAAATAAATAAATAATCATTTATTTCAGACAAGGGTTGTGTCCATATTAAAGATTAATTGTTAAGAAAAATGTTAGTATTGTAAGAAAAGCATCAAAATATTTACGTATTTCAACTAGGTTTTAAGTTTTTTATTTCTGTATCTTTGAACAGTGCATGTTGCGGTAACGACATACGGATCCAAAACGCACGCAACACTGCACGTTAAATAAAATTTAATAGTCATAAAAACATAATATAGTGCCTATAATATATCAATAATACTGTCGTATAAAATGGTCGTGTAAACGCTGTCATCCTGTCTAAGGTCAGCAACCTATTACCGTTTCAACATACTACATATATATATACTACTACATATATATTTCATCCTACTTCCACGTCATGATTTTTATTAGTTTCAAATATAAATGGCCTCGCTAAGTCATAGATTACTAGATACTAGCTGATGCCCACGACTCCGTCCGCGTGGATTTAGTTTAAAAATCCCGTGGTAACTTTTTGATTTTTCGTGATACAACGAAGGAAAGATGTTACGGACACACTTTCATATTTAATTCGTATTCGTATTTATCTACATTGCATTTAAAAAATTAGCTTTTGTCTCTGAATTTAGTTTAGGTTTAAATTTTATATCTACCCCTTTTATTTTATATAGAGTTGAGCCCTAACAATCGCAGTATTAGGTACGTAATGGAACTAATTAATAAGTGAATATTTCTAGTTTGGAAAAGCTAGGGAACTTTCACATAAATAAAATAAATATAGTAGATAATAGTGTGGAAATAAAATTTTGCGTTGTCGATTTAAATTTACCGACTTAACAAAAGTGTTCGCGTCAGGCATTTAATAGATAGCAATTGGGACCGACCGGGATTTATCGCGCGCGTACCATTAAATTTATCTCGAAACCAAATCGTCCCCATTAGGCGCAACACTATCGTTAATAACGGCCAAAGTAATGAGTTCAGACTCCCATAGTTTGAGTACTCACTCGCCCGACTCTACCGCGCTTGGATCAATTTGATTGAATCCGTATCGTAAAATCCCAACTTTAAACGCTCATATAAACTGTCTGAAAAGAATTTGAGTAGGTAGTTAAAATTAAATAGATTCGCTTGCATTTCATTTTGACGATCTCCCTGGCGCAGTGATGTGCGCTGTGGCCTTTATAATGGGTTGAATTCCCGGCATAGGCAATTTGGTAATTTATAATTTCTGAATTGACTCGGGTCTGGTCTGGTGGAAGGCTTGGGCCGTTGCTAGTTACCACCCTACCGTCAAAGACGTGCCGCCAAGCGATTTAACGCTCTGGCACGATGGCGTGTAGAAACATACCCCTTCCAAGTTAGCCCGCTACTATCTTAGATCGATCCGTGTGAACCCGCTATAAGCCTGACGTCACTCTCAATAGGTCGAAAGAGCGTAACAGTAGTTTTTCTGTATTAAACTGACTCTATTAATCGATGGTCAAAGTAAAGTATCCGAGTCAAAGACTCCCAGAGTTCGCGCCCTCGGTCGCCCGACCCGACCGTGTTTGGGTCAATTGATTGAATCCAACCCCGATAGCCCGACGTTACTCACAATAGGTGAATTAATGGCTGAAAGAAAATGACATCAATCGGCCCTTATTGAAAATGTTTAATGGTATTCTCTAACGTTAGTCGTATTTTTTCCATTTCATTTCCATTAGGGCTGGTAATGTGCTTTCTTACGATTCCTATTTATATTGTAACAAAAAAGATACCTGAAGCTTACCTTTTTGTTTACTCTGCCACAGAATCTGCGAACAAAAGAGAACATTTATCAGTAAACACAATAACGATTTCTATAAGTATTTATAGGCAATAATGGTAGCAATAGGAAATTTGAAGAGATTGGTAAAATTGTTTTCAAATCCATTCATAATATTTAGCTTTTCCTTAAATAGTACTTTTGAAGTGGAACTGGCCATTTTCAGACTATTCAGGATGAAAAGGTATAAAATTAGTTTTGTAAAGTCAAACTTCTCTATAATTCTCAAATTGGCTGAGGCACAGAGAAAACTTTGTACCTACTTGATGTGCGCAAAAAAAAAATTTAAAATGTTACTTACAATTAATTAAGTCAACAACATTAACTCAACAACAGTTTTAAACTTAAAAGAATAAGTTACGTTCGAATTTCGTACACGGGGTGACCACTATTATTTCTGATAAGACCTTGGAATGAAATATGTGCAGATCGACTTCAAGTTAACCTTTTGATGCGACAAAAACGAAGTTATTACGAATAAAAATATTCTTTAAAATTAATAGGTATAATGCCCACATGTAGATGACTTCAGATGTATTTTAAGATTTTGGATGTAAGGAATTAATTTGAATATAAATTAAGATAAAATACATAAGTGATCATTTTTAATACTTATATTAAACTAGGATCGCATAAATGTTTCTGATGAAGAACAGACATTGGAATCGTTTAAGAAGCAATTTAAAATTTATTTTATACCTATTACCCTATTATCAAAGGAGTCGCAACAACATAACTTAATCCGTTATTCCATTTGGGGAATTGAACTGAGGAAACCAAATTCCTTCAAAAAGGAAAAAAATCAGCGTTGGGGCACCTGGCACCCACAGATGCGGCTGGCATCGTCAGTTTTAAGTCTGTGGGGCTAAAAGCTCGAAGACAAGCTTAGTAACTAACCTTTTGGTAGCGTTGCACTGCTGTATAAAGTAACGATATCTAATACCAATCGTAGCTGATTTTAAATTTTGATTTATTTTGTACTTTTATGTGTTTATTTTTTCTGATTCTGATTCGGATTCAAATTTATTCATTCATTCATTCACAACCAACCGTCGGTCCACTACTGGGCACAAGATTTCTCTCAAATGAGAAGGGTTTAGGTAAATAATCCGCCAAGCTAGCTAAGTGCGGATAAGCAGACTTCACACAGCTTTAATAAGAACATAACATAAGGTGACATAAGGTAGGTAACATAAGGATTGCTTAAAACGTACGTATTACACCGAAGAGTCAGTCACAGAAGCGCACCTGGAATCGAACTCCTGACCCTACGAAATGGAAGCTGAATTTCTGACTGTGTGTGTAAGTAGTAATAAAACTATTAGCATGTAGATAGTCTGTAGCTTGTATTGATCAGTTTGGAATAAAGACATTGCTCGGACTGGACTGTATTATTTCAATATTTTAGTGGCGCAGTCGGTAGGATATTAACTATAGCCTATACAGTTGTAAATACCCACCGGGGGCTTTATGTTTATAATAGGCTAATATTGTATGGGTTGTTATCGGCTACGTCGACTTTCCAGCATATTATGGAGCAAGTGGTGGCTGAAATTTTCAATATTTCAATTATATTTACCAAGATGATATTCTTATTAGTGGCAAAACGGAAGACGAATATGTAGCTTTAAATTTGGTTTTTATAAGTTTATCCGATAAAGGCCTTACAGTTCAACGAGAGAAATCCTTATTTCAATACTTTACACTGACCACTACGTACCTACTCTCAGTACGCTTCGACACACCAATAAAATGAAGGTACGAGATAATATCACAATTTGTACGTAGCCTAACTGCAGAGAACCTAAGCCCGGCTTAACCCGATCGCTACGGAGTCAGGTGACCGAAAATCATGGAGCACTCAAAGGATCTCGCAAAAGACCCTTGAGTTAGTGAACTCGTTTAGAACCTAGCGGTTAGAGGGCTCGCGGCGGATAGGGTTGAACCATTCATTTTTATTAATTTTATTTAAATACTTAATTCTTTCTAGTTTTATAAAACTTAATTCACATTATTTATGATAAAATAAGAAAACTAAGTAAGACATCGAATATATTGTTTTTAGAGAATCTCTATTATTATAGTAATAGAAACGTTTAAAAAAATTATAAAGTAGACAACTGACAACAATTTTTTGTTTACGAGGCGTTTTGTCAACTGAGATATTACGAAACATATCTATTTTACGACTAAAGATTAGTTTTATTTGTTAAAGATTAATTAATTGATGTTGTTTGTAAGAATTACTTAAAACTGTACCTATTTGCTTTGCATACCTTACGATTTATCTAATCAGTTTGATTATGAATGAATTATGAATCCGTGAATTTTTATACATTCAGAGTAGGTACAAATTAAAAAAATGTAGTTGCAAAGAAATACAATAATTTAAATGTATCATTATAAATAATAGGTAAAGTATTGACTCGTTAAATAATAATATAATTAACGACTCGTGGTAGGTACGTAAAGTTAGAAAAAAAAAAAGAATAACAAAATAACAATATCCGAATGGCAATTCACGTTTCGAGAGCCAGATGTTCAGATTCTCCCGCACAAAGCGTATTTACTATTTGGCAACCCTGTCAGGATCTGAATGATGCTTGTCAGAGCTCGTTACTGGGGCAGAGATCCTCGACCATTCAATTTCTATCTCGACACTTCTAAAAACCTAAAGAAACAATATATTTTTACCGTTGATGCAAATAAAGGGGTGCCGGAGATTGACCGCTTTGTGTCTGTTCTTGTGTGTGTTTTAAATGAAGACTTTTATTCGGAGGCGTGCGTAATCGATTTTTATAATACTTCCACTTTTCAAATCTTGGAGTTTGGTACTCTGATGTAGGTTTTCACCAACCATACCTAAATCTTCTCCTAAGTGGGATCTGTTTACGTAGGTAGCTTCTAAATACAATTCCTTACCCAATGTCATTTTCACCTTTAGGTGTTTCGTAAAGGTTTGTGAAAAAGAATAACTTTCTGTTACCTAACTTAACAAAATGACTTTATTGGTCGGAAATAAGCACTTAGTAATATACTGAATTTGGCATACTAATAATAATATGACACTGCAATAATGGTAACCTGATCTGATGCTTCAACCAGGACAGAGTGCCCAATTCATCGACAATTTATGTTTTTTTGACTCATTGATTAAATCCGCGTAAATGACTCACAACTCAGTCCTAACAAACGTAGGTCCACCGGGAGTACAGCTAATACTTGTTGAATAATATTGGTCTCGAAGAAAACAAGAAACTTTTGATCGTGTCATGAATTATCTAAAGTTTGCGTGAACTGTTCCTGCATTGCATTGCTCATGCATTCTGTCGTGGTGTAAGATAATTTTTCTGTCCTCGTAAGGCAGAAATTATTCTTCGCGCATTCAGGGTTGTTAAAACTCAAAGTGCTTGAAAGAAATTTAAATACTTTGAAACTTAACGAATCAATTAATCGTTAAGTATCAATTTTCGATAAACGAGCATCTCTCCTTAATTAATGTAGAGAATTTGGCAGCCCTGCCGCTATTCTCGAGGGTACTTCGCAGCGCTCGTTACAGAGGCATGGACTACAGAGCCTGGTGAACATTCAATTTCTAGGTTTACGCGTCTAAAAATCTAAAGTAGGTATAAATAAAGACTATCTAGTATTTCAAGGGACTATTTTTTTTTTTCAACTAATTTCGAAAAGTACGATATTTTCTCTATTGGACTATATTATTTCGCGGATACCGAAACCGATTCTGAACCGATTTTTTATTTTTGAAGAAAAGACGCCATCTGCAAAGGGTAATAAATGACGAGACTAATTTCAAATTCATCCCATAACCCACATAACCCTTTGCATTTTATTGAATTTTACGCCTTTGAAATCCGATTTCAAGAATAATTATTCTAACGGAGTTTCATCACAACTATTTGAAAATTTATTTTTAAAAACTTTTGAAATATAGCTTGGCGCAAGTAACTCTATGAGTGTCTACACATTTTTAAGAACTCGTATAAGTAAGTAATTGTGTGTATTTAAATAAACCAGATCTTAGCAGTGGCCGCCGCTGAGCATATTTCAACGTTAAACCGTTATTAATCCTATGTTAAGTCAATTAGGCGTCGAGACCCTTATTAAGGACGGATATAGGGGATGCAGCGCGGGTTATAAGTGCCTCGAGGAGCGTCGACTCGGAAATTCGAATTGCTTAGTTAGTCTAAGAACTCATGGTGAAATTATGATTTACCTGATGAGACTTGGATTGCTTTAATTAGACAGTATTATACCTAGGCTCCACTAGCTGATGCCCGCGACTTCGTCCGCGTGGATCTGTTGTTAAAATCCCGCGGGAACTCTTTGATTTACCGGGATAAAAATAGCCATGTGGTGGACGCGCCGGGACAACCAAATCTAGATAACCTAATCTAGGTATACCTAGTTGGTGATGTGTGGCACAATTCATAAAATAAACGTTTCTTTCTTTCTTTCCTTTACATCACTCTCCAGGTTCTCAACTTTAATCATGCAAAAAACCAAGTCGATCTATAGCTCTGTTGTAGCGTGATTGAAGGACAAACCAAAGACAAACAAAGATACTTTCGCATTAATTATAATATTAGTAAGATAGCCTAACGGTTATAGTGCGGATTGAAAACTGTAAGATCGTCGATTCGATCCCCATCTGTTGCACTATTGTCGTACCTACTCCTAACAGAAGCTTTTCGCTTATTTGGAGGGGAGAATAATATATTCGTAAAATTCAGCGTGACTAATATTAAAAAAAAGTATGATATAGGTACAATGGTTCGAGGGTAAGATTTGGTGTAAACAAGAGTTAATCATTCATTTAATATCCAGACCACATTTTGTAGACACAATACGTATTTCAATTACGCTGCTACAATTATCCAAACAGAACTTTTATTTTAAATCTTTTCACAAAAAATAGGTAGGTACCTATATTGTATGCTAAGCGAATTTTATTTCCATACAATTTGATACTGACACGACTGTGTAGGTATAGTAGTGTTGACGTAGGTATCCTATCCAACCTAAAATACAGACTAAGGTTTTCACAAAAGTAACCTAATTAAACGAGCTTCACCACAATGAACATTAAATTACCAACATTCATACACGAATTTCAAAGGCGCAATTGTCTGAGGCCAGCCCATTGTAGTACTACGGAAGGCCGTATATAACCTAATTAAAGTACATGTTCACATTCACTGCCTGTATACTATGCTGCGTAATGGTCCATCTAAAAATTTGGGTTACACTCCCGTAGTGGGTGACAGGGGAAAATGGCTCTTGTGATATTAATGTCCTCCTGACCGAATTCGGACGCAGCGGCCAATCTCTACAGAGATTAGCCTACTGCGCGTGAGATATTATAGTGCGCAAATATATAGGTACCTTTGGTGTATTCTAAATATTCCTTCACTCTCATAGTCCAACATGCATGATATCCGACACGATCGGACTGAGATCAGGCGCAGGATCGACGGCTTTACGCGCTTTCCGAGACACGGGTGTGACACTGTAGTATACTCAAACACTCACGTATATAGTAGTCAAGTATATAGTCCGTATATACCAATGCACACTCCAGGAACACATAATGTGTGTTACACAACCGACGTGCTATCCAACCCGTGGTCCTAGCACGACTGACTAATGACTCTAATGGCGCCTGTATTTATAACATGTTTACCCCAATATTCACAGACTACCCTCTTTATGCTACAGACACCATCCAACTTCTTAACTCCGATCTAAGCACTGAGAATTTCTTGACAGAAAACCCAATTTTTTTTTAAGCCGCGCGACCCAGGTATCTAATCCGGGAACTCGTCATCCGCAGTGGATGCTAACCACTAAGACCGGGATCATCCGTCTCGACGGAAGCCAGTTCGTCAAGCTGGTCTAACTTAGTTTACCGTCGTTCAGGTGAGTAAAGGTTCAGGTGACACCAAGTAAAGTGGTTTTTTTTTTTCTGTATTTCGTATAATACAGAAAAAAAAAAACCACTAAGAACAACGAGACCTTCAATCCCTTGATGGTAATGCACAAGCAACATCACGTTTCTGTAACCCCGGATCTACAATATCACGAACGCGCGTCCGGAAGGCCCCGGGCGAGCGCTCAGTGGCAAGCAGAGAAACCGCACGCGAGCATTAGTCATTAGCCGTTCACCCTGGCCCTGCCTATTTATTTAGTTCCTGCTCCTCACTCTCTTTGACTGCCGCCAAAAAGAGTCAATATTAAGTGCACTGTAGGTGAAGGCACCGTTCTTAAAACTAGTAAGCCAATCCGTGAACTCAATTACTTTAGTCGAGCTGTCAGTTGATCAGATAAGGGTGTTAACATAGAGCTAAAGTAGGGAATCTTACCTAGAATTATTGTAGAGTAGAATTAACCCACTCCAACTCAGTGCAGTTAGCGGCGTAATGAAAAGATAATGATAAGCTAAACTGAGCTAGTTTACGGTGTAGCTTGTGTTACGCAGAGCTAGGTCTACCATGTGGCTTGCGCTTAGTTTTTTGCTGACGTCATCGAGTGCACTGTAAAGCAAGGCGAAGATGCCCCTCTTACACTCCTACACCCGCGTCTCCTCGTGTCGCCTCTCAGAGAATGTAGGTGTGAGGTACATACCTAATTTTTGTGTATCCTTTCCCTTTATACTTTTAAGATATTCATCAATTAAAACTTTTTACATCTACTGAAAAAGTTAAATTGGGAAAACTCATCACGCCTTTGCTTTTAGAATACCTACTTCCGGAATTAATGCTAAAAGAACCTGCTCTTTATTAAGAGGTTATGGTTTAATATTCCTTGGTATGCATTTATTACGGATAAGGAAAAAATTTATAAAATATTAGTATTTGTAAGTTAGCTTGATGATTAAAATTATAGACGAATGACAAGTCATCATTTTTCTGAAGGGATTGATTATAATATAAAAAATTACGTAGCTTAATATGAGTGGGATAGCTAACTAATGTGTAATTCTAAAAATAAACACACAACATAAACATGATTCCACTTTATAGTTAGTCACGTATTTTAATTCAAATACAGATATCACGTTGTGACTCACGAGATTGATTGAGAGCTTAGCTGTATATTTATGCATAAAATATGTAATTATATAATTATATCTTACAACAACGTATTAGTGTCACTTTAAATCCAAACACTATTGTTATAAGAATCAAATTATAATTTAGAGCAGCGCGAATTCCATAGAGTAATAAAATTACATTTTACACTTGTAAAATACCGCCGTAAATAAAAGTGTATAAAGACATGAAAAAACTCATAACTTTTGACAAGAATTTCACAGCTAAAATTGATGTTTACTTCTCAAAATCTCCACCCTATAAGGTGGGGATATAAACTGAAGGAGATAACCACACAAATCATTTAAACCAGTTTTGTGTAATCAGTTTCCTTCGGTTGATTTGAAATAACTTCTAAATAAAGTTAGGAGTAAAAAACTAGATATGTACATATTATACAACGACACATCAACACATTTCACTAGTTCAACAGCTGGAAAAATATTTTCTCCATAGTGTAAAGTCAATAAACATCCCTAGTGGACAACAACGATGCGACGTCGGGTATTCGGCACGATCCAATAGTTGTGATTGAAAAATTGTGAAAAATGTCACGTTTTTTCGCACACTAAAGACTCCCATACAAACGTTTAATGTAGCGTCATGTGATACAAGATTTTATCCCTTCGCATTTTCTCTAGCGTTTTTCCTTGCTTTTTTACTGTGTAGTTCTTTTTGCGTATGTGTTTCCTTAAATCTTGAGTTTTTTACAAAGTACCTACAACTGAATAGAGAACTGATAGATTAATGATGGTTCCTTAGGAAATGGAATGAGGCGCAACGTACTTTGACACATCAGCTGAAATATCAGGCAGAACGGCTGAATCTGGTCTGACTTTCATCGAGATTTATGTATTTGTACATTATTTATGGTCGCTGTTGGGGCCCTAAAGAATCAGTGAAAAAAATACATCTTACGATTACCGCGGTTAATGACGTCATACGGTGAGAGAAGGGCTGACTCATTTTTGTGCAAAGAATCAGCCTAACTTCAGCATACTTTCATATCTGCACTCCATTAAATCATGCTTTGTATATTAACTAGCTTTTGCCCCCGCGACTTCGTCCGCGTGGAATTAGATTTTGGGGTGGAATTTTCAAAAACTATGACATACGTACTTTTTTATTTTTAACTGAAAGCTCAAATACCAACTTTGATGGAAACAACTTGAAAAATGACGGAGTTTCATATAAACTTCCATCCCCTATTTAAACCCCTTGGGGGTGGAATTTCCAATAATCCTTTCTTAGTGTGCGCCAATGTCATAAAAGGAACCAACTGTAAAATTTTCAAGTTTCTAACTTCAGTAGTTTAGGCTGTGCGTTGATATCTCAGTCAGTCAATCAGTCAGTCAGGACTTTATATATATAGATAATGAATTTTATATATATAGATAAGGTTTTCTCTAACATTGCAATAAAAAAAAACGAAATATTTTAATAACCTTTAATATTAGGTCTTTATGAAAAAATAAAACACCGCATAGGTTACACATTAATTAAATGGCTGTGCTTTACGCGTGTATAAGTACCTTTAGTAATGCAAACAAATCGTGCTGACTATCAGGACACCTATAATACCTGATCAATGATCATGACATGACCTTAACATGCTTTTATCCTGCATATTTTATTAGCGAATTTAGTTATTACTCTGAAATTAAAACCAGCTTATTATATTTCTTATTACAAATGCCTGCCGTTTATGAGGAATAATTTTCAACTTTTTTTTTCCTGTTTACATATCATTACAATTCATTCATTCATACATTAGATGGATGCCCGCGACTTGAGTATGAGTTACTTCCATTCCAAACAGCCATATTGGTTCATTCGTTGTGGCGTGAAGAAGTAATAAATAAACACACAACATCCATGATTTTCCGGATAAAAAGCCACTCTCCAGGTCCTCAACTATGCCCACGCAAAAAAAACCGCATCGATTCACCGCTCCATTGCCGCGTGATTGAAGGATTAACCAAAAAAACCAACGAACCAACTTTAGCATTCTTATTAGCAAAGATTTATGAAGGCTTATTGTTCGAACATCCCCCTTTGAGAAGTTTCCCTACCAGTTCATATAAACATCAAAGGTTTTAGGAGCCTGTAAACCCTTCAAACGATTTCGCTCAAATACTTTTGCTCGTGCTATCGATTTTCCCCGCGAGCTCCATCCTCCGATATTGCACATCTCTGGGGATCATTTCGTGACCTGTAAAGTTAATGAGGGTGCCGAGTATGAGACGCCAACGTTCGGATCATTTTGATAGATTACTTTCGTCATTGTTCCCGTTTGCATAATGCCATCCATAAGGAAGATGAAGGCGTTGAATGAAACATGGAGTTTGGGCACATTTATGCTTTTTACTTGCTTTATATTCTCGTCTTGTCTACCTGCTTCATATTCAATATGATCAAAATGTTCGCATTCGATTTAATAAAAGTTGATTGTTTTTTTTAATAGACCATTAAATGACATTATTTTGATTAATTGAATATCTTTATTGGTAGCAATAAACAGAAAAATGTATATAATAAATCAAAATTTAAAGACACATCTATGATAGGTATTAGATATCGTTACTTTGTACAGCTGCAGTGCAACGCTGCCAAAAGGTGAGTCAATCAGCTTGTGTTGGGGATTCAAAAGCTAGTTCTTCGATCAATAGGTTATATATCTTCAGCTTCACGATTAAAACATAATTAAGTTTTACATATTATAGGGGTGCACATAAATCTTCAAGAGTTGGAACGTATACGGGTACAGTGTAGATACATAAGTGTAGTTTGCAGTAACACGATCAAACGTGAGCGTGAAGCGTTCAAAGGAGCAACTAGCCAGCCATTGTTCGGCTTCGATTAACACTTGATTAGGTGTTATCGATTGACAACTAGATACTCCACTCGTAGCCTAAACTATTTTAGTTGAAATAGGTCAACGGTTTAGTGCTGTATTCAGGCAGTATAAAGCATTGAACAGACTGAACGCGTAACGGTAATTACTGTTACAGCAAGGCGTCACACTGAAAGAGCGACAGCAGCGCGTTGTTTCTAATTTTTTTTTTGAGTGAATGTTAGCCATTTTAAACATGAATTTCCCCGCAAAATGAAGCGTTGTGCTTTAAGAAAGAAAACGGTAATAAGTGTGAATCTTCGAATGAAGCGTACTCATATAATATCGATCAAACTTCACTTTGCAAGTTCGTTTGATCATATATTATTCTTTATTGTACAACAAAGAAGAATAATAACAAAAATAGCACACAAAACACATAATTCAATGCACATAAAAAACATACGTGTGTGTATGAAAGGTTCACGGTTCAATCCCCACGATTGAACCGTGAACCTTTCAGATAATAGTCCAGCCCCTTGCCCGTCGAGCTATTGAGACTTTTTTGTAATTAATATGCAAATATTTACGTATTTATACGGGGTTTTCCGTTTATAAATTGTGCATAACGCGCGTATATGTGTGTGGATAACGTGGATTTTCTAACTATGGATAACACGCAACTTATGCGCAATATGAATAATCTTCATACAGTTTCTCATTTAAAGGCTGTTTTAAGCTAAAAGCAAAGGCATGCGACACTGTGGCGTGGTATATTTTTGTGGCATTCTACAAATGGAACCATTTGCGGAATTAAGCACTTATAGCCAAGCAAATGTTTTCATTTGTAGTATACCACAAAGGCGGCGCACACCAAAATATACAGCATGCCACATTAAAGCATGTTTCGGCATAAAATCGTCCACTTGCGACGATAATGTGATATTTCGAAATATTCAGTTTTTTGTTTTAAAGAAATTCGGAATCGCCGTACCGCGATCTATTATCTGCAAAAACGCCATATTTTTTACTCTAAAAATGGCGGCGCAATGAGAGAAAGGGACACAAATATCACAGTGTAGCATTATCTCACTTGCCGACGTAGTTGGCTTCGACAAAGTGACACCTCAGTTGTCAACTGTTGTTCCTAGTGTGAAGTGCTCTCAGTTTTTGTGAATAACGTGACAATTGAAGATATCGCGTTTTTTGTGTAAAGGTAAGTGTGATTTCGATCGTTTTATTTTTTTCGACAGTGAAATGTATAATTTTGCCACAGTGTTCTTGTAAAATTTGAAAAAAAAAATATTTGGTAGGTCTTCGATGTAACATTGTTCCTGTAAAAAATAAAAATTTAATCGTAACAACTGGAATAGTAACATTGAAGATGATAAAGTATTTGCTTTTTAGCAAAATATGCTTTGGGTTATTTGTTGATGTGCTATTGTTCCGGAATACTTTGAGGCTGTACTGTATATTTATGTCCACTTATAATGTTGTAGATGCTAAACCATTTAATTATATTTTTGTTATAATTATTTGCAGATGGGGTCGAGATCAAAATTAATGTTGGAGTTAGTAACAAAAAAAAATGACAATGATTTTCGAAATTCTGACCATGTGAACAATGAGAATGAGAGTGAAATAATTCTGTATCCAACGACAACTAAATCTAATCGTCGGCGTAGTGAATCTACAAGTTCATCATCAAGTAGCTCTTCAAGTGGTTCCTCATCCTCATCATCGTTCCATGAAGACAGTGATGACTCTGTAAAAGATCCGGATTACCAAGATGAACATAAAAAGCGAAAGTTTGCATTTACACTAGCCCAGCTTGGCAGCGCCAGCTCAACGATAATGGAGGCAAATTTCCAAGAAATTAGTCAAAGTGAAGAAATATCAGCCATCGACTCAAACGTAATGGACTCAAATGAACATACAGTTCTCCAAAATACAGTTAATGGATCATACGCCACTACAGAAAATGAAACTCCAACCGCTGTTATTGACAATGCACCACCTTTAGTTCTACCTGAGATCGTCGAAACGAAACCTGAAACACCTACCAAAAAGGGAAAGAAAAGACTAAGACAGGAAAGTAATTGGAAAAAAAATGTTGCAAAACAATTAAGGAATAGTGGTAAGGTCTATCAATCATCTAAAACCAAGAAAGAAATGCCTGAACGAAAACTTAAACCGCCTTGCAAAGAAACCTGTAAATTTAAATGCCGATACAATATAACTGAAAGCCAACGACAAGACCTTCTAAATGATTATTGGAATTTGGGAAATGTTGAAAGACAATGGTCATTTATTCTTCAGTCTGTGGAAGAGGTCAAACCGGCGCACCGTTATGTCAGAGTTGATGAGAATGGAATACCAGCTTCAAAACGCGACAGTAACAATGCCTTCTTTTTCACTTTAGGTGGCGAAAAAATCAGGGTTTGCAAGCTTTTTTATGTTAACACTTTAGATATAAATAATCGACCTATAGAAACTGCACTTAAGAAGAAGAATAAACAAACAAACGTCTCTTTTCTCAAAGATAATCGTGGATGTCACTCTAATCATCCTCACATAGATGATGCATTGAAAAATGCAGCGAGGGCTTTTATTCAAGCTATACCTAAAATTGAGTCTCATTACATCCGAGCTAATTCTAAGAAACATTACATCGATGGAAGTAAAACTATTTCAGATATTCACAGAGATTATATTGAGCAATGCAAGAGTAATAACGTTGGTTTTGTTAATTACATTATGTTTTATCGCATATTTACTCAGGACTTTAACATCTCCTTCTTTATTCCTAAAAAAGATGCTTGCGAATTTTGCGAAGCCTATAAAAATAGTTCTGCAGAAGAAAAGGAATTGAAACAGGAAGTTTATTCACAGCACCATGAAGAGAAACAATTGTCCCGAAGAGAGAAGGAAAAGGATAAGAATGATGATAGCATTGTCGTTGCTATTTATGATCTACAGGCCGTATTTCAGTGTCCTAAAGGAGAAATTTCTGTATTTTATTATAAATCAAAATTAAACGTACTAAATTTGACAATTTACGATCTCAAAACTAAGTGTGTTGAAAGTTATGTGTGGGATGAATCACAAGCTCATAGAGGTGTAAATGAGATTGGTACCTGCGTTTTTAAATATTTAAAGAAGATTTCGGATGGTGACAAACCAGTTGACGTTGTTTTTTATTCTGACAACTGTGCTGGACAGCAGAAGAATAAGTTCATGATAGCTATGTACCTTTATGCTGTGCAGAACTACCAAAATATTAAATCGATTACACACAAATTTCTTATAAAGGGTCATACTCAAAATGAGGGTGATTCGGTTCATTCCCAGATAGAGCGACAGGTGAAAAGGCAGTTAAGATCAGGACCTATCTATACCCCAGAAGGATTTATTGGTGCAATAAAAGCTGCCAGGAAGAAATCCGCGCCAATTCGTGTCAACGAGATGTGCTATAGTGACATTTATGATTGGAAAGCTGCTACTAATCAAATGGGTTTTATGCTACAGAAAGATGAAGACAAAAAAAACATTAAACTAACCGAGATAAAAGTGTTTAAGGTTCAGAAAGATGAGCCTGAAGCATTGTACTTCAAAACTTCTTACAAAGAAGAGTTCAAAAGAGCTGTTGTTATAAAAAAAAGAATTGATTTTAGTTTTAGCCTGAAGAAAGCGTTCGATAGAAAACCTGGTTTAGCCGAAAACAAGAAACAGGATCTATTTTCGTTACTGAATAGTAATCATATACCTGGTTACTATAGAGCATTCTATGAAAGTTTGTAGTTATGCATGAAACTACATACAACTACTGCTACAAGTAACATTCAAACCATTTGTATAATTTTTCTGTATTTGTTTCGACTATGAAACTTTTTTTCTGTTTTAGTATAATTATAAGGACAACACTTTCTTATATTTGAAGACTGATAGTTATTTTAAATGACTGATTATTTTTATTATTACGTAGTTTGTAAGTTTCATATTATATTATGGGAGCAGGACAGAAAGATGATTTTATTAGTATGTAAAGTAATTTTGATAAGTGCTTTCTTTATTGTAATATTGATCATAAACTAGTTCCTACTATCTGTGCCATTTATGATTGTGATTATTTAAGTATTCAAGACGCTTTTTTCTAAGCCAAGTTTAATGGTTGTTACTACTACTTTTTAAAATAATACCTGTAAAATTAAGAATAAGAAAAGGTTTATGTGATTATCTTAAGTATTTATTTAATTGTAATTTTTATATAACTATCATACATTAAACCTACAAAATCGCTGATCTCGTTATAAAGACTTTAGTGTTATGCAGAAATTGTTACATACCACTATTTTTGTTATTCATTCAAATCTTTAATAAAGGAACATTTTGAGAAACAACGTTTTATTATTACATATCTCAATATAAAGTAAATAATTTCACCATCTTCAATGTGATATTTAATTATGGCACAAGGTAAATCTTGCATATTTCAAGAACAATGTGATAAGTTTTCCGTTTTTTTTTTTAAAGTACAATTCCGCGTATTCTATTTTGAATGCATATACTATTTTTGCACAAATTGTTTTAATATTAGATGACCTAAAATACACTTTAATAGTGTAACTCAATCAGCGCAATATTTAAAAAGTTATCAACGATCAAAAGTTTAAAAATGGTTTACTGTAAAATCGAGGTTTTTGAAATATCACACTGTCGTCGCAAGTGGACGAAATATTCTTAATAGTAGGGGCCTTAATATGCTGTAGTAGTGTTGATTGAATTAAAAAAGGTTTTAAGATTTATTCTACACTGTGACAATAGGTACCTACTGTCGCCAGTTTTTGGCACAGACAGTATATGGGCGCTGTAACTTGTATTTGTGGTTTTAATCTGTGAAGTTTTTTTCTTCAATCGAGCAACCAGAGAGAAACCGGGATTGACGTGATTTTTTCTTAGACCATTCATTGAATTCTCTAAGGATTTTTTTCATCGGAATAATTAAGGAACTGGGCGTGACATGGGCTACTTTCCGTAAAACTAAGGTTTCCCGCGTGATTTTTATAAAAATAAGACCACACGGACGAAGTCGCGGGCATAGCGAGTCACAAAATGAAGCTAAGATGTGCTATAGGTATGTTTTTTATTAACAATCAAATCCACATGAGATTTTCTCAATTTTCATCACAAATCTGTGACCTAACTGCACGGACAGACACTAGAAATGCTAGCACACTGCGGTAGGTAGTTAGCTCGCAAAGCTTAATTGCCTTCTTTAGCCCACTTTCCGCTCGGACCGTTTTACTACTAAATCGCTTATTACGAGTGAATAGACTTTAGTTAGGTGTTAATCTGAAAAACAATAAAACAAACCAAGTATAAAGTTTAGCACTTTTGCAATGGAGTTGCTTATTTACTTTATGGGAATAACACGCCATCGCCCATCGTGTCGAAACGCAAAATTGCTAAGTGGCATGTCTTTAACGGTAGGGTTATACCCAAACCAGAGTTGGATAGAAGCAGGCGTTACTTTGCGGATGTTCATGATTAGTAAGAAAAGGTTAGAATTATTTTGCTATAATCTGCCAACAGAGAAAATCTGTATGGTCAAACATGCAATAATCCCACAAAAAAGCCAAGTTCCCAAGCAAGCAAATGCCACCACCACTCACATGCACCACCCCACCACACGAGACTATTATACTACTCATACAGATTTTGTCTGTTGGCAGATTATAGCAAAATAATTTTAACCTTTTCATGCCAAATCAGAGTTTTCTAAATACCGTCTCCGTTATTTATACTAAAGTAAAATAAATCAAAGAATTCGTAAAACTACCGATGCGATGGAAGCCCATTCAATACGCATTTCTGTTATGACGTGACTCTTTGTACATAGCAACGTACAAGAAAAGAAAGTCTTACTCTGATAAACAATATCACCCCATAATCGATTTTCGATGTTCGAAACCAGCACCAGTAACGCTCTGAAGGCCAATAAATCAAGACGCGACGCCGACGCCTAGTAAGCTCTTTCATCTTTTGAGCGCTACCGACGATTTAAACCTCTTACCAGAAACCCCTCAATTCTCGGTTTTCCTTTTCGATTTGGCGAAAAATAAAACTTCTAAGCAAAAACACAAAGTCAATAATCAACTCGAAAAGTGTAGACTTTACACCAATGGTTTGGAAGAATTATTTATTATGAAACATTTCGTTTCAACAATAAAAACAATAATATCGCTCCTTATTTGGGTTGTTTGAAGAAAGGTCTTCTTTAAGCGACCAAAAAAGGGGCGATCTTCATAATCGTGAAATCGTAATGCTAATCGCACTTTCACAGCAAGGCGGCATCAAACGCGTAATGTTTCCTGTAAAATTCAAAACTGATGGCCATTAGGACAGATGCATAGTGGAAACCGCGTATCGATAAGTGTAGTGTAGGACCACCTCCAGCCCTCTGGAATGATGATCTGAAAAAGCTGTGGGAAATGCATGTATGAGGAAAGTGGTTGAGTACCAAGTTTGATGACGAGTTCACCGAAGCAGGCCTGTGCAGACAGCTAAGAAGAATAGGAGAACAATCCGCTTCAAGTGGAGGAAACAGATGACGATAATTTGATAAGAAAGGAATATGTTAGGACAAAGAAGAATAATATGAGAAATAATATTAGGAGTAATCTACTTTCAATGTTCACAGCAAGCAGTCGTATATTTCACAGGCAGTGCTACGGAGGGCCAATAAATCAAGCCGCGATGCCGACGCCAATGCCGAGTAAGCACCTTCATCTTTTGAGCACCCCCGACGACTTAAACCTTCTACGACCAATAATGCTTCGATGCTCCTGATTTAGTTCTGATATTAAAGCGAACAGATTTAAGAGCCGAGTACCTAGGAGTTTACCGCAGCTTTCGATTTTCTAGCTGCAGCAATTATTTTAACCTCACTAGATATTTATAACATAATATTAAGATATCTAAAATATTTAGAGAGTTAGAATAGATGGTCTATTTTATACGGCGTTGATGATGGTTTTTTTAAATGAAAGTAAAAGAGCTAAAACCAATATGCAAGATTTGAGGAAGTTAAACACAGGATTATGACGTTAAAAGGGAATTTCAAAGACGAAAATGCCTGGTGTCACACTGATCGCTGGATTCAACATAACTTATACGGTTCATCGTATCTGCAGGTATAGTTTGCTCTTGGACCATTTCCAGTCAACGCCAGATGTCGTTTCGCCGGAAACATCGGATCTGGGTTCGCGTGGATCCGGCGCGAGATTTATTGGGCGAAACGATAGTGTTCTATTAAAAATTCGATTCCGTTTTGGATCGACGATTTACGTATACCCCTTGCCGAACACTACCTGATTTCGTATTGAAAACTGCAATGTATTGAATCCGCGCTGGACATTTTTCTAACACGTGTGACATTTTAGAGAATTGCATTCGCAATAGAAATTCCGTTTTCCACTTCTATTTAAATCCCCTTTTCCACCGGAATGACAAATAGTTCCCAGAGTTGGTTTTAATGTAAGCTTTTAACTCCTTAATATAATTCGAACTTTCCAACTTTCTCGTGCAACTGTGCACATTTTAAGACTTTTATTATTGAAATCTTCATACTGGTATTATCTCCAAGGTCCTAGAATTTAGAAAATTTGTCAAGTTTTAATAGAACTCTCGCAATATTTTTTAAACTGCTTAAACAAAGCGTATCTACTTATAAAAAAATGGGCATGGTTTTACTTACATAAAAAATCTTCGTTATTTAAAAAAAATAATCAATCGCTATTATATTATCACTAGCGTGTAAAATCTGCACAGAATTTTGGTTTGGTATTTTGGTATTAAGACAGGTTTTAATAATTAATTGATCCAATGGCCGAGCGCCACAGCCATCGCAATGGCAATGACGCTGACATGGTTGTGGCGCGATGTAAGTTCATTTTCCCCACCAGTCAATGTCTGTCTGCCAGCACTGGATAGAATAGTGACTAGTGATAAAAGACACGATCCAGTGCCAGTATTCACTGGCAAATGTAACTGTCGACCGTCACTGAATCAGTAAACAACCCAATTTATCACCAGGTACGTGGATATTGTCTAAAAATGTCCTCCATTCATAAATTTCCCCAAAAGCGTTTGCTAAATTTAACTATTTACCGTATCCAGCATAGCCAATGGCACGTGCTCAATCCAATCTGATATCAGAAATGTCGCCGTAATAAATGACGTAATCTAGACGCCGCTTGACACACATTTGTCTTGCAAATGTGTAACGCGCACCGGAATCGCGAGCTATAACTTTGCCATAAATTATGACCTATACCATACTTACAATAAAGCACATATTACGAAAGCAATATGTCTACTTGCAAAACGGGAATTCACACTTCTACTTTTGGGAACAGTGTAAAATGCAACGATTTAGAACGCGTTTTGATATGTGTCAGAAGGATATGGCAGCAATTGTTTGAGCAACAAAGTGGCTAGAAAATGATGCAGAGACATACAATTTTTGAAAAAAACTAGTCAAACAAGAAACAAGAATAAATATATATATTTTATTTTGGAAAGCGTTTGATTTTGCTCAAAGATAGTGGTTTATAAGATAGTGATATTTGCTCATAGATAGTAATATCTACTTATAATAAATTGACAAGCTACATAATATTTTAACACTTCTATTTTGAAAGAATCTGCTTTCTGAATCCAAACCCCGTGGTGTTAGTCATAGGTCATGAAATAAATAATTCAGAATTTAAATTTGAAAACATAGAAGTCAAAAATAACCTGCAAAGGTTACCACAAATTGAATTTGAGTCAGTAATAGAATTAAGTCTGTAAGTTATTTTATTTCTAAGCCCCTTAAGTTACGTTTGAATAAGATTCCAATTTGCAAAGTCTATGAAATCAGATATCGAGGCGTAACAAAGCCTATTCAAACAAATTACTCGTACCTACATAGGCAGGTAAGTAGGCACATTACAATCCCTTAAATTTAAATAAAGTCCTTCGTATACGTTGTTCCAACGCGTTCGGCGAAAGTGTAACTGTGCTTATTTGCTGCTTAATGCTAACTCTGACCAGCTTATCGACCGCTTAAATTTTTCATATTATCTTGTAAGCCGCACTCATAATAAGCATGTGAACACGCTAAATTGAGATATCTATACTATTATAATAAAGAGAGAGCGCGAATTTTGTGAGTTTGTATGTATGTCCGGAGCAAACTTTGGAACCACCGCACCTATTTCAAAAATTCTTTCACCATTTCAAAGGTACATTATTCCAGATGGTTATAGGCTATTTATTATGCACATAAATGTATTACGACTAGATATTATGTGCAAATTTGTTACAGAAGTCGGAAAATTTTTTTACTCTTAAATGTTTTCAAGGCGTGCGCTGGTTCATATACTGTTTTTGGATGAAAATGATGTATGGGTGAACTGTTCCTCTCAAAAAGTTCTAAAAAAAAGTCCGCGATAGCATATGTCTATCTTCTAAGAATAACATACAGTAACCATTTCTATATTTCAAATTTTGATTAAAAATAATGAATTATTTTCGAAGCTTCTTTAACCGATGTGATGTAAATCTATATCTAAATAAATATGTTTATTATCGTAAGTATTTAATTTAGAACATATTTGCCCTTTACACTATACAGTTTAAATTAATATCTTAGGAGTTATCAGAAAATGAATATTTTCGCGCGACAAAATAATAAAAAAAATGGTGGGCCAGCGCGGCGGTGTACGATGGCGAGTGTCGGCGCGGGAGATTGCTGTGGTTCCTGTGGTGATCTTATTTACAATCGTCTCCTACAAGAAGCTCTGTGCGATCAGTCCCGTAAAATCATATATTTTTTTTCAACCCGGACGAAGTCGGCGCGGGCTTCTAGTTTTATTAATAAAATAAATAAACATCAAACTTAAGACAATCGCGAGGTGCCGACTTTTGGCTTATAACATAAGCACAAAAGAATTAGCACAATTTACGAATGTATGGATTTAATTTGCACTACCATAACCCTACCAAGTTAGCTCGCTACCATCTTAGACTGCATCATCACTTACCATCAGGTGAGATCAAGGACTACCTTGTCATCGAATGAAAACAGAAAAAAGTTTAAAAACTGTAACCCGACTATGGAAAAGTGGAAATTACCACAACGTCACACTGATTTAGTCGGTTTGTTTGAATAGTAGCCTATCTCACTAGGACTAATAATAACGAATCGATTGACACCTCATTCATCTAAATCGGCTCTGTAGTTTAGGCTCTATGGTGGAACATATGTAAATAGACACATACAAACATAGACTGCTAAAATCATAACCCTTTCTTTTGGCATTACCGTAGTCGGGTAAAAAAACTTCACATATTAGCCGACACTGACAAAGCGCGTTCGGCCAACACAAACGGGAGGCTTTAAATAGATAAAGTTTTGAAGTAACTTTATAACAATGCGAAATCAAGTACCTACCTACCTACTTGTAAAATATCGTTAGAGAAATTGGCTTCCAACAAAGCTGCTACTCACGAGCCTACACAATAAAGCTTCTTTCGAACTTCGTGAGAGATATAAAACGCGCTATATAGTAGGGTACTTTCAGAAACTATTTCGGTACCCTCATTCACCCACCAATAAGGAGTTTGGTGAAATCGTTTGTTACATATTATTCGAAAAAGAAGTTTTATTACTTCGTGAGAAAGTTTGATGCTAGGAGAATGTCAAATTTGTAATTATTATAAAAAAATTGTTTCTTTCTGTAAATCAGCTACTGGACTTATATTTTTATTTCATATGAGTAGCTATAAGTAACAATTAAACAAAGTAAGATTTTACTTATACTGTATATTTTTGACTGAAAATTGACTAATTTACTTGCCGATTGTGAATTCAATTTTTAACAGTTAAGTGACCATTTCACCGACCAATGATATGAAATATGCCTAAACATCATTCTTCAGTGAAACTTTACTCAGCGATGGTAAAATTGGCACTTATTAGTCGCACAAAGACCTAACTGGGGTAGATGACCGAAGAAAAATCCAGAGATCCTACGATACGATATTTTAAAGTTAGCTTCTATAAAACCGGATTGAGAATGCTCGCATTATCAACATTGAGGGAATTCTCTTGCACTTGTATATGTATATTAAATAATAAAACAAAGCCTCCAAGAGTCTTATCGATCGTGAGACCCGCAGCCCTGAATAGTTCACAAGCCAGACTTTTTCCACCTCGTTTTGCAACCATAAAGCGGAGCGGCTCGCAAAATTCTATATTATTAAGCAAATTGCGAACGTCTAAGTGCTTTTTATGCTTATTAAAGTTGATAATATCTGCACTTCCTAGCGGCATGGCTTAGCTTGCTAAATTAAAATATCAATGCGCGTAGGGACAAAAATATGATAGCTCAAGAGTCCGAAGGAATTTTGAGGTGTATTTTTTTTATTCGATGACAAGATAGTCCATCTTTAGATGATGGTAAGTGACGATGCAATGCTATCTAAGATGGTAGCGGGCTAACTTGTAAGGGATATGGCAGTGTGGATTCACCCCATACCTACCCCTAATCGGTTTCTACATGTCATCGTGCCGGGAGGCTAAATCGCTTGGCAGCACGTCTTTGATGGTAGGGTGGTAACTAGCCACGGCCAAAGCCTCCCACCAGACCAGACTCAGACCAGACACTTTGGGAATTTACAATTCAGAAATGATAAATTCCCAAATTGCCCCCGCTGGGAGTCGAACCCGTGACTTCCCAATTATAAAACCACAGCGCTCACCACTGCGCCAAGAAGGTCGTCGTTGTATAATCAAACCTGAAAACAGGTCTCGTGATTTTTGTTGTTTTCAAGCTTCTACATAAATTATTTTAATTCTTCAACTTATTCGGCTGATTTATTTCATGCATTTGAAATGAATGTAGGTATTATTCTTCGCCAAATACGACTCACATCGTATATTATATTGATATAAATATAAACGACTTACATCTACTTACATTAACGTAAGTACTGACTACACAATCGTTTCATATCTTACCTGCAAATACAACAATTCTTTGTCAAGAGTTCCGATAGAAAGACCCGTTGACACAACCAATATATTACCTAAACGGATAAAAATTTCTCAAAAGCTTAAATCCTTCCTGCAAACATCATACCTAAAGTAATGTGGCTTTCACGTGTCCTCAAAGACTCAAAAAGAAAGGCATACATCATGCCAACCACATTAACTTTGCATGAACACAACAAAGATTGGGAGAAAATCTTTTTGGGGCACGTTCTAAGAAGTACAGAAATAAAATTATAAAAATACATAAATAACGTAAGAGACCGTATATCACCCATGAACATGTCCCACTCGACGACGTACACATTTTCGGATATATTTCATTGTTGGCTTACCGATTACGAAACTCGCAAAATAAATAGTGTAAGTAAATATAACAAGAATAAAGTGCCCTTACAGCTTTTGTTTTTCCAGATAACTACATTTTGGGTACCTTCAAATCAAGAGTGAATAGGCATTTTCTAGGCAAGCGTGATCCATCTTAGGCTGCATCTTCACTTAGCATCAGGTGTGATCGCAGCCAAGCGCTAGATAAAACTTTTTGTTACGTTAGGCATTTTCCTACGACTCTTTTTCGTAATTACTACACAGCCTCTGACTTCGCATCTCATGAACATTAAAAGATCTGATTTGCCAAAGGAGCAGAACTGATGTTAGTGAACCCTCAAGAACGTCATATATCACGTTTGCATTACGTAGAGATACTTACGGAGAAATATTTTGATACATAAAGCGATATTGTTCTTTAATCAAGCATGCGTTAAGGTTGATATTGCTTAGCTTCGTTTCAAGAGAAAAGCTAGTAAAATCTTTTTGCATTTCTGCGTAGTCATGAGTCTTTTATCGGAACCACATTTTGCAGTACACACTTCAGTAGACGCGGTGTTTATGTAGAAAAAAAGAAAGTATTTTGATATTCAGCTAGATCATATTTTAGATCCTTGTCCTGTCGTTGCAATATGATTACTTGCATCGACCGATATAGCTCAAAGTTATAATCTTGAAACTGAAGATGCAAAGGCGAGGTAAATAGCTCGAAGAACTGGCCAGACCGACACAAGCTACTGGATACCTACAAGCGCCACAAGACCATGTTGTGGAAGACCTACGAGTACATACCTACGTCCAACTATGAACCTTCAATGATGATGACATATTCAAAACTAAATATTTGTATTCTAGCCTTAAGCCTTTTTGAAGGCCCAATAGCCCAACGGTTAAAGGTGCGGACTGAAAACTGATAGGTCGCAAGTTCGTGCCCCACCCTATTTACACTGTTGTCGTACCCACTCCTAGCATAAGCTTTTCGCTTATTTGGAGGGCAGAGTAGAATATAAGTCAAATTCAGCTAGGCTAATATTCTTTTTAAAACAAACAAAAATTCTATGAATAGAATAAATAGTTAAATGAAAAAGCTTTTCACTGTGATAATCAGGAAGGCATTAAGCAAGAAAGGAAAATGATAAAGTCGATTCGTAGCAAGAAACCAAACAAGAAAATACAGTCAGTTTTATTGCGAGTGAGAAGTTTGTTTTTAGCTGAGACACACCTGAGTCTTGAAGGGCTCATAAATAAAGGGGGAAACGGCTAAACTTGCGGAAACATCGCAACGGATATCTCGAGAGAGACGTTTTATTTGCGAACTATATTATTACGCTGTGGTGAACGACGCGAGATGGTGATTCGTGCAAATATTTTATTTTGTAATTATATAAACCGGTGTTTTAATGAAGTGATCCTTTGGGCGTTAATTTTATGAAGAAATAAGTTTATCTATATATATAAAATTCTGACTGACTGAGATATCAACACACAGCCTAAACTACTGAAGTTAGAAACTTGAAATTTTTACAGTTGGTTTCTTTTATGACGTAGGCGCACACTAAGAAAGGATTATTGGAAATTCCACCCCTAAGGGGTTTAAATAGGGGATGGAAGTTTATATGAAACTCCGTCATTTTTCAAGCTGTTTCCATCAAAGTTGGTATTTTAGCTTCCAGTCAAAAATAAAGAAGTACGTGTGTCACAGTTTTTGGAAATTCCACCCCAAAATCTAATTCCACGCGGACGAAGTCGCGGGGGCAAAAGCTAGTTTTAAGATAAATTAATTAAGAACTATTTAGGAAATTATTTAGATGATAAAGATTTTATGATGTTTAATTGTTATTTTGATATTTTTGTTTAGTGTACAATGTAGGTACATAGGATATTTCATTATTTAATGAAACCATTAATAAAGATAAAGCTTAATTACATACAACTTATTTATTTTTCAATTTGTTTGAGCTCTTGCTATAATATAATGAAAAAATTACAAGCACAAAAAATATATAAATTTCCAGCTTTTGGTCGCAATCCCTATTCGTAATGATGGAAATTAATGTGGTGGTTTTACATGGGAATGGTTTAGTTAAATAAGTGTATACGATAGATATTATATTTCTGTCAAAAACATTTTTATCCTCGACACATTCACGCCACATCTCCGCCTTTTGCCACTTCTAACGGGGCCTGACATTTTAAATTATTCATCGATTTAATTAAGTAGACTTGTGAAGAATTTCTACAAAAATAATAAACACAATTCACCCTTTATTTCATTATAACGGAAACAATGTTTTTTCCAATAAAATAGGATAAAGGGTGAAATGAAAAGGGTGAAGTGATCAGTCGAGTGAGACAATTTGTAACAAAGGTCTGCAGCCGCTTAACGAGCCTTTTAAGCGTAACATAATAAACAAGAAACTTCTAAATTGGATCAAAATCCATCTATTGAAACTCGTAATAGAAGATATAATATATTTGTGTATACATTTTTTTCTGTTATCTACAAGTTTAATGAAGCGTTTTAAGAAGACCTTCAAAGTTTTATAAAATGAAAATTGATAAGCTGATTTATACTTAGCAAGCAGTTACTAGTAAGCAAGTATATAATTATACCTACTAGTCCTTTTTATAATTAATTTTATAACTGGTAAGGACTGAGTTCTTTCTGGTCAGGTTCTATGATTGGACAAAAGATATCTTGTGACATACCTACAGGTATAGTTAGGTCACAATTAAGGCCAGTTCAGCTGGTTAAAATTTAAAAATTTTTTTTTAATAATATCTCAATATACTAGTATTACAAGGATATTTTTTGTCGATTTGTCCTTCAATCATGCAACAACGAAGCAAGGCATCGCTGCGACTTTTTGCGTGGGTATATTTGAGGACCTGAAGAGTGACATAAAATTCAAAACACAAACAAAATTATTTATTTCATGCAAGCCCACCCGTGGCTCTTATGACACGTCATGACTCTACCACTGGTTCGGAATGCAGATTCTGCTGAGAAGACTACTTTTATCTCCCTCTTATTACTTATTTAAGTAAAAAGGCTACCGTGTGATTTTAGAAAACCTTACTCAATGCTGGCAAAGTAGACGCACAGAGACCTCAAGGACCAAATCCGCACCACTCTTGATAGTAATAAGGTCCACGAAGCCTTGCATGTCGCAAAAAACCGAGGCACATAGCGCGACATCATCTACAAGAGTCCTTGGTGGAAGGGGTCGCGACCGTCAGTAATAGGGAACACGACGCAGAGAGACTAAATGCTGATTAAATCGCGAACAAAAGTTAGTAACTAAATATATTTTAGTCAAAGCTTGTACGGGATTGAGTAAAAAATAATAAAGTGTTGTTGCCGCGCAGAACCTACTCGTAACTGTTTTGCACTCTGAACAGTGTCAGCGCCAGGGCAAATTATTGTTGTGACAGTACAAACGTATTTATTGTGAGAAAAGGTTACAGCTGCCCGTATAATACCTACCATATTTTTCCTCTCCAGCCTAGAGTTAGAGTTAGGTTAGGACACTGACCTCTATACATAAAATTATTAATCTATGAACACTGAATTGGCTTCTATGATTACTTTTTTGGACCTACTGAACTTTTTTGGTATCCATTATGTAGGTATCCATTTTGTGGAGACACTGTACCTATACATAGCATGGTTTTGTTACCTATTGTAAAAAAATTTTTTTTTGAAAAGAGCAACCGCCGAGTTTATTGCTGTCTCTTCTCGGCAGGAAGGGCATAACCGAACCACTGGTAGACTCATCGACGATTCAAAAGCACTTGTAAAAGGTTTATTTGAATAAAAAAGATTTCTATTCTATTCTATTCTATTTTGGCGCTGTATTGATACGTGGCATGAACGCCGCGTCGCGCATTGAGTGTGTTTCAGGCTTTGTACTTAACCGTCATAAATTTAAACCGAAACAATTGTTACAGAGGAATTTTCAGGCGTGCCGATAGCGTATTTATGACGCGTGGTTTCGCAATAAAATTGAAAATGCCTGCAAGAAATCGGGAGGTTTTATCGTTTCAATTTTCTGTTTTATTGGCGTTATATTTTTGCGTGAGCTCTGATATTATTTTATACTAGCTTTTACCCGCGGCTTCGCTCACGTTAGGTTCGATTTCTTAAACTCCTATTTTACCTCCTTCGGGGTTGAATTTTGAAAAATCCTTTCGTAGCGGATGACTACGTCATCATAGCTATATGTATGCAAAGTGGTTTAAGCTGTGCGGTGATCGATCAATCAGTCAGTCAGACAGTCACCTTTGCCTTTTATATATTAAGATGAAACATGTATTTCTTTATTTTTAATCGAAAGCCCAAATACAAAGTTTATACAACTTTAAAAATGAAAAACTTTCATACTAACATTCATCCCCTATTTGATCCCTTGGGGGGTGGATTTTTCAAAATCTGTGAAACACGTATTTCTTTATTTTTATTCTAAAGCCTAAATACAAAGTTTCATGGATATAACTTGAAAAATAACGGACTTTCATACAAACTTTAACCCCCTGTTTAACCCTCTTGGGGTTGAAATTTTCCAAAATCCTTTCTTAGCGGATGCCTACGTCCTAACACCTACCTGTATGCCAAATTTCAACTCAATTGGTCCAGTGGTTAGAGCTGTGCGTTGATAGATCAGTCAGTCAGTCAGTCAGTCAATCAGTCAGTCAGTCACCTTTGCCTTTTATTTATTTAGAAGATGAAACATGTATTTCTTTATTTTTAATCAAAAGCCCAAATACAAAGTTTATACAACTTTAAAAATGAAAAACTTTCATACTAACATTCATCCCCTATTTGATCCCTTGGGGGGTGGATTTTTCAAAATCTGTGAAACAAATATTTCTTTATTTTTATTCTAAAGCCTAAATACAAAGTTTCATGGATATAACTTGAAAAATGACGGACTTTCATACAAACTTTAACCCCCTATTTAACCCTCTTGGGGTTGAAATTTTCTAAAATCCTTTCTTAGCGGATGCCTACGTCCTAACAGCTACCTGTATGCCAAATTTCAACTCAATCGGTCCAGTGGTTAAAGCTGTGCGTTGATAGATCAGTCAGTCAGTCAGTCAGTCAGTCAGTCAGTCAGTCAGTCAGTCAGTCAGTCAGTCAGTCAGTCAGTCAGTCAGTCAGTCAATCAGTCAGTCAGTCACCTTTGCCTTTTATATATTTAGGTGAAACATGTATTTCTTTATTTTTAATCGAAAGCCCAAATACAAAGTTTATACAACTTTAAAAATGAAAAACTTTCATAGTAACATTCATCCCCTATTTGATCCCTTGTGGGGTGGATTTTTCAAAATCTGTGAAACACGTATTTCTTTATTTTTATTCTAAAGCCTAAATACAAAGTTTCATGGATATAACTTGAAAAATGACGGACTTTCATACAAACTTTAACCCCCTGTTTAACCCTCTTGGGGTTGAAATTTTCCAAAATCCTTTCTAAGCGGATGCCTACGTCCTAACACCTACCTGTATGCCAAATTTCAACTCAATCGGTCCAGTGGTTAGAGCTGTGCGTTGATAGATCAGTCAGTCAGTCAGTCAGTCAATCAGTCAGTCAGTCACCTTTGCCTTTTATATATTTAGACTATTTATTGGTTATTGGCTTTTTAAATAATTTGAACGACTTCTTAAAAATTTAAGCATTATTTTTATATATTTATAATAGCGCTATATAATTACGTCATTGAGATAATATTTTGTGTGCCACTTTTAAGACCAATTGATAAATTAATAATAATAAACAGGACTCGTCAATACAACCTTCATATGTGTCTGATTATATAGAATAAAAAAGGCAATTCATGATATAAATTTTTTCAATATACCTACCTCAGCTGTTGACTTTTGTTTTATCCATTCATAAACATCAATATGATCTATGCTAAGTCTCGATCCAAATGACAAAATTACGTAAATGAGATTCCACATCGATTGCAACTGGTATTTTCCTTGTATGTATCTTTCCATTTCCGATATACTACGAGCATCTAGGTAACCAATTTTAGCGACACCACAACAATGTTTACTGAGTACATTTATCTCGTGCGCCTTGCTTGTAAGAACCGAGACGCTGACAGGAGTGCACACTATATTCAAGTAATATTATACAATGATACCACGGTTTAAAAATCATACAGTTGGGCAACGACTTTCATAGCCAACAACGCTACTGTTTTCTGTACTGGATAGATGAACATCAAGATAAAATTGCGTTGCTCGGCATTTTACTATCACGAAATCTCTCTCAAATAATTCTCATTTCAAAAGAGATTTCATCATCGCTCTTAAGTTACCTTCCACGACGTAGGGGGCAAATTGGCATCTATTAGTGTCAGCGATCGGCGTCTTCTTTGCGCGGCATCTAAAAACCGCGGAACGCGATAGCTTAAAAAACGCAACTCGGTAGCTGCGATTGGCGTTTGCATAAGTGCCCAGTGAAGCGAACAGTGAGTAAAATGTGCGAAAACGCCGATTGTTGCCACTAAAAGAAGCCAGTTGGCCCTCTCCTTACATAGAAAACATCCGGGGTGTGCCCCCACGATACGCAACGGCCCGCGACACGTTAAAGCGTTGCGTCGTCGCTTTGCTGCGATACTTCTGCAGCGTCAACATTAATCTGAAGGATGCTCATAATTTTACAATGCTCTGGCGGTTTCTACATACAAATTGTATCACATTCGTCACCCAACTGTACGCTTGCTATACTGGGATAATACAGTGCGTGCCCCTATTTGTATTCGTTGTGGAAAAAACACCCAATTTTGTGTTACCCGGCGATATCGTCCCCACATGGCGTGGGGCGACACCCGTGTTTTTATTAAGAGAATAACACGCGCAAAGAAAGGGGTTTCATTATTTTTACCCTACTTTCTTGTTTAAATTGAAATTCAAATTTTTTACTCGGCTACGCTAAAGGCAGGGAGGGTTATGATTTTAGAAGACTAATTACGAAGAATTCTTTGTATGTGTCTATTTTTAACCGACTTCCAAAAAGGAGGAGGTTATCAATTCGGCCGATATCTTTTTTTTTTAAATATATGCTACATCGTAGTAATTAAACTTGTGAGCCGAAATCGGCTCGATTTTGATGAATGACATGCGAATCGATTCGTTATTAAAGGGTCCGGGTAACATACTCGTAAGCTACATTTAATGAACAAAATCGATGTGAAAAATGATACATTAAATTTTCCGTCTTCATCCAATTTTCAGTCAGGTTGCAGTTTTTTAACTTTTTGAAGTTTGGGTGCTTACCTTTGAACATGACGACATTTTCGCGTGCAGTTGACGCTGTTACATAAACGCACTTCGACAAAACTGCAAATTGGATTTGTGAAAATATGCAAAAGTGAACGAGGCCCTAGTGCAAGTTTTCAAGTAAAAAATGTTCCTCATTCTGTGGAAATTTATTTAGACTAGTCAAATCATTACGCTTGTCCGTTTTTTTTTTGTTTAAACGACAAGCAAAGGATCATCAGCTCAAAACACTGTAGTCGTCGGCTTTGGCCGTGGCTAGTTACCACCCTACCGTCAAAGACGAGCCGCCAAGCGATTTAACGTTCCGGCACGATTGCGTGTAGAAGCCGATGAGGGGTATGGGTTGAATGTACACTGCCATACCCCTTCCAAGTTAGCCCCCTCCCAAGTAGCACACGAAGGCTGCTTAGCAGCTGAATAACGAATTCCCGTCACGCTTAAAGCTGTATAAAAAAGCTGCATAAGGGCTGTATACGGCCGTATACAGCTCTTATACCTCTTAAATGGGCACAAATTATACAGCCTTAAGTTGAGTAAAAGATTACAAGTTACTCTTTATTCAGCAAATATGTCACGTGACGTAAAAGTGAAGTAGCAAACCATAGATAATACAAATCTAGCAAATTAATATACTTCGTGGAGTGAATTGAATTTGATTGAATACGTGTGGTTATATATTCAAAGTTAAGTGCATTGTTTTCATATTTATAAAAGAAAAATCATTGGGAATGTAATTTTACTGACATTATACATATATATTACCTAAGAAAATTTTAGTGCGCCACGATAATATTCGGTTTTTAATTAGTTTCGTGATATAAATAAGCCGTGATGAAAACTTGAATAAACAATTTTTAGTGCTTTGAAAAGAATTATAAGATAAAAAGTTGTTATTATGATATCGAGAAGTAAAAACTAATGCAATCCATTCCTAATTCATACACAAAACATCATAAAAGTTGAAAAATGAATCAGTATATTTATATAGGTTATGAGGTTATACAACAAAATGGTGGATTCATGTTAAACAGCGACGTGAATAGTTAAAACTCTGATATTCAGCAATAAGCTTCATAATAATTCACACGTGCCCCCTTAATAAGTCAGTGTAATAAGAGTTCACAAATACCTTCTTATACAGCATTTGGCGTAATTTTATCCACTAAACAGCCCTTATTCAGCCTAAGCTGTTTAAATATCACTGACAGCTATTATGCAGCTGTAGGATCACCAGTGTACTCTTAAAAGAGTCTTAATACGCATAGAGTTTCAAATAGGTCTAAAAGTGAGTATTTATACAGCTATCTGTGCTACTTGGGCTACCATCTTAGACTGCATCGTCACTTACCATCAAGTGAGATCGCAGTCTAGGACTATCTTGTCATCGCATAAAAAAAACTTGTGTCCTGTTGATCTTACTTAGTAGGTATGTGAATGACTTTTTTTTTAAATAATTGATAAAATTATGAATTTAAATTGAATATTTCATTTTATTTATCTCTATGTATTATAATACATAGAGATAAATAAAATGAAATATTATGTACTATATCGTGTTATTTAATGTATGTATTATATAATATAGTTAGGTAAATATTTAAGAAATATTCAACTTTTTTACACACCTCTCAACTTGCACATCTACACTTGCTGTCGTACGTCTAATGGCAGATAATTCTTTGCATTAACTCCGCCTTTTATACTATTTTTGTGCAATAAAGTGAATTAAAAAACCCCTACGCGGATGAATCCGTGGGCGAAAACTAGTCAAGAATAAGAGGAGCAAATAGAAATTGCGAACAAAAGAAGTTTTCCTTAATAACAAGAACGTTATGATTGTAAAGGATTTCTTGATCAAGCGAAAACGCCAGAAGGAAAGACGTAGCTTCCGTAATCCGCAGGACAGTGTCGGTACGTGAGTTGGTTTCTCAATGCCGGTTCACAGTTCACACTCGGAACATCCGCGCCATTACCCGTGAAAAGAGCGATCGGGCAGAAAAGATTCAAGGGACATAACAAATTATTGAAGCTGGGGGAAAACTGAGGCGACTGGCCGAGAATTCTGAATCGAGTTATGCAAAGCGACACTATTTTAATAGAAACGTTTTTCTATCAAGATTCTTTCTTTTATAATAAAGTATCTGATGCCCGCGACTTCATTCACGTGGATTGAGATTTTTTGATTACCGCGGGAGTTCTCTTATTTTGCGGAATAAAAAGAAGCGTTTGTGTTATTCCAGGACGAAATTTCAGCCAAATCGGTTCAGTCGTTGCGGCGTGATTTAGTAACAAACATCCATCCATCTATAAATGCAGTTGTGTTGAAAAGATCTGATGATAGAGAAAGAAAGAGGATAGATAGAGTAACTTCGCTTCATTAAACGAAGGTCCATCTAGTCTGTTCTTTCTTAGTAAATTGATGATCTGATGATAACGCAGGACATTTAGGATTAACGAAAACGACGATATCGATAGTTCAATATTATTATAGATATTAGATAGGTTATGTGTTAGTAAAGACTAGGATAGCCTGAACCACAACAATCCAAAAATAACAGTAGTTCAAAACCACTGAACCGATCTAACTGAAATTAAGAATATTTATTCTCATATACTTCACCGCCCAACCATGCAAGAGCGCGATATACAAACGTACAGTGCCATCTGTCGTAGCAACAAAAAAGTAATTACGACATTATCCTTTAATTCAAACTAATATATTATATCAATAAGACATGTATTTCATTAGTATTTATTTTTATTTTTAGTTACCGAAATTCCTACTTTCTACCCTAACGAAAACTTTTAACGTAACTCATGAAAGTCGCCTACCTGTAAGTGAAGATTTAAAAATAAAAGCATCGTAAATAATATCTTAACGAAATATAATTAAACTTCAGATAAGACCACTTGAATGCTCCTCGATATTCAAGTCGCCTGTAAAACTCGACTCCTCCAAAATTTAATAACGTTTAAAAGCGAAATTTACGAGCCTCCACAATACAACGGGCTCATAGTTTACAACAAATTGTGGAGGCCCTTTAAAATAACGACTTTCTGAAGTTGAATACATACATATTCAAGAAAGACCATAGATAAAGATTCATACACCTTCCACGTTAGCCCGCTACCATCCTAGATTGCATGATCACTTACCATCAGGTGAGATCGCTGTCAAGGACTATCTTGTCATCGGATAAAAAAAGAAGATTTTCACTTTTTCTCCTCTTCTTCTTCTTCTTTATCAACTAATAGACGTCCACTGCTGGGCATAAGTCTCTTGCATGGACCTCCACAGGCATCGGTCTTGCGCCGCCTGAACCCAGCTACTCCCTGCGACTCGTTTGATGTTGTCGGTCCACCTAGTGGGGTGTCTGCCAACACTGCGCTTCCCGGTGCGGGCCCGCCACTCCAGCACCTTGGGACCCCATCGACCATCAGCTCTTCGAACTTCGAACTATTTTTTTCTCCTCACCGGAAAGCTTGTGTTAGGAGTGGGTGTCACATTAGTGAAACGGATGAAAATCGGACCGTTGATCTTCCAGTTTTCAGTCTGACGTCGGGCTATAGATAATTACAAATTAACAATTTATTTTGTTCATAGAACAAGAAATCATTTACCAAAGTGTTTAGATACTACGCAGTGGTTGTACCGTAAAGGGGGAGGTGAGGGGAGCTTATTTATTTCTTGCAACAAGAAGCCGGGTCAGACCACAGTGACCGCACGCTCGGCGAACGACAAATTAAATAAATTTACAGTCCGCAACCGTACAATAATAAAGGAAATTAATTTCAACATTAAATAAATGCAACAATAAGTACTATGTTTCTGTGATTATTGTCAACTGGCTGACTCGCTCCGGTTTCACACGGGTGGTCTAATTCCTGTTCTGTAATAATATAATATCCTCCCGACCATATGCGAATCTCCACTGAGATTAGCTACTATGCGGAAGATATTATAGTGCTAAAGTGTGTGCGGAAACACAGGTGTTTTCATTATTCCCTCACATCTAGTTTACAATAATGAATCTGTAAAATTTCCCACTTCCCAAATGTTTAAATTTTGGATTTAATTTAAAAGTTGATTGATCCCTTTAAAGAGGGACAAACCAACACAGGGGACGACGTTTTGACGATTTACACTAAATTGCAAATAATAGAATATAAGTAAATATACAAGGAAAAAAAATTGATAGTTAATAAAAATGTTTTACAAAATATAACTAATAGCAAATAAACTCATGTTATGTATACAATATAATAAATACATATAACTATAATAATGAAATGAAAATTTATTTATAAAATAAGTCAGTTACAAATGTATCAGGAGTCCCGATTTAAGTTATAGATAACCTGTATCCCGGGAATAATATATGTATAGTGTGTCTATACCAAACATCATTATAATATCTATAATACTAGCTTTAGCCCGCGGCTTCGCTCACGTTAGGTTCGAATTTTTTAAACCCCTATTTAACCCTCTTGGGGTTGAAATTTTCAAAAATTCTTTCTTAGCAGATGCCTACGTCCTAATAGCTAACTGTATGCCAAATTTCAGCTCGATCAGTCCAGTGGTTAGAGCTGTGCGTTGATAGATCAGTCAGTCAGTCAGTCAGTCAGTCATCTTTGCCTTTTATATATTTAGGTATATTATATTATTATATGACGCGGTTAGTAAAATAATCTTAGATGCCATCCTAAACGGAAGATGTGAAACATGAAGTAGCCAAAATAACTCGCAAAGATTCACATTACCGCCTTTGACAAAGATTTCATCGCGTTGCAGACTTTGCTAAACTTAACGGGAAATTTTCTCAAACGGCTCTTTTATAGCTTCCTTCGGCGCGGGATTTGTAAAATTATTATTTCATACTTCCTTTACATAAGAGCTGAACTTTTTGAATGAAAATTTCCCTCCCTTACATCCGTGTCTTAATATGATATTTAATTTTATAATCCACTTAGTGCCGATTTCACCAACGTCGAGTGATTTTTAACCGAGGAATAAATTAGGCGTTCTGACAGTTAATGTATTAAAAATCTGCCAAAAACACCTTTATTCCACGGTTAAACTTTTAACGGAATTTTAACATGGGTATAGTTGAGGACTTAGAGAGTGACATTTTTTTTTATTCGATGACAAGATAGCCCCTGACTGCGATCTCACCTGATGGTAAGTGACGATGCAGTCTAAGGTGGTAGCGGACTAACTTGGAAGGGGTATAGTAGTGTAAATTCAACCCATACCCCTCATCGGTTTCTACACGCCATCGTGCCGGAACGCTAAATCGCTTGGCGGCACGTCTTTGACATAAGCTATGAGTACCTTTTATCACAGAAATACCTTTGTTCCATACCTTGATTCCCGCAAGATTTTAAAAACTTGACTACACGTGGATGAAGTCGCGAGCGAAAGCTATATTTATAAAATAAAGGTAGAGTAGGTGTTTGTTTAGTTTTTTTTTAATATATAGGAATAGACTAGCGCTTGACTGCGATCTCACCTGGTGGTAATTGAAGATAAAGCCTAAGATGATGTTTTAGTAAATAATAGTTACACTCAATTTATTGAAAACGGGCTGTACCATCAAACAACATAGAACTTGTTATCAAAACGGCATAAATTTTAACTTTAATTAAACCTTGCATCCAGCAGCTCATAACTCGCGGAAGCGTCTTACTCCTAAGTCGACCCGGGTCGGTTTTGATGTAGGTAGGACATTTAGGGGGTCTGGTTATTAAAGAGATGAAACTCGCAGTGATTGATGGCAACTAACAAGGACCTTGTAAATAATATGGCGCTATAAATCTACAAGGATTGAGGCTGCCCGAAGCTTATACCCAGTTTAGTATTTAAAGTACACTGCGGTTCATCTACTGACCTGACCTTATTTAAGTAATGGTGATAAGAACAAAATCTATAGCTTAAAATCATAGCTTTTTTATACTACGTACTGAAAGTAATATTTAAACGTAAACATATTTGTCTTAGGGTTGTGTGCACATAATTTTTTGTCGATAAAGGAAGAAAACAGGGGCTTTTAAAAAAATCTCAAGTTCAAGAAGAAATCAAGAAGTACCAATTCCACAGTGAGCAAAGCAATTTTGTGTACCTCTCAACTATAAAAAAAAATGCAAAAATATATAAAGTTTCATTTCTCTAGACTCTATTAAAAACCAAACGTAAATCCCAACCCAATAAATGAAGTACAGAGTTACGTAAATATTATAAGCAACATGATTAAAACTCAAAGCACTATGAAGCCATAACTATCAATAAACGCCCAATTACGAAATGGGCTTCCGACATTCAAAGTGGCATCAATACTACATTACAGTATGCATACTTCATCAGCAAACTATACGAGAGACGAGCGTCACCGATACGACAAAAAGGGAATAATAAAATTAAAACAGGCAAGGGGAAAAAAATAAATGCGCACTTTCGTAGGTTGAAAATGAAATTCGGTGCCATCGAGTGACATCGACGCGCGATATTGGCTGCTCTATTTTTACACTAGCGTGTGTAACACGTAACAGACTGCAAAGATCTATAGGAAAAAAATGTAACGTAATTTTTGTTTAAAGAACGAAAGTTATATAAGGACCAAAGTATCTTGTTATGTGACAAGAGACAAGAGAAAAGAGCAGAAGAATTTTATTATTAAATACAACATTCAATCGTGAAGGAAAACCGTGATATTTGAACTTTTAACTGAAATAAATAAAAACTATAACGACTGGATTTTATTAAACATGCAAAACTACGGGTGTGTTTAAATTAATAAGAATTAAGAAGTATTTATGTAAACTCTTAGCCTCCAATCGGAGAATTTTACTTACACACACACATGAAAGGGGTATTCGCAGGTGGATCTTTATAAGGCAAAAATTAAAGTAAAATAGTAGTAGTATCAAAAGGATTTTAAATTTTTTGAACGCAAAGAAGTGTTCATTATCGTGTATTTTAAAAAGTATCACGATACAAACTCTATATAAACAAAACTATGCGACAGATTAGTCAGACAGTTGTACGATATACGTGAAAAAGAAAAAAATAAAGCGAGAGAAAAAAAAACAAAATTAAAACATGCTGCACGCATGAACGGAAAAAGCGAGCACATCCTTTGGAAGATATATTCTTTCAGTGTGAATTTTTTGCGTCACAAAATATTGCATATTTTCGTTTGTATGCTTTGCTTCTATGTGAGAAATTATAAAACAACGTTATCAACATTAATAATTTTTTTGCTGTTAAGCTAAAAGTCATCTAAAAAATTATTTTCAAACTGTGTCGTGATGGATTGAACAATAGATTATAGTCAGACATAAATTAGTTCACTTTGGAATACATAGTTAGGAGTTAGAAAGCTGGTTCGCATGACAAACTTATAATCAAGTACGCAGCTTTTTGGTACAAGTTGTAGTGCGAAAATCCACCAGAGCAAACTATTCGAAAGGGTACAGAAGGCGAAAAGAGAATAATAAAATTAAAGCGGGTTAAACAACGCACGTACACTGTACAGAGCAAAAAACGCACACCTCGGTTGGTGAAAATAAAATTGGGCAGCGACCGATGCTGTCGCCCGAATTGGTTGCTATTTCTATACTAGCAGACGTGCAAAAATACATTTTTGAACTCTGCGAAAGAAGGAATATACAAAGGTTCTATTTTCACAGGCGTTTTTTTTTTGCTCCAAATGCGAGGCTCACAGCTGCTATGGTTTATAAAAAAATTAAAAATATTCTTAAAATAATCCTTTTTAATCGTTTACCTATTTGTCTTATCAAGTCAAAAATCAGGATGATAAAGACAAATATAGTTTTATTTGCTTTGTAAGGTGTCAATTTGTCAATCCTACGACAAGTAACTTAATACGCAAGTACTTCGTTAAGTATACTTACTTATACGTTGAATATCTTTTCCATCGAAACATAAGTAGGTACATACCTGGAAAAAGAAAATAGAATCATTTAAAAAAAGACGTGTGGCACTCGGGGACTGCCGCGGTAAAGGTATTGCATATGATTTTTTATCAACGCCATCTAGCGGTGAGAGGAGTCCCGTGTCAGGTTATTTTCGTTACGGAATTTCTGGATTCGGTCTCCACGCTCAAGGCCCGCGATAGAAGCTATGCAATAGCTTAAAAATTACAAAAACAAGTAATACTCGTAGAATATCGTCACCAAATGCGACTTTGATAACACAGATGCAAAATTGAGGAAGAAATGTTGCAACCAATTTATAATGAGATTTTGGAATTGTTCTCACGACAAAGCAGGGCCGCCGCCATGGTTGGGGGTCCCATAATACTCTTGCAGATATTCGGAGCATACGAGAAACTTTGATACATGACTGGGCTATAAAACGCAGCGTTGGTCCTCCGCTTGTATTCCGTAATATATGGCATACCGAGAACATAGCAACAACGCATATTAGTACGAATTGTTTTGTCCACGACAATAAAAATTTTCAAAATATTGACTCGTCAAAGTTTATTTCCAACTACAAAGAAAATATTATATGCCCTTAAATATCCTGTTGCCCGCAACTTCGTCCGAGTGGAGTTGGGTTTTTGAATATCCCGCGGGAACCCGTAATAATTTTAAACTAATTTTCCGTATAAAAAAGTAGCCTTTGTCACTCTAGAAGTCGTCGAACATGTCAATCCGTTTCTCCATCCCTGCGTGATTTAAGGAAAAACCAACAAGGCAACAAACTATAAATGCGAAAGTATGTATATGGATGGATGTTACTCAATTACACCGCAACGACCGAACCGATTTGGCTGAAATTTGGCACTGAGATAGCTTTTAGTCAAAATAACACAGACTACTTTTTATCACGGAAAATAAGAGAGTTCCCACGGGAAACATCAATCCACGCGAACGAAGTCGCAAGCATCAGCTAGTTTATAATATTAGTACCTAAGTAATACTTTCTTTTTTTTTAGTCGATGACAAGATAGTCCTTGACTTCAATCTCACCTGATGGTAAGTGACGAAGCAGTCGAAGATGGTAGCGAGCTAACTTGGAAGGAGTATGGCAATGTAGATTCAACGCTGAATCGCTTGGCGGCACATTTTTGACGATACGGTGGTAACTAGCCACGACCAAAGCCTCCCACCAGACAAAATAATACACAATACGGATATAATAGTGAGAACGGATTAATATTTTGTCGCTATTCCCATGCAGTGGCAGTTAAAACAAATCGAGCGTGCCACAGCCCAGAGATGGGCGGCGAAGCGCGAGAGCGCTGGAAGCAAAATGTTATAATTAGCCTCATTTCATCAAAATTACTGAGTCCACCCGTAGTGTAATAATAATAATCTTTGCAAAACTTCATTTTCCGCGAGTGAACGCAAAATTTCCTTCAGGGACTTAGTTGCTTACTTTCTTTTGTAAAACTAAGGATTTTGTTTCTATACGTAATAAGGTAAAGTTTTGTAACTGTTAGTATGAATCCAAGGAAGGAATCAATACGTGTACTATACTAACACGTATTAATATTCCTTGTAAACGTCTGAGATTAAAATATGATAAATAATTAATCAATTTTAATATTAATAAAACTCATAAAATTTCATATTAATACAAAGAATTAATATCACTTTATAATTAATAATTAATTATTATTATTGACATTTTACCTTACTTTATTACCTCTTTCAATTTGTCAGCTTCAACTGATTCATGATAATCAAGTTTTAAATTAATAATCTTGACTACGTAATTTAAAACTTTAAAGATTTTTGAAAGCGACATCAAAATAAACGACTATAATATTTATGAAGTTGATCTTCTTTGTCTTGCATAGTTTCTTTTGAGCAAAATCAAATTTGATACAAAAGCTCAAACACTTTGATCCCATGTCTCGAATAGGGCTGGCAACAATTCAAAGTATTTGTTCAATAAACGGGTTAAACTAAAAATGGTTTTCCAACTCAAGACTCATCTTCAAAAGCTGGGAGCTTAAAAGTAATACATAGCTACTTTTAGCTTAAAGTCTTGGAATTTCATTTTATCAAGATGCACGTTGTCGAGGATATTGGACGTTAGAAACATAAGCGACACTTTATTATTTGAAAAAAAAAAAAACTACTGATCATAGAAACTCCAGTCTCCAGTACTTCTGTTATTTCAAATTGCCTCAAACTTTTGGTAAATACTACGTATTTTTCTGCTTTTCAAAGATGCTGAACTATAGCTATTCGTTCAAATAATATTAATTTGTGGAGGATTTTTCTTATCTAACTATAAACTAACATTAAACATTATTAACGATCGACACGTGCAGTTGTTTAATTTAAAATAAAAACACGTATAATTTTTATGATTTATTCTCTTTGATTTCATTATATTTTTATGGCTCACATTTCTGTCTCTTATTTAAAAAAAATAAAATATTTTTAACGTGCTTTTACAAGTCCGAGTAAATTCTATATTTCTATCGGATTAGTTCCAACGGAAATTGTATCCAATAGCCGTCAGCACTTTGCTGCGGTTATGAAAACAAAGGTGTCGACAGATAAAAACCACATTTCAATTAAAGTCGACATAAATGTTGGACATAATAATAATCTTCGAATAGCTGTTATACTTTTTGATATTGAGTAATTGAATTAAAATTAAAATATTTTTTTCGCTTATTTTATTTCTTTAGAATATAATTACCTTAGTAATAAAAATAGAATATAATAAAGAATTCATTTTTCTTAATGAATTTTTGCGATGTATCACTGCTTTGGGATAGATACACAGGCAAGTGCACTAATACGATTATTATATTTTAACAGAATTATTGTTATTTTAAACATTGAGTGAAAGTTACCAAGTAAATAAATACGTCTCTAAAGTAAGTGGTATCGTGTTAATTAGAAGTTCTAAATGTAATGGTTAAATAACTTCATACAAAAACAGTTTAACACCAACGCGACATGTCTGGAAACTTACGTATATCGCACGTTTAGAACCTTTAAAACGCTTATGCTTAATAAACAGATTTTAGTATTTAAATGCTGCTTAATACAAAAGTAACAAAATAAACTATGTAATGTAATATGAATATCTACCTGTCCATTGTCACATAAGGTTCGACAAGTTTAAACAAATTAAACATCGCAGGTGTAATAAGATTAATTGGTAAAGTTTTATATCTTACCGAAACTAGTTGTACAGGCTTAAGAACAAATTATGTACTAAGAACTTGAGTATAAAGCATCGTATTTGCGCTGCCAGAGTTGAGAAACTTGTTACAAACTAAGTAAGCACATACTGTTTTCTTGTTAAATGAGTAATTATTATGGAAGACAGGAAATATTATCCTCTAACCTATGAGGACACTAGTATCAATATTACTGACATAAATGACAATCTTTTTTTATGACATTATGATTTTTTAGTTATATATGAAACTAAAGTGTTTTCTAAATTAAAAATGCTTTAGTTATTTTGATACTCATTTTAAATTCAAAATGATTTATTTCGATATAACAACTCAAGTTTCTACTAATTCTACCGCTACCGTCAAAGACGGTAAAAGACCGCCAAGCGATCTAGCGTTCCGGCACGATGACGTGTAGAAACCGATACGGGGTATGGGTTGAATGTACACTGCTAATACCCCTTCTAAGTTAGCTTGCTACCATCTTAGACTGCATCGTCACTTACCATCAGGTGAGATCGCAGTCAAGGACTATCTTGTTATCGAGTAAAAAAAAAATTCTGCTGAGAAGCATCGAAAAAACTCAGCAGTCAACAGCAGCAGTTTCTGGAAACACAGTGTTAGGAGTTAGAATTATGTAGCGATATCAACAAATTAAACATTATCTTGTGGGCAGCTAAATGCAAAGCCTGTAGGCCAATATGCAACTTAGTCATGATGAAATTCATTAACTGTGCAATAACTTTAAATTATACATTCTTAATTTTTAAAGAAAGGACGAAGTCGCGCACAACGCTAGTCAACAAGAATTTCATATATAACTTATGTCTAATAATAAAGTTGTGTATCTTACACAACTAAAATAGGTATTAGACATCATCATACATATTTGTAATAATGCTTCTTGTCTTAACCCCGTTAAGCTTAAATAATGTTTCAATAGATATACGATAGTTAGATAAGCAATAAGCCCCTTGTACAGATGTGCCTAAGTAAAAAGGACCTTTTAACATAAGATAAGAAACAAACATGCTCAGAACTCAAAAAACCTTCAAAGGCATTGTAATAAAAGCCGCATCAAAAATCCGCTTATCTATTCTCTATGGCTTCAGTTTCTGTTTGAACGATGCATTTAACTTTATTAACTTGCTGACATCATACTGGTGGTCCATTATTGCGTTGACACACGTATTTTAAATAAACATCGTAAAGAAATCTGCATGGCTGAGAGATCTCTAAAATTTTGTCAAAAATGTGTATGAAATCTGCCAATCCGCCCTTGGTCAGCGTGACCGACTTTGGCCTGTACTTTTCATTCTGAGAGGAGATCCGTACCCAGTACCTGATGCACCGGCGAAATGTTGAAATGCTGCATTTTAATGAAGGGATTCGCACGGAGCAACTTGACAAAAACTAGTTTTAAACGACGACGTCCGACGAATGCTGGTCGCCCGCGTGGTTGCAATATGCAAACATTATTTTTGATGAAATTATTGTCGCCTTTCAAGATTTTGAAGCGAACAAAATAATACTTATTGAATTTGTCCAGCAAGTTGAAAAGGGTCCTATTGCTAATGAGTTGCGTAGGCATCCCCCCGTGTGCTAAGAGCCACGTGCCATCATAATTATCACGTATAGAAAATATGTTTATATGGTTAATTTTGGGTGCAATGTTGATAAAGCGCATCCATTAAAATTTACCAGCGTTGCAGTTGTGAATTTAGATGCAGGTATTTATGTACCGTCCGCGTCCGGTTAATCGAGTAATGGACTTTGTAACTAAAACTGCGGCAAACAGTTTCAATTTAATAGCAACGGTAAACTTTTGTGCATAGAAGGAAATTCGGATGAACATTTTCGTGTCATCAGTTTCAAAATTGAAGTTATGATACTAAATTTTAATAAAGTTTCATAGTTGGTAACAAATGGTTGTGCGTTTAAGGCACATTGTGAATTACTCACGAAGATATAGAAACTTTATACATACACTACACTGTATAAAATAATAGAATAAATTAAAAAAACGTAAAGCTACAAATTGGTACCCTTATCTCTACCAAGCATCCACGTGGCAGAGCTCGAGGATAATATGCTGTATATTGAAATATTCACTTAGACTTTGATGCACGTGGCGACGATAAATTAACTTAATATGAACACCAAAAAAATTATGAAAAATAAGTGAAAGCTGATTTACTTGTGTTTCATTTTTATTACTAGTATATATACTTTCATTATTTAAACGATCTAATTGCCAGAATACCAACTCAATATTGATACTTTATCAATTGTTTGTCTTTGACATCAAAGCCTTGGATCGAAGCAATCAAGAGTTTACCAAATATAACTAACTGTTTACTTCCTCAAAGACAAACCAAATATTTAAATCGAAGAGTTGACAAAACATTTTCTACTCATCCCAATCTCATTCAATCGCTCTTTTCTGTGGTAATCCAGTCGCTATGTTAGTTTTCTTTCGTTCATTATTTTATTCTCTTTGCACTACTTATTGTAATCGACTGGATTATTGTTTACTAGCGTATTTTAATCGATTATTATTTTTCGTGAATTACTTAAGTTAGTTATGTAGCTTTCTTGGATGCTTCGCTAAATTAAGTTAACAGCACGCAAGATTATAAATGGCATTTGGTAAATACATAAATTATCACTTAGCTTTTCTCTAAGCTACCAGAAATTTGATTAGGAATTTTGCAGTGTAATTTTACACTCGCATCTAAGAAAGTAAAAATCAAATATACATATACGTAGGTATAAATTGTCAAAACGTTAAGGCGGGTACATATTCAGCTAGCTTATTTGCACATAAATATTTATGGACCACCGAAACTCGAACGGTACGCACGGTAATGGGCGTCAAAGTTGGTTATGTTACACAGGATACGATCTAAAAGTCATCGTGTATCTTATCTTCATACCCTGAATGAACTAGAAAAAGAATAAACTTGGCACGTTCAAACTTAGAGAGAGCCATTTTAGGAAAAAATAATACAGTTAAAATTATTAATCAGGTATATACGATATTATATACCATATTATTCAACTTTTATCTTACATTACACTTAACGACTTACGAGTAACCATAATTCAATAGTGTACTTTTAGTAATAACCTCTATTCATATTATTTTTAAGGTTTAAAATATGAAAATTTTCACAAAACTGTTAAGATTTTACTGATTCAGAAATTTCGTAAGGACAAAGAAACCTTAAACTGAGAAGCAGTGACGTTCAGCAGTGGAAGTTTATAATAAAATTACATTATAGTACGAGAGGCAACCCTATTTCTAACCGAAGGTAAAGTTGGAATCGAATTGGACGAGTAGAAGTCAGTACAACTTTTGATATTACCATGTTTCGAAGATCGATCTGTTACGTCACTAACGTAGACAAGTTTGCCGTAAAAAATGAAATTTATTTTTGAAAGAAGGACGTTAAGTTTTTTCTATCTGAACTCTTTCGTCGTAAAGTTTAATGTCAACATTCTTTTATTGATTGTGAATGATACTAAACTTACCTATGTCTTACATTCAAGTGGTTATAGAACTTTCTCATAAGCCTTTTGATAGTGGTTAATATCTATTCCAATAAGGTCAAGTATAGTTTTCATTGTTGAAACGACCATTAATCGATTATCAAATCCTTACTAATATTATAAATGTGTTTATTACTTTGTTGGTTTGTTTTTCAATCATAATGCATGGTTCGCGTATTGGACTTGGAGAGAAACAGACATACGTTTTATTTCGGAAAAACAAAGGGTTCCCACGGTTGCTACATAATCTTAGGAAACCTAATTCCACGCGAACGAATTTGGGGGTAGAAATTAATATGTTCTTGATAAAATACGAATATTATGAAAAGTTAAACAACGTAAGACAGCAAATAAAAAACAAATATCACAAATTATTTCATAGGTATGCTCTATTTGTATCTAAAGAATAAAATGATATTCGCGGCAAACGCCTCCAATATTTCGATATCAATCAATTTGCATTCAAATGCCCATTTCTTAAAGAGAACGTCGACGCGAGCGGACGCGACGATGGTACACCTCGGATATGAGGCCATTCACCAAAATGAACCGTCCCAAACATCTCCGCCAACACTGTTATGCTAAACAGATAACGGTGCGATATCGGTATTTGTTCGCGTTTGGTAACATAATGTGTAAGTTTATGTGAAACTCTTCAAAACCTTTTAAGATAATGATGAAAATTGGCCTATCTATTGTACTAAATTGACAGTGATTTATTTGACTGACAGACGCGTGGACATCGTTAAACGCTGACGACCTTACAGTATTAAAAATACTACGTTTATGTTGACGACAGATATTATGAAAATGTGGAAGACGTAACGCAACACCATGGTTGATGAAATCCAGAGTAAATGTTTATGTTTGAAAGAATTGGTAATACATGCGACTAACTTAAACATTCTACAACAAATTCAGGTCATCCCCAACATCTTGACGTCTACAGCTCTCGATACGATCAAAACAGAAAACCATCGAACACAAATTGCAGCTGCTAGTTGCTATCAACGACACGCATGAGAACATCGGTCGACTTAGTGAGTGACCTTCTAACGCTGTGCTGAATGACAGGGTCAGCCATTCCGGTACTCTGGGACTCCAACGACCATAGTTTCTTTGAGCCCCGCCCATTGCTACTTACTAATAAATGAAACTCGTATCCTTACTAATATTATAAAAGCGAAAGTGTGTTGGTTTGTCTTTCAATCACGCCGCAACAAATCAACGCATCGACGTGATTTTTTGCAGGGATATAGTTTAGGACCGGGACAGTGACATATGCTATTTTTTATCTCGGAAAATCTAAGAGTTCCCGCGGGATTTTAAAAACTAATTCCACGCGAGCGAAGCCGTGGGCATCAACTAGTCTTAAATAAATGCTGAAGTTCTTGTCCCACAGACAAAGCCGCGGGCATAACAACACAGAACGGCATAAACACGGTCGATCCGAGATGATACCTGGCTTTACGATCTCTCACCCACAATCCAACTAGATTCCTGGCAGGTGAGAGCGTCGTAGCGTGTATATTGCTTTATTGCGGACGTACCCTGTCGATTTACCAGACATTTTGATGAGTTTATATTATGATCTTGTTATACGTATCCTTACCTTACCTTACCTTACCTTATGTATCTTCAGTACATCTGTTTAATCGTACATGTCTACACCAAGTTTACCGAATGGTTTAAATTTAATTTATACTTATTTACCACCTGTAGGTACGACAGACAAAGTAGTAAGTACATCAAAAAACGATGGAACAAAAGATTTAATATTTGGAGAAACTTTTTCCTAAGTAACCTAGAGGTGCACTGAGGAGGAATTTTTGAAACTTCCCCCAAAACAAGAAGAAGTTTTTATCCACACAACAACAGCGGTGATAAATATGTGCAGATAGACCATAAACTAATCAAAAGCTTCTAAAATTTCAGCATCGCAATTCAAATTCATCAATCTCTATATCTGATTACGTTGATTAGGAAAGTGGAATAACAACGTGATATACCAACATCAAACAAACAGAAGCTTCTGAAATTCCAGAATGGAATTCCAAATCGATCCAATTCCACAATTGAGTTACAGGCTGCCGTCCAACAGATATTACCGTGACCACGAACTATGTACGCTCCGCTAATCCTATTTTTGCTAACTCAATTTTACTCGCATACGTTCTACCGCAATTGGGATTTCTATCGCAACTATTTTCGACAATTTTGTCGATATTTCATTCTTTTGAATATTCTCTCCATGTCTAGAGACAGAAACATACTTAGGTTTTTATCATACCAACCTTCATTCTGCTGAGTTCCAGATATAGTATGGTGCACAGATTATGTGTGCGCAAACACAGGTGCCCTCTATATTATGCTTAAATTCAAAGTCCGATCGGACAACAATTTGACTTGATGAGAAAGACCAGGCTCGGGACTAACGGTTCTCTCTCACTTCCAAACTCTTCTTGATTAAAATCCAAATAATTTTTTAGGCTCGCTACTGGAATTCAACAACACATTTCGTGATTTGCAGCCAAATAAGCTAGCAACTAGAACGACGAGGCAGTTAAAATTCTTAAATTAATCAGTACTCACAGAGAGAGGTGTGTGAAGTCTACCAATCTGTCGTCCTCAAGCTACAACCACGCTGGCCAAATTCACATTAGGCCAACGTGGTCGACTATAACTCTTTTCTGTGAGAAGACCTGCGCTCGTGATTAAGACGTTAAACGTTGCTTATTTTATTGTTATCATATGATGATGATAGGGAACCTCTCTGCGAATTAGCACTTACAAAGATAGAACAGTGCACATAAAGTGTAAACAGAAACGGCTTTACATGTTAAGCGTATGCAAACAGGGAATAGATATGTCACACATCATTACCACGGTCGACGGAACCTAAGATGCTCCAAGTCACGCGCCACTTCGCATTGCATTTCCTGTACGTCAGTCCCTATCGACGAGGGTTGTTACCATTCCACGGGTATATCCGAGTGTGGATTAACTCGTATCTAACGCCGCGGCTTTGAATTTTAATGGGCATTACCGTCATATGGCTAGCGCTGCACGCGATCTAAATTTAAAATGGAGCTGTTAGTGTTGGTGTTGTTGCGTCATTAGTGAAGCTACTCAATCCAAAGATCATGCTTATTGCATCGAAAGTAGAATAATACATTACCATTTTTCAAATACTATGGATAGATTGAATTAATGAATCCATGATAATTGGTTATATTATAAACTACCTAAATCGACCTAACAACTAAACCGATTTCGACATAATTTAATTAAGAGATCGCTTGCGTTCTGAGGAACATAGAGTACTTAATATTTGTCCCGGAAAATCAGACAGGTTTTTAAAAACAAAAATTAGGCCTGATGATGTCGCGGCTATTAAATACTTAAATACAGCATTACAGCATTAGCGACGCTGTTGGCAGTTTTTACAATAAGGATTAATTCCTTCTGCTTCTTCTGTTCGATTGAGAATGATAACATGTCAAGTCTGGAACAAAATCTAAAGGTAAAATACACCTACAAAATGAGAAATAACAACTTTCATCAATTTGCAGCAATTTCAGAAAATATGTCCGTAAAATCGTTCTAGTTATTAGCAGCAAGTTAAATTTTCGTAAAAAAAATGCAACTTACATTCGTTAATTAAAAGGTATTAATTGATTATTACTTACTATTTAAAAAGACGCAAGGCAGCTACTAGAAGGCAATAAAGAAGGTTGATAAAGAAGACGAAGATGATGAGCTCACCCAATTTATAAACAACATTTCATTAGAAAATAAACACTATAATGCCTTGGTTTAAGGCTAAGGTAACTGTCATGACTGTCATAACGTACTTGCAAACTTCATTTTCCCACAAGCACAGCTAGTGCAAACACAACTTCATAATCCCCGTCCGACAATATTTATATCACTTCGTTAGCCCCGGAGTTATCATAATAGTCCAAGAACATGAGAACATTCTGTTCAAAGTGTTTAAATTTACAACCATTTATACCAGTGCAAAATTTTCTCAAACGTTTCACTGGAGAATTTTATTTTCAGTTGGTTGAAGCGTTAGAAATCATTACATATTTCACTTTACTGGCAATATTTTTATCTACAGAAATACTGATTGGAATATGAAAGGAAGCAAAACTGCATTTAAAGACTTATGTAATATTATTCCAGAACAAACTTCGTTCGATGACTGAATTATGACATTTTTGCGAATCCGAAAGCTTTTGTATGTAAAATTTTATTTTAGATTAGCTTTTATCTGCGATTTTGACATAGTAGCTTCAGTGTATCCCCTATTTCTTTCTCCGGATCTTTTACAATATTTATGTGTTGCTCTGTTTTTGCCTTTAACCATCCAACAAATAAACACTCTTTCTAAGAAATATAGACTACTAAGAAGTACTATGTTAGTTACTTTTTGAATTCATATTGCTACTCTGCAGATTGTTAGTTGTTATTTATCAATGTGAAATTACAATATTAATTGTATATATTTCATACTACGAGTATTTACAGCCGTAATAAAACTTTCCAAAAATCCTTCACCAGCTCATATAGATCATGGTTAAAACTTGAGTAAATTTAATTACCACCTACGGTACGGAGATGCATATATGAGATAGGTACGTCGTTGTCAAGGTAACCCACAACATCTTCTTGACACTTATGAGCTCCAAAACTTGCAAGTTTGATATTTTAGGTTGAGGTAACATCACCACGCCGCGGCTTTAGTGTGTTAATATGTTGGGGAACTAGTTTCGTGTACATTACGCATGCCACAGTGCCTTGTTTATCTTCAAACTTCGAAGGTGTGTAAAGACGAAATTAATCCGAGGCCATAACCTAATTTAAAGAATGAAATTCTCAAAGTTCGAAATATATTTTATTTTTAACTAGCTTTTGCCGGCGACTACGTCCGCGTGCAGTTATAGATTTTCAAATCCTCCCAGGACCCGGTATTTCTTTTTCCGGGATAAAAAGAAGCCTATGTTACTCTTCAGGTTTTCAATTATACCCATGCAAAAAATCATGTTATCATGATTGATAGACGACCGCAGAAAAGCAAAGAAAACTTAACCCTAGAACCCTACTCTATTCTGGGCACTAGTTATTCCTACACTGGGGTCCTGGAGTACCCCATACAAAAATGTGTGTAACTTTTTAAAAAAAAAACCAATGTATGAAAATATTTTTTATAATCAAATAATAGTAACTTCTTTTAACAAATCAGCCTTAAAATAAAATCTTAGTTTTCATTTGAACATTTTTCACAAACTTTAATCTGATGATCCGAACAAATGGGTATTTTACACTTATGGCACATCGCTTTGCTTTTTCGGTCTTTAGACCTTGGACAAAAGCCACAACGTCTTGGTGTCTGCTGTACAGGAACAGTCCTAACCAAATCTGGTGTTTTTTTGAGAATCGCTGGAATGGTCTCTTCACATCCCTCCTCAAATTTGGTCTTAGGTAGCGTTCCTCCAAATGTTCACCAATGAGCTCTAAGCCTAAGTTTTTTAAGATCATCATCATCATCAGATAATTCTGCTAACTGACATTGATTTTTCACATCTTCCTCTTCATCTTCACCAGATTCGTGGTTTAAAATAGATTTAATCTCTTCGTCATTCAAACCTCGATTGACAGCCCTCTGAAAAAACATTAATAATAAACTTAATCCATTAACTGAGTAATTGCTGAACAAAAATAGTTAAACCATTGATTTTTCTGATGATCTTAGTAATTTAAGAAATAAAATTATTTAAAATTGTGAAATGAAGAAATAAATATATTTATATAAAAATTATACATTACAAAAAAATACTTACGGGTTTCCTACACTGGGGTACTAGGGTACCCCACGTCGCTCGTAGACACGTACACAAAGTGCGACTGACGCTGATGCACGAATTAAGCGAAAGAGTTCAACACTAAACTAAAATACACGGACGCTCAAACCTATAGGTTTTATACAAACAGAAATAATTAGAAAACAAACTGTCTTGGGGTCCTCCAGTACCCCACGTAGGGTTCTAGGGTTAAGATGAAAACTTAGGTACTAAGAAACTTTCATTGAGGCTTAATTTTAGAATAAGGCTCACTGGAAATAAACCATGTATTTCAAGTTTCACTATAATAACTAATAAAATAATTCAATAAATAATATTTCAATAAATAATCTGGGATTAAAATCGATACTCGCGAGTAAACGACTATTGTCTAGAAGTAAAAATATGGAGAAAAAGAATCCCTTCTGCTTACTTTAGTTATTCAAGAATATGAAACTTTGGAGAAATGGGGTCTAGGTTAATTTATTTACCAGCACCTATTGTTAGAATAATGAGCAAATTGTTATTTTCAGGTAGGCTGCAATTCAAAAATCTTGTCAATTTTATGGGTATCATAAAATTTCACACACTATTCTATCAGGTTGCCGTTATCATACAATGCCGTTCGTGCGTTGACATTCCTATTAGTGCTTCACAACGCCAACGCTCAAGTGCCTTGACCCACTAGATTGCTCTGACCATTGTATATCGGTTTGGTTACAATGCAGACCGAACTGTTATCGGAAATTATATAGATTGATATCGTTTAGGCCATACCAGTGTCCGATCACGTTATAGGAACACGGTATACTTTCTTGGAGCTAATCAATCAATCTTGCCCTTTTCCAACAGAGCTAAGGTGGGCTAGGCTTTATTCAATGACTAGCTGATGACTGCGACTTCGTTCGCGCGGATTTAATTTTAAACATCCCGGGGAACTCTTTGATTTTCTGGGATAAAAAGTAGCCTGTCACTCTCCAGGTTGTCAACTTCTCAACAATGTCCATGCAAAAAATCACGTCGATCCGTAGCTGTTGCGGCGTGATTAAAGGTCAAACCAATAAAGCAACAAACAAACGTACTTTTGCATTTATAATATTAGTAGGGAAGTAGGGATAATGTGTATTATAAATCCTTGACTTCAATTTCTACTGTGACTAGACTAAGACGAAAGCGGGCTTACTTCGAAGAACGTACTGGAACGCTAAATCGCTTGGCCGAACGTCTTTGCTGGTAGGGATGTAACTAGCCGCCCGTCAGACTAGAGCATTAAAAATTTTAAAATTACCGATTTACCTCCACAGGGAACCGAACCCATGGTCTCTCACTTACAGGACCACAGCGCTCAGGCTTCAGCTATTATACATTCCTTATCCTTCCTTTCAGAAAAAATTCTCTAAATGATAGTGAAAACCGCATCAAAGTCTGTCTCACAGTTTAAAATAACTAAGCGCACAAATAGAAAGACGCAGAAGTTTTGTTTTAAAAGACGGAGAAGAGATGAGTGGGTAAGTCACACCTACATAAAATAAACATAGTCATATCATACAGTGAATAAGACTTGTAGAGTAAGATTGCACTACTGAGTTTATCTACGAATTTCATTCATATAACCTGGCCAAGTAACTTTATTCTAAGCTCGAAATACTGAAGTCCTTTAGTAAAAGATATGAATGCTGCACCAAGTAATTAGGTTCCCTTTTCATACAATCTCTTGGAAGAAGCATAGCGACGTGTGATAATGTGATTGCGAGTGCATAACGTGTTACGCTAATGACGTCACACTCCATTTGCTTCGCGATATTCAACACACATTAGTTCGGGCTCGGGACTAGTGTCTAGTGCTAGTTGCGAGTGAATTCTGTTGATAGTTGCAATGACAACTTGCTATGTAGTAACAACTAGCTTTTACCTGCCACCAATCAACATTTAATAGGTAGTACTCCGAAGTGGTGATACACAAAATTACTTCTTAATTTTTTTGTTTCATTTTTTAGATTTTTCAACTGATTCTAAGTTGGTTTTGTCTATTCTTCACTACATAGTATAAAACAAAGTCGCTTTCTCTGTCCCTATGTACGCTTAAATCTTTAAAACTACGCAACGGATTTTAATGCGGTTTTTTTAATAGATAGAGTGATTGCAGAGGAAGGTTTATACAGCGAGGTTTATATGTATAATAACATCCATTAACAGTGAATGACATAGGCTATATATTTTATAACCGTGCGAAGCCGGAGCGGGCCGCTAGTTTTTTTTTATAAACCACGTCTGTAGTTAAGCGAAAACAACAAACAAAAAAATATTCAAAACTTTTCGGTTCTTTTGGTTTATTTTTTTGCTTTAATTTCGAAATCACAGACACTACACTTAAATATTTGTCGGTACAGATTATGTATTTTTTAGAAGATGCTCGGTGATGTATAACAATAGCAGTAATAGGAACGTATTGTGTCATACATGAAGTTTATTGAATCGTAACAAACGTAAATTATGCGCAGGTCAATTTATCGAATTGGAAAAATTATATATCATGCTAGTTTTTTCCCGCAAATACGTCCGCGAGGAGCCCTGTTTTTTTTTAGAACAAAAGGTAGCCTATGTCACTCTCCAAGTCCTCACTTTACTCATGCACAAAATCCCGTCAATCCATCACAGGGTTTTTGCGTGATTGAAGAACAAACCAATACACCAAAAAATACATTTGTGCGCCATTCAGTAGTAGTTTCCTTGTAAAAAATTTAGTACTTCTACCCAATTTTAATTATTTTATAGTAAAATGTGATTTAGATAAATATAGGAATCGCAAAAGCATCTAAAAAAAACTAATGATCCAACTTAACTCAAAGTAGGTAAATGAACAAGTGAAGTGAACAGGTGGGATTACCTAACGGCCATTACAATATCGACTCGTTCGAGTGTCGGCTGTTGTCTTGAATCATCGCTAATTGTGTTTGTTGAGAGCGCTCGTTCATCATGGCGTAATTACTTTCGAATTTTTCTCATAAACTTCAACATAAACTTGATGACATGCCATAAAAGTAAAATAAAATAAAAACACGACGAACTGCAGTACTCCCTGGTGGTCTATAACCATAAACTACATATGTCTTAAAAACCTACGTAAAACAACAAAAATTCATTGAAAAAGGCCCAGGTTTTGTTTTTCAGGGAAGTGGGACAACATCTTTGAGTGGCCTAAAAACCCATAAAAACATCTAAAACCTAAACCTAAACGCAACTGCATTGAAATCAACCCAGTAATTTTTTAGAACCATTGTAACAAAAGAAACGCGCAAACACAAAACTTATGCCAAACAAATATAGATATCATCTCCGATCCATCGTGAGAAAAAGACTCATTGCTGTAATATTAGGTATGTCTCAAACAGAGAAAAATAAAGAAAACATCGTAACATTCCTAAATACTGAAATCTAGCAAACGATGGCTGAGTTAGATAAGATTAAAGTTATCGTATTTGGTAATAATGAATGGAAAGTAAAAGGAATAGCAAATAATGAAATATTGTATAGCCAATCCTATCATTCTTATATTATAAATATAAATAGGAGAGTAACTGTCCTTCTTTTTGACTGCTTTGTTGCCTTTTTACGCCCAGATGGCTGAATAAATAAATTCAATAAAATTTGCCAAGGGCACAACTTGTATTCTAAGGTAGGAACATAATGACATTTAATCTAGATAGAGGATGAAGTCGTAGGAGTAAGCTATCAAAATTCACAATACATCTTTATTGTAAAATTTAATGTATTTCCAATAATAAAAACTATTTTACTACTAAACTACAAAAATGAATGTTAGACCTTTTATAAGTTAAAGATCTATTTCATCATCGCATTGGCAACTAAACATTTACCGACGAATAAAGACGTTTCATATGGGCAATCTATTAGTACGGTCGGTTTAAGTTTACTTTTAGATGGTGAAATAGTCCTTAAAAGTCTCATAATACGTCAAAACCATAAACATAAAAACCATCAAAGTTTACAGACAATGGCCATGCATTGCATGTAAATGCGGTACCCGATTACGAAATTACAATACGCCCGCATGAAGTTCGCCGGCAAACGTAAGTGTGCAATTATTGGAAGCGATTGGCGAAACCGATTACTCTCATCCGAGGCCATATTGATAATACTGAAACGATGCGCTCCTTACCGAATGGCATTATTATGCCATATGCAGACCACATTGATGTTATTGGTCGGACGCCAAACGCCTGGGGACTGTGGCAGGAGCTCTCTGTTCACAGATCGTGTAAAATTTATAGACTCGCAATTTGCAGCGTATATAGTGACAGCGGTTACAGATAATCGAACTTAACTACCGGCGGTGACACAAATGGGAAATTCAAATAGGGTTGGAACGGGTAGAGAATAGAAAATTAGATGGAATTCGATAAAACGGACAAACGGGAGCTAGTAGGCACGACTATCCGGGCATATAAAAAACTCTATGACTATTTGCTAACGCAAAAAGAAATAGATTAAGGAAATAATTCTGATGACAAACATAATGAGATCTTCTGACCTCATTATGTTTGTTAGAATACACATATTATAATTTTTTTTTAAATTAAGAATATTAGCCACGCTGAACTTGACTTATATTCTCCTCTTCCCCTCCAAATAAGCGTAAAGCTTGTGTTAGGTGCCCCACCCGTTGCACAATAGTGCAACGGGTTGGGCTAAAACCTTCGACCTTTCAGTTTTCAGTCCGCACCTTTAACTGTTGGGCTATTGAGGCTTCAATTTTTGATAGCGTTAACTGTAAATAATATTATTATTTTTATTATGCGCTGCGTCAGCGTTGAAATCAACTGTAAGCTTAGAGAATAGCACGTTACTTCATGTAAGCTTCACAGATTCTACGTTCACACATGGCAATAACATCGTCAGTGTATAGCCAAGATAACCGAATCCTACACGATGTACTGTAGTCTACTATCATTTCATACAGTCTTAGTGCCGCTGTAAATCCATTTATAAACGCAATCATTAACAGCTAGATAATTTAAAATATCATGATACGTGCAGTCATTAGCGCATCTCCTTCAATTTAAAACGTTTCTGTCGACTCAACAATAGAGTTTCCCCTTAGTTTGATTTCCTCGGATTTATTCTAGATTTTCTGAACTAGGGCGCTGGTTTCATATTGTTTGAACTTCTTTTGTATGTTTTATAATCCTTAGTGTTTTAGCTACTAAAAATTCGATAAAATATCCATTATTTTTTTTACTTTGTGTTCAATATTCTTAATACTGTAATACTCATCGACCTCTATCTAAAATCTGTTTTAAAAACATTGCAACTATAAAACTATTAAAAAATCAAACGACAGAATCTCGACATTGTAATATTATGTACTTGAATACATTGCTTAAAGATGCATCTTGAAACAGCAATTCTAGCCCGGCAAAATATTATGTTCACTTTTTAACATAAATAACAGTGCAATTCTCGGGAAAAACATTTTTAAAATACGGTTATGCACGTCAGAATTGCAATGCGCTTGTTAGTATCATCTCATTAGAAGTTGATGCTCTGCTTGCATCAACAAACAGGTCGTTTCAGAGAAATACATTAAATCAAAAGCTACCTGCTGTAATATTCCGGTCTGTAATGATGCATCATTATAACTTTGTGCTTTTTTTTAAATTTTATAATAATTAATAATAATAATAATAATAATAATGCATTTTATTTCAGGTCAGGGACCCATAAAAACACAATACAATAATAAAATAAATTACAATTATCAAAATGTATAAATTTAAAATTTAAAATAAATATGCTAAAATGTGTCGTCATCACAAGACAGGATTAATAGCCTAGTGACTAAGACTTCGGTCTCCTTTTCGGGGGGGTTCGGAGTTCGAATCCCAGGCATTTCTTGTTTTTCATAGTTATGTAGCTAAGATAGCTTTTCAAGGAATTATATATTTACTTGCTTCACTGTGAAACAACCTGTTTGCCTTAGAGTTCTCTATAACATTCTCAAAGGTATGTGTGAAGTCTGTCGATCCGCGCTTAGCCAGCGAGAAACCCTCTATCTCTTTTTCTCTCTCTATCTCCTCCTAGAAACTCTTCTTATTCTGAAACTCGTCATCGTCATGCCCAGTAATGGGCCGGCGAAGAGTTGTGATGATGATGGTGATCAAACTCCCATCAAATAAATTGAATGTATTTTATGTTAGAAGTTCATTCACATCGCACAGTTATAAATCGAACGTACCGAAAAACCGTTGAACTGATATCAATAAAATCATTCGGTGAAAACAATATTTTATTATTATTATCATCAAAAAGTACCTAACAATGAACGGTTCTAATCAGCAACGTTTTTTGCTCGAACGAACTAAGGTATAGAACGTCCTTCCGGCTTCCGGTTTCCGTATTTCTTACCGAGTATAACTTGAGTACCTTCAAGGTAAGAGTGAAATAGATACTTTCTACATATAAACCTAATCCAATCTAACTTAGACCCAACATTTTTTTATCAAGCATGATTATCGGGAAATGCAATATACTCATGGAGGAATCAAAAAATTTTTGTTTGTGAATATACTTGAGCAATATATATAGGCTATCTTTGAAATGACATTTAGGAAAAGGTGCCTCTACAGCATTTATAGTAGTTAACAATAACTTTTTTATGTTCATTAAAAAAAAATTTTAGCTACCACAGTTTTAAAAATAACATCTCGTAATACAATAAAATAAAATCAAACGTCTTTTCTTCGTAATAAACACGTATTGAGTACAAACAAATATGTTATGTCAGCTGTAAAAAGATAAAGAAGCAAATGAGTTGTGAAAACTGTTACATTTGTACATAAGAGCTTTGTAAGTACTAAATAAATAAGTAGAGACTGTTTTATGACTACTTATCTCAATTTGATTTGTTCGCTCTAATACAGATGGTTCTATAACCCAAAAAACAACTGAAAAATTAGTAATTTTGTATAGGAATGGCCACTTCACTCTCGGGTGGGCGGGCTAAAATAGAAACGATGAAACAAATGCGCGACGCTTGCCTTCTGATGGCACATGAGGACACGTTTGTTGAAGTCGGGCGGGCTTAAAAAGAAATGATATGGCAGATATTTGTCGTAACATCTCATGTCATTTAAAAATGAAGTACTCTATTATACTCTTAGTACGTTCGCTTGTTTTGAGAGTATATATATCTAACTCATCTCTAGTAGAAATCATAGGCTTTGAAACGAAATACAAACAAAATATCAAGATTGAAATCGGTAGCAGTTATAACAATGCGGCAAAGCCGTCGGTAAGCAGGTGTAAGCCCAAGCAAATCTTAATCAAGGAATACTCACACCAAATTGAATAGCATTAGCTGCAAATAGCCCGGCGTGGAATTGGAACAATGCTGGCATTCAGAGTTCCAATTAGAATCTAACTCCACTCAAGTTCCCGAGAAGGGGAATTTGTATTGTATTGCGTATAGTATTACAATTTTATACTGGCTTATATTAAAATAGAAATCATACAAAAGAGGTATTCTTGCTCTATCTATTTTAAGTGTCTATTCACATGTATAGCATCGTTATAGCGAAATTGCATTTCGAATATAGCTGTTGGATGTCTAAAAATGCGTAAGAAAGTACCAGTCAATGAGAGGAGATTATAATCGTCTTTTTTATGATAAGGTAGTATTTGACTGCGATCTCACTTGGTGGTAAATGACAATGCAGTCTAAGATGGTAGCGGGCTAACTTGGAAGGGGTATGGCAGTGTAAATTCAACCCATACTCCTAATGTGTTTCTACACGCCATCATGCCGGAACGCTAAATCACTTGGCGGCACATCTAGTACGGATTGAGGTTTTTTAATTCCCGCTGGCATTGTCTTATTTTCCAGGAAAAACTTATGTTTTATTCCAGATTATAATCTATCTCAGTGCCGCAGTTCAGCGAAATCGGTACACTTGTTGCGGCGTGACTGAGTAACAAACATCCATCCGCCCACAGATCCATCCATAATATCCTACCCTGTATTAACAATCATGTAAATAAATCTATTCTATTCTTACATTCAAACATTCGCATTTATAATATTAGTAGGATAGGCTTGACCACTATCACACCTGGTGGAAATTGATGTGATCTAAGGTGTAACGAGTTTGTCTAGAAGAGTTTTCACGAAGTTTTCCTTTCTACACACTCCGAAACACATACCTCTGAAAAGCCCAGAGGTGTGTGACCGACAAACCAGCGAACCCCCGAATAGATGACTACAGTCCTAACAAAATTCACATATGTGGCTTTAGATTTTGTAAAACGCTTGATATTTGCTAAAATATGCACAGCCCGGCGAGCAAAAATAATAATTTCACGTAGAATTGTAGTTAAAATCTGCGGTCCCAAATAATTTGTCGGCACACCAGTTTCGCGTACAAGCCGCGCCGTACAGCCCTCTCCCGACTTTGGAGCCCGTCCAAGTTTCACTCGTAATTTCACTCACTAAAATCTATAAATCCATTTATTACACTCACTCGGCACACGTAAGAATTTTCGTTATCTGCCGCCTTACGCGGCCATTTTAAATTCAAATCCCTTGCCTACTTGTAATTCGTGTGAGTTTTTACTTGAACTTTGTTACTCGTAAGTAGTCGTTCATACCTGCAACAAAAGAAATAAACTTGTGTAGCAACAGTTATGTTTTCTATTTGTTTCTTTTCTTAGAAGTAACTTAAGGGGTATAGGCACACTGCATGTACAGGCGACGTGCGTTGATTTATTGCCTTTAGCTTACCTATAAGATGTAAGTAATTAAATTACTATAAAGAAGTAAAACTAAATTGATAAGACTAAGCCTATTTCACCAAAGGTAAACTTGTTGGCGAATTTTTACGTTCGGGCAGATAAAACTGTCATTTCAACATTATTCATCGGTTAAATTCTATTCGACGATTGTGAGATATATGCTCTGAAATTTTATTCTTAATCGAAATGCTATTTTATGTAAAAAATATAAAATAATAAATAAATATAAAATTTATTTAAGAAAATATTAATTTTTTGCGGAAAAAAGGTATTAATAGTAATACAATAAAATATTAATCCTGGTAATTTAGTTTTGGTTTTCAATCGTCTTAGTCATTAGTAGTTGTGTTATATTATTATTGCCTTAGTAGAAAATGTTATTTGTTTTAAATAAAAAAAAATTAAGATTTATCAGAATTACCTATATTGCGCTATTTGCGGTTGACAAAAGCCGCATGTTAAATGTCACAGTGCGAGTTTACCCCTAAACTAATTCACGATTGAAATTAATTTGTCAGAAGACGGCGCGGTGAGAAATCATTTTAATGTCGACAATTCAAATGTTTATCTGAAGCAACTAACTTTATGACAGCTCTCAATTGTTTCAACAACTACGGCTTATAGGCGTTAGCGCAATTAAATTACCGTTAAAAGTAGATTTCCAAATTTGTTTCGCAGTGGCGTACAACATTCGCTTTGATGACAATGACGTTACTATGTAATGTTTTGACTATTATGCGATGTAAGGCAGTTTTTTCCAGTTCATAATTATTATACTAGCTGTGGTAAAGTTAGATACTGTTATAGTAAAGCCTGCTGTATCGAACTTTATTTTTACTAATATTTTTATTACAAATGGTTAGTTAGTTTTTACTTCAATCACGCAGCCACAACAAAGTTACAACAAAACAACGAATCGACGTAAATTTTGCATGGGAATAGTTAAGGACCTATGAATAAAAAACTAGCCCATAATTATGTCACTCATGCTAGAATGTGAAATAGGTTTGGTGCCTACTTTTATTCCAGCAAAAGAAATGCAGTATTTTTATAAAACCAACATCCACGCGGACGATGTCGTGAGCAAAAACTAGTCTAAATCATCAAATAAGAAAGTCAGTCACCTTTTTCTTTTATATGTATAAAAGAAAGGAAGGTGACTGACTTTCTGATTGATCTATCAACGCACAGCTCAAACAACTGAACGGATCGGGCTGAAGTTTGGCATAGGTATTATGAAAGAATACGCTAATGCTGCGGCCACATTAATGGGATATGCCAGTGAACATGGCGTACATCACCATTAACCGTAGGTGTAGCCACGATCTACGGGAAATGGCATTGACAATGCCGTAGAAGTTTGGCATTAAGTCGGGTGGCGGTAAATTTGGCAGATCAAAGAGGTTCAACGGCAGAATTATAGCATTATTTAGACATTTACCGTATGTGTGGCCACTCAGTTCTACGCGTAGTTTACCAGTGAAAAAATATGGCATAGTTAAAGGCATTGTTGGGCATTGACATTAACCTTAATGTAGCCGCAGCATCAGAAGGAATTTTTGAAAATTCAACCCCTAAGGGCGTAAAATAGGGGTTTGAAAAATCGAACTTAACGTGAACGAAGCCGCAGGCAAGAACTAGTAGCATAATATAGGTGATACTAATGGATACTAATAGAAATTTTAAATTTAAATCTCCCTTATTACCTACTACCTGTAGGACCACGTAAGAAGCGTTAAAGACGTAGCATGTAGTGGGCAAAAGCTAGTTATACATTTAATGTCATAAGTTCTGTTTGTATAGCCGGCACCCAGTGTGCCCCTAGGGATGTCGGCTACTCACTATCAAGCCAAGCAAGCGGACAGAGATCATTTTGTTACCGCACGAGCGTAATGCTGTGGCAAGTGTAATTTGACCGGAGCATTATCAAAGCTAGTGGGCGTGAAGAGATAAACGTATCCCGTGTAAGGTTTGTATAGTAAAACCATTTGAAATTCCTTTTTGTGAGTTATTTTATAAGACAGTTTTACTTAGATTCATATAAACTTTGGATTTATATGAATCTAAATATATAAAAGGAAAACCCCTGACTCACTGACTGACCTAGGTATCTATCAACGCACAGCTCAAACCATTGGACGGATCGGACTGAAAAGCATATATACGTAGATAGCTATTATGACATAGTCATCCGCTAAGAAAGGATTTTTGAAAATTCAACCCCTAGGAGGCAAAATAGGGGTTTGAAAAATCAAACTTGACGTGAGCAAAGACGAAATAAGAGTATTATAGTTATTCTATTTTTGTTGATTTTGTCTCCCTTACACAGTGATGGCTGTTTTTTACAAAAAATATTAGTTGACGTGGTTGCATTTGAACGCTCATATGTCTGTTAATATAAAATACTAGCTTTTGCTCGCGGCTTTGCTCACATTAAGTTCGATTTTTCAAACCCCTATTTTACCCCCTTAGGGGTTGAATTTTTAAAAATCCTTCCTTAGTGTGCGCCTACGTCAAAAAAGGAACCAACTGTAAAAATTTCAAGTTTCTAACTTTAGTGGTTTAGGCTGTGCGTTGATATCTCAGTCAGTCAGTCAGTCAGTCAGGACTTTGAATTTTTGAACGAGCGAAGCGAAGTTCTCTGAGTCAACTAGGGCGCTTGCCTACTAGACAGAGAAGTGTGTTCGTCTAAATGTCTGTCAGAGCCCTATAACTTCTGAATTACTGAACGTAATTACTTCAAATTTAAATATAATATGTAAACTGATGGCCTTCAGCCGAACATTGTATAAAAAAATATAAAAAGCTTTATTTCAGGGGGGCTCTCATAGAAGCGTATTTGAAGTAAAATCTTGTTTGTTGCTCTACATAGACTTGCGATATATCTTTTTAAAGACGACTTTGAACAGAGTACAAAAATATATTTTTTTTAATTTTTCCCTAAAAATTGACCAAATGGGGGGGTTTCAAAGTGGAGATTTTAATTTGAGCCATATGTCAAGAATTACTGAATATTAGAACGTGAAACTTGGTTGAAAATTCAGTTATATCCTGTACTTGAACAACAAATACTAAAATTAGATAAATGTTATAAAGAAACGAAATTATTTAATTTTAATGCGCCATCTATTAGCATTATTGTGAAGCTAATAGCTTCACTATAATGCTTCACTATAGATGGCGCTGTGTCAGTAAAACAGTTTTATGTCAACTATTTTTTTTTTTTTATTGCGTCTAATGTTAAAAGTTTACAATATATAATTAAAACTTTTGGGAATTATGGGATATCGCGAGGTCTCAGTTCGGGGCGAACCACTAGTATAAATATAGATATCGTTATATTGCCAAACTAATTCATGTCTCTATTACCACCGAAAAGTTGCCGGCTATAGAGAGTTATTTTGGTGAGTGTGCTCAAGAGCTCCTCGATTTTGGACCACAAGGAGGGATATCGTCCCTGAGTCGTTAACCTTCCACTTACAGCAGGTTCGGAAACCCTTCTGAAATCTGTGTTTCCTGCCACTTATAAACTAGATACCATCTAAGGTAGATTTGCGGACGTCATGCATTTTATGCAACCAGGGCCTTACCATAGGCATTGAATACAAACCTACAATCTATGGTAAGTACGTACCTACTACATAATAGCAATCAAACCAACCAATAGTCCAACAATAGCTGTGCTCTACTCCGTGTAGCTACAGAGGATTTAGTTGTTTGTGATACACATCTAGGAAGCTGAGCGATACACTAATCTGACCTAAGTCGTGTTTGTGCAAATCCGTATGTATTCAGCCGGAACTGTGTTTGATGAAATTAATACCATTCCTATTGTATTCCTGAGTGTTCAAATCCTTTAAAGTTTCATTATAAGTGAAGTGTACTTATAAGGTCTCTCTAAATTAATAGATAACAATTTACAATATTTTCCGAAAGTTTAGGATACAGACTAGGCAAGCAGTTAGTACTTTACTGAAATTATCCAAACGAGTTTTGAAAGGACGATTAGCGGGATGGCAATTTTAATGATTATATTATTACTAGCTGTTGCCCGCGACTTCGTCGGCGTGGATTTAGTTTTAGAGACCGCCTATCGACCACCGACTCACCGCATCGCATTGTTAGCCCGCGCTATTCTTTCTTTTTGCTCGGAGTCTAAGAGTCGTACCGAGATTTTGAATAGCCTATAACCTTCCTCAAGAATTGGGCTATCAGACACAAAAAGAATTTTTCAAATCGGACTGATAGGTCCAGAGATTAACGCGTTCAAACAAACAAACTCTTCAGCTTTATAATATTAGTATAGATGATAAACTGTTTGAACGACTGATTGATTGATTACTTTATTGACTTGTTGAATGACTGTTTAGTCGAATGGTTGATCAACTGGTTTATAAACTTAGAGCTCGACTAGTTAACAGACTGGTTGCTCAACTGGTCGATCACCTGGTTGATCTTTTTAGTCGATTGACGTAAAAATCGATTGGTTTAAGAAAAAGTTTACCAAATAAGCTGCCCAAACCAAACGAGAATTTTTGAAAATCCTAAATTTTATGCCCAATAGAACTTGCTTTTAGTCCGAATTTTTTATTTAAATACAGTCAATTTCAATAAATGAAGAACTTTTTATTTTCGACCCATGTTAATTATTTAACACAGTACCGTCTGAATGTGAACAAGGAATATATACAATTTATAATTTAATTCGAAGAGTTGGTTACCAGCCGGAACAGCAACAGATTTGATTACAGATTTCCGAATCAAACATGGCGGCGCTACAAATACCTACATCAAGAGAGCAACTCGACGTAGATACATGTGGTTAGCTGTGTTTATGTCACTGGTATCGTCGCGGTCGAGACGGTTCGGTAATCTGATCCGATTGCTGTACGTGCTCAATACATAGGAGCCTGCTGTCAGCCTGCATGGCAGCAGATTTGTTTGAATATTGAGTTGCGTTTGGCAACAAATTCTGTTTATGACGACGACTAGCTGATGACGTCCGCGTGGATTTAGATTAAAAAAAATCCCCCAATTAGTTTAAGTAGTAAGTATAGCGAAGCCTAACTTTGCTAAAGAAAAATATGTATTATTAATTCCATAAACTGTGTTAAACTACAATTAATAATAAGATCCAAAAATAAAACTTACAGTTTACTCAATGTCTGGTGTTCTACTTAAACATAACTTAAACTATAATTTATTAAAGAAATTAATTAAAATTATACCAAATTCTTATACTAAGTGGCCCGACGACATCAAACGAGTCGCAGGGAGTAGCTGGTTTCAGGCGGCGCAAGACCGACGCCTATGGAAGTCCATGCAAGAGACTTATGTCCAGCAGAGGACGTCTATAAGTTGAAAAAGAGAAGAGATACCAAATTCAATGGATAAACACAAAAAGCTAGGTATACAGAAAACCTATCCTACTGTTATAAATGTCTAGTATTTCATAGTTCCTAGTAAACTAACTGTATTTAGATTAGGTTAAGCGTTCAACGGTTCCATTACACAAGCATTTAACGTGGTAACCAATTAATTATAAGTTGTTGGTTGGTTCCCACACATTATAATTAAGTGTGATGTAAGGTGAAGCGCTCATGCGGTAGCACACATATTGTCCCATTCTCTACCGATCGTATCGAGGCAATCACGTGTACGCTCATTCAATTTGCGAAGACGCCCCACTGTAGACAAGATATGTATTCCTCTGAGACGGTACAGCTACGTTCTATATGCCCTACTTTAACGATGCTGCGAGATGCCTAATGCCCTCACAATGATTACGACATTGATTTGAAGATGGCATTTCAATAACCAGGCGTTACTTATTCACGCGTGCCAGTTCCTCATCTTTGAGATCGTGGCTCCCTCGAGATATCACTTCCGTGTCGGGATATTTCTCCGTTGGAGGCTTCGACCATTTAGCCGGGACGCGCCTTTACGCAGATTTAGTACTGAATATATCCTGCCACTTTCTGCGATGAGGTGGGGTAATCACGAGCAGCACACATTTACTCACTTCCGCACACTTTTGTAAATGCTTAATGTCTCTATGAACATACACTAACTCAAAAGCTGTCACACTTACAAGCTGAACCGTACGTTTGTACATGTACTTCGGCAGAGGGGAATGCGTGCGCTTGCAACGTCCCGGCTAAATGGTCGAAGGTTGGAAGCGATACGGGAGGCATTACAGAAGGGTGTGTCCCCGTTTTCGTTTTTCTTATCTGGTTAGACCAACGTCTCGGCCTGGATCCGTGGGGTCTAGTTAGTAGTAGTTAGCCGACGATAACTTGATGATGATGATGATACTTTGTGCAAAGATTTTCCGATTATCGAGAATTTTGAAAAAGGAGGTGAAGGAATTGTTTTTTCTACCTATGTGTCGATATCTCCGTGATTTCTAAACCGATTTGGGTGAATATTTTCTTGATCTATACAAAAACTTTGGGTTCCAACTCCTCAAATCTGATGCTTCAGGGGTACTCCCCGCTAAAACTGTGGGGATTTAGGCACTTGAAAACATTGAAGAAGCGGACGTAACGCGGGCGTCCGCTAGTGAACCAATACAGAGACGCGGCGGGGTGATATTATAGCTTATACTACGAGTATGTAGCAATGATGCAGTCAACAAAAACAGACCATAATGACGATAAATTCAAATTACATAATACAACTATGCAACCAGTAACGTCCATTTTTTGCATAGATGAATATAAATATGAGTTTCGTGAAGTTTTACAACGCGCGCAGTCGTAAAACGACCCGTGAATTAGTAAACATTTGAATATGTTGATATGAAAGTTTACGGCCAGTCCGATAAGTTACTACACAGCACACACTCGCACGGATTACGCTACTCTTGAATGTAGTAATTTAATATGTCGACCGTTTTCAACCATTTTATTAACCCCCGACGCAAAAACGACAGGGTAAGTTTGACGTGTCTCTGTGTGTGTGTGTTTGTCTGTGGCATCGGAGCAGCTGAAAGGATGAATCGATTTTGTTTTATTTGTTTACAAGGTGAATTAGTCGGGGGTGTTCTATCTATGTTTGATGAAAATCGGTCCAAGATGGCCGCCGCCACAAAATGGCGAATTACATATTTATCGATAGCTATACGTACTTTCCGAGGCAAGGGGGTGACATACTGCCAACTTACTAATTTCAGGTTAATACCTACTAAGAATTTCTTGTTAGAAAAACCCATTCCAATTTTGTGGCCCGACCTCTGATCTCATAAAATCTGCAGTCAAATATGCTAATCAATAGGCCATCAAAGCACAAAATCTATCTTTTATTGAAAAAATACCAGAATTTTTAGAATCCACCACATATTTAGCTGTCCAAATTCTCATTCTAGATAGAATTTACGTACCTGATCCAACAATTGACATAATGTGAACCGACTATAACGTATTGTGTCTAAATCTAAGCGAAGTAGTCGCCAAAACCCACAATATCGATATTCTCAATATCGGCAGCAGATTTGCCGGGTAACAAGGAGGGTCGCTGACAAAACAAATTTACATAAATCCCGACGAATCCGTAAAAATGACGCGCGGCAGACGAGCCGATAAGCCTTGGATATCATTAGCCTGGGACGTATTGTAGCGATCACTCACTTGTGAGGCCTCGCCGGCCCGGCTCCGGATAGAAATCCAAAATATCAATCTTCTTTCCACCGTTCCTTTGCCGACTTTTCGATCGATTGCAAATTGAAAAGCCGGATGGATGGAGGTATTTGGGAGACCAAATCCGCAAACGATATTGCACTGATAGGTAGCAAAAAATCACCAACGCGCATAGGTATGGCAAAAATTATTTTCTAGTCTGAAGGCTTACACACATCGCGTGACGACAGAACAGACGAGTCAGCGTGTAGCGACACCTGAAGGTGTAACTGCTCGTGAACGGGTGCCACCAACGGGAATGGGTCTGCTTTTGCCTGCCTGTGTTAACATGTATTGAATTGTATTTATTTGTATTTGTATTGTATTTATTTTTACTTGTATTGTACTCAGGAAAATTCATCGTGGAAGCACTGAATACATAGCATAGTTTCAATAACAATTGTAAAATTTTTATTTTTTTGAAAAGAGCAACCGCCGAGTTTCTTGCTGGCTCTTCTCGGCAGGAAAAGCATTCCGAACCAGTGGTAGATTCATTGACGATTCAAAAGTGCTTGTAAAAGTTTATTTGAAAAAAAATATTTCTATTCTATTCTATTCTATTCTATTCTAACTAAGACTGGGGCGCTTTGAACTTGCATTTTAACTTTTTTTTATATTGAACTTGCATTTTAACTTTTTTTTATATATTTTTAGCGAGCAAACGAGCAGGCGGGTCACCTGATGTTAAGTGATTACCGCCGCCCATGAACATTTGTAGCACCAGAGGCACCACCAATGCGTTGTCCCCTTTTTATTAGGAATTTGTTGGTTGGTTTGTTACTTGCGTAGAAGTATGCGTCATGTCAGCTGCCTAAGCATTACATACAATGTATAAAGCCATTCACCAAAGAGAAGAAAGAAGAAAGAATAGGTTTTTTAAAACTATATTGCAGTCGCGCTACTCCGAGCAGAACGAAGGCACCATAGATATGGAAAACTGCAGTTTGTACCTGTACCTGTAGAATAGAATAGAATAGAATTTTTTAGTCAAATAAACTTTTACAAAATGCTTTCGAATCGTCAAATAATTCGGAATGTCGTTCCAACCGAGCTCCGATTATTAAAACCTATGAAGGAAGTCAGTTAAAACCTTGAAGGATATAACCAACGTTAAAACAGATGAATTCCATTCTTTGATTCATAAAAGTATTCCTTCATTCTGCAAGGTTGCTCCCGCCCTACGGGGCTGTCATTGCAACCACCAGCCGTGTCTGTTCAGGCCCTAGAGCCAAGCCAAGACTCGGTTGCCAGTTATTAATTTAATTTCAAACCTTGCTGGCGCACGGAACTTTCATAATACGGCAGGAAGAACTTCTAAAACTGTAGGACTTTCGTCGTATTCTTTTATTGCGCGAGACAATCAAACTGATTTTCCCTTAGTGGATTTCGTAGCGATTTTCGTTCGTACTGCAAAACTGAAAAGCACTTTTCTTGTTGTATTTTTGGTATAATTTTATCGATTTTATTAAACAAATGATTTTAGTCATCAAAATATAAATATTTAATATTTCTATGTTTCTTGTTTGCAAAATGCATAGTCAATTTTTATTTGACTTAAGTGTTAATTTTTTGATGTAAGTACCTACTAGGTACGTAATTTAATTTTTTTTTTATAAAGATTATTAGCCAAGTTGAAGTTGACTAATATCCTCCTATCCCCTCCAAATAAGCGGAAAGCTTGTGCTTAGGAGTGGGTACGACAATAGTGCAACGGGTGGGGCTCGAACCTGCGACCTTTCAGTTTTCTAAGGCTTTTGTATGGAAATACGATTCAAAAGCTGTAACTTTTCATTAAACTAGAAACTTCAAATTTTCACAGCATTAAGAGCCATTAAATTCCAACTTAATGCCTCAAGCCGTTTATGAGAAAAAGGGCCTTGACACACGGACAGACAGACGGACAACGAAGGGATCCTATAAAGGTTCCGTTAAGATAACATTAATAAATGCATTTGCCCGCAAAGGAAATTCCCAAGTCCATTCACCGCTTTTAGATGAAATGGCAAAACGTTGCCACAGTCACTTATCCAAATGTGACTCCTTAGATCTTTCAAAGTGATCTTTGAAGTGATCGGGAGATGTACTTGTAATATTATAATTTCAAATTCGAGCCAATGATTTCTGAATATATTCCTTTATAATGTATTTGATCTTTACTTTGAATGACTACGTACCTACCAATATTTTCTTCCATTCTCCTTCACTAAAAGACGGAAGTACGAACCTCTTATTTGCCGTCCACAAGCTATAATGCCGTTAACTACCAAGACCATATTTCCTAATATAAATCCAAAAACTTTTGATTTAGGATTTATATTAGGAAATATGGTCTTGGTAGTTAACGGCATTATAGCTTGTGGACAGCAAATATGTTTTCGAGCAATCCTTACGAATGTGCGAAAGTGTGTTTGTTTGTTGGTTTGTCCTTCAATAAAGAGTTATCCGCAAAGGCGGATCGACGGGATTTTTTGCATGGGTATAGTTGAGGACCTCGAGAGTGACATAGGCTTCTTTTAATCCCGGAAAATCAAAGAGTTCCCGCGGGATTTTAAAAACTAATTCCACGCGAGCGAAGCCGCGGTCATCAACTAGTAATATTATATATTAAGTAAGGGTAGATTTAAATTAGATATTGTACGTATTTCGCACTTAGTGTAGCCCCAGGTGTAACGCACGCGGTGCAAGTTTATTCGATTTGATTTCTTCGCGTGAAAATTTCAAGCGATGGAATACTTCTACAGATTAAACACCTTACGGTACTCAAAAGTGAGAGGTCGACCGACAAAGTCGTCTCATCGAGGCTAAAGGTTACCCGGTATTAGCGAACTTGCACAATGACTGAGATTTCACTATACTAATGGCGTATTTAAAATCAATTTACGTTGCCAACACGTTACGAATTACGATGTGTTAACAAATAATGATTATATTCTACGTGTTCGATTACGAACTGCGATGCGTATAATGTAATCTGCTTATGTAAATTACTATTTCTTAGTTTATTTGTGTCAAGTTTTGTTGTTTTATCATAGTTTGAAATGAATGCAACCCTATTAGTGTTTACGAGTTCTTTATTCTATTTTGTTATATTACAACACTAGACGTGTAAAGCAGAGATGAACAAAGAGTTTAGGAAATAAAGCCAAATCCTTATTTTACTAAATTTTGGGTTGTAATTAAGTAAGTATAACAGTTGTCGTTTAAAATTTTTAAACCCGTTCAAAATTTACTGTCAGAGATAATTTATTATCTATTGACAATGTGCAAAAAATTATTATCAATTATATTATCAAACAAGATGATGCCCGCGACTTCGTACGCGTGGATTAGTAAGGTTTTTTACACCCGCGGGAACTCTCTTATTTCCCGGGAGAAAAAGTAGCCTATGTTCCAGACTATAATCTATCTCTGTGCCAAATTTCAGCCAAATCAGTTCTGTCGTTGCGACGTGAGTAACAAACATACAAACTTACTTTTGCATTTATAATGTTAATAGGATAATAGGAAATAGGATATTTACAATTCATAGAAATTCTTGTTTAAAAAATACACAAACACAACACATGTATACAAACTTTCGCCTTTATAACACTAGTGTGAAATCGGACAAGTCGCGAGTAAAAGCAGTCCATATAAAAGTCACTATCATCCCAATTCTGTAAATCCAACATTCGAGGTCGACTATTATGTTGTGTGGCACATATTATTTTTTTTGCTGAGCCCATTGTTGTTCTGAATCGTATACTCGGTAAGCCACAAGCTGTAAATGGTAAAGCTTTATAATCACTCACAGAACCGTATAATGAAGTTGGGATTTTATCAAAATGTTTCATTGAAAATGAATCACATTTATAAACTGACACAGTTATTAATATACATTATACATACATCATATGTATTATATTTTAATCTATATGTAATCTGTGATTAAATTTGGTAATTATTGTGGAAGGGTTAGTTAGCAGCATGCAGATGGTCTGGGTTTAAAAAAATCCTTGTATTTATTTTTTTGTTGTCTTGTTTTTCTTTCGTTAGTATACAATGCACAGAAACTCAACCGGTTTAGCAAAATCAGTTCACTAGAAAACAACAGAAATAGTTGTAACCGAATTTCACCTGCAAAACTTGTTGACCGACTTTAAAAAAAGGAGGTTATCAATTCGACACGTGTTTATTTACATAAATTATCTACTATTATTAGAATAATATTACTATTATTAGAATTGCAAAATATTCACATAAGATAAATAAATAATTTAATCTATTAGGGCTTTCAAATAAATATACAAAATTTTATATTTGTATATTTTATTTGAGTAAGTATGTACGTATTTCTCGGAAATCATTAAACGGATTGTGATCATTCTTTTTTATTTGTTAACAATTACTTCAACTTAGGAAACAGTAAAGATATCATCAAAATCGATTCAGCAGTTTTCAAGATACGGACAATTTTCCCTTTTCAGTTATTCTTTATTTCGGTATATTGAAGTCGTTTTAATTTTTCTTAAATTATAGCTTATAGAATAGAATAGAATAGAATATTGGTTATTCATTGACATGTATAAATACAAATGAAATAGGTACACTTAAGACTTACACATTACAATTTCTTAAAATATAACTCAACTAGTAGGTATCTACTATGTATCATGCCAATGAAAGGGTATAAGGTATACACCTTATACAAAAAAAAACAAACGTGTACTGTGTAGCCTTCGTAAATACTTATTTCATTATTAATAACAGTGAAAAAACACTTTTAACAAGATCAACCTTAACCCAAAACACAATTTTCTTGGCAAGGCTATCAGCTAAGATAACTTGAATGAGCTTCTAAAGTTCAGCGCATCGCAGCAACAAGGTATACCTACTTTAGGAAGATTGCAAACAATTTCAAAGACATGACCTCTTGCTCTTTGGAACACGGACTTACGGTATGTTTTAGGTGCAACCCACAAAGTACCGTAGGATTCTGCGGTTTTGTTTTCCTTTACCTAACCTAGGTAGTAGTATACTACTACTTCATACCTATTTCTCTTTCTGCATACCTATGTTGCTGAGGTACATTTAAATAAAAGGTGGGTAGAGCTATGATTAGGTTAGGCACATAGGTTAAAAACACGATTATGTTAGGTCATGATAAAGTTAGGGATAGATTTATCTGTTCGAAATTTATCTGTTATGTTATATGAGTTCGAATTTAGCGTCAGTTATACCATGGTTATACCGTTCATGTGTCGAGGTTTTTATTAAAACAACTATCACAAAATGTACTGTTAAAAGTTTCTATACCTAGTGATTACCGAGCTTTCGGTGATAATTGAAAAGTTTTGAGTCCTCACATTCTTTCTTATAAAATGAAAAATATCTCGATAAAATGATTTCAAACATCGACAGAAGGTTTTGAATATTTATAATATCTTGTGAAATATCTAATGCAATCTCGATCCACATAGTTCGAATACCCAAAATGGATTAGATATAGGATGTGCATTTGAATAATATAATATTATGAGACGAGTTATTGTCATTTGTCTAGTTATTGAACACCTGTTCAATAAAGATTTAAAAACTAATACACATGATAAAGGAAGTGCTAAATAATCTAATATTCTTATTACAGAGATATTCTAGTCTATGTAATAATAAGTATTATTATAAGTATTAAAACAATATCTTGATTTAACTAAAATAGATCATAATTTTTTTTTTCATTTGGGATAGTAGATTTATATTAAGAAAACTAAATCAAAAAGCATCTTAACATCTCAACTTTTTTGTTATTATATTGACAGACCTAATATGTGAACAATCTCTTGATTGAATAATAAATATGATGAGATTATTCTTTACAAGAATAATTACTTGCCAAGTTAATCGCATAGATATCACGCACATTTTTCTAGATGACATGATTTTTTAGTTGCTACTTGCCCGCAGTAACCTCTATTTTCAGTGAACTTTATTTAATTCAGGGGATACTAGAAGAAAAACACGCCAACTTTCAATCTTTACACAACATGATATTATATACACACTGTCCTAAATTAAGACATAGACATATTATCAAAATGAATCTTCATTTCCATAGATTACACATTAAGGTCAAATTAAGACATTTGAAAGGTTCTTCATCGATTAAAATCATTTAAACTAATTTAGGTAATGTTTCGTAATAAATAATATGCAGTTTTCACAATAACCATTTTCTGGGTGATTACGTTATCAAACTAGTTTTGCTTTGAAGAAGTAGCTATTGCCAAAGATTGCTGGTTGTTATGGAAGACTACACGCCTGCTTCACCATTTCAACCCATATCTGACCACTACTTAACAGGGATCTCCTCTCAAAATGAAAAATTTTTAAATCATGCTGGCTAAGTGCAAATTGGCGGAGTTTACACACCTTTGAGAACATAGTAAATCAATCAGCGGATCGTCAATTTTGTATGGGAGGTCCACATTTTTTTTTTTTTTTTTCATCTTTCGACCTATGTTTCTTGGGGAAAGTTGTTCAGTTTCATGAGCACATTTCGTAGCTTCACAGGAACGACAGGGTTTTTGTTACATATTGTATAACTTTTCTGTAGTTGTGTACAAATAAAGTGTTAAATAAATAAACATCATACAGACGTGCTGTGTAAACGTTTAATGGAAAATAGGTGAACGATATCACTCACGCAGCTATGGGAAAGCTGAGTATTAAATCTAATCAAGAAAATATTAGAACTAGTGGAGCATAACAACCACATTTGACATAATCGCGACAAGCACACTTTCCTATATTTTCACTTTTATCACATCACGTATTTAGAGTCCGTTACAGTCACTCCACCATGCCGGAAAGTTCATAAAAGTTTAAACATTATGTATTCGCTTGTTTTCTCAACCTATCATCAGTCTACTGCCATAGAATAGCTAATAGTACCTAGTAATAGGACTTAATGGTACTACTGAGCAAGATTTCTTCACGAATAAGAAGCGTTTATGAGTGTTTGCCATCTTTAGTCAGCGCCCCGCGTATTAGCTCCCTTCGAAGAAGATGATCTGAAGCTGTAGTTTGTAACTTGTTGCCTGGATACAATCAATGCCCGTATTAAAAGAAAGCTATGTAAAATCCAGTCACGGAACCCTTACGAAAATATTATCTACATTAGTTTTGACCAATTTATTTAATCTCGAGGAGAAAACAAAAACACAATTTATTAGGATCCTTCCACAAAAGGATTACATCACGTACGTCCGCCACTCCGGTATGATGCATCGCGCGACCTTTAAATTCCAACTCCTTTGCCTTAACATCTTAACATCCGGGTCACGATACATATACGCGGTGAGATAAATGTTAGATACGATACTTTACTACGTTCGAAGATAGAACAAAATCTTTTATAAAATCATACCTTGGTCAAAACGCTAAGTGCAAAGATCTGATTTGTCAAGGTAGAAATAAATGGTTATTCATCACGCATGTGCGTATCGGTGGTCCACTCTCTGTGGATTGAAATCCTCATTATGGAGGGTCGCGACACCTTTTATTAACATACCTAATAGTGTAGGTTTTCATGGAATAGTGATTTAGTGGACTCGAAGACAATTACTCACAATAAATGCCGGCTGAATATAATCTCAAATCTTAAGAAAAACTCCTGATTGTTGTGATATATTATCTAAGAGATTCACGGGTAATGAGTGTCTACACAATTCGCTCAATTAACCTACAGATTTTCATCAAAGAAAGAAAATTATTTTTCCAAGAATGCACCGTTCTTTCTTTTCTGTGGCCCGACAACCTGTTAAGTTATTAAGTAGGTATATTATAATGTACTCGAAGAACTCTAAACAACTGATGGTATTTGTGATAATATTATCACATCTTACGTCTTATGACTGCACGTTGACTTCTAAGGTGACATAAAAGGTGATAATGTTATATATCAATTGTTAAGGAGGCTATTCACGAAGCGGTATTTGGTATTTTTATATAAAAAATTGATAAATATATATTTAGTACTAGCTGATTCCCGCGACTTCGTTCGGGTGGTATTAGTTTTCAAAATTCTGCGGGAACTATAATTTTTTTCGTGCTAAAAAGTAGCCTATGTTTTAATCCAAGGTATAATCTATCCCCATATTCAATTTCAGCCAAATCGGCAGTAGTTTTTGCGTGAAAGAGTAACAAACATACACACACACACACATACAAACTTTCGCCTTTATAATATTAGTAGTATAGTAGTATTTTCAGGTACAATGATGGCAGAAAAAATTGAATTAACAACTAAGTTGATATTGAAGCCAGCAACATCCTTACTAATAATAATATAAATGGGAAAGCGTGTCTTTTTTCCTTCAATCACATAGCGATATCCAGCCAAATCGGTTCATTCGTGGCGTGAAGGAAGAAAAAACATACACACACACACACACACACGCATACACGCACAATCACATACGAACTTTCGCCTTTATAATATTAGTTTGATAAGATGATGTGATGTGAATGTGATTAGTAGAGTTAGTAGGATTAAAATATTAGTAGGATGTAACTAGAGTCCTAAAGTACCTCTACAGAAGTAGGTTTGTAGTTCGTAGGTCATAGGCAATATTTCCGATGGAGGCAGGCTGGGTGAATGTAACCCAGTAACTAATGTAATGCAAATGGGGCAACTAGGGTTGTCAAATATTTTTCATCATTAATACGCAGACATTGTACTATACTAGTTACCGACACATTATAATCCTATAATATTATTATTTCAAATAGGAAAATTTATTACGAATTTATAACTAGTTCGGAAAACAGATTCACCTGAGAAGAGCCGGCAAATAATTCAGAAGTTGCTCTTTCCAAAATCGAAAATCTAAATATACCTATACTTAAAATTAAAAGGTAACTGACTGACTGATCTATCAACGCACAGCTCAAATCACTGGACGAATCGGGCTTCCGCTAAGAAAGGATTTTTTAAAATTCAACCCAATGCGTTGAAAAATCGAACTAACGTGAATAAAGCCGCGAACTAAAGCTAATGTCAAAATATAATATATGTATTTCAATGTTCCAAATAATGTAACTAACTATCTTGTGGACAGCTGAATGCAAAGTCGAGTTGTGGTGTAAAGTTGGCAGCCCTACATGCAACGTGTGTTAACTCATACAAGTTAGTAGGGCTTGTGCTACCACATGCCGTGAGAAGGCACCCTTACATGAGAATCTTCATTTCGCTTAGTTCGGTCAGATGCGCCGTTACACAAACTGTTATACAACACCTTTCACCAGGAATACGACATAGACTAGTTCATAACCGCTTCGTAGCATAATAACCATTCCAAAATATATAGATAGATAAAGATAGGTAAAGATAGCGCATGAAATAGGGAATACTGAGGAATGCGCTATAGGATGACTGTGATGTTATTCGTCGGTGAGAAATCTTCTGCCCCCTTCACACACTGGTAGGGGTTTCTTAGATGGCCTGTAAAAATATCCCCAGCGTTGTGCTTTCAAATTGAACCACCAATTGGAAGAAGGGAATAAAGGCCATTTTTTGCCAAATCGACTTATGCCCATTTTTGTATACCTAAAACATAGCCCTACTCTGCGAATTGAAAAGTAGAGATAAATCTCTCTTATTTCATGCAGTTTTGTGCACTCAAAGAAACTGTTAGTTGGAAGAAAGAAATAAATCCCGGCTTTTATTCCCTTCTTCCAACTGATACACTTATGTCCATAGTGTTAACTAGTGATATGCCTGCTTAATTCAAATAAAAATAAATACAAATATAATTTACAATTAATGCCACCTTTGTCTTAAGTTATATTTGAGATATACGTGCAATTTAGAGATTAATAAGTTAATTATTGCGTATTTTCTTAAATACGACTTGCACCTATTCGTTTGATGAGGAGGTTCAAGATGAAACTCCAAAAAAGAAAAGAAGAGGTGTTAAAAATACTCATCAATACAAAAAAGAAATGCAAAAGTCATTAGATAAGATAATCGCACTCAATATCTCACAATACAGAAGTTTTGAGTACAGCTCAAGTCAAAAAGTTTACTTGACATGTTCTAAGTTTATAGATGGCTTAGGTAAAGAGCTTTTTATGAGTTTTATGCTTCAGAAAGTATCTGAGAACCCAGCACAATCATTAACTAAGGCATATATGCTTTTAAAATACCAATAAATGAGACAAAAATGAATGACATACATAAAATAACTCAATACATTCTTTACAAATTTAAAAAAAATTATGATATTAAGGCTTTGCCTACTACAACATTCGAAACTGCTGAAATCGATGAAGAATAGAAGAACGTCACTTAGTACCTTCAGTATTTCGAATAAATAAATATATTTTCTCATTATTTTGGCTTTTTCATGCCGGTACTTAATCAATTGGAAGAAGGAAATAAATACAAGAACTTTATATGTGTATATCTTAGTTAATATTAACATATGTCGTTCTAATTTATCTGTAAATAATCATAATTAACATTATCTTCATTTCGTTCATACATCATAAGAGGCTATGTGCCGATAATTAAAAGTTAAACAGTTTTTTTCGATTATCTCCGTTCCTAGTTTTTGAATTTATTCCCTTCTTCCAATTGGTGGTTCAATTATCCATAAGACTCAACAGAGAGACTTTAGTAACGTTTAAGATGTACAAGACGTTCGAATCAGCGAAAAGAAATCTCTCTTACCTTATTTCTGAATGTTTACGACGACTGCTTGATATGAATGGTGATACGCTGCAAGTGGACCTGAAAAGAGAAAGATTAGAAGAATTTAGAAAATCTAAACCCGAACTTACAATGATAAATGTGGAATAAATCGCTCGGAGTTGGGACTCCCAGCGGTCATGAGCGGGTAGAATCGTTTTAAAAACGCATAAAAGTAGAGAGCAAAATCAAAATCCTTACTATAATATTAAAAATGCGAAAGCGTGTTTGTTTGGTCCTTCAATCACGTCGCAACAAAGCAACGGATCGACAAGATTTTTTGCAAGGGTATTGTTTAGGACCGGGAGAGTGGCATAGGCTACTTTTTATCCCGCAATATCAAAAAGATCCAGTGGGATTTTTAATAACTCAATCCACGCGAGCTAAGCGTAATGCATGACTTATGCTGAGATCTATAGAGTGTGCTCTAACTTAGCTAGGACTTTAGATAGAGTTAATATGGTGACATAAATCTGTCTCGTTTATGCTCTGACATATATGTCTCTTTTTAACTTTGTCTTGAATCTGAACAGAGTAAGAGAGCGGTCTATAAATTTCAGCTTTAGAGTCGCCCATTGTTACTTAAACATCCTTAGATTTAAAATCACTCTTAGAATCTCTCTTAAAAGTTCGTAATTTTAGATAGGACAGTTCAATAGGAAATTCAATGTTAATAAATAATTAGTTAACAACTAATGGAATATCATTAAATGACTATCTCTGAGTGCGGCAGATAGTTACGGTTTCTCTATATTTTCAATTCAATTAAATACATGACTAAGGTCTAGGTACTACTTATAGGTAGAAACTAAAAAACAAAAAGAAATAAAAATCTTACCTAATTTAATGAAACCATTAGTTCGGGGACTAAAACTTCACTATGCCTTTCATAGAGCTCGAAATTTCTCTTGTAGAAAATCAACCCCAGCGATTTTCACAAAATTTACTCTTGCGTAAATGACTAAAGCCGCGGAGCAATTCGAAATTCTACCCAAAATAATCGCTCGCAGTAATTCCACTGAACAAAGTACATACTCGTAGAAATACTAAGTGCAATGAAAACCTAAATTGTGGTGTTCGATGTAAATTAAATTCTTAGTATTATTCAATGCAGTTTAACTAATTTCTAAGATATATATATATTAAAAGTACCTATTACAGACCTACCTACTGAAATTTTTTAAATTCAATCTTCCATTCTTATTCCCATTGAGCCAGTGATATCCTATTGGGTAAGCTCACATTTCTAACTTTTCGGTGGTTATGCGTTTTAAATAATTAAATGTCACTTGCTTTATCGGTGAAGGAAACCGTCCACGTCGTGAGGAAACTTGCATGCCTTTTTTTTATTCAAGATAGTCTTTGACTGCAATTTCACCTGATGGTAAGGGACTTGCAGTCTAATGCTAAGATCTATAGAGCCTGCTATGACTTAGCTCAGACTCAAGAGTTAAGTAAAACGAAACACAAATCTGCTCTGTTTTATCTCTGTCTGTCTAAGTCTGAGCAGAATGAGAGTGCGGTGTATAGATTTAAACCTAATCGGTTTCTACACGCCATCGTGCCGGAACGCTAAATCGCTTGGCGGCACGTCTGTGACGGTAGGGTGGTAATTAGCCACGGCCAAAGCCTTCCACCAGACCAGACCAGAGGCCCCTGCGGGGAACCGAACCCGCGACCTCTCAGTTATAAGACCACAGCGCTCACCACTGCGCCAGGAAGAACGTCATGTCTGAGAGTTCTGCAATATGTTTCTCGAAGGTGTGTGAAGCCTCGGTCTGTCTATAATTGACTGCTGAGTAGCTGAACCTAGATAATAAATAAATAAATAAGCCTTTATTTACTGAACAACATGAGTTTGATAACAGATTGTACTTAACTACTAGTTACAAATTAAAGGTATTGTTCTATCTGCACGTACAATTTCTTTATTTATGTATGTATATAGATGACCACAAAAACAGAGGTACTATACGCTTGTGCCTTGCCTTTTACAATATATTATTACCTCTTTTATAAATAAGTCTAAGAGTAAGTATACCTTTGTTTTATTAATCTAGCTGAACCTAGATATTTGGAGTTAATTTGTGCAATACACTCGTAATAACAACTCCGCCATGAATAATATGAACTGTATCAATTGAGTTTACAAATTAATATCGCTTATCGAATTTAATAATTAAGTATCACGAATCATCTCATAATTCACCGCGGCAAATGGGAATGCATTAATTAATAATATAATTAACACGATACATTGTAACCGTGTTATTAAACTGTGTTAATAAAAAAAATAATCAATTTTGTATAATATTTATATATAGGTATATACTGTTTGAAATTACTTGCTCGAAACCGATGTCGTCTTTATTAGGAAATTGATAGTTTTCATTTTTAAACAATTTACATTAACAAATTAAAAAAAAATTATGAATCCATAAGTCTTATGGACTACCGACATGTTCCACCCATGTTCCATGTGGCCGACCAGGCCATAATATTATGATAAACAAAGCAATTATTATTATCCATTTTGTGTACCGAATTACGTCTCGAAAACGCCACGGTAAAGTTGAGCTTTATTTTCTTTTCGCTTCAAGATTCAAGTTTCAAGCTCAAGGCGAAATAAAAATCAGTTGTACGGAATACACAACTTAAAACAAGGAAGGTAAGGTCTATTTCAATCTGATGTTATTGTGATTCGATGCCTGAAACATAAAACTCTGTCGAGATTTCCGAACTTGCCAGTTTTGTAACTTAAAAGTATTGTAACCAAAACTTCCCCCACAACAAAGGAAGTCAGATGTAGGTACAGTCGCGGTCTGATAATGTTTACCACCTTAAGATTCATAATTGCATGCACACATCTGTGTCAGACGGTCGATATGTGATTTGATTAGCCGTAGATCACAAACTTTTAACATGTAGCGGTCCTTAGACGGTCTTTTAGCGGTCAACAAACCTAATTATCACTTTTACAAGTGCAATGATGCTCATGTGTGAAACACGAAATTAAGAAATGAGTTTTATTACTAATATTTATATAGAAAAGTCATTAATACCTACTTTTTTTGTTAAAAACTTCGTCCGCGTGAAATTAGGTTTCGGGGTGGAATTTTCAAAAACTGTGACACACGTACTTCTTTATTTTTAATTGAAAGCTCAAACACCAACTTTGATGGAAACAGCTTGAAAAATGACGGAGTTTCATATAAACTTCCATCCCCTATTTAAACCCCTTAGGGGTGGAATTTCCAATAATTCTTTCTTAGTGTGCGCCTACGTCATAAAAGGAACCAACTGTAAAAATTTCGAGTTTCTAACTTCAGTAGTTTAGGCTGTGCGTTGATATCTCAGTCAGTCAATCAAGACTTTGAATTTTATATATATATAGATATTTATATAGAAAAGTCATTAATACCTACTTTTTTTGTCAAAAACGATGCATGAAATATTTATAACATAATAAATACCTTGATATAGCATCGTAGATATACTGCACTCAGGGTTATGAAGAATCTAATTTGAAAACTGATAAACATTTTCAGACCGCGACCGTAAGTCACATTTACCTACTTTAGGTAAGAGATGTTAAATGATGCAAAACGTCTCTCCCAATAAAACACTCAAAGAAAACAAACATTTCCAACACCCGAACACATGTTACAGTGGAATATTGTCTCACATATTATGTAAACGTACCTACCTACCTAGCCCGTTGGAATGTACGTGATCTCACGCCTCATAGGATTTATTGCTAAGGCGGAAAAAATATTGCCTACATTACCGTAGGCGCAGTGCGTCTGTTAAACTCTTTGTGTAGGCGCTTGTCAGATGCGGGTAGTTAACGCGAACAATTATGGGGAAATTTTGAAAACTACCCACGAAAACAGAAAAAAACACTACATCTGCTTCAAGTTGCTGAGGTATGCTGTAGCATCAGCCCAAGGTAATAATTAAGTACGAAATAATAATTAAATCAATCGCACCAGTGAAAGTTTGTAAGACCCTCTAATCAAGTAGGAAATGAGCTGACCATCATCAATGGCCTAAGTAGATCTTCATAAATTATAGCTAAGATCCACCTCGATTACGTTAGCTTTCACACAGAAAAAACCGCATCAAAATCGTGTTGTTAGGGAGCTACGAGGGAACAAACAGACAGTCATACCCACACACAGATACACAGATATATAGATACACACGTCAAACTTATAACACGAGGGGTGTTATAAGTTATTTCCGTCGGGGTGTAAAAATAAAATTAACTGAATTCCTAAACTAATGTACCTGACTAACTTATTTGAGCCGGCGACAAACTATTGCCTACATTCTAAAAATTTTATAATATTATACTTTTCAATTTTTCTCAGTGAATAAATCTTTCCTTTTCATTTGTAATAAAACTCCGTATTCGACATAAAACTTCACGGACGTACACGCCACGCCACGCTTTGCTTCCACTTTCTCATCGCCAAGATTTTGAGTGTCATCCCAATAAATCAACATCTCAGCAAACGCGTTCCACCTTAGGCTGCGTCCGCACTTATTATCAGGTGTGCTCGCAGTCAAACGGTTGTCTATTTGTAAACATGGACGTAGGAAATATAACGTGAGTTTGCGATCCATTATTGATACTATATAGCTTATCAGTACTCCAACTAAATACTGCACATTAATAAGTAAGAACCCATTTCGCAAAAGTTTTAGAACAAAAAGTTGCTTATGTGTACCTACTTACTTCCCTACGGCCGGAAGGCAAAACGGCTAATCAGTGATTAACCACTTTGTGCGAAAAGTGCCTGAAAGTTTCGGGTCACGATACCACACTATGTAGTATGAAGGTAATGTGGGTCAAGTGGAACGCGTCGATAAAAACAGCCGGCGGTCAAGAGTCTATTCACACTTATCTGTGCGAGATCGGATCGAGTTAATCTCATTATTTACTTTTGCACAATAATCCAACCCTTTATGCATACACTGCTGGACATAGGCCTTTTCTTTTTTTTATTTATTTTGGCAAGAACAGTCATTACATAGAAACTATTTTCGAGAACGTGCCACCAAACACAGTCCTCCGCCTTCCTCAACCACCAACTTCTTAAGGTCATCGGTCTATTGAGCTTTAAGAAATTATTTCGGGATTATTTTCGCCTAATATTTAATGTTAATTTTCTCTCAATCGATCATCAACAGTATTTGCATGTGAATGCATATACCTATGCAATCAGGCTCTATTGAGGTCTAAGCTAACTTCAGTTGAGTTTGATACACTGCGACTGCGTTTATAATAATCGTAGTGTAGATTGAGTAATAAGATCTTAAAGAATTATATACTTAGCGCTACAATCTGCCTAAAAGTAGCATGCAAAAGAAAAATTATGGTTATTTCTGTATATATATAGTATTTAGCTGAGTTAGGACCTTAACATTGCCCGTCACTAGTTAAGTTAGATTTGAAGTTTATACCTACGTTCTTTGTATTATTTGGGTGCATATCATATTATATTTAACCAACGTATAAAAGTTCGCGTGCTTACTTGAGAGACATTTTAAGGTTTGCTACGTCTACACCAACACACAGCACATTTGGTAAATAAATAATCATTTAATTCAGAATAAATTCCATAGCATTACAATAAAAATAATTTAAATTTAATTAGTATCTACGTTAGTGTATTAGTAACGAAATTTCGTAATTCTATGTTAGTAAGTGGTGGTAAGCCGGTGCATATTTTATAGAGGTACCATTTCTAGTGGATGAATGTGGCGAGACCCCAAAGCATCTATGTTTTGCTTAGTAAGCCTATTAAGTGACGGTCAGTATGGGGGTCGTAAATATGTTAACTAGTTGGATGGTGGTTAAGAGCCGATTTAACGCGCAAGTTTCTTACAGTCGCGGGTGTTGCCTACAATGTATATTACGGTTTAGGAGCAAATAAAATATGATGAACAGAGATAGAGACGAATTAAATTTTAGTCGAGTTAGTGAGTATGTGTGTGTTTTTTTTTTTATATTTTTAGCGAGCAAACGAGCAGGCGGGTCACCTGATGTTAAGTGATTACCGTCGCCCATGAACACTTGTAGCACCAGAGGCACCACCAGTGCGTTGCCGGCCTTTAAAACATACAACAACATATTTTATACATCTTTAAACCCGCTAAACTTTGTGTCTACAAAATTTTATGCAAATCTGACAAACCACAACAAATACAGATATTATTTTCGAGAGCGTATCTAGAACAACCCAGTGACATGAATTAATTAAACCCTACTAATCCTAGTAATATTATAAATGTGAAAGTGAATGTATAGATATATGGATGGATAGATTGATGGATGGATGGATGGATAAATGGACGGATAGATGGTTAAATGAATGTTTGTTACCCAATCTCACCGCAACGACTGAACCGATTTGGCACAGAGATACATTATAGTCTGGAATAACACATAGGTAGCCTAAGAAAGTTTCCCCAGGAATTAAAAAAACCACAATTCACGCGAACGAAGCCGCGGGCAAAAGCTAGTGTAATATAAGTGTTATTGGTAGGGTTTCTAAAAACGCACCTATGACGATAGGTAGACGCGGCTAGACAAACCGTTAACAGGTTCCACCCGGGCACCAGAGGTCACCAGTGAAAGTGTGCGATGGGCTTTCATTTCGCGTTCGCTTCACATGTGTCCTCAGCTAAAGGTCAGTCGCCGGCCCGAGGGAGTTAGCTATGCAAAATATGTCACCTTATACATTAATGTGTATAATGACGTAATATTTTTCTAGTCAACGAATTAATTAAGGAGTTAGGGGTCCATTAGACGATAAGTTTTGCTGCACAGAAGTAGGTAGATATATGTATTTCAAAACAGAGCGAAACAGTGGACGGGGCAAACGTGCCGATTAATTAGCCATATACTGCAGTTTCCAATAAAAATAAAAATATAAAAACCCGTAGATATTATATGATCAAACGAACTTGCAAAGTGAAGTTCGATCGATATTATATGAGTACGCTTCATTCGAAGATATAGAATATTACACTATTTCTTCTTAGCAATATTATAAATGCGACAGTGTGTTTGTTTGTTGGTTTGTTCTCCAATCACGCAGCAACGGAGTAACTGATCGATATGATGTTTTGCAGGGGTATAGTTGAAGACTTAGAGACATGTAGGCTACTTTTTATCCCGGAAAATCAAAGAGTTCTGGAGTGCGATTCTCTTAAAAACCTTTAAACGTTGCTAACATCGATGTAGACAACGATGTTACATCGTACATATCGACTCGACTTACAACGGTTGTAAATTCGGTATTCTGCAGCAGCGTAAAGCTCATCGATGATCTTGTTGTCGAGACGGAACCTACGATGTTCACAAAGGCGAGCCGGTGTTGTACCGGTAAAAGTTTACGATTGAGAAATATAGCCTTTTTAAGAGTTTTAAAATTGTTTTAGTGCAAATTTTACTGTTATATTCCAAAATTACATTTAGAAATATAAATTACGATGTAAATAAACATTATTTAAAACTTTTAACTTCAACAAGGATGAATGCTTGTTGACCATTGCCGATATTATTGAGACGAATTGAAAAAAATTACTTTCATCGTTGAGGTCCGGCCGGGTGACGCAATCCGTTTTTGTAAACACCAAACACTTGTAACTGTGAAGGCAATTATATTTCTAACAAAATGAAACGCTTCAAATACTTATATAATCCGTGTAATACTGCATCGCCCTGGCGACAAGCGATATTGTTTGAACTATTTTTTGGTACCTAAGTAAGATGTGATGTGTTTGAAAGATATGAGTGTGAAAAAACTGTGTTATATTTCTTGAAATACCTACCTACCTAATACTGCATTCACTATACATTTTGAAAAGTTGGTAGAAAGAACAGAAAGAAGAATTTAGTGGTGATGTTGATGCACTCTTGGACCGACCATTATATGGGAGCATCTATAGAAGTTGTCCCAAGAATTTGAAGAGTATAACAGAAGGTTTGTAACTTAGACTCCTTAGATTTTACTTTCCTTTTTATTTACTAAACATATAAAGAAACTACAAATATTTTACTAGTTCATCAACTAGTCTTTTCCCATGATTAGCTTGAAATCAAGATACAAGTATATATTGCACTTTAACAAAACAATTTTGTTTATTTTAGCACAATATAAAAGTAAAAATTGTAAAAATTTCATCGTATAGTAAATAGATGGATTTTTACTGGTTGTTTTTTTTATGGGTAGATACTATGAGCTTATTGGGCCATAAAAAGTAGCCTATGTGAAATAAATAAACTTATTTATTTTTCTAAATATTATTTTATTTTAAACTGTAATATTTCCGGGATAAAAAGTAGCTTAGATCATTTCTTGCATAATCTTCTCACTTGTGTATGCCCGTTAGAGTTCCATCAAAATCAGTTCAGCTGTTCTGAAAGTTATCCTGGATAAAAAGATAAATCGACAAAAATTTTAAGATTATGTTTGGTTTTTGATATTGTTAATTCAATAAATAATACGAGGTAAAAGGCAGTTTCAAAAACATAAACAGACACTTTTAATATTTTTTCTGTAACTGTATGTATTGATAGCCTAATTATCTAATTCAAACTAGCCATATTAAATTATTATTATATTTAAATGTTTCAGCTGGAATTATTATGCAGGACGATGCCCATAACTTTCAGAGTGCATTTTGAAGAAATCAAGATATGGCGAGGAGCATAAGACACATGAAAATCAAGCCCTAATCATAAACGTAAAAATTGAAAAATAAAACCAGTTTTCTTTTATATAATAATATTATCTTTTATTTTTTCCCATTCTTTCTTTAAGGTTGGTTTTTTCTAGCTAGTAGTTGGCTAGAAAAATATGCTTTCTAGAAAAATATAACAAACGTTCTCGTAACTGATTATTTCTTCTATTCATTGCTATATTCCTTTTGAAAAAGAAGCTGTAAGTTCTTCTGCTAAATCTGCAGTATTGCTTCATGTCATTAAGTGGGTTATCTCCTTCTAAGGTTGTCTCTATGTGAAATATCTGAAAATTGATAAAATGAGTATTTATTACATAAATAAAACCTGCAGGGAGCATAAAAAGACATAAGCACCTAGTCCACGTCTTTGACGGTAGGGTGGTAGCTATATGTAATTCAGAAATTATAAATTCCCAAATTGCCTCCGCCGGGAATCGAAACCGAGACCTCCCATTTATAAGACTGTGGTCTATAAATGGGAGGAGGTTAGCACGGCACCAGGGAAATCGTTGAAAAACTTGCTGATTGATACTCTAAGAACTCAAATGACTAGAATAGAATATTTTTTTATTCAAACTGCGACTAATCAATATTTTAATAAGTATCATATTTATTTATAAAACTTTTAAAAATGAGAGAAATGATTATATTCCAAGATATGAAAGGGATTTTAACTATGGATATTAGGGAACTATGATACAGAGGTTATTTTGTATAATGACACGGGGTTACTTACCTTTTTTATATGAACCATCTCAGACAATGTTTTGTGATAGAAGAAAACTCATATTTTCAAGTTATTCAAAGATTTCTTTGAGTTCACAAAGCAATTTTAATGTTCATCGTACACTACATCCTAGGAAAAGCTACTAAACAAGACGCTTTCGTTTTGACATTTAAAATCGAAGTCGAGGGCGTACGATGTAGTAACAGACGAGCTGAAAATGCCTTGCAGAATACCATTTGCCATACATAAATGTCAAAATTGAGTTTCCTACATCTAACACGCTCGCTCATGGGGCGCTAGTGTGGCATCGGCGAATCAAAGTCAACAAGAGAATACCAAATTTGCTACATCTAAAAAGACATCCGATGCGCAACCGATGTAAATTGTATTTTACTTTCGAGAATCGCATAGCTGTACGCGATTAAAATAGCTAAATCCACGCGAACGAAGTGGCGGGCATCAGCTAGTTAATTTATATTGTAGAAATAAAAGCTTATGTATAAATAGTGATAGATAGATAGATAGATAGATAGATAGATCATTTATTCACCAAAATGCAGGTACAATATGATGTTATATAAGTAAAACGAGCCTAATACATTTTACCAGTACTGGTGTGTGAATATTATACAATAAAATGAATATATGAAACATGATACAAAATGTCAGTTATAAAAGTTAATAAATTTAAATGTCATAGTTAAAAAAGAAAATTAGTAAATAATAATTATACAAGGAAAATTGAGCCTTATGATCATGGAGCTTAAGATACATTTAACAATATTATTTATTCATTAGTCAGTATAATTATTAAGATGGTTAAAAATAAAAATAAAATAGTTACTGATTTGAAAAGCTGTGGTCTGTTAAATAATCGTTAATTTCATAGTAATTTTTATTTAGTAACAGTTTATAAATTCTGTTTTTAAATATGGGCATAGGCTTTTCTTTTAAATTATCAGGCAATTTATTGAATAAATTGATCGCCATGCAATACGCACTCTTAGAGTATAATTTGAGTTTTATTGGGGGTAAGCACATTTTGTTTTTTCGGTGAGTTCTTCTATTTGAATTATCATATTTGATAAGATCGGGAAAAATGTTTTGATATTGTTTTACAAATAGAAGCATTCGGTAGATATATAAACTCGGCAGTGAAAAAATATTGAGCTTCTTGAATAGAGGTTTACAACTATCCAAGAAATAGGCGATAATATATAGGCGATAGGCGGAAATCAATCGATTTTGTCGTCGAGCGCGACATTTGATGTTGTTTGCGTTTGCATGATATAAGTCTCAGGAGAATCATCTACGTCCAATCAGTCATTCATCACTCATGAACGGAACTGACTGATACTGTAGATATCGCCTAATAGACCCCTTTGACATGAGATTAATAACTATACGTTATTTGGGCAAAGCATTCGCATTAATTAATCGCTTAAGTACCTAACCTATCGAATTTAAATAATATAAATTGTTTGACAAATGCCAAGAAATAATTAAATTCATCAAGGATATTATACCTAATTCTAATACTATTAAAATAAGCATATACGTTTGTCTGTCGATTTTTGCTTCAATTACGAAGATTAAAAATTTTGAAAATATGACTTGTCTAAACCGAAAAACCGACAAACGGGAAAAGTCTTTGTCACTTCACATGACATGAGAAATAAGGCGTGTTAGAAAAATGAAAGTAAAAGTAAACGGTATCCGATGATTAGAAAACAAGCGTAATTTATACCATTTGACTTGAAGCGTGAATTTTTGTTCACACAAGTTATTAGAAAGGTTAACTTAAAGGAAAGTTAAGATGCGGTATCTACTCCTATCTACCTACTACCTCGTTGGTCTAGGACTCTAGGGCGAGCATATTAGGCTCGTTAGGTCCCAGGACCCAAGAACCTGGGTGGATGTCATGACATGGGATTTATATATTTTTTGTTGCTTAAAGGATTCAAATCCTATCGGAACAAATAAAATCGAAGAGCTAAAGTTTTAATCCTAAAACATATTAATTAAATAAATAATTTCGATCATTCCAACGTTTTTGTAAATTTAAAATCGATCGGCTAGACCTTTTGAGATTACATAGAAATATAATAGAAAATCTGGTTGATAAATTTTTAAATTAATAATTTAATTACATAGAAATATAATAGAAAACCTGTTTGATAAATTTTTAAATTAAATGCGGAATAATAATCCCGCAATTCTGTGATCTCTCTATACGTCTCTATCTGTAATACGGTGACATTTTACTACTTATTCGAAACGATGAACCATAAAATCGCGATTCAATAAAATTTCAATCAAGTGCAGACTACATACGACCTAGTTAATTTAGTATATTCACCTACCTACTCGAAAACGATATAAACGAAATTGGGTGAAACGACTTCGCTCGCGGTCTGACTAATTGAGCTTCAAAATTATCACAGCAATTAATTCCAGCACTTAGTGAATTAGAAATATGACGGTATAGCCGGGCAATTTTCTAAAAAGCAATACCTAATATTGAGACAGCCTTCAGGTAAAACACCTGAATTAAAGAAGATAAAGCCTAGAGAGCTACATATGTTTGCACTATCACCGTTATAGCTTTCCCGGAATCTTATCAGGAATGGAGTGGAAATTGACATTGGTAAGGAATTATATTTAGGAGCTACCAATGTGAAGAGAGTCCTACTTAAGGGATGATTTAGGTATGGTTAGTGAAAACGGGTATTAGTCGCCACACCCCTTTAACTAAGTATTAATCATATTAGTAGAATAGAATAGTAGGGTTTATTTGCTTGTTTGTAAGCAATGTATAATACGTTTATCTCACGAAGCTACGGGCGCTTTACTTGTGGTTACGTCGTGTACATGTACATGCGTAAGTGTGTGAGCCTGTCAGGAGTCTAGGTGGGAGCGGTCAGACGCTCTCGCACACATACAGATACGACACGCACACAACCATGAGCCACGTGCCCTCGTGAGTCGAAAGAACTATAATGACAGTTCAATCCGTAACGCAATGGTTACGGATTGAACTGTCAACCTTCCAGTTTTCAGCCCGCACAGCTATTGAGGCTTTAAACTAGTAAAGTTTAAACAATTCGCATCATAAAAAGATCGCCACACATTAATGATTGAGTGCGCTTATTAAACGCGCGACTGCATAATACGGTTTTAAATCGCGCCCATTCACAGCAGCGAAAACACAACTATAATAGCAATCGCACATGCAACAATGGAACTTACGCAACTTCATACAATAATTTTCGCCGAACAAAAGGTGCGGCGCGGCGGTGCAGCGGTGGCAGTGAATGAATTCATCACAACCCGACCGCAATGAGCACATCCAGCCCCGTACACTATTCGACTAACCAATTGGTGATGATTGCTGATATAAATCTGTGCGTGACAACTTACAATAAATCTATATATGTATAGGTATTACTAGGTGATGCCCGCGGCTTCATCCGCGTGGATTAGGGTTTCTTTTTATTCCTGCGGGAACTGTTTAATTTTCTGGGAGGAAATGTAGCCAAATAAAGCCAGCCAAATCGGTTCATTGGTTGTGGCGTGAAGAAGTAACAAACACACAAACATTTGCCTTTATAACATTAGTGCGATATATAAAAATCGTGCTATATCGTGTATCGTTATTCTGAATTAAAATTCGAAAACGGCTTCACTGATTTATTATTTTATTCGCCTAAGTACAGAGGGGTGGTTTAAAAACAAAAAAAAATACCTTTTTTCCGGGATTAAAAGGAGCCTTTGTCCCTTCCCAGATCCTGAGCTATACCGACCCATGCAAAAATCACCTCAATCCATTGCTCAGTTACTGAGTGATTGAAGGACAAACCAACCAACACCAACTAACAAATACATTTGTATTTGTTGGTTGGTTTGTCCAACCAACAAATACCCTCGTATATACAGGGAGTCATTAAAATCTATATTATCATCTTAACTGCTTCTGTACCTATAAAAAAAAAACAGGAATAGCACCTTCTCAAATGTACACAACATTTTTTCCTTGCAAACTTAATTTGAAAATCTCATAACTTCTTCAAACAACGCCAAACTTGTTGCCTAGGTACTTGTAAAAGTTAACAGGCTCAAATTAGGATCACTTTGGTAAGTTGCTAATTTTATCATTCCAATTAGCACACCGGTCAACTCTTGTAAAGTTTCAAACGATCTTTTGTATTTAAGATATTCAGCTTAAAAGCCTGTTATGGTAATTATAATGTAAACCAGTAATGCTTTAAGGCTTTAAGAGACGTGAATGAGTTTGATGGCTTTACAGGGTGAAGGAGCAGTCACAGTCGCAAAGTTGTACAATATTTCTGGAAAAAATTACTTTACACGAATGTAATACGGAATAAAAATACAACTCTCAAATAAAAAAAAACAATATTTTTAAGATCTTTTTTGTGTGCAAGAATTAATTAAAAAGCTTGTGCCGTTTTGGAGAACATTTGCAAATTATAACAAAAATAGATACCTACTCTCTGTGGATTTTTTTTATAAGAGGGGATTCTCAAAAATACAATTCTGTTGCAGCAAAAACATTTATTGAATCTTAAACTTTAATTCTGTATTTTTTCTGTACGGCTAAAATCAACCATTTTGTTCACGATTTGATTTTAATATCCATGAATTTAGGCATTTTCACACTTCTTAGGGTCTTTTAAGTAGCGAAGCTGAATTCTGCCGGTCGTATTCATAAAAGTTGTGGCACTTTTATTAAAGTTCCACAAGAGCTTAGTTAGTAAGAAAAAAGTTTGTTCATAAACGCTGATTGAAACAATGTTAGAATTAAAACTCAACCTTCCAAGTTTTATACGTGAAGTTTTGACAGCTAAGTACGTGCACACAGCAACTCAACCGTCTAAAATCACAGCCGGCGTAGTGCGTCACCTGACGCTTAAACAGCGCACTTCACTTGTATTGCTATCTCTTTTTTTCGCGGAGCTATTCGGATCGGAACAACCTGCCTCCGGCACTTTTAACCTCGGCGTCCCCTAATGCTTTCAATAGCGAAGCTGAAATCTGCCGGTCGTATTCATAAAAGTGGCACTTTTATTAAAGTTCCACAAGAGCCTAGTTAGTAAGAAAAAAGTTTGTTCATAAACGCTGAATACCTAAGATTGAAACAATGTTAGAATTAAAACTCAGCCTTCCAAGTTTTCCGCGGGCTTAGAATACTAAGTTAAGGCAAAAAGAAGACACTTTTCTGGTTGGCAAGGGAGCGGCACAAGGTCATGTTCTGAGAGATCCTTTAAAGAAACTTATGAAATGTAACTGTCAGCTGAGTATAGAAAAGTTATGATAATCTATTTTGAATATAGTAAAACCAGCAATTCGTCTCAACACTTAACAAATAGCCGTTAGAATGCGCGAGAAATATTTTCTTACAATTTACACACATTACAATTAGGTGTTACACTTTATCGTTGATCAAGACTGCACGACAGAAATATCTGTTGCCAAAGTCCAATCCTCTCTATTACTAAAAAAATTTGCAATCAAGGACTAAAACTTACGTGAAAATAAGGGATTAAGTAGTAGATCACGTTGGCTGATAATATAAACATAAAAATTCTTTTTAAAAAATACTTCGAACGCCACTACAAAGAATATCAAGTGCGCCTATAAAATTTGAAGAGTTCCCTCGATTTCTCCAGGGTTCCATCACCGTATCGTGACCTGATGACCATGGAACCACCTGGGAAGTATACCCTTTCCAACAAAAAAAGAATTTTCCAAATCGGTCCAGGCGTCTTCAAGTAAACATACATCCTTATCCTCACTAATATTATAAATGCCAAAGTGTGTTTGTTTGTTGGTTTGTCCTTCGATCTCACGGCAACAAAGCAACAGTTCGAAAAAAAAACTAATTTTTTGCATGGGTATACCGTATAGTTAAGGACCGGGAGAGTGACATAGGCTACTTTTTATCCCAGAAAATCAATGAAATCCCGCGGGATTAAAAAAAACTAAATCCATAATAATAAATAGTAAAAAAAAAAGATTCCGAAGAATTAAGAACCTCTTCTTTTAAAAAAAAAACATCAAAATCGGTTCATTGGCTTTTGAGAATATCCTTCTATTTTCTGAAGTCACTCGATAAAATCCACTAGCAATCACCAATAAAGTATGTTCAATAGAAGTCAACGACCGTATCCAATAACGGCGAGATTATAGTAAAGTAATGTCTCTAATCAAACGACCTCCAGTAACGGTTTCATTTAACAGGTTCCAAACGTGGCGTGTGTCACTAGCCGTCGAGAACTGATTGCTTATTAATTTACTAGAGCTACTTTAAACCTTATAGGATTTGGATGTCGATTCGGTCATACTGAAACTGATATTGAGGTTCTATTTATATAATTACTAGATGATGGTTTTTCAATTCCCATGGGAACTCTGTAATTTTCCGGGATAAAATGTAGCCTATATTTTAATCCTGGGTATGAGCTATCTCCATTTCAAATTTCAGCCAAAGCGGTTCATTCGTTATGGCCTAAAGGAGTAAAACATACACACACACAACACATACAAACTTTCAGCTTTATAATATTAGTGTGATTTCAGCCAAATCGGTTCATTCGTTATGGCCTAAAGGAGTAACAAGCACGCACAAACATACACACACACACACACACAGACACACACATACACATACAAACTTTCAGCTTTATAATATTACTGTGAAGTGTGACTAGATGATGCCCGCGACTTCGTCCGCGTCGATTAAGGTTTTTTTAATTCCCGTAGAGACTCTTTAACTTTCCGGGATAAAATGTAGCATATATGTTATTCCAGACCATAATCTATCTCTATGCCAAATTTCAGCCAAATCGGTTCAGTCGTTGCGGCGTGATTGAGTAACAAACATCCATCCATACTTACAAACTTTCGCGTTTATAATATTATACAGTAGGATAATTCAAGTTCAAAATACGAGTAGGTATCAATTCAACATTCATAAGGTTTACGTCGATACCGGTTGTGACTTGTGCCTCGAGGCAAGGCTCTGGATACCACCCACATAACTACTTTGAATACAAACAACAAACACACTCCGATCAATACAAACCCAATATCGTAAAAGAATTTTCATGTCCGAAATTACTAATAAAATATGTAGATAGACACCAAGAATGTGAGTCATATTTGGGAAATAGGGGTAAGTGTGTTATATAAGTAGTTTATTTATTATTCGATTATAAGATAGATAAAATCCTGTCGACTAAATCCACTTTCTTTCCTTTTTGCGATGCTCCTTCGTTTCACCTCCTTTTTTTTTTAACGTTGGGAAATGCCTTTACGCATCCCGCCCATCTTGCCTTCAACTGAGTGATATGTCAAGTCGAGTAGGTACATTGTACAGCCAACAACAATAAAAATTGTTATAAAAAATCTCGTAAAAACTTAAAAGTTAATCTATTGCACTACGTTTGGTGGAGTTATTATGGTAGGCCTATTACAGGTGAACTTTATGACAACATGATTACAAGCCGAATAAAGTGATGTGGTGATAAAAAATTAAAATGGACATATTAGCCATTCACAGGTCCGACAAAAATTTTGTAGAAGTTTCGCGTGAACTTTTTCATCAAAACCTTTTGGCAAGGAAACAAATAAACAGCGCTCTTTGCTTAAAATTTTCAGTAACCAGCCCCATTCTATATTAATAATAATTAATTATGTAAGTAAGTCGTATGTGCTGGCCCTAATAAGAAGCTATAGAGGTTGTAAGTGCGATCGGTTACGACTCTGATAGCACTAGATAGAGCCGCGGTCATTGCCACTGACCTTGTGTAGAAGCCTTAAGCGTAACATTGATTATGGCGCCCAGTCAGGTAGGTAATTTAATTACATCACTCGATATACCATTGCAGTATTCGTAGCGCTAATAATAATTCTAGGATATTATTTAGTGTAAGTACAATGACACCTGATTTTCCTGTACAAATTTTCCCGCGGAAAGTCACAATTTTGGAAAAATCGAAATTGCAGTTTTAGTCTCTGAACGAATGTTGCGTTAAAGTGAAGACATTAGCGAGTATTTTATTTTCTTTTGTTTCTAGTGACCTAAAAGGTGACCACTCACTCACTTTCGCAGTCGCATAATTAAAATATTAGACAAAACCATAAACATTTAAACTGTCAGGCGGAAAATTATTACTTGCTAGTTAATGCCCACGACTTCACGTGGATTAAGGTTTTTTAATTCTCGCGGGAAATCTCTTTTTTTAGAACATAAAAATATCGCTCAATCGCTCAATAGGACTGTAGAAAAACAATTATCTATTGGTGACTACACCTGTCTCAATATTTGAACAAATCGCTAATAGATGCGATTTGAAATGCTTGTTTGAGAACATAACTCACATAACTAAACGTATAAACGGAACGAATTCTTACAATAATCAAACAAAAACTATGAAGCCAATGAGTGTGAGAAACCAACTTGTACCGATGTCGTATAGCTTGAACAAATATTAGAATAATTATGAACGTTATTATATAAACTATTAAAAAAAATCACCTACGAAAATTAACAAATCAAAATCCAATGAAATTTGATAATGATAATGATAAATTGTATTTAAAAAATTATATAACTGAGTAACTTGTTGTTAATCGATATTACGAGTAATCGACTTGTTTTTTTAACTTACCTAACTCAACGTAGACGAAATCGCAGGCAAAAGTTAGTACCCAATGCAGTACAAAAAAACAGGCGAGGTGAAAATCCTAATGACGTCATCGACGATCTTTGCAAGGCTTTGTGGAACAGCAATTTTCGTATAGCTTTTCGTTGAGAGATGATAACTATCTACAATTCAATGCGAACAAAAAGGAAAGCGAGTTGGTCGCATATAAATTTCACCATTCGCATATGAAAGGATTGGGAACCGAAACGTCCGATAAAGGGATTTACGAGAGGGCAAAATAAAGCTAGAGCATTGGTCGGGTATAATTTGTTATTAGGACTAATTTATTTACAACCCCTCTAGTGCAGAGTTGAACGCTGTGATCTTATAAATAGAAGTTCATGGGTTCAATTCCTGTGGATGGTTACCACTCTACCAGCAAAGTATCGTCGGGAGATTTAGTATTCCAATATGCTGTATGATATCGCCTTAAAACTGGTTAGAGTAAGGGCAGCATTTTCACTTACCACCATGTGAGTTCGCAGAGAAGTAATAATTACAACCCTTATATCACTACATAGTATAAAACAAAGTCGCTTTTTCTGTCCCTATTTCCCCTTGGTCGCTTAAATCTTTAAAACTACGCAACGGATTTTGATGCGGTTTTTTTTAATAGATAGAGTGATTTAAGAGGAAGGTTTATATGTATAATAATATCCTTTAAATAGTGGAGAAATACTGTTATTTTTGAGTTTTCTAAAGTGATGTCGTAAATAATTACATTTTTTCCGCTTACATTGCAAACGCAGGCTGAACCCTACGAGATTTATCAAAATAATGTCCTAAGTATTGTACACATTGAAAAAGTCTACAGAAAACTCCGCGATGGTATATGTCTACCTCTTATGGATATCCCACAATAACGTTTTTTTGTCATTTACTTTTTACGACAAATAATGGCTAATTTTCGAAGCGATTTTAACCAATATAGCATTAATCCTTATCTAATTAAATACCTTAAATACATTGTTGATTTAATATAGATCTATATGGCCCTTTACAGCATATGATTTAAATGAATATTTTCGAAGATATTACAGATTTAAAAATTGCGGGACTTAGCGCTTGCGGCGGTTCTGGCTGGCCGGGGCGGCGGGAGTGTGCCTATAAAATATATTGTCTAACTAGCGGACGCCCGCGACTTCATCCGCGTTCCTACATCACCACAGTTTAGGTTGGCAGAACCCCTTCAGCATCAGGATTGAGGAGTTGGGTCCTGGAATTTAACGAAGTAGTCTTTATTTGGTCCCTACAATAACTATTCATAATCAACAGTTTCTAAATCCCCACAGTTTAGGGGAGCAGTACCCCTGCAGCATCAGGATTGAGGAGTTGGAACCCGAACTTTTTATGGGACCATCTCGCAAAGTTTTTATGTCGATTAAAAAAAGATTCACGCAAATCGGTTAAGAAATCACGGAGACATTGATATGCAGAGGTAGAAAAACACAACTCCTTCTCCTCCTTTTTCGAAAGTCGCTTAAAAAAGTATACGTTGCCCGATAATATCAGCTATCTACCAGTGAAAGTCCCGTCAAAATCGGTCCAGCCGTTCCCAAGATTAGCGGTAACAAACAGACAGACAGACAAACAGACGGACAGACAGACAGACAAACAGACGGACAGACAGACAGACAAAAATTTTAAAAATTGTTTTCTTGGTATAAGTATCGTATTTACTTTCGTATGCAGTTAGTAAAAAGCTGTTTGTTCTTTTGATAGTACAAACAGACACTTCAATTTTATTTTACAAAAAAGCTGTGAACGTTGTATACAGGGTGTCCCACGGCTATGCCACATGGAGGGGAAGTACCTTAAATATTGTAGATGGAACATTTTACTGAAAGAAGACTTCATTTTAATTTAAAAAACAATTTAAACTGCATTCATAGATTTTTAAATAATTGCCTGGTTGAACCGGGACTCGAACCCGCTGTACGAGAAAAAAAAATTAACCTGTATCTTTATCATACCGATCGGAAGGCTTCATCATAAGGATTATTTTTTGTTAAATAACATAGCATGAGAAATAAAAGGAAGACCATGAATTTTAGTCTTTGATGTAAAATTTTGTTCAGAAAAATGAAAAGCTAACATTGGCGTATCGACATACAACTGACATGAACTATTACTAATGAGTACCCACTTGAGAAGTACGAATCATTTCCCGATCCTTACTAATCCTTACTTATATTACCTATAAATGCGAAAGTGTGTTTGTTTGTTGATTTATTGGTTTGTCCTTCAATCCCGCTGCAACAGTTTGCAGCGGGATTGAAGAACATGTCGATACGCCAATGTCAGCTTTTCATTTTTCTGAACAAAATTTTACATCAAAGGCTAAAATTCATGGTCTTCCTTTTATTTCTCATGCTATGTTATTTAACAAAAAATAATCCTTATGATGAAGCCTTCCGATCGGTATGATAAAGATACAGGTTAATTTTTTTTCTCGTATAGCGGGTTCGAGTCCCGGTTCAATCAGGCAATTATTTAAAAATCTATGAATGCAGTTTAAATTGTTTTTTAAATTAAAATGAAGGCTTCTTTCAGTAAAATGTTCCATCTACAATATTTAAGGTACTTCCCCTCCATGTGGCATAGCCGTGGGACGCCCTGTATAAAGACATTCTGTAATATATTAATTGTTGTATAAATAGAATAAATAGGTAAAAATGTAAAAAGTAAATAAGTAAGAATGTAGTGTATGAATTTAGATATTAAAAAATAGCAGGAAATCTTCATGGTTTAGGGAAAGAAGAATTGTTTTACTCTAAAAACGCGTGCAGGCCACGGGCAGTAATGAATAAATCAAATTGTTTTGATTGATTTTAATCATTTTATCAGTGAATGATATAGGCTATATATTTTACTAGCTTTAACCCGCGGCTTCGCTCACGTTAGGTTCGATTTTTTAACCCCCTATTTAACCCTCTTGGGGTTGAAATTTTCCAAAATCCTTTCTTAGCGGATGTATGCCAAATTTCAGCTCAATCGGTCCAGTGGTTAGAGCTGTGCGTTGATAGATCAGTCAGTCAGTCAGTCAGTCAGTCAGTCAGTCAGTCAGTCAGTCAGTCAGTCAGTCAGTCACCTTTGCCTTTTATATATTTAGAAGATACCCGTGCGAAGCCGGAGCGGGCCGCTAGTAATATATAAAAGCTAACTATGACGTAAAATGTTTAATGAGAAATTACTCATTTAACCCGCGATTTCTTTAAAGCTGTTCATTGATCGAATTAGTGAATCGGCTGAGTACCTAATCGTTGATCGTTTCTAACTAGGGTTCTAAGAAGGATTATTGGGCAACGACGTAGTTCATTAATTTAATGTTAACATTTGGACTATTGTTATATTAGCAAATTTAAAAATGACAAGAAATAAAATTGGTGTTTGCACCATGAAAAGTTATTAAGTTAACATAATAGAATAAATTATATGTACCGATAGGTACAAAAATATTCAAGTTTTCAAAAAAACGTGGAAGTACCCATGAATATTTACATACATGCAAATCCGAGTGATCATTTACATGCGCCATTATTTAAATGTTTCGGGTGTGTGTTGCCTGGTTCAGTTGTTTCTTTCTTCTTGTATCTTCTATGTATGTCTGTATTCTTAACTTTGTATTGTGGTGTAATAATCTAAATAGTTCTTTCGATTTCTCCAGGATCCCATCATCAGCTGATGATCACCTGATGACCACGTGACCACCTCCGGAATATATCTTTCCGGATATTTTCCAAATCAGTCCAGGTTTCTTTGAGTGGATGATCGGGGAATATACATAAAAAAGAGAACCTCCTTTTTTTGAAGTCGCTTAAAAATAAAAGTGCCAAAAAGAAAACAATATTTGTATAAAAATACTAGCGGACCCGACAGACGTTGTCCTGTCTTAACTATGAATATTGAAACTCCCCTTTTTACCCCCTTGGGGAGAGAATTTTCAAAAAATGTAAAATACGTAATTCTTTATTTTTGATCAAGAGCCAAAATATCAAGTTTCATAAACATAACTTGAAAAATAACTTGAAGAACGAAGGACTATCATACAAACATTCAACCCCTATTTAATCCCTTAGGGGGTAGAATTTTTAAAAACTGTGAAACACCTACTTTTTTGTTTTCAATTTTAAGCCTAAGTACCGAATTTTATGGGTATAGCTTGAAAAATAACGGAGTTTCATACAAACTTTAACCCCCCTTTTTACCCCCTTGGGGGGAGAATTTTCGAAATATGTAAAATACGTAATTCTTTATTTTTGATCAAGAGCCAAAATATCAAGTTTCATAAACATAACTTGAAAAATAACTTGAAGAACGAAGGACTATCATACAAACATTCAACCCCGATTTAACCCCTTAGGGGGTAGAATTTTTTAAAAGTGTGAAACACTTACTTTTTTGTTTTCAATTTAAAGCCTAAATACCGAATTTTATGGGTATAGCTTGAAAAATGACGGAGTTTCATACAAACTTTAACCCCCCTTTTTACCCCCTTGGGGGGAGAATTTAAAAAAAATGTAAAATACGTAATTCTTTATTTTTAATCAAGAGCCAAAATATCAAGTTTCATAAACGTAACTTGAAAAATAACTTGAAGAACGAAGGACTATTATACAAACATTCAACCCCTATTTAACCCCTTAGGGGGTAGAATTTTTAAAAACTGTGAAACACGTACTTTTTTGTTTTCAATTTAAAGCCTAAATACCGAATTTCATGAGTATAACTCGAAAAATGACGGAGTTTCATACAAACTTTAACCCCCTTTTTTACCCCCTTGGGGGGCGAATTTCGAAAAATCCTTTCTTAGTGCTCGCCTACGTCATAAAAGGAACCTACTGTCAAAATTTCAAGTTTCTAACTTCAGTGGTTTAGGCTGTGCGTTGATCGTCAGTCAGTCAGTCAGTCAGTCAGTCAGTCAGTCAGGACAAGCCTTTTTATATAATTATAGATTACATAAGTTAAATTATATATGTATTAATTAGTTGTTTTGAATAGCGAAAAATCACGAGTAAGGGAGTACTTAGTGAATCAGTGAGACTGTTGACGGCCGCAAGACACAAACAAGTACGTGTGAAGAACAATACAGTATCCGGTATGAATGGTCAAGCACTCTAACGGTGCGGCCGCGGTCAAAGTCGGAGATTCTACATACTCTGCGGTCATAACGGTGCACGTTTTTGTTAGAACTCGTGTAGAAAGTCATTCGTCTGGTTGCATTTTACCTCGAATGCGGCTTAAGGAAGCAACATACGTAACGGGAATCTCCCGGGCGTTCTTAAAGAATGTATTCTAAAAGAACGGGACATTTCCTGTCTCCTAAGACGTCCTGTGTTCACCAGTGGCTCTTCTGACAAGTCCAGACTCCACCACTGGTTTGGCACACGGTACACCAACGTGAAATAAGTAATATTGATTTTTTTATTTTGTGCCGTCATGGCTAATGCCATTTATTATTATGTATAAAAGCTGAGTTTTTCTCTATTTTTCTTTATTTTTCTAAATAACTGCGCCTGTCGACTTATTTCAATTTACCATTATTAAACTTAAAGCACTGAAAATAAGAAACGGCTAAAAAGAATTGAGGTCTAGAGGAATACAATAGACCCATGTCCAGCAGTCGATTGAGACGACGAATTAAGAGCTGTGTAGCAATTACAAAATTCTCGGGCATGATTTTCATACATTTTAAATGAACCATTAAATACTATAGCCGGTGGACCGCAGTACAACGATCTGGTGGATCGATTGAACCAGATTGAACTCTATAAGTTAACAGATAGATCCTAATACGGTTTTATGTTGTGAAAAATGGCCAATGCTGCATTGCTTGCACGAACTTCGTATACAAGTCCCGCCGCGCCGGATGCTTTACGTATCCCGTTATGTGTGCTTCGACCTTAAATCGCCGGAAACCACTATAACTATGAGATTTATAATCGTCAAGGCGTAACTAAATGTAACGCGTTGAAAGTACACGATCCTCTAATACCGTTTTCATTAATACTCGTAACTACTTGCGACAAAATTGTAAATGGCAGAACTGTTAAAAAATATATGGCGGAGATTGGTTGGCCTTCAAATGGATATAAAGGTAAATCTAGGTGTTACAGTAGCTATAGGAATTACATAGATGTATGTAACTGCAAGATTACATACATCTATTAAAAATTATGAGATTAGACATGCGCGTTGATACAGTGTTTAGGAAACAGAAATGTTTTGGTTTATCTGTTATCAATTAAAACATAGTATATCTATCATAATAATTATATCTCATAAAAACTTCAATGTGTACAAACGCTATAGATTGATAGAAAGAATTTATTGAACACAATAACGAGAATACAAAAATAAAGATTACTTAAAATAATGCTTGGTTATTGCTTACAAAGCAATCTCTACTGCGCATCCTTTAGTGAGAGGCGATAGCTAGAAATACATGAAAACGTATTAATCCTGATAATTCACAGTTCATAGACTCCGATAGAAGCGAAAAAGAAAAAAAGAAAAGTGAGAAGTAGTAACACCATTAAGAGCGAATCAACACTTGATATCAACAAAAGGGAACGGATTTGACGCACAATCACGCCGGAGATGAGACGCGAGAGCGCCCGGTCTCCATTTATATCAATTGTAGTAACTGGGCGCTCACAATGAGACGTACTGTACAAGTACTACGAACCGCTGTTGTTATAAATAACCGTAAGTTTAAGCTTACCGTTATACAGGTAAAACTTCTGAAATATAATCCTATTAATATTATAAATGCGAAAGTTTGTATGATTGTTACTCAATCACGTCGCGATGACTGAACCGATTTGGCTGTTTGGCACAGAGATAGATTATAGTCTGGAATAACACATAGGCTACTTTTTATCCCGGGAAATAAGAGAGTTCCCGCGGGAATAAAAACCTTAATCCACGCGAACTAAGTCGCGGGAATCTTCTAGTGGTAAAGTATATTTTCACTGCAATTCAATTTACTAGCTGCACGCATTTTTGTTTCCATGTGTTGATGTTTTTAAAAATCCAGCGGTATCCCTTTGTATTTCCTGCATAAAAATATTCTATTTCCATCTCCGATTACTCTGAGGTTGAAAGGTGATATTGGTTGAGAAATTGAGGCATCAGGAAGTTTTAAAAAACAAACAAACAGACACTTTACGTTTTAAAAGCTATTCTATATAGTCTATTTGGTGGTACCTACATCTGTTACAAAATACACGGCTTATACAAAGGCTATAATTTCTGCAGTGAACGTTGTGAGAAAACTTAGTTGGATATAATTCGCAAAAAATTATTTAATCTAAAAATATTAGATTTTAGAGACCTGAATATAAGGGAACGTATGAGTAACGATAAAATTCTTTTAAAGTATCAATAATTTCTTTTTTTAGAGATAAGCTTCACCTATATCTACTTCTTCTAATAAATTATGTTGTTTTGTAATTCCTTATACATATGTACATAAAAAATAAAATAAATAATATTGATAGAACACTAATTCTCAACAGTGCGATATGAGACGTAACTAACGACGAAAAAATATTAATAACGATCCGACACAATGAATGAGAGACGTTTCGCAATGAATAGAAGTGACTCATTATTTCCAAACACTCTTTGATAACAAGTGCGAAACAATGGTGATGGTGCATTGAAGCAAGTCATAACAATAAATAACAGTCCCATCCAGAGGCCAGAGGACGGACGAAATGTGAACTTTGAACTTCCGTCTGACATCGGGACTAAGGACTTAGGGAGCCGGTGGCAAAAATCAGTGATGCAGAAAATACACATAGTAGTTTTGATTATAGAAACTATTACCTTATGTTATAAGTACCCATAGTATATGTCAAACGTCACTCGCAGTCAAATGTCAAGTCATGTCGGCACTGCTCTGTGTTTAACCTCCATCGTCTAATATGTCTGTCTCAGAAATATTTAATACAATAATATAATTATATTGTTCACCAACCAAGTACTTTCATTTAAATAGGAAACGCAATACGAAACACCTTATATCTTACTATACAATTATACATATACACTTTAATCTTACTAAATAAGTAGAATAAAAACTCCCTATAATGTACGGTACGCTACGGTGCATTCACCATCAGCTCCCAGACTGCGAGTAAAATATTTGAAAGCAACGAAAGTTCAGCAATGATTGCTTGGAATTCTCGTATCGCAAAATCACTATGAATGATGAACTAACGTTGAATAACATGACGATCTCTCTACATCGAGTGTTGATTGGTACCTATTGCTATTTTGTAATGAAGTCCATAATGACCATCGCAGGTTATCTGTCAGTGTAAATAAAGCGACGTTCTCACGACGCGATTTTAGTACTTCAACTTCAGCGTGTCGCAGAGAGCGTCTGGTCAAGATCTGTGTTTCCTAACACGTACAATTTGGGTATCTTTAAAACAAGAGTGAATAGGCATCCTCTAGGCAAACGCGTTACACCTTAGACCACATCATCACTTTCCATCAGGTGTGTTAGTGGTCAAGCGTGTGCCTATAATGTATTAAAAAAATACATGCGGCAAAAAACCGAGATGTGTAGAAGTCCCTACAAGAGACCTTAGTCCGAATTTCGGAATTTAGTGACTTAGTAATTTAATCATGTTCTGTATTTTCGGATACAGAATTACGATTATTTATATGCAGATACCTTTATATGTCACCAAGTTGCGAGATTAAAATTCTGAGGAATTGATCAAAAACCTTATGTGACTTTTTAGGTCCGTGATATGAGTATAATGTCACGCAATCACGTGGGTTACGTTTGTAACAGAGCGGCAAAGTGAAATATAAAGTTGTGTTTTGAGCAATTAAGCGTCATTATTATCTGCATGATACAAGCTATGCAATTTTATAGCAGGTGTTCTCAATACCTATTCCAAGAAATAAAGTTGTAACTCTTTAAGGCCTGGACATATACATCGCGTGACGGCTGCAAACGCGTCAAAACTTCAAATACATTCGTTTACGAATTTTTTTTGTTGAAACAAAATTGAATACATCTTAAAAATATGCATGCAAAGGCGACCTTATTGCTAACAGAGCAATCTCTACCACGCAACCATCGCTCGGTGACAGAAGTGAAATTAGGTGTGAGGGTAGTATGGTGCAACACAAAGGACTTTTATATTAAATTAACCGAAAAAAATGTAACCAGTAAACGTTAAGGAACTTTTGATGGTGCCCTCTTGGTTCGGTTAAAAGGAATATGAATTATTTATTATTTTTATAAGAAAAACTCATTTATAAGGCTGCAAATGTACTTGGCAGTTCGTATCCAATCGCTGCCTGCCACTTTTCGGACGCTTCATCGCTTTATCTAGCCAGGGGGATGCCCTATAATCCATTAGTAGGGACGCGGTCTCCACTCGAGGACTTTAAGACTCCAGAATCATCGGACCTTAGACAAAATATGTCCAACCAACTGCCACTTCAACTTGTTAGCAACGTCAAAACAATTTCTACTCTAGGTGGCAGATAGTTAAAGTAGTAAGCTTTAGTCGTGGCTAGTTACCAACCTACCGCCAGAGACGTGCCGCCAAGCGATTGAGTGTTCCGGCACGATGGCGTGTAGAAACCGATTATGGGGTAGGTATGGGTTGAATGTACACTGCCATAACCGTTCCAAGTTAGCCTGCTACCGTTTTAGACTACATCTTCAATTACCATCAGATGAGATCGCAGTCAAGGGCTATCTAGTCCAGGAATAAAAAAAAACATAAGGTGGCAAGTTTTACAACGTCGCAAGACGCTATCGTTCTGCGTAATAGTGTTTATCTTTTATTTAAAAACCTAACATTTTCTCGTAAATGTTAACGCTCATATAATACTCGTCGTTATTATCATCCATAATCAAAATTATAACAACCGTTGCCGCCAGCTAAAAATATAATTTTCAACTTTCCACATAAAAATGAATGTTCGGCACAAACTTACAAAAAAGTTAAATTAGGTTCGTTATTTTATAGCCATTACCTTTTTTATCTCAGAATCTACAGCGTTTAGGAAAAAGGGGCACTTTGTTCGACTAAAGGAGCATAAATTCTTCACGCCATAAACTACGAAACTTGATCACAATTTCATTAGGTTTCCCTATTTAATTATGTTCATTGCCTATTTACGAAATCGGATGTTATTCGAGAAAAAAAGAGTTGTGGCCCACGCTCTGGGCCCAACCTGTAGAGCTTTACTCGTGAATCTCCAGAGATTCACATTGAGATTCACACGAGAAAACGCGTAGAGAAAATTTTCTCGTGGCGCGCATGTTAGACCAGTAGGTCCAGAGAATATCCATCGTCATACAACGTGACAATGCTGCGAGCTTAATGTGAAACTTTGGCCCGGGGGCAGACAGGGGTGGACTATTTGACTATTTCTTTCCAAGAATTTATCATTGATCTTTATTAGTTTTTATTTCGATACGGAATTTCGAATATGAATAATCTATTTTCAAGCTCATGGAATTTAATTAAAATAATCTTATGAGAGGATCCTGAAGAAATCGAAATTTTATAGGCACATACTTTGTAGTAGCCTTTGAAGTCGGTTTTGTAAAAAGGATTTTTACGTTTATACTCGTATTATTGTATGGATATAGTTGATTGACACATGAAGTATGACATAGGCAACCCTTTATCCCGGAAAAACGGAGTGTTTTCGCGAGATTTTTAAAACCAGAACTCCACACGGACGAAGTCGCGGGCAAAAACTAGTCGTAAGTATATTATAATTATCTCTTCGCCAACTTTCATCTATCTAGATAGGTTTCAACAGTTGATCAATGAAATGTGAAATCGGCCAGACAGATAGAAAGAAAGACACTATCGCAATTAATAAATTAACAAGGATGGATAGAGCTTATGGCGGTTAAATATAACGTCATTAATAACGGATAGATCGTTGTCAGCCGACGTCGTTAACGAATCGATAGCTCCACGGATAGAGCGGGTCGCTAATGGAGTTAACGGGGTCAATATTTCACTGATCGGGGTCTCGTGGGTCGTAATGTATGTAACTGGTCCCTAAACATTTGATTTCGAAGACTTCTGTCTCTATTTTATTAGGTCATATAAGTCATTTCTACCCAACGTTTCTACCCATCACCGGCCTACTATTTGACATAGGTTTCCTCTCAGAATAAGAAGGGTAAAGGCTTTAAACCACAGTCTATCAAACTGACCAAGTACCGATAGCAAACACCACCCCTTTGCGACATTATGGAGAACTTTCAGCTACGCAGGTTTCCTCATGACGATTGTTCTCATTTAAATAGGTAGGTACTTAAAACGCACGTAACTTCGAAACTAGAGTTGCGTGCCTGGGAATCCCGGACCCCCGAAAAGGAAACCGAGATCTTAACCGCTCGGCTATCACATAATTTCTTAAATAAATATGGGCAGCTGTTTCACTATCACTAAATATATTGTCTTTAGATTAGATCTAGGTAGCTCCTTTTCCAACGACTCTTTCATTACAAGTTCCTAGGATATGGGTATGTCTTAGGCGTAAAGATAGTATTCCTCAGTACCGTAAATAGACGGAAAAAGCGAGAGAGCGAGAATCATCTCCTTCATGAAAATGCTTTGTATCAGAAAGAGCAAATAAGAAACAAATATATGCTCTTATGCTGAGATCTATAGAGCGTGCTCTAACTTAGCTCAGACTCAAGATAGAGGTTAAAACGAGACACGAATATGCTCTGACATAAATCTGTCTCGTTTTAACTATGTCTTGAGTCTGAACTGAGAGAGTGCGGTCTATAGATTTCAGCCCTAGGCTCTTCTAACATCTACGCCTCGAATTACGTACGGCATGTGACATTTCCGAAGTCACTATATTTCGTGGATATTTCAAAGAAATTAAATAGAGACTTCATTTTACTTTGAATATAATTAGGTAGTATTTAAGCGAGAGCTTCCTCTAAGAATCATTATAGGGAGGTATTTTCAAAAGCATTATTATCGTCGAAAATTCATTTTCGCGACAAATTAAAGATACTCTAAGAGGTGGTAGTACATATTAATGTAACGTTATCGACTTTATATTATTACGCGATCAATTATGAAAATGAACGCATAATAATTCAATTATTTCGGGATTTGCTCGATCGTTTGTTGATATAGGACCAATTACCCACATGTGGCTTGTGTCGAGGGAAATTTTCCCATTTACATAACCTATCCAAAGTACGTTTACCTACATTATGGAGATATAATGTTAGTTTCGAAGTTAGCTACAACCTTAAGTTGTAAGTTCGGGCCCCTCGGGCAGATCGTTATAGTGGAAAATGAGCTGAATATAAAACATGAAGGAATATGGAATTATGCGATCAATTAATTCTATAATATAATCGTAAACCTGGGCCTAAAACTGATAATAATATAAAAAAAATTCTTTTTACAAAACCGACTTCAAACGCCACTACAAAGAATATCAATTGTGCCTATAAAATTTGAAGAGTTCCCTTGATTTCTCCAGTATCCCATCATCAGATCCTGACCTGATGACAATGGGAATACCTGGGAAGAATACCCTTTCAAACAAAAAAAAGAATTGTCCAAATCGGTCTCACCCACTGACCTCTCTACTAATAACACCTTGAACAACCACAAAAAGGTTATCTATAGATAGCTTTCAATAAGTCGTCAAATACAATATTCACATTGAAGACCAAATTCAACACAAAATGATCAAAGGGCTCAGTGAACTAAGTTATGATTCTATGAAATTCATGCCAATTACGCGAACAAAATAATACTACTTTGTGAGACAAAATATTAAGAAATGGGCACAAAGATTTCGTTTCTCTACTTGCCTTAGGGTCGATTTCACCAAAGTGGCGTGGCAGATTTTCAATACAAAAACTGTTGGTGAAATTGGCTAAACACTAAGCTCTAAAAACTAATAATAATAATTATATCTGTGATTTGTAAGAGTGCAACATAAAGTATTATTTAAATTAAATATAGGTAAGTCACAAGGATGAAATTTTTCTGCATATTCAATTTTTGTTATTATGATCGCGATAAAGAAGTTTTTAAAAGAATATATTTTAAATATGGATTATAATTTTCCCGTTTTTGCAACTTTTTTCACTGATACTTCGCTCCTATTGGTCGCAGCGTGATGTTATATAGCCTAAAGCCTTCCTCGATAAATGGACTATCCAACACAAAAATAACTTTTCAATTCGAACCAGTAGTTCCTGAGATTAGCGCGTTCAAACAAACAAACTCTTCAGCTTTATATATTAGTATAGATTATTTACGTAAACAAATCAACATCAAGCGTGAAGCTGTTTACATAAATTAAACAAAAAATTAAACTGTCAAAACTAGTTCACTAGTAGTTTAATACATTTACTTAATTTAAACTTACCTTTTATTAAAAAAAATTATTTATTTATTTTTGAAAATTACAGTAGGTAAGTAAATAATTTAACTTCGCAAAGGTTGTCATTTTCGATGCCCATTTAAATATTATTTATGATCGAATTAAATATCACTTAACATTGTTTTACGAGTCATTAATACCAGAAAGGTATCATTTATACGTTTTACAAGGTACTTAACGTAAAATACCTATTCAATAATGGACAATAATAAATAATTATTATCGTAACAATTAAAATCAGTTAAACATATTTAAAAAAAAATATTAAACTGCAAATTGTGAAAGTATATCTACATATATGGATGATGTACCTACTTATAGGTACTATACCTTATAAAAAATACGTCACCATTAAAAATAGCTGGATGAAGGTACCTGTAACAAAAAATTAATTCATTCATTATTTATTAATTTAATAGAAAAATAACAATATTATATACTTATAGCGATTTTATTCAGACGAAGCGGACGAAGTCACGGACATCATCTAGTCTAGATGATGCCCGTGACTTCGTCCGTATTGACTGTTTTTTAAATTCCCGCGGGAACTCTTTAATTTTCCGTGTTAAAATGTGTTTGTTTGTTACTCCTTCACCCCACAACGAATGGACCGATTTCGCTCAAATTTAGAATGGAGATAGAATCATATCCAAAATTAACACAGACTACATTTTATCTTTAAAAACCTTAATCCAAGCGAATGAAGTCGAGGGCATCGTCTAATATATTAATAAATAAATAAAATTACTTATTTTCGCAAAATTACAACCTTTTGCATTCACAATGGCATATAGTCACAATATATTGTATAGTTTAGGCAATAATGGTTAGCAACGTTGCATTTAAAATGCGGGACATAAATTTTCCGCCAGGCTAAAACAAATTTGATTACGCAATCCAAAATTGTTAGTTACTGGCATTGTAAAACAAACGTTTAAAACAAGGCAATTAATTAAATATACATTGTTTCCGATGATGTTTTAGTGAATTTTTCATTAATTATTTATTCGCATGTCATATGTGTGAAATGTGATAAAGGTTATATAAACCTGCCTGCCCCGCAAAATACGTATATAACGAGGATACAATATAAATGCGCGTCTGAGTTGAGTCATTGCTAAACCTGATAATAAGGAGAAAGTACCTAACAGCTATTCTAACACAGAGATTTTTTGACTAATTTTTAAAGCAAAAACTGTCAGAACGTCAATCTTAATCCTCGATTAAACAATAGAAGAGAGATCGATCGAGAGAATAGGAGAGAGAGTATGGGAGTCACACCACCTACTTCCTAACACCGGAGTAGGTACGTACTAAGAAACTCGAATAAGTTCATTTGTTGGCCCGATTCGGAATTTGAATCCGGGACTTCGTCTTCCACGTAGAACACGCTAACGACTAGACCAACGAGGCAATTGAGTAGAAGAAGAAAAAAACAAATAGTTTTCACATAACAATACATTACACGGGTTGTATTAAAATCGAAATTGTATGCTGATAAGAACGGCAATACAAAACTCGGTGGCCGCGCGATAACGGACGGTGGAAGCATACGTCCTGTATTTATGGGACGCGTTTCATATTTTTGTATGAAAGAGTTTCAAGCAATAGCGGTCAGTTTTATCGGCAAGCGGAAACTTATACGTTTTAATCATAAAATACAACCGATGCATGCAACATTTTTATTATTACAACGAGAAGAATTCGTGCTGCTGCTTTGAAAGGACTTACGAGTATTTTCGCTAGCGTTGCGCATCGATTTCATCGTTTCTATTTAGGCCTGCCCGATTCAACATACGTTAAACTTTTAAGTGACGTTTGAAGTCGGTTTTGTGAAAATATTTTTTTTTATATAATTATCAGATTTTATGGTTTTTTCCTTTTAATGGATTTTACTCACTTGTACAACAATGTAAACAGTCTTATTGATTTTCACCGCATAAAATGTAGACTGTCATAATAACGAATCGATTGACTCAACCTCATTCATCAAAATCGGCTCAGGAGTTTAGGTGCTACGGTGGAACATACATTAATACAAACATACATTCAAATATAGTGCTAATATCATAACTCTTTCTTTGGCCTTTCCGTAGTCAGATAAAAAGGATCCATTCAAATTACGAAGCCATCTTATTTTATTTACCAGCTTGTTTAAAATTAACTTCATGTCAAAAACTACAACATAATTATTTATTAACATTGTATACCTACGTGGCGTGGCTGTCAAAATAATTCGCCAAATCTACGTTCATCATTGTTGTAATCAGTTGGAAATCTTTTTAACGTGGCATTGATTTGAAACACGATATGCACTGATAGACGAAATTAACACATTAAATTATTTTTATCTTCGAACTCCAAAAAACACTCGGAGCATACATAATATGTATCAGTATGAATCATGAAAAGAAAAGAAAGAAAGAAAAGAAAATTTATTTATAAATAAAATAGAGTCACTTTACAAATGTATCAGGAGTCCCGATTTAAGTTATAGATACCCTGTTTCTTTTATTGATTTCTTTATTTAGGCATAACTCATTATCTCTCAACCAGCAGACGTTTCAGCATTTGACAGGAACTAAAAAACCCAGACAACACAATCCTCCCATCTAGATAGGTGTGATATTAATGTGGAACTCAGAAAAATAGATAAAGTACCAATTAATTTTATAGCCCGCCAAAACTAATTGTTTCGTAATAAAAGCGAGCAAATAACGTTACAAATATTCACACAGAGAGATCTTTGACCTCTCCCACGATCTTAAATTGGATGTACATTTTGTATGGCCCGAGGCAAGATAGCGCAGGTTGGCTTAAAATTTAACAAAGAATAGATAGAACAAGATAGCTTGCTTAGTTTGTTGGCTAGAATAAACACTTTAATATTGAAGTTTTCTGAGGGTGTACTCGTAGATGAGCATAGCGTTACTACTGTTACTACATATATAATATTTATGGGACTTTCCCAGCTTGTAGCTTGTCCTCGAAGTCTACAGAGATTATAAGACTGGCAATAACCTCAGTAGAGAGTTCCTTAACATAATCAAAAGTCACCGAATGACCTCCCAGTTCTTTACTGCGCTTTTAAATTGTAAATCGAGGTTGGACAGTGACCTGGGATGTGTAGAGGAAATTTGATTCTCCATCCTTCTTTAAAACGCCAGCAAGTTTCCACAGTATCATTATTTGCCACTAGACTCATGATACCAAAGTTTATCGTTGATAGAATATCTATAAATATTTATCTTGTTTCAATGCTTGATAGGTTGTCAGCTTTTTATGGCATCTTCTCGTATGCCGCTAGGTTCGGTCACCCATCAACCTTGGATGTTATTGATCATAAAGAATCATCTTTCACAACTCGTAACTACTATATTAAACATCCTTTCTTCGCTAGATATAGCAATAACAATATATCAGATTTTTCCCTTGACTTCATCGTTAAAACTAAGAATCCCTCGATAACCCTATGACTATTGCGGATTTGCTATATATTCAAGAAGTAAGAATCAAATTGTTTTAGTTTTATAAAGCTTAATCGAGAATACATCAGTACATAGGTAATAATAGTAGGTAGGTAGAGCCACTAATGTCTTAGTTGAGTTTAAAACTCGTAATATAGGCATCAGAAAAGCTCTAACGAACGCCTTTAAACAACTATAATATTGGTTTCTGTTTTCTATTGTCTTCTTCTTAATAGAGCAATATACAGAATATCGCTCTATTAAGAACAAGACAACACAAACACTGGCAATATTGTCGGTAAGTATGTGTACGAACATAAACGATGAAACTTGCGGTCGTGTACACAGCACACTTGACCGACCGGTGGCCTCCGATGACACCGTCAGGTTTTACAACCACACACAACTTTATAATGTACTTAATAATGTTATATTATTTTGCTCTACTACAACGTGAAGTCATTTCATACAGTAATTTATCTTTTTACTTTGAAAAATAATACTATTTTGTTCTATATATGTGCAATAAACCAATTAATTATGTAGTCGCTAATTTCGCATATAAGATGATTGGCCAGACCTAACTGCTCCAACACAGACCACACTCTCACTGGTAGAACCCAGAATATATTTAAGATTTTAAGCCGAAGATAAACGCGAACAAAACTGACGATTCAATTGTAGCGCGGGGAAGTATTCTCGGACTAATTTTATTTCTTATATTCAAAAATAATTTTCTTGACTTTACCTTGCAATAGCTTATTAGTATGGATGGGCCTAGGACCATGATATCTTTATAAAAATAATTATAACTAAATCGGAAATCCTTCATTCGTAAATCAAAATTTTTAAGTAAAATAAGTAATTAAGTCCTCTCTTGATTTTTAAGATTTGCATAATTCACAGTTATTTTTATATCTGGTGGGTTTTCCGTTTTAGCTTTTCATATTTAAAGATAAAATTTTCCACATCAATAATTACTGTAGAAACTCCCAGGTTCCTGAATTATTCATCAAACATAATATTATGTATGAAAAATAAGCCTGCACTCAATAACCGTAATCATGCAATCGAAGACAGAGTCGAGTTATCTTCATCAAATATCAACGTTGGAACGGTTGATTGATCGGATGATCATGGTACAGAAAACCTGTTTTAAGTGCAAGCCTTGGCAAAGTATTCATTTCTTATTTGCCGCTCCATATAAAAGCTTATGCACACTATGCATTTTAAAACAGGTTTTGAAACGCCTGCTTTAACAGACGTGTTAACAAAATTAAATATGATAATAAGGCGCTCTTCACATACGAATTGTTGCATATTTCGTGTACACGGTACAGTCTACGAAAAATTTAATAAAATCCTCCCGGTGGATATATTGCACAACTACAAATAAGCTTTGTACCCACTAGACTCTATGAAAACATTCAAAAATATAATTCGACGATTTTTACGAATTTTATGAATGTCGTGTCCCAAAGACTTATCCACGCCTCAGGTAACCAAAAAGCTGGCGCTTATTTAGCCCAACAGCTAAGCCTCGCTATCCAACGAGGGAATAGCGCCAGTGTTTTGGGCACCATACCCATAGACGATCACCTGGACGGCGTGTATTTTTTTGTGAATATAATTAGTAGTAGTTTTAATTTATTGAATTTATTTGAGCTATTTATTTATTTTTTAATATTACAAGGAATAAAGTTAGTATTCGACGATTGATAAAATTTTTGGACAACGTATTAAACATTTTTGAACATTTTTGACGATTCATCTAGATTTCACTTAGTGACATTGCGAATCTTTCTTATGTGCAAATATATTAACAATTACATAAATAACATATTTTCAAATAATTGCAACCATAGTATAGTCGATAGAAATCTGCGGAAATGGAGAACCAGCCCATATTGGAGTCATAATTACTGTAAATTACTCGTACAATAGTTTATTTAGACTATTCTCCAACTCTTTTTTTACTATTACAAACTATATTTAGTTAGGTTTTAAAAAAAAAATCCAGATCGTTAAATCCCATACAAAAAAAGGACAATCAAAGCAAACCACCACAGCACTAGACAGAAGCAATAAACAAACACACTTTCGATTTCTACTATTATATAGGTACTTGTAAGTAGGGATTAGTTATAAATAGCACAACGTTGTCGGTTTAATTTTATTACCTTATGCAACTAAAGAACCAGATTGGCAAGCGAAGGGGTATCATGTATAGTCCCAGCCTTATAAGAAGTGTTCATGCATCTTAAATGCAGTTGGTATAAATAAAGGTATTCGAAGAGGCGCCGGCTGCAGAATGCATTATATAGATTTTTGTTTATTTTGTATTCTAGTCTGGTTGGAATAAACCAGGTTTCGCATTCTTTTTGTAGGGCAGCTGCGAAGTTTTACTGCAAATGTACGATTACCTATAAAAACTGAGTTGTAACTTGTAGCTAAACTAGTTATTATAGATGCAGACATCTGACGCGTTATGTACCTCGCTTGAATCTAATTTTTTTTTTAAATACATATTTTTAGCGAGCAATCGAGAAGGCGGGTCACCTGATGTTAATTGATTACCGCCGCCCATGTACATTTGTAGCACCTGAGGCACCACCGATGCGTTGCCGGCTTTTTAGGAATTTGTTGGTCCGCCCCTTGAATAACCCCATGTTGTAGTTTATTGGGAACACCGTCGCAGGAAGTTGGTTGGCACAGTCAATTAATTGAAATACTGCCAAAATGTGAAACTAAACTCATGTTCAAGACTCTCATTATACTAGATGATGCCAGCGACTTTGTCCGCGAAGTTTCTACCCCGCTCCATACGCAGACTCAGAACAACTTATGAAAGTGTGAGTGGCATGTAATTACATTCTGGTAATGGTGTTGGTAATTACGTTTTAGATGGTTATGTGATGAATTATGTCACCCGTTCACAGCAAAGTATTTTTTAAGCTATTGCATAGCTTCTATCGCGGCCCAGCGTGGAGACCGAATCCAGAAATTTCGTAACGAAAATAACCTGCCACGGGACTCCTCTCACCGCTAGATGGCGTTGATAAAAAATGCTATGCAATAGCTTTACCGCGGCAGTCCCCGAGTGCCACACGTCCTTTTTTTTATTCAATGACAAGATAATCCTTGACTGCAATCTCACCTGTTGGTAAGCGACGATGCAGTATGATACAGATGGTAGTGGACTAACTTGGAAGGGGTATGGCAGTGTAAATTCAACCCATACCCGTAATCTGATTCTACACGCCATCGTGCCGGGACGCTAAATTCCTTGGTGGTAACTAGCTACGGCCAAAGCCTCCGACCAGGCGTCATTTTTTAATAATTTTCTGCGAGCTTGTCGTACTAACGCGACGATACGCGCGTAGTTGGCCTTTACTTAAAATGGCTTGTCACCGCGTCGACTACTACTGCGTTTCTGAGCGTTATAGTTCGGTGGTTACCTTGACGTCTGCACCTCTGGTGTATAGTACATCACAGCCTAAGAGCATATTATGGGTTTAACGTAATTTTATGGTTCTGTTTTTATCTTGGCTCTCGGTTCGTTGGAGGTTTATTACCGTATCACGAAATTACGAGTGAGCAAAAACTAATCTACGCTCAGAATTAGGTAGGTATATAGTTTCTCAGAAGAGTTGTCAGTGAATTAATATTTCACTAGGATTGTCCTTCAATGACGCCTCAACAAAGCAACGGATCGACGTGATTTTTTGCATGGGTATAGTTGAGGACCTAAAGAGTGCCACAGTTTATCTTTTATCCCGGAAAAACAAAAGGTTAACGCGGGATTTGAAAAACTAAATCCACGCGGACGAAGTCACGGGCATCACCTAGTACTTACATAAAACTACCTCTAATGGCACCAAAGTAAGCAGGGCCATCTCCCATTGTTCAAACTTACTCGAAACAGCTCTTTAGATTTAAGCTCCGACGAATACCAAAACTCTTATCAAAGTTGTATAATAGTGCTTTTAAGTGCTGGCCCTTGTACGTAAGAGTATGTCTCTATCAGTGTTACGGACGAAGTTCGCCGAGAGTACGATGTTCAATCCACTTGGACAGGTTTGACTTTGCTCAGAGGTTCCGAGTTATTCTTACCTACGGCAGAGCCAAAATAAGGGGTGATTTTAGCAGTTCATATACTACTAGCAGATATAGATATTGATATACGTAGCTATAAAAACACAATTCCTTCTAATCCTTTTTCAAAAGTCGGTTAAAAAAGTAGCCTATGTTACTCGCGACAGCATCAGCTATCTACCAGTGAAACTCCCGTCAAAATCGGTTCTATCGTTTCCAAGATTAGCGGCAACAAATAGACTCTTCAACTTTAATGGATGTAACACTGCCGCAACTGTCGCAAGTTAAAATAGATGGCGCTAGCTGTAGGTTGGCACGCGATGTGCGTTTCGTAAATAAGAAAGGTATAAGACACTACAGCTGTTGCTAATTCATTTCATGCCAGACACTTCAGTTTTATTTATTTGCATAGATTTGTATAGATATCGCACACTCAGATCAAAAGGAAGACAACTCGAAAACGTTCTGTGTTACCCAAGATGAAAAAAGTCTTTCTGAATCTTTTCTTAGCAAAGTTATGAAACTTTATTTTATATGTGGACACACAGGTTACATTTTACCCCCGAAAAATTTAGTTTAGTTATAGCACGTTTAATTTTTGGAACAGAAGATGGAATTGGTCAAGTTTTGCATGACTGAATTGCCCACTAAAGGTCCAACAGTGTTGACAGAATTGGGTTGGGAAGAACTGAAAGGGCGTCTTTATGTAATCATTCAAAGGTAAGTTAATTGAATTCTGATAAATCTGCCAAGAAGCACTACAGTATCTGTACAAAGATAAGACAAAGACACCCGAGCAGAATCGACTTTGCATACTATTAAGACTTTTCCCGTAACATTACTCGAAACGTATCAGGAACTCCGTTTGGATAACGCAACGCTCTTGGAATATCCTTTTGAAAACTCAATAGACCTCTTATCTCTTTTATTACCACTTATGACTCTTTCATATATAACGCGGTACATTGTTGTTGAGTGAAGTGTAATAACTGATTTCAAGTAGTAGGAATTTAAATTCTTTAACTCAATTTCCTTATTTCTTAAAAGCACTGATCACGCTATCAACTTACAGTTCTACTAGTTGATGCCCGCGACTTCGCTCGCGTGCATTTAGTTTTTAAAATCCCACGGCATTAATGGCTCTTTGATTTTTCGAGAATAAAAAAAACTCTCCGTACATCGAAGAACAGGTCAAACCGTCTACGTATGTACCGGTTATTACCACCAACATCGGTTAATACGGTTAACCGTTTTTTTTAATATAAATAGACAGCAAACGTGCAGGCGGGTCACCTTATATTAAGTGATTACCGCCGCCCCTGAACCAGAGGCACCACCAATGCGAAAACCTACCGAATTATTATCCCAATCCGAGGTCCGGAATGGAAAATGATGAAATGGGTCATGACCCTCAGCAATTAAGAATACGATGCAGAGAGAGAGACAGAGAGGAGAGACTGCCACCACAGCTGTGGTTGGTTAATTAGGTACTTATTACGAATATTGAATTGGATAATTATTTTCAGTAAAAATACTACATGCCTATTGAATCAACCACTGTAAAAGTAAAACGCGATACAGTCGCAGCGTGTATATTTTATTTGGCATACGAGTACTTAAGTCCACAAACCCAGGTTGCAACGCTGTTGGAGTGAAGGTAAGTATTCAGTAGCGCGTATCTAGACTGCGCGAGTAAATGTCGGTGTCGTAGCAAAGGCATTTGCAATTAAATTAAAGAGCTTTTAATAATAATCCACCGATCTCCGGATCTTTTGAATCCGGATTCAAAAGAGGGCAGTTCGGCTTGTGGACAATCCCAAATTAACCCGCTCGCTGGAAAGCTTGGAACACCGCAGAGACGTAAGCTCTCTTTGCGTTCTCTATCGGCTATATAACGGGGAGTGTTCTGTAGCCTAATCACGAACTTTTTGAATTCCGCGTTACGTTATCGTATCGAGTGACGATGACGATACGATAACGCAGAATTTTGGTAGCACGAATCATTAAAATTAACTCTCGTCACTCGATACGATTACTTAACGCAGTCTGCTGCACGTTCAAAAATTAAATACTTGTATAATTGTATATAAAAATGAATCGCAAAATGTGTTGGTAAGCGCATAACTCAACAACGCCTGGACCAATTTGGCCAAATCTTTTTTTAAAATGTTCGTTGAAGTTCAAGGATGGTTTTTACGGCGAGAAAAATTAGAATTATTGCTTGAAAAACCCTAAAAATAGCCCTTTTCTTTTTCCCATACAAATGATTTGAAACTAAAACGTAGTCAATTTGAGCTTTATTGCTATGGTATAAAGTTCATATTAAATTACAAGCACTCACTGTTGTCTAAGCAATGTAGGTGTGTTCCTAACGTCAAAGATCATATCTATCAAAACAATGTGCGTGTGTGCGTTGGAGCACAGAATACATAGTTGGAGGAGTTTAATGTCGCGTTCCGAAACTCGCGTTTCTTTTGTATTAGTTTCGGCACGCGAGATAAAATGCATCAGTTTCCACGTCATTACATCAGTCAAACAAAAAGCGAAGCATCGGTGAAAAATGTCGCAAAAACGGGGAAAATTATCCATATTTAAAATCTCTTAAAAACTTCTTAATCGCGATCATAATAATAGAAATTGACGCGGACGAAGTCGCGGGCGTCCGCTAGTAATTGTATAATTTCGTATATAGAAAAATAATTTCGAAAATTTTCAAACACCACATCATAATAATTATATTTTTAGCTAAATTATTAATATTTTTATCTTTTTATGTATGATTTTTAATAAAATAGCCAATAAAACCGAATTTAATTTAAATAATTTGAATTTGTATTTTTAACGTACCTACCTATGTTTTTGAACTGTCATGTTTATAAAATTATGTCTAACCTAACATTCCATAATCCATTATCTTTAAATCATTAAATAAGTACCTATGTAGGTATTTTAATTTATTAATTAGTCGTCATTTTTTAGTTGTGTCCGTTATATATATAAATATTATACAATAGCAGCTTTATTAGTGTTTTCCTGAGGTCGCCTGTCTGTTGTAAAGACAGGCGCTGAGGCAAACTTACCATCAAGAATATGCAATACCAATGGTCTATTTTATGGATAATGTAAGTATAAAATATAATATTCTATCCAATTAAAATCTTAAAATGAACCTATGTTATGTTGAATAAACGTTGGAATACATAATTTAGACATCCTATAGGCTGTCCGCCGACGATCGCGTCGCGACCCACGGGTGTTTGTTTTTGCGCTGGCTAGGTAAAAGACTAGTTGGGTTAAAACCTAAAATACTATTAATGAAATTATAGTCATACTTATAAACCATAATTTATCATTGATATAATCATAAGTAGATAGATACCTTTATTTGATGTGATTGAAAAATATTGAAAGGCAGCACCTAATCAAGTTGTACTTTAAAGTAATGTACCTACCTAAGAGAGGCATCAATTAACCCCAATATATATTTTTTTTAGTATAAAAACTTGAGATAACCTAATATTTTTGTTTCTAGATGATCAAGAGTGGAACACACTATACCCCAGTGAGTCATGGACCTAGTCTGAAGGCTACCACCACAATTAACACGACCTACCTAAACCTAGACCTTGGTCTACAATCAAAAGTGCCCATTTAAGCTGTGGCAAGAATGCCACTATAAGTCAAGACTTTCTATGTGTACTTACTACTTAGGACCTTCAGGGCTCTTTGAGAATTCTATAAGAAAAAACCCTATTTTTATTTAAAACTAAGTGTAATAAAAGCAATTTTTCTATTCTTGGTTTTATTTTATATTATTATTCTAATATGTCTTAACTCTAACAATAGGTATCATTTATCCACAAAAAGCTACTTCAACATGATATGAAACTTCCTAATATAAAATATTAAATTAGCAATGATTTGATTCAATTGAATTCCTTGCCGGGTCTTCAATAATTTGAAGTTCAGTCTGCTATCAAGCCGGGATGGCTTTTGTAATGTATTCCTATATTCATGATGCATCATGGTCAATCTGAAAATAAAATGTTGTTCAGTAATAGGTATTATAAATATGAAAATAACTCTCCCTGTGACCCTTTTACACCTAACTAATATCTAACTGAACTTAACCACTGAACCAAATCAAAATGACATGGAAGTAGTAATTATAAGTAATTTATTAAAAAAAGCATTTGAATAAATAGAATTTATATTAGGTATATGAAATGAAATTTATACAATACATACTTAGTAACTATTAAGCAACATTGGTGCTACCCAAAAGAGGCCTATATACACAGCGAATGCATTGTGATTTGTTTGATGAAGATAATGAACACCTACGATGATTCAAAAACAATCTTCCAGGAATTTTATGTACATACCTATGGGCCATGAAATAATAACTTTCTGCTTCTAGATTGAGACTAGCTAGTTGGTTAGTTGTGTTTATCACATTCTTGATTATGGTCTATTATTATTTTTGCTTTATGATGATGGTATAGGTATGGTTGAGTTAGTGGTCTTTTGTTGAAAGTCCATTTTGTATTTATTGAAGTTTACAAAACCTTTCTCCATCTGAAATATTAAAATGCAAATTAGGTACTACTTAAGTATTTTAAGTATGTCCAGTCAAGTTTTTAATTATTCAATTGTTCAATTAATGTACCTATTATTAGTTTGAATGGAAACAGTTATTAGTCTGTTTAGGGGGCAATATGGTATCAATAGTTATAGTTATGCTCAATAAACTTAGTAGGTATACTAAGACTTAACACTTGCAATGCATCTAACTTCTAACCTCAAATTGGCAATGTAGGTACACATATTATATTGTTCACTGATTGATGTAGGTACCTACTTAATTTCATGATGAAATTACAAAGGTGCGATGTTTATTTAACATAGAAAAAAACCTCATAATATCCTCATAGAGAAAAACACTCGAAATAACTAATTCCTTAGATATTTAGGTATCATTCTTTGAGCAAGTTTTAAGGCTGCAATGCAACAACTCTTTTTTGTATCTTAGCACTCCGAAACACTTTTGTCCTAAATAAACTGTAAATCTAAGTTTTAACAACACATAATTTTATTTACTCAACACTTGTTTACGTTACAATATGTTTTTAATATCAATTGTCAATTGTCATTGCCATTCGCCCATTTATTTGCCCATTGGTCCTACATAAAAATCAAACGCGGCAAATTTTACGCGGCAAATTTGATTTGAGTTTATTTTCTTATTTTTGTTTAAACTTGTGTGTATTGAAAATGATAGTAAATATAATATATCTTTACATAAGCATTGACTATTTAAGATGATATATTAATGATATTAATTAATGTTATTGGTTTAGGTACTAAAATGCTATGACGTATGAAGTTATAATATTATTAATAATATTATTTTGTTTAAGTATTAGGTACTTACTTGCTTTGTTACAATCCTACACTTATTCTTTGACTGGATCAAAACTTTTAGTTTTAAGTCGCAGACGTCGATGAATTGAATATCCGTCTTGCCTAGACTATAGGTGTAGGCATTTATATTCTTTCATTATTTCTTGTTCGTCTTATAGTCTTGAATCATTTTTGAAGTGATTCCTAGACACACTCAACATTATTTTAAAACGTTTTTAGTAAGAAAAATCCGCAAAAACAACACATTTGATGACGACGTAAGTTCACTCACTTCAAAAAGTTCAGTGAGCTATAATTCGGTAATTCTCGATAGCCAGCTTTCGTAATTCTCGAAACCAAACGTCAAAAAAAGGTTTGTGCTACCGATTTTTGAATTTCTTCGAGAAAAACGTGACGAAACCGGAGAGTGACGTCACAGCTGCGTCAAGTTTAACTTTACGTAGTTGCAGTTGCTTCGTGCTACCGATTTTAGCGCGTTACGTGCGTTTTCATACAAAACTGCGTTTTGACGTTAACTTCACCTTTACTATTCGAAAGTTAAAAAAGTTCGTGATTAGGCTACTGAAGAGCTGTTTGATCTTATTCCGCCCTCTAACTTAACTACAACCGCACCGCACGCCACCGAACGCAATTTCACCCTCACCACCTGGGTGCCTGGAGCAATTCGACCACCCGTTGCTCTAGATCTTTTTTTCCACGTACTAGCAAATTGTGGAATCATCTCCCTTCGACAGTGTTCCCACATAATTACAATATGGGGTTATTCAAGAGGCTAACCAATAAGTTCCTGAAAAGCCGGCAACGCATTGGTGGTGCCTCTGGTACTACAAGTGTTCATGGGCGGCGGTAATCACTTTACATCAGGTGACCAGCTCGTTTGCCCGCTATTAATATTCAAAAAAAAAAAAGATAGCCCTCTACTGCGATCTCACCTCATAATAACTGATGATGCATTGAAAGATGGTAGCGGCCTAACTTGTAAGGGAGTATGCCAATTTTTTTTAACTCATTCAACGGTTATAATAAATAAATAAAAATAATTTTAATCAGTATAAATAAATCAACTTTTTATTTATTTTTCTACAATTTTAAACTAATTTTAGTCCACAAAACAGAATCTTCATAAAGTTTTAAGAAACTCTTGCCTTGAAAACTTTTCAGCCCGGACTACAAATGAAGCGCCGTCCGGACGCTCCCCGGATGCCTTTTAAACTAGGACAAATCCGGGGAAATCCGGACGGAAGGCAACCCTATTGTGATCCACAAAAATAGTACGGCAAATGATAATGATAACTTAAATATCGCCACTTTTGCGCTAAATGCAAACCAAAGTGTGACGTGAAGGTCCAGCGAACTGGAAACGTCAAATATACCTAGTTAGTTTCCAGGACCTTTGTTGCGGCCCTTTTCAAATCAACTCTCTTTTATATTTGGGATGCAAATTACAAAATTAGGCGCTTTTCTATGAGGTAGACCCTCATTAGCTAACAGCACTTTCACACAAACAAAAATTTATTGTTGTTGTGAAAAAGCGAGAGTTTCCGCCCGCATATTTGACATTGTGTGATCTAAAAACCTATATAAGCACACACAACAAATACCATGTTAAAATTCTATTGTGATCCTTCGAAAGGTAGGTACCGTAAAACACCATTGATTCGAATAATGTAGGCCAATTTCCCTTTCGCCGTGCCTAATAGCAATACAGTTTAGATGCTAAGTACTCACTGGAGTAGGTAAGTATTTTTAGTACGAGTTTATACCGACGCGGACGCCATCAACGAATTGCTCCGAGCTGCTGGTTACAGGCGGCGAAAGACCGAATCCTGTGGAAGTCCTGGCAAAAGAGTTTGAATTTTTTCACTAAAATGTAACTAATTATATACATAATTATGCATCTACATTATTATCTACAAATTCGAGTTTGTTCTACGAGCAAACCATGCTTTCAGCTATAAATAATGCGATGCCGTGAAATGGTTTAATACAATTTATCCAACCGATTAACTCTTTATGTGGTTTAACTACGCATTGGAACACATCCTACATAATTATTTGGTTGTGTATTTTATTTCAATTTCTTTTTCGCATACTATAACCTACATAATAATATAAATACTTTTAAGCTATTGCATAGCTTCTATCGCGGGCCAGCGTGGAGACCGAATCCAGAAATTCCGTAACGAAAATAACCTGACACGGGACTCCTCTACGGTGAGCCGCTAGATGGCGCATTTTTTATCAACGACATCTAGCGGTGAGCCGCTAGATGTCGTTGATAAAAAATGCGATGCGATGCGATGGCGATGGCGTAAAAATGCTATGCAATAGCTTTACCGCGGCAGTCCCCGAGTGCCACACGTCTTTTTTTTATAATACTCTTCCTAAATAGCCCTAGCACGTATGACCAAATGAATATTGATCCTAATGCTTACTAATATCCTTACTTCCTTACTAATATTATAAATGCGAAAGTTTGTTTGTTTGTTGGTTTGTTGGCTTGCCCTTCAATAATGCAGCAGCAGAGCTACGGATCGACGTGAATTTTTGCATAGGTATAGTTGACGACCTGGAGAGTGACATATGCTACTTTTTATCTCGGAAAATCAAAGAGTTCCCGCGGGATTTTAAAAACTAATTCCACGCGGACGAAGTCGCGGGCATCAGCTAGTATTATAATAATTTTCACGGGGATTAGTCAGCTGCGCGGGAGATATTTTAGTGAGTAAGCAAGACCTGCGCAGACGCAAGTTTAATCTATACTTATAAAATATATTTCTCGATGGATTTTTAATAAACATAACAAACACATAAAATAGAATCTAATAAAATATTAATTACTAGCTGTCCCCTCGCAACTTCGTCCGCGTGGAATTAGGTTCTTTGAAAATCCCGTGCGGACTCCTGATTTTGTCCGAATAAAAGTAACCTATAACACACTGTCTGCAACCATACCCATCAAAGAATCACGTAGATCCGTTGCTCGATATTAACTTGAAAAATTATGGATTTTCATACAAACATTCAACCCCCATTCAACCCCTTTGGGAGTAGAATTTTTGAAAACCGTGAAATACGTCCTTTTTTATTTTTAACTGAAAGCCCAAATACCGAATTTCATGGGTATAACTTGAAAAATGACGGACTTTCATACAAACTTTAACCCCCCTTTTTACCCCCTTGGGGGGAGAATTTTCGAAAAATGTAAAATACGTAATTCTTTATTTTTGATCAAGAGCCAAAATATCAAGTTTCATAAACATAACTTGAAAAATAACTTGAAGAACGAAGGACTATCATACAAACATTCAACCCCTATGGTCGCGCCGAAGCGCGAATAGTTTTCGTTTAACCGCTCGAATCCGACCATCCTGTCAAAATTTCCTACCTAATACCGACCCCCCCTGGCCTGAAGAAGTGTCAGTGCATCGATGACCGTCAATTAACGTAAACGCGCCGCTAAAGCTGGTGCATCGCCGCGCCGCTCCTAGTGATTCAGTGTTGATCTGGACTTGCCAACAAACTTGCCTTCTTGGTTTTCGTCAGTCGAAGGAGTGAGAAAGGAAGAGTGAAGCATCGAAAAGTATCCATGAACGTACGCGCGGCTCGCTGAAGTATCGCGGTGCCGCTCCAAAGGATTCAGGTCAGTGCCTTTACCCTTTTCCTATAGACACCCCATAACTCCGCGGCCCAAACCCAACCCCAGTCGGATTTGAGCAAACCCCGCGAAAATTATACAGTCCACATCGAAACCAAACAATCTAGTTTCTAGCCGTCCCCGCGCCGCCATATTTTTTTGGTTCCAATCGAACCGGATTTTACCGCTAATTTTCTCGATAGTTTTACAATTTCCAAGTAGGTAATTGTTTTCCCGCGTCCTAAAATCTTGTTCCCTAAGCGAATTATTATCGTTCGTCCCGCATTGCTTAGGAAATAGGGTTCATTTAGGTATTAACTAGGTACCTACATATAGCTCATATAGGTGATAGATAGGTCATACGTTACTTATTTATCGTAATCCTAATCGTATATCGCATCCCGATCTATCCCAGTATAGATATTAATCGAAATATTAGTTTATTAGTAGTTATTTTAAGTAATTATTTTGTGTAATTACCTACGCGTCATAAACGTATTCGCTTGGCCATCGGTGCATAGTTGCAAGTACTTGTATCTTAGATTACAGCGGTGTGCGTGACCTTCATCGCGGCCGTGACCGCCCGCTCGCTCCCTTTCACTTTTTGCTGAAATTCATAACTTTAAATACTTATACGCCGAATCGAAGTTTCATTCGTGTATTAGGAACTTAGTCTCGACATTTTTGAATCTAGTTTATATTCAAAATGACGAAGACTGAAGATACCGCAGATATACAATTAATTCTATTAGAACAGAGACGCAATTCGATATTTGAGTATCTACAAGAAACATTCGATTTATCGAAAAACATAGGCGTTAACCCGTCGGTCCGGGAAGAATTTCTCGACGCAAGTAGTAATGTCGATACGTTACGCTCTGAATTCAGTAAAATAGTGGAGGATTATAATAATCGTTTATTAGCACTGAACCCGAAAGCGAAGCCGGAGTTCAAATGTTTGTTATCGTTCGAACGCCTATACGGTCGTATCAAGCGCTTAGTCTCGCAGTACGCCGATGATAATAAGGTTGAGAATGAGAATGAGCCGCGAAGACTTAAACCTTATTTGCCCCCGATTCAATTAGTGTCTTTCGATGGATACGATTTAAAATCGTGGAGTCTCTTCTACGCTAACTTTAAAACTGTTATACACGAAAATAAGTCCCTTACGGATGCCGAAAAACTTTATTATCTCTTAGGTAAGCTGTCGGGAAAGGCGAAATTAGCTTGTGCCGGTATTACACCGTGCGCAGAAAACTACGAATTAATTTTTAAAACGTTAGTAGATAAATTTGAAGATAAACGCTATTTGGCTACGTCGTATATGGATCAAATTTATAACATTAAGGCGATGTCAAACGCGACTCCGACCAACCTTGAAAATTTTTTGGACACTTTTGCATCGTCGATCGCCGCGCTTAAAAATTTAAATTTGAGTAATCTGGCTGACTTCATATTTTTATACCTCGCTCAAAAGAAGTTAGATCCGGAGACTGTTCGCCTGTTCGAGTTGAATAAACATAGTTGTGAGATACCCTTGTATGACGATTTCGTTGCTTTCATTCGCGAACATATTAAGGTACTGCAACGCACTTCCGGGAAACAAGAAGTTCCGAAAAGTGCTGAGCGGAAGGTGGATACGGCATCTAAGCCTCACAAACCACCCAAGCCGACGCATACCTATACTAGTACCGCGACTACGTCTGCACAGTCTTTGTGTTCTCTTTGTAACTCACAACACGAACATTTATATAATTGTTCCGCCTTTCATAAGATGTCCGTTGAAGATCGTTTCAAGTTTGTTAAGGCGAATAATCTTTGTATAAATTGCACTGGAAACCACCGGTTGGCCACTTGTTCTAGCAAGTCAAGGTGCCGCTGGTGCTCGTTACCTCATCATAGTATGCTCCACAGGCATTCCGCAACCGCAAATTCCGCAACTTCGAGTGCGGCTTCTAGTGATGCTTCTTCGCAGAAGATGCCCGGTGTTGTTGAGCAGCCTCCTGCTTCTATCAGCACTACCGGCACTAGTAACTCGAAACCTTCAGGTTCACCCGCGCACTCCAAGGAAGTATCGCTTTGTTCCTTATCGAGTTGTAATGTTTCTCGTGCACCGACTACGGTGCTGCTCGCTACCGCACGCGTTATAGTTTTCGACGCCAAAGACAAGGAGTACTCTGCGCGCGCATTATTGGACAGTGCTTCACAGAGTAACTTCGTCAGTCGGGATTTATGTCAACGCTTAGGTTTAAAGACAAACCAGAATCCAAACTGTTCTGTAGTTAAAGGGATTGGAGGTACAACCAAACCGATCCAAGGCGCAGTTTCTATTAGATTTTTCTCTAGGTTTGATCTCAGCGTTTGTTTTAACATGGACTCGCTCGTGGTAGACAAGGTAACGGAACTCTTGCCCACAGTCCCGATAGATATTTCGAGTTTGATAAATTTCAATAACTTACCTTTGGCTGACGACACTTACTCCACTCCAGGAGACATTGATCTGCTGATTGGAGCTTCAATCTTTCCGCATCTCCTATTATCTCGCAAGGTTCAAGGTCAATCGAATTGTACCTCACCGCTAGCCCTAGAAACGGTGTTGGGCTATGTTATCGTTGGTTCTGCTCCTGTACGTGTTAACAGCTTCGCCACGGTATCATATTGTTGTGCTACAGATCCGCTAGATGATGCTGTGCGAAAATTCTGGCAAATAGAAGAGGTGAACGCACCGAAACAATTAAGTCCAGATGACACGGCGTGTGAAGAAATTTATAGCAGCACGACTACCCGTGAGGCAGACGGACGATATGTAGTCGCACTTCCATTTAAGGGTGATGTATTGTCGTTAGGCGATTCTTTTAAAAAGGCTAAAACTCGCTTCCTTTGCTTAGAGCGTAAAATGTTAGCGTCACCTAAGCTTAAGGAGGCCTACGACAACGTCATTACCGAATACCTAGACAAAGGTTATATCTCTCCCGCACCCCCGGACACGGAGGCAACGCAGAGCTTGCCCTCGTATACGATTTCGCACCATGGGGTCATACGAGATGACAAGTTGACTTCTAAGTTGCGCGTTGTCCTGGACGCCAGTTCCAAGACAACCACTCAAGTTTCCCTCAATGACCTTCTGTATGGCGGTCAGAATCTACAAGGGAATCTATTCAATATTATTGTTAATTTTCGCTTATATCGTACCGCTCTTTCAGCTGACATTCGTCAGATGTTTCTTTGTATTGGAGTTCGTCCATGTGATCGCAGATTCCAACGCATTTTATACCGCTTTTCTCCTCAAGAACCCTTAAGGGTCTATGAATTTAACCGCGTTTGTTTCGGGCTTAAGTCAAGTCCATTTCATGCTTTTCGTACAGTGAAGCAGCTTCTTTCAGACGAAGGTGCTTCTTACCCGCGCGCTAAAGAAACTTTAGATATAGGTCTATACATGGATGACTTTGTCTATAGCATCGACAATGAAGACGATGCTATCTCCACCGCTGCCGAAGTGATTGCTCTGATGAAAGCTGGTCAGTTCGACCTGGTGAAATGGACAAGCAACTCACAAAAGGTGTTAAATTCGATTCCGCTGTCGCATCGACTTTCCGCGATTAAAGAGTTTGAGGACTCTGAGCCACATAAGGTGCTCGGCCTATGTTGGTCTCCCGCAACAGACTATTTCGGTCTCAAAATTAGTGTTCCCGCTGAATCTTGTACAAAACGTACCATTTTGTCATGTGTCGCTAGGATATGGGACGTCATGGGTTTCGTTGCTCCCGTCGTCTTATATGCAAAGCTTCTCATTAAACAACTCTGGTTGTGTGAATGTGATTGGGACGATGTGCCCCCTGGTCACATTGCTGATCAGTGGTCTTGTTTCAAAAGAGAACTACCTTTGCTCAGCGAATTGAAAATTCCACGGCACGTAGGCATCTCGACCGGCGATATCATTACGATCGTGGGGTTTGCAGATGCGAGCGAAAAGGCTTACGGAGGAGTAATTTACTTCCACGTGAAAGACAGCAGAGGTATTCGCAAAAACGCAGTCTTTTTAATAACAGCTAAATCCAAAGTCTCGCCTCGCAAGACTATAACGCTTGCGAGGTTGGAGCTTTGTGCCATTCTGTTGCTGAGCAGCTTAATGACCAAGGTCATTGAAGCCTGCCATAACCGCCTTGTTATTGACCGAGTTCTCGCCTTTTCAGACTCAACGGTGGCGTTGTGTTGGGTATACTCCTCACCTCATCGTTGGGACACTTTTGTGGCCAATCGGGTCACCAAAATTCAAAATGAATTTCCCGCTCAAACTTTTTTCCATGTGCAAGGCACGGAAAATCCCGCTGATTGTTTGTCGCGAGGTCTTACCCCCGCACAAATAACTGATCACCCGCTTTGGTTCTCTGGTCCTAAATGGCTTGAGTTAGATTCAAATCTTTGGCCTGTTACCGCTTTCAATCCTTCCACCGTGTCACAGCCTCCAGAGGAAAAGAAACACGTTTTGCTCACTGCAGAAAGCAGTGAAAGAAATTTAATAATTTCGCTAGCTGATCGCTTTTCGTCATGGTCGAAATTCATACGTTGTGTGGTTTTCGTTTGCCGCTTCGCTAAGCTACTACCGCGTCGTGATACGGTGATTGCATCGGATCTGGATTACGCTGAAAGTTTAATATTGCGTGAACTTCAGCGCTTTCACTTCGCGAACGAGATTGTTAATTTACAAGCAGGTAAACGTTGTAGTCCAATGTTTCAACGTCTCAAACCTTTCCTTCAGGACGGCATCATTAGAGTCGGAGGTCGTCTGAGAAACGCCGATATAAGTTTCGATACAAAACATCCGATTATACTTCCTCGAAAGGATCATATATTAAATCTTTTAGTTGACTATCATCATAAAGTCAATTGTCATGCAGGTCCAGATTTATTGATGTCCATACTCCGTCAGAGGTATTGGATTCTTTCCGCTCGTAATTTAATTCGAAGCCGGGTACACAAATGTCTACCCTGCTTTAGACTCCGCGCTAAACCAAACTTTCCAGAAATGGCAGATCACCGCTCCTGTCGAGTTACGCCGGCCGTGAAACCGTTTATACACACTGGCACTGATTACGCAGGGCCTTTTAAGGTGACTGTTTCTCGCGGTCGTGGAATTCGATCAATGAAGGCATACGTTTGTCTTTTCGTGTGCTTAACCACTCGCGCTGTACACATAGAAGTTGCCAGCGACTTAAGTACAGATAGTTTCCTCGGGGCGTTTAAGCGTTTTTTATCCCGCCGCGGTTTTGTCGCTCGCGTTCATTCCGACAATGCGTCAAATTATGTTTGCGCCAAGCGCACGCTTTCGGAATTGCACGAATTTTTAGCGTCCAAACACTTCAGGTCTGAATTTGGTCACATACTAGCCGAAAATCGCATCGAGTGGTCACTTAATGTTCCAACTGCTTGCCATTTTGGCGGTAATTGGGAGGCCAACATTAAGAGCCTCAAAACTCATCTATATCGCGTGATAGGCGACCAAATTCTTTCCTTGGAAGAGTTCAATACTGTGCTTGCTCAGATCGAGGCAGTAATGAACTCCCGTCCATTGTGCCGCACGCTATCTAATGATCCATCGGAACCTCTCGCGTTGACACCGGCTCATTTTCTCACTCTCACCCCCTTAAAATATCTTCCGGCTAGGGAGATAGAAGATGGTCCGTTACATTTGCTCTCGCGTCAAGAACTTATTGATAAACTTGTTCAGTCATTCTGGAAACGATGGAAGGCTGATTATTTACATACGCTACAGACTCGAAACAAATGGAACACGCCAACCAATCCGATCGCTAAGGGAGATGTGGTAATAATTACCGTCGATAATGCACCGCCTCTTCACTGGCCGTTAGGGCTAGTCGAGGAAGTTTTTCCTGGATCGAATGGTGTCACGCGTGTTGTCCGCGTTCGTACTGCTACAGGTACCTATCTACGTCCTGTAGTGCGTCTTTGTCCCTTACCTAAACAGTAATTAGTTTAACTTCAACTCATCTGCTTAGGTTAGGATTCTTATTTAGTTAGGTTAGCTTATTATACTTAAGTCAATAAATAATTTCGTTTAAACTCTCCGCGTCGTAGTTTCTTTGAAGGTAGCCCTTCAAGCCCGGGGACATGGTCGCGCCGAAGCGCGAATAGTTTTCGTTTAACCGCTCGAATCCGACCATCCTGTCAAAATTTCCTACCTAATACCGACCCCCCCTGGCCTGAAGAAGTGTCAGTGCATCGATGACCGTCAATTAACGTAAACGCGCCGCTAAAGCTGGTGCATCGCCGCGCCGCTCCTAGTGATTCAGTGTTGATCTGGACTTGCCAACAAACTTGCCTTCTTGGTTTTCGTCAGTCGAAGGAGTGAGAAAGGAAGAGTGAAGCATCGAAAAGTATCCATGAACGTACGCGCGGCTCGCTGAAGTATCGCGGTGCCGCTCCAAAGGATTCAGGTCAGTGCCTTTACCCTTTTCCTATAGACACCCCATAACTCCGCGGCCCAAACCCAACCCCAGTCGGATTTGAGCAAACCCCGCGAAAATTATACAGTCCACATCGAAACCAAACAATCTAGTTTCTAGCCGTCCCCGCGCCGCCACCCTATTTAACCCCTTAGGGGGTAGAATTTTTTAAAAGTGTGAAACACTTACTTTTTTGTTTTCAATTTAAAGCCTAAATACCGAATTTTATGGGTATAGCTTGAAAAATGACGGAGTTTCATACAAACTTTAACCCCCCTTTTTACCCCCTTGGGGGGAGAATTTAAAAAAAATGTAAAATACGTAATTCTTTATTTTTAATCAAGAGCCAAAATATCAAGTTTCATAAACGTAACTTGAAAAATAACTTGAAGAACGAAGGACTATTATACAAACATTCAACCCCTATTTAACCCCTTAGGGGGTAGAATTTTTAAAAACTGTGAAACACGTACTTTTTTGTTTTCAATTTAAAGCCTAAATACCGAATTTCATGAGTATAACTCGAAAAATGACGGAGTTTCATACAAACTTTAACCCCCCTTTTTACCCCCTTGGGGGGTGAATTTCGAAAAATCCTTTCTTAGTGCTCGCTTACGTCATAAAAGGAACCTACTGTCAAAATTTCAAGTTTCTAACTTCAGTGGTTTAGGCTGTGCGTTGATCGTCAGTCAGTCAGTCAGTCAGTCAGTCAGTCAGTCAGTCAGGACAAGCCTTTTTATATAATTATATAGATTACTATTAATATAAAACGATTTTTACTATTGAATGCTGCGTGAATAAAATTGAAATTAATGCAATAGTTCGAACTAAGAGGTCATTGAACTTTTGAAAATTTTCGGTAACGACGGGTATAAGACCGGTCTAACTGCTCAATATTGGTGTTCCGTATGTTAAGGTCTATTTCCACTAAAGCATTAACACAAAATTTTGAACAAAGAGATGCTTGAACTGCACATAATTTAAAATTAATGTCTTCATGACGGAATTTCAGTCAGGGCAGCCAGTATCACATTTAGTACCTACTCAAAATTCAGGCCCGAATCTTCGTTTGCTTGTTGCTCTTCATTGTGGTCTGTGAGATGACATAATAGATATAATAATTTAAAAGAACCGAAAAAATTTGATAAAAAGTACCTACGCCAAGAGTACCTACTCGTACTAATGAAGCTCATAACCGAACATGTTTGAGAATGAAACACGTAAGTTGTCAGAGTTCAACAATAAATAATTAATTGACAGCTTTTGGTATTTCTGGCTAACTACTAGTAGCAGGCACAATCTCCAAACTAAACCCTTCCGTAGGAGATATTGCATAAAGAATAGCAATATTTTTGTAACTATTATTTATTAGTTTAATGATGTCTGAGTTGTCTCACGATTTAGGTGCTATTTTTTAAAATCAAAATTTATTTATTTCATGTAGGCCAACTTGTAGCTCTTATGACACGTTATAAATCTACCACCGGTTTTATTTATTACTCTTAGTGTTACTTAAACTTTGTACCCACTTTTAATTTTTGTGCGAGCTGAATAAATGTTTATTTATTTATTTATCTGCGTTTAAACGCAATCGATGCTGCAGGGCGATTCAGACCTGTTCGATAACATACCGTGTCGATACGGTTAGATATCGATCTCTTTTTGTCGTGTGGATTCAGAGCGAGCGAAATATATAATGTTAACAAACCGAATCGATCGTCAAATAAGTTATCGGAAGGGTCTGAATCGGGAGGCAGTTGACCTCACAACCGCATGTCTAGTATTAGAAACGCGACGCGCATCAGTTTTAATGGAATCACACCCTAACATTCGCCCGCGAATATCTCGAATTCGGTCACCGATGCGAATTGAGAGACAGCCGGATGAGATGAGAAAAAGAAAGCTAACATAAATCATCGTTTAACATAATTTACCACTTGTGTCTTGCATAAGTAATGTAATATTACGAGCGGTTTTGGCTTTCTATAGTTTCTTTTAATTTCACTGCGTTTCTTCACATTCACATAAAATTAGGTAAAAACAAAATTATCTTATTTATTTACTGGTTTTACCCATCTCCCCTGGTATAACCAATGGGTAATACCTACCAGGTGAAATAATATAAAGACAAAAAGGGCAAGTCGCACAATAGAAAGTTAAAAATAGGGTTCCTGTTTAAGTTAAGTTTGATTACTAGTTTTACCCTATTATCTACACTTGTCAAAATAAAGATTTCGCTATTCAATTCACATATTTGTTCATCCGATTGAGCTGAAACTTGGCACAGAGATAGCCTACAAACCGGAGACGATTTGTGGATACTTTTTATCCCGAAAAAGAGAGTTCTTCAGGACAAAGTGCCCAGCTAGTAGTAAATTATAATGTATTTTATCAACACTCAAATTAAACGTTCAATCTAAAGTACTGAAAAAGCGTGTTATCAGCGTAAAGAATTATTTCACGCCTGCCGCGATACAAATTATAATGATAATATCATTATTTCACACTGATTACCTCCACCGCGATTATAAAGCAAAACCGATAAAATTTTACAGTTTATTGTGTGGTATAATAAATTTGTGCAAACACCTAAATAAGACTTCATTCAAAAGTTTTTTTTTTTTTAAAAAAGAACATTAGCCAAGCTGAAGTTGACTAATATCCTCCTATCCCCTTCAAATAAGCGGAAAGCTTGTGCTAGGAGTGGGTACGACAATAGTGCAACGGGTGGGATTCGAACCTGCGACCATTCAGTTTTCAGTTCGCATCTTTAACCATTGGGCTATTGAGGCTTAAAGTGATGAATTCATCGAAGTACAACTCTTGGAAGAGCAATAATCGACGCGCTGATAAGCTATTTTAGTGAGCCTTTAAAGGCTCACTACGCAGCTACTGCACTGACTGACGCTTTAGTACCTACGACGAGCTCGCAGAAAATTATCAAAAAATGACGTCCCTAACTACGGTGCTGTGAAAGGGTGTCATAATTCATTCAGTACCTACAGAGTATTACATGGCACTCACTTATCCATTGGGTTTTCACGGTACCTACTAAATCCACGCGGACGAAGTCGGGGGCATCAGCTAGTCAAGTAATAATTTTTTATTCACTATCTGACCAAAGTGAAAAAATCACTCATTCCCTTTTTATAAAAACTGTCTTTTTATCAAACCATTTATTTTGATAGCACATCGTGTACCCACTTTGAGATAAGGACTGTCTGTCGCTCCAAAAATTTCAACGGATGCCATAGTCCGATGCACTGTATATTGCAACTGACTGCCTCGTTGGTCTAATCGTTAGCAAGGATAACGAGGTCACGGGTTCGATTCCCGGGTCGGGCCAAAAAAGTATTGGGTTTTCTTTTAAGAAATTTTCAGTACTAGCCCGTAGTTAGGAAGTTGGTGGTGAGTCACCCCCGTGCCTCAGAGAGCACGTAAAGCCGTCGGTCCTGCGCCTTATCTCTTTCCGGTCGTGTCAGATTTTCCGTCCCATCAGGCTATGAGAGTGAGGGAATAGAGAGTGCACCTGTGTTTGCGCACTTGTGCACTATAATATCTCCCGCGCAGATGGCTAATCGGATTCGGGTCGAGAGGACATTATTATATTGCAATCACAAAATACATGCTCTGACTGAGCGGATAGGTACCTACTTATCGGACTTGGCCTTTCTCAACAGTGTACGAATACATAAACCCACGTGTATGTGTATGTGTGCTCACACACTCATCATCACTGACACGTAGCCAGTCAATGTGGTTTTATTATCATACTTAGGTATCATATGAACCAGTGTCTTATTTCGGGAGTTATTTATTGGTATAATAATTAATACAGAGTATAAAAGCTGATCAACGTTCTTTTTAGCGCAGTGGACAGTTTAACCCGAAAAACTAACCAGTTCCCGAATTCAATTCAAAAACGTTTCTCCAAGTCGGGGGCATCATCTTGTCTTAATATACAACATGTATTGAAACTCCAAAATAATACTGAAGGAGGTGAATGTGCTCATAAAACTGAACAACTTTCCCCAAGGAACATAGGTCGAAATGTGAAAAAAAAAATTTGGACCTCCCATGCAAAATTGACGATCAGCTGATTGATTTACTATGGGAGATAATTTTTTTTTTTTCATATTTCGACCTAGGTTCCTTGGGGAAAGTTATTCAGTTTTATGAGCACATTCACCTCCTTCAGTATTATTTCGGAGTTTCAATACACGTTGTATATGTAGTTAAGTGCTTATAGTAATATTCGACACCTAATCTAATTCATTTGAGCTAGCAATCTCCAAGGCGAAATTACCTAACGCTATTACTAATTATATACCTACCTACTGGGGAAAAATTAATTAGAAACGGAACCACATTAACAGTTTCAGTGATAAGATAAGCGAGTATTTTCCTTGTGCCCTGTGTAATATTAGAATGTAACTACCTAGCTACGATAGATATAATATTTACTAATATATATAATTGTCCGGGTCACCATTACATGATTAACGAATACGCTGGTAACAAATTCCGTGCAAAATGTATTTCCCATTTGATACCAAGATATCAAGGTTTTGGTAGGACGACGCGTATGTAGTGTATTTTATTGTATCGACACAAGATGCATGCTGCATGCCAGCAGCGACTTAGGGTAAAAACATGCCAAAGATGCCTCACTGCGATACCTCGCGGTCGCGGTTTAGCTGGCTACCTCGATGTCACCTCCATTTAAAATGTATGCAAACAGACGAGCACGAACATGCCGAAGATGCCTCACTGTACCGGGATATAGCGCAGTGAGGTATCCTTCGACATGTTCATGCCATCATGGTCCAAAAATAATTGCTACAGTGTAACGATCGCCCTTCATTGGCAGAGCCTCTCTCGTTATTGGCTAAAATATATTGTTGCAGCAAGGATGCTATAAACTCAGCCAATCACTACAATTGAGACTGTAGCAATGATTGGTGCAGCTTTTCCGCAATAGACCAGCAGTTTTCTCACAACTTTTTTTTTTTGCGCGATGTAAGTATCCAAGCCTTTCAGGCAACCCGCACATGTCCGAAACCAGTCAAGCAAATACCAACTTACTTTTAATACCGTAATAGAATGAACTATAATTGAATAAAAAAAAATATAATATTATAAAAGACCGAAAGCAAAAATATTATACCGATCCATTTTACTTAAGCGCGGCCGAACAAAAACTTAATAAGCTCATTACACTGAACGTTCCCACGTACATCGTTCCGGGCTGAGAGGAAATGTTTGAAATAATTACCCAGTACCCGTCTAGTACAAGAGTCAGCCGTAAGATCTAAAAAATTAATAATAATATTTTAACAAACAAAAAACGCTAAATCAACTCAGAATTTATTTAATTCTTACTAATGTTATAAACTAGTGGATGCCCGCGACTTCATTCGTGTGATTGAAGGTTTTTTGAGTCCCGCCTGAACTCTCTTATTTTCCGGGATAAAAGTCTATGCCATCTCTGTGGCTTTCAGCCAAATAGTTCAGTTCAGTTGTTGCGGCGTGATTGACTAACAAACATCCGTCCATACATCTAAACATCGCATTTATAATATTAGTAGGCTAAGATAAGTTAGGTACATTTAAAATATAATACTTTTATCACGCTTTTTTAATTTTGAAGAATTACTTACTGGCAATACGATTCGCTCGTTCCTCGCCAACGATAAATACTTAATTTATAATTCTAATATTTTATCCTTATCGCAACCGGTAAGAAGTAGGTACCTAACGATGATTTGATTCATAAAATTGATTTTATTGATAAAAACTAATAATAAGACTACACTGGAATCGAATACAATAGACTAATATTTTATTCACATAAACCTTTACAAAGTGCTTTCGAATCGTCAAATGAATCTACCATTGGTTCGGAATGCCATTCCAATCGAGAAGAACCAGCAAGAAACTCGGTGGTTGCCGATAACAATACCATGGCATTTAAAAGTACATAAAAATTATAATATGAACTTAAAAAAAGACGTGTGGCAGTCGGGGACTGCCGCGGTAAAGCTATTGCATAGCATTTTTTATCAACGCCATCTAGCGGTGAGAGGAGTCCCGTGTCAGGTTATTTTCGTTACGGAATTTCTGGATTCGGTCTCCACGCTCAAGGCCCGCGATAGAAGCTATGCAATAGCTTAAAAATCTTGAAACCGTCTCATATCCTATGTTTGCGTCATATTAAGGCGTAATGTCATCATATAGGCGTTATATTCGTGTAATTAGGGAGAGGTCTACGTTTTTCCACATCACTGTTTAAGGTTTCGTGAAGGTGATTGTCGTTATGCAATATAATTGAAATAATAATGTACTATGAAATGTTAAGTAGGTACATTGTTGATTTAAGAATTAAAAAATGTTTAGTGGTTAGGTAGGTACATTGTGATAATTATGATGGCGATAACGATGTTTGTGATAAAAACTTTACTACACAAAAACATTCCCACTTACGTTAGACCTTGACGATTTTTCGACAATATCTCAGCAGTGAGGCATGTGGTATTTTAAGTGAGAGGTCCCGAGGTTGATTCCTGGCGGGAGTGATTTCGGATTTCAGCTATGTACTGTACCAACCTACTGGTATAGAAAAAAATTACGAGCGCTTAAACGTTCCGATAGTGATTCTCATTGCCATAAAGCAATCAAGTAATATTAGTTATCACAAATATTTTTTTTTTTTCGTAAAATAAAATTGCTCAAAAATATTTGTGGAATGTTGTCAAGAACTTATTTTTTTTAATTTATAAAAATGGAGACAAAACCACGGTACGGTTTTGGTACAACACCACGTGGCGAGGGTTTTCGTCGAGGGTTAAAAAATAGGTTTTATAAAAAAAGATGGGAAAAAATCTAAACCGTTTGACACGTTTTACTAACACCAAGTATAAAAAGAATAAATCTTAACGCCATAAAAGAAAAAAAACCAGTAGATTAATTACAAGGCGGTGACATAAGGTGCTGCGAGCGTATAAAGCTTGCGCCGGTGACTGCTGCTGTGATTTATAATGTGTAGTCCGATTATTATGCAGTAACAATTAAGGTATACTTAGCTATAGCTAGAAATAGACGAGTATAGAAGGCTTCTTGAGACTTTTATGATGAAAGAGTGATAATCGCTTATATACGTCTCAACTATAGGAACACCGATGAAAATTAATTACTGATGAACAAGGGTCATCAATTAGTTACTAACTAATAATCATAATTACTTACAGCGATTATATGATTGTTTTAATAGATTATAACTGAAAACGAGTGACTATAAAGATACCTATACAATATACATGAAGGCATTTCAGTTGGATGCGCAGGTGTAAGATTTAAATATGTAACAATTTAAACTACTAAATCTTGGAAACACTGAGCAATATACAAACAAAGTGAAACAAAAAACTTAAGAAAAATATTCATCAGCAATTTAAAAACTTTTAATACAATAAGTAAGTACCTGCATGACATATTCATACTTAGGGCTTATATCAGCAACGTCGCTTGACGTTTAACCGAGGAATAAATTGGGCATTCTAACAGTTGTTGTATTGAAAATCTGCTAAAATATCAAAAAGCTCTGATAAGACAAGTTTTACGTTGATGAAATTGGCCATTGCACATAAAATATTGGCAGAGAATGCAAATAAAATAACAGGAAAGAAACAAAAGGAAATTCCGACGGAAGAATAAATAAAAAGGTAATATAAAAAAGGAAATTAAACGCAATATAAATAGCTACTAATTCCCGCGGTGACGTTCAACAACTTGTCACGGGGCATTAAACTTGCGCTCGTTTGTGCTGCATTGCAGATTTGTGACATATGAGAGCACCAATTACGCGTGGCAATTAATTTGAAACAAGTAACACAATAAAAATTTTAATAATCTCCGACATGTGAATAATAAATGTGAAGGTAAACGATCCCGAATACATTATGGCAGACGTAGCAGTGAGAATAAAAATATATTTACAATTTACTATTAAGACACTCTCATTAAAGCAGATTTATATCTTAACCATCAAACACAGATATGTTAAAATATTTGGGACATGTATGTTCTCAGACATAACCGGCACAGTCTCCTTCAGACCATCATGACGAACAAAAGAATTCAGGACAGAGAACCGGAGTTAGAAGAAAGCCCTGGCTTAGGAATGTTCGTGGATGGACAAGAATAGCAAACCTTGTACAACTATAATGCAACGATAACCTCCAATAGTAGAGAGGTACGAAAAGAAGTACAGTAAGAGATACAATTTCTGCCGTAGGAAAACTGTTCGAGATTAATTAAATACAAGCATGTAGATTGTAGATGTAGAATCTTCAATTAATATCAACGTAGTCAGTTCTTAGAATAATGAAATCTAAACAAGTACCTAGATACAAGTCATTAAAAATAAACGATAATTTAAAATATATGTTGCTTAATAACGAATGAAAGTATGCTTGCCTCCATTACAAATAAAAAACTTATTTTTCGAGGGAAAACAAGATTAAAATGTGGAGAAAAACTCACTTTGTCACTTATAAACGTTGAAGAATTCAAAGAGTACCTATTAGAATTGAGAGCTGAATTAATGTATGCTAACGTAAGGTAAAAAAATTTAAGTAGGTAAATACATATGTAATATGTATCAAACAAAATGTTTGCCATTGAATGTTACCATTATCTTAGGTTAACCACTCTTATCAGTTTCATAAGACCCATCTCATCGTATAATTAAAACACTATTAGGTACTTTTATTTCCATACTAAAATTACGGAGGCTATTGTGGCTTGTTTTGTAGCAACAACCCCGTTAACATTTTAGTGGGGTTAGTAAAAGTTACGTACCATCAAAATAAGGAACGCTACTTTTATTTACTTTTTTGTTTGTAGGACTACAGATGACCGACAGAATCGCTTGGTTCCTGAATGGAGACCACGTATCGATAATAGTTTGAGACTGGAATCGTGTACTTGAGGAGGTATATATTCAACGATGGGTGATATAAAGGATTCCAGCACTTGAAGAAGAAAAGAAGAAATAAAATGAATGTGTGCTTGAAGACAAATTATCTGAGCTTGTAAAATTAAATTAAGTGTTTGTTTAGTATAAAGAGCTACCATTTGGTACGCCTAAGATGCGTCTCTGCGTATAATTAAACATCTCGGCTTTGAGGCAAATTTATAGCAATTGTATTTAACGGGACCGCAATGGGATCTTTCCATAGGATGTCCGGACTAAGCCCTCAAGTCTTAACCCAATGTTACGTCGACAGTCTGGATATATGGACGATGGTACATATTATTTTAACAGGCTCTTACTCAGCGCCAAATTAGGGTACACGTCATCAAATAGTTGTTTAGGGACCACCAAATATTTATGTGCCTAATTACGGTTACAGGCCCGCCACTTTATTAAGGTTTATTTAAGTGTAATTGTACGTTATGTTCCCGAAAACGATTTTACATTTTCATCATCATCATCATTTCAGCCTGCGGACGTCCACTGCTGGACTTAGGCCTTTCCCAAACAGCGCCACCACACCCGGTCCACAGCCTATCTGATCCAGCCACTTTCCGCCACTCTCTTTATATATATCTTACTTATTTACTTGTTCACTTGTTGTTGTTTCACATTTTAATATAATTTAATAAGTACTTCAACATTAAAACGAAAAAATTAAGAGTCTAATTTCTCGCAATATAATTTGTAACAGAAACTAAATACGAGTATAAACACTTCTTGTTACACGAACTTGTTAATTAAGCTAACTTAAACACAATACCTACCGGTATTGTTCTTCATCATTAAAATAGAATTAGAAGCAGAATGTTAATTATCTTTTATCTGTTGTCAATCAACATTAAGCTGACATTGAACAGGGCCTTCAAAGTTGTTGAAAATTTGGAAACATCCGTCAGAAGCTCACTGGCGCAAAACTGTAAGTCATTCTTCATGCCTTCTCCTTTATTCCATAGCAATTCACGACCTTTGAAATTTATTTTTCAATCATCTTTACCGTTTAATGAGTCAATGGAGTACCTGGCTGAGTTTACTGTGTCAGACCAGGGCGCGTTCGGATCCTTCGTAAAGGTTAAGTTTTAAGTTGCCATAATAATAAACTCAATCACCTACCTCATTGCACAAAATACTTGATTGATTCCAATGTTTGTCTTTTCTGTTACTCAAAAAGAAACCACAAAGTTATCGTTCGGTAAAATACTAATTCTAACTTTATCGCGTTGATCTCGCAGTAAAATAAGATCTCAGGCATTCTAATTCTTACTTCCTTACCAATATTATAAATGCGAAAGTGTGTTTGTTTGTTGGTTTATCCGTCAATAACGCTGCAACAGAGCTACGGATCGACGTGATTTTTTGCATAGGTATAGTTGAGGACCTGGAGAGTGGCATAGGCTATTAGGCTTTTTATCCCGGAAAATCAAAGAGTCCCCGCAGGATTTTAAAAACTAAATCCACGCGGACGAAGTCGCGGGCATCAGCTAGTACTAAATGAGTACTAAAATCAGATACCTATCACAGTATGCGAGGTCACACATAATAATATGTGAGGAAGACTAAATAAGTTCACTCAATAAAACAGTGAGTGATCAGTAAACTCAACAAAAAAAGTGGTATCGTTTTTAATAAGATCTAGTTAATTAACATGATACAAAAGCTAGATTGAAGCACAGCTATAATTAAGGTTATTTGGCCTTTCGCGAAAGTTATGGGACTATGTAATGTCGTTAATATTAATGATGTTTAACAAACCGTTTTATAATCAAATTAAGTTTCCATTGGCCTTTCTATTTCGCTGTATCTCCAACATATATTTAATATACAATCATCGTGTTTAAATACCGTTTGTTGTTAGCTCTCCTTGACATGCCGACGACCTTAGCAATAGTAATGCCTCATCGCATCACCTTTAAAAGCCTTATAATAATTACAAAGCTACCTACATACCTAACTACCTTCCTATCTTATGGTATGTGGCATTATGCCATTACTAGTTGATTCCCGCGACTTCGTTCGCGTGGATTGAGGTTTTCCTTTCTGTTTAAACTCTCTTATTTCCCGGGATGCCTACGTCACAATAGCTATCTCTGTATGCCAAATAGCTCGATGAAGTTTGAGTTCTGCGCAAATCCACTGATAGATCAGTCAGTCAGTCACCTTTTCCATTTACACATAGGTATTCAGATTTAGAATTTAGGCAGTTTACGTGTCGATTAGTTTATGTGGTGATTATTCCTGATGACTATCTTAAAATGATGTCAAATCATTATATGTATAAAAACAATATCAATTATTATAGATAAGGGAAAAATAATTCACTACGTCCAAGGATAATAGATATTAATCAATTATAAATAGGTAATACCCTGATTGAATTAGGCCGTTTTCTGTGAACGTCTGAGTACATTATGAAATTGAATAAAGTTAATGATAAAATGCCATTATCACTATGACGCTAATTATTATCAACTTACTTATCTAGATAGAAGGAATTAGGTGTATTTGTTATTCGATGAAATCGTTAAGAGAACAACATCCTTACTTCACAGAGTATGGATATCTACTTAAACTGTGCTGTTATTGTAGATTTCGAGTGTATTTCTTTCTTGGTTTGCCCGTCAATCACGATAAAGGGTAGGCACACGACGAATTCGCAAGCAAATTCTATAAAGGCTAGGTAGGTACCTACCTACCAATATTATTTTGTTGTAATCAATACGTATCGTAGAAAGGGAATTCAAAAATTATGAGTAATTTAATTCCATATGAAAATTATGTATTCTTACTTCTTTACTATATATATAATATATTTCGCATACTATAAAATATTATTTAGTTGGTTGGTATAGTTTGTCCTTCAATCACACAGTAACGATAACGAAGCAATGCAATTGATCGACGTGATTTTTATTTTTAGAATGGGTTCAGCACTGGTAGCTTGGGCGGGAGAAATTTTATCCCTAGGAAAAGGATAAAACGTTTATCCCCTCGCTTAGCTTTATCCACTCGTCGAGCATGGGCACAGAGGTGGAAATAACACTCAGTGGATATACTTATAGAAATATACATCGCCTTCTCCTCTGTTGCCATGCTTTAGCATAGGGAAAAGATAATTTTATCCCCTGTCAGTGGATAAAATCGGGGGATAAAACTTTTATCTCCTGCCCATGCTACCAGTGCAGTTTTAAGAACGGAGGGTGACATATTATATTATAGTACTTTTATCCCGGAAAAACAAAGGATTCCTACTGCCTACCTACGTCATTTTTAATAACAGAAAAAAAGCTAATTAGTACTAAAAAACTTTTACCCTCATTTAAAATGTTGCGTATAATGAATATTGTATTATATTATGTACAGCTACCTACTGGTTTTGAACGAAGATACGTGTATGAATAACCATTATTTACAGGATATTGAACTCTGTTATTTTATCCATTAAAGTCCGTGCTCAATTGCTTGTCGAAGAAAACGTTACTTGAATTACAAATCACTTTGACGCAGAAGTTTGTAGCTAAAGTATGAGGAATATTATTTATTATGTTGTGATTAATGTCGATTCCCCATTTGAGGATTCTATTTACGATTAGTTATTCCTTGATAGCCCCCGGCGTATTTTCCGCATACTAATGTCTCCCACGCTACGCACTGGTGTAACAAAAAACAATAAAAAATAAACAGCTAAAGCTCGGCAAGTCAACGAACCCCCGATGCAAGAACTTAAAGCATAATATATTATTCGGAAATGGTCGAAATGATCAATTTAAAAGTCCAAGAGTCCAATAAGAAGACTGGACAAGTGACATTCCGTATGCATCCAATAGCATTACTATTCGCAAAGCATAAACGCACCAACCTTGAATGAAGAAGGGTTTTTCTGCAACAGCCAAGGCCAATCCAGATATAACCACAAATGTTAATGTGTATATTCAATATTTAGAGCACTTGCCACATAAAATCCACAGGTAAAATTCGAAAGCTCGCGTACGTATTTCGCGGGGAACGAACGTACGTCCGTCACTAACGGTGCGCTGAATTCAACTGAGGAGGACTGAGGTATGGAGGTCCGTTTGGTCGGAGGTCGTAAGCGATTGGCTGAGGAGTTGAGGACGGTGAAACGGGATGCGGCAGCGAGATGTGCGCATCGCACCCGGCTTCCGTTTGTCGCGTTTGATAATAGTATTCGCACTGGAAAAACTTCACCTAATTGCTGCCGCTTTTGCCGTAATTTCATAAAGCAACCTACTTAGTTGTTGCCTACTTATATACTTTTATTCTCTTTTTTAAGGTATTGCGAAGTCTGCCTATTCGCACTTAGCCAGCGTGATGGACTGTGGGATAAACCCTTCTTTATGGGATAAACGGGATTTACCATCTCTTTCTTCTCCTAGTGTCATCTCCTAGAAGACGTTTGTACTTTGCAACCATCAATGGTAGGTAAGTAATGTTTCTTTGTTTACTGCGATTCTAAACCGGGACCAGTAACGCTAACATGCGCGCCACGAGAAAATTTTGTCTATCTATTTACTCGTCAAATCTCATACAAATTCACGAGTAAATGGGCAGACAAAATTTTCTCGTCACGCGCATGTTAGTCCTACTAGAGACTCGAGTGCATGTTGAGCAACTAGCGAAGTTATTAAGCCAGAATTTTCTCATTCGTCCAGTCCAGGTTTTCATCTTCCTTTTATTTTACCTTGAATAATGAGCTGCAGCACGTTATATTTTAATACATATACTTACTATTGAATTTTCTTTAGATATTGAATAAGATACGTTTATAGCCATGACATTTTTTACATTTCCTTCTCAATGGAATTCTTGGTTTTTTACTTACAGCGGAACCAACTGGAACTAATTTACTTAGCCAGTGTCACGAGAGACGCGCTTCAATTAGTTTTTACAAGTTTTCAGCTTCAAAAATACCTATCTACTTTAGATACTTTTCAATTTAAGAGCTTATAGTATGCCAGCTGGAATCCAAATTTTGCCCCCGCCTCACTGCCCAGCGAGCAGCCGCCCGCACCGCGTAGTTGCAGCTATCTCACTCGCACGAGTTCATCACGCGGCAGGGGTCACGCGCCGTACGATAGGGTATATGATACATTTTAACGAACCTCTAGTACTTAGGTATGGAAATAAAATGAAACTAATATTATTATATATTATTAATAACTAAGAATTAGACTTAGACTAAGTATAAGTCTAACACTAAGACTAAGTTTAAGTCAAAGACTAAGTCTAAGCAAAGACTAAGACTAGGTCTAAGTCTAAGTCTTTCACTAAGACTATGACTTAATCTTAGACTTAGTCTTAGACTTAGTCTTAGACTTAGTCTTAGACTTAGTCTTAGACTTAGTCTTAGACTGAGTCTTAGACTTAGATTTACAATTAAACTTAGACTTAGAATTAGACTTAGATTTAGACTAAGTCTAAGTTTAAATCTAAGTCTGTCTCACACGAAGGCTAAGTCTAAGTCTTAGTGTTAGACATAGATATATACTTAGTCTAAGACTTAGTCTTAGACCATAGTCTTAGACTCAGTCTTAGACCATAGTCTTCGACTCAGTCTTAGACTCAGTCTTAGACTCAGTCTTAGCCTCAGGCTTAGACTCAGTCTTAGACTCAGTCTTAGACTCAGTCTTAGACTCAGTCTTAGACTCAGTCTTAGACTCAGTCTTAGACTCAGTCTTAGACTCAGTCTTAGACTCAGTCTTAGACTCAGTCTTAGACTCAGTCTTAGACTCAGTCTTAGACTCAGTCTTAGACTCAGTCTTAGACTCAGTCTTAGACTCAGTCTTAGACTCAGTCTTAGACTCAGTCTTAGACTCAGTCTTAGACTCAGTCTTAGACTCAGTCTTAGACTCAGTCTTAGACTCAGTCTTAGACTCAGTCTTAGACTCAGTCTTAGACTCAGTCTTAGACTCAGTCTTAGACTCAGTCTTAGACTCAGTCTTAGACTCAGTCTTAGACTCAGTCTTAGACTCAGTCTTAGACTCAGTCTTAGACTTAGACTTAGTCTTAGACTTAGGAATCCTAAGGAAGACCTTTAGGAAGCTATGTATTTGCATTCTGTAACAAAATAGGCTATAACTAGTATTTTGTTTATACTACTAAAATAATGTGACCGTGGCTACTAACTGGGAAAACTACCTTAATATTTAGTGTATGAAACTATGTACCTATTCCACAGCAAGAGCCAAAAAAGTTATTATTGTAGTAATCAATTCATGTTTTTAGCATTTTCTATTCTCCAATTCCGTCTTATTTTTCTTATTCCGCTTATTTCCCATTTCATTACACTTATAATTTCTTAGATAATATACGTATTCTGGTAGGTATGCGTGAGAACAAGCGACGCGGGTTCCCCGTTCGAATGCCGGAGCGTGAATGAATTCATGCGGTGGACACGAGTCGCCCGTCGGCCCACACGCAATATTTTTCAGAATTTCATTTCTAATAACGAAAAAATTATTTAATTTTAAATAGGACATATAGGACACTTATTGTACTAAGTTGAGTATATATTTTAAGTTTTATTAGTATAGGTAAAGTATTCATTGACTACTGCGATTTATTTGTAAAATTCAGAGGGAAATTTGTGAATTTTTTCTATCGAGAAAATTTTTAGCAATCGTGTTTTCACAACATACAAAATTCAGTCTATATCGTCAACTTTACTATATATTTCTTTCAATATTATTGATTCAATATTTTTATTGATAAGGACGATCAAACGTGGCACGCTGGCATACTGTAGGCTCTTAAGTATAATTATTTTTTTTAAACTTCTTGCATTTGTTAAAATCTTTTTTGATACTCATACAAAATTACTTAATGAAAAGGTATAATTTATTACTAGATATTAGTTCCTATTGCCTAACTGATGAATATTGATAATTGTTTTTTTTTTTAAAGAATAACCAAGCTGAACTTATTTTCCTCGCCGCTCCAAATAAGCGGAAAGCTTGTGTTAGGAGTGGGTTCGACAGTACTGCAACGAGTAGGGATCGAATTCAAATTCAAATTCAAAATTCATTTATTTCATGTAGGCTACCTTGTAGCACTTATGACACGTCATAAATCTACCACCGGTTCGGAATGCAGATTCTGCTGAGAAGAACCGGCAAGAAACTCAGCAGTTGCTCTTTTCAAAAAATAAAATAAACTAATTTTACAATAAGTAACAAAACTAAGCTAAGTATACAGTGCTTCCACAGTGAAGCTTCAAAAATACAATACATAATATAATCTAACACATGTCAACATTGGTCCGGGAGGTAGCGTTGCAAATACAAAAGTCATAGTATTCCGGCTGACATTGACGTCGATAGTAGATCTTATATGACTAATAAGCAAACCGACCGTCAGCTGCCCAAGTAGTGGGGCTGGTGGTTGTGGGACAACTCCAATTAAGCTAGACCTCTAAATTGTATGAGCGCCCATACAGCTCAGAGGTCTATCTTAATTGGCGTTTACTATGAATGCCCTTACATACATAGTAAACGCCAATTAAGATAGACCTCTGAGCTGTATGGGCGCTCATACAATTTAGAGTTCTAGTTTAATTGGAGTTGTCCCACAATCACTAGCCCCGCGGGTGCGTCAGCTGACGGTCGGTTCAGTTGAGAGTCAGCCGAGATCTATTGAAAATGATGGCAATCGATCGGAATAAAATCACTAGCTAAAATGCAACGCTACCTCCCGGACCAATGGGAAGTCAAAGCAGACCCATTCCCGTTGGTGGCACCCGTTCACGAGCCTGGAACCTTTCAATTTTTTTACGCAACCTTGCATTTAAAATTATCGAAATAAGCTTTATCAGTAGGTACCTAACTAATTATACTAAAGACAAACGCTGATAGTCGACCCAATTGAGAAACTCGTTTTATCATAAATTCTTCTGCATAATTTAATAATTAAATATATCTACCTTCCTACAAAGAGAAAAATAATCATCTTCATTTCATCATGAGTGAATTATGTACCTACCAACATGTGCAACACCCAACATCTGGCGGGATTGTGCCACTTATCATATTATTATTATTACCTACGCCCATTATAAATTACAATTTATACAATGCATCTCTGGTACTTATAACAATAGGTATGTTTATTATTTTAGCAAGTTTATCCGACAAATGATGAATTACCTATTGGAAACTTATTTATTGAGACGAGAGAGAGAGAAAATAACCACAGTTATTTACCAAAACAAATTATTATACTAATGAATAGAAACGCTCTGTAACTGGACTGGATAATTCATTGAGCTAGTTTAACATAATTGCGATAAAACTATACGAGTACGTACCACGGTAATTGTTTTAGTTGCAATTGTCTATATTTCGATCCGGTTGCATCGACCGTGGTCTCGTAGTTTTATCACAATTATCACGATATGCCTACATGAAATAATTTTTTTAAGCTATATTGCATAGCTTCTATCGCGGGCCTTGAGCGTGGAGACCAAATCCAGAAATTCCGTAACGAAAATAACCTGACACGGGACTCCTCTCACCGCTAGATGGCGTTGATAAAAAATGCTATGCAATAGCTTTACCGCGGCAGTCCCCGAGTGCCACACGTTTTTTTTTTTTAATTTTCTGAAATGAGGTCTGATGGCTGGAGTAACGACTGCTGGGACGTGTGAGCGTGTCGGAGATCTGCCCAGCAAGAAGTTATAAAAAAGCTACAATCATTTTGTCATCATCGTCATCTACTTCTGCTTTATCAAGCAATAGACGTCCACTGTTGAACTAATGTCTCTTGCCATTGCTACTTTCACGGTCTTGCACCACTTGTATTCAGCCGCTCCCTCTTGTATCCTCTCCATTTTCACGAAATTCATTTCGGTTTCAGTAAATTACTTGCATTTTGCTTTTTGCTTAGGCGTGTCGCAGAAGCAAGAGATTTCAGTGTACCACTACCACTCAACATGTAACAATAATATTATTAAACTTTCACTTAGTGCTTGGTTCAAGGGCAGGATACAGAAGGCGGTACTCCTTGAGACGGCACGCATTGTGAGGAGGTTCCGCACTTTGGAGACCACTGGCTGCTTGGGTCCTACCCCGCAACAAGTAGGACACATTTCATTGTACTATTTTTGAGGATGTTTTGTAGGTATTTTATATTTTTGTAAATGTAAACATTTTTTTTTAAATAATATAATGCAAATGTGTGTGAAAATAAAACATGATTGATATTATGATGATGAATATTATTAATATTAATTAAATTAGGTATATTATTATCGATTGCAGCGTGCACTGACGATAAGTTATCAGCAGGTCAGGCAGAGTTCATTATCATACGTTATTTACTCTTCATCAATTGACATAGGTTCGCCGAACTCGGCTCTAGCTGACTTTTTTTAAGAAGTGTTTGTTTAGGACGCACATTGTGAAATTTTTCCCAAAATCGGACATCCCTTTTTTATGATACTAATCGAAACTTTAAGCTTTTTTTAATGCTAGAGTAGAACACCCAGAAGTTAATTCTGTTTAGAACCGGAGTTATAATTTTTTAAAAATTTTTTTATGATTACCAGAAAAAAACTAAGAAATGCTGTAACTTTCTACGTAACGAAAGTTTTCAAGTTTCAATTACAGCATGCTATAAAATCAATTAAGTGCTATTTTTGGAAACATATAATTAATTTCTAAGTGAACAATAAAGGAAGATATGCTTTTTTAAAACTAATTTTGAAATTAATTTTTTTCTCATCTTTGTATAGATATTAGCATCTAATTTTCACATATTGTATTTATTAGTGCTATGTTAACCCGCCTGTATAATATAAGATACGTAACACTTAGGACCTCGGAGTTATTGAATTTTAAAAATTTCATTTTATGCAACTCAATAATAATCCCTGAAAAACATAACCCTCCGTTTTTACAGTCGGATAAAAAATCTTTCTTTTAGCCACTTTTTTAGAATTTTCTCTCGTACATTTGTAATTAAGATCTTTGTGACAACCCTAATATCATAGAAATTGTAAAATCTCATATCTCCAATGTCCTCATAGATTTCTGTGTGATTTTTTTTACTAGTAACAATACAGTTACGAGGTATGTTTTCAGACAGATATCTACTGCTAATCGTAAATGGTTTATGAGAAAAAAAATAAAATGTAAAAATCACAAAATTAAGAATAATTACTTTATTATTAATACTAAAATTATTTTGTTTAGCTTATAAAATGCCCTGTATATAATGCCACTTTGCCCTGTAAATAATTGTATAAATATCATATGCAATTCTTTTATTTCGCCTTTTTCTGAAAATACAGAATTTTCTAAAAAAAAATATTACTCCGAGGTCCTAAGTGTTATGTATCTGATATTATACAGGCGGGTTAACATAGCACTAATAAATACAATATGTGAAAATTAGATGCTAATATCTATACAAAGATGAGAAAAAAATTAATTTCAAAATTAGTTTTAAAAAAGCATATCTTCCTTTATTGTTCACTTAGAAATTAATTATATGTTTCCAAAAATAGCACTTAATTGATTTTATAGCATGCTGTAATTGAAACTTGAAAACTTTCGTTACGTAGAAAGTTACAGCATTTCTTAGTTTTTTTCTGGTAACCATAAAAAAAATTTTAAAAAATTATAACTCCGGTTCTAAACAGAATTAACTTCTGGGTGTTCTACTCTAGCATTAAAAAAAGCTTAAAGTTTCGATTGGTATCATAAAAAAGGGATGTCCGATTTTGGGAAAAATTTCACAATGTGGGACGTGAGGAGGTTTTATGAATGTTAATTCAGACCAAATATAGCCTCAATAGCCTAACGGTTAAAAGTGCGGATCGAAAACTGAAAGGTCACAGGTTCGAACCGCACCTGTTGCACTATTGATATTGTCGTACTTAGTTCTAGCATAAGCTTTTCGCTTATTTGGGGGGGAGAGGAGAATAAGGCAAGTTCAGCTTGGCTAATATTCTTTAAAAAAAAATTTATGCTCGTAGGTACTACTTTTAAATATTGCTGCTTCTAAATTCATCTGCAGTATTTGGTTATTAAAGGTGTACTTTTGAAAAAAAAATCATGACACAAAATGAACATGAAAAGAAAAAAATATTTTTATATTTATAAATAATTATTATTAATTAATATTCTCCTTTCCCCTTCAACTAAGCGTAAATCTTGTCACAGGAGTAGGTACGACAATAGTGCAACGGCTGTGGTTTGAGCTGGCGACCTTGCGGTTTTCAGTCCGCACCTTGAACCGTTACGCTATTGAGGCATTGAGGCTAATTGTATTATTGTGTACTTGCATCTTAAGATTCATTTGAGTTTACATTTCCTTCATTCAAACCAATTTACAAAAAAAAATAGTAGATGCGCGAAACTCGTTCCCTGAGAAACTTTTATGGGAATAAAAGTCTCAGTCAATCAGCTTCTCTGTGCGCGGAAGAATGAAGAACAAACAAATAGACAGGCAATTTTTATTTATTTCTCTATTCACAGAAAAATCTGCTTACCGAACCGGTGATAGAGTCTTGACTAGTCGTGAGAGCTACCAGTTAATCTATACAAGAAATTAATTTTGAATTTAAGATTTTGTCATAGTATTCACTTAGACACAAGTAGGTAAACATTGATTTTTATTGCCAGTGGACATTACCAACGTTACCAGTGGATATTAGACGGGCGAAATCAATAAGTATCTTTAAAAATCGCTTAAAAGAGTTTTACTTATCAAATATGCCATGAATGTACCTACTTGTACGTATATGTAGTTATATTGTGTATATGTAAGTTTGTGAATTTTTTCTATATATTTTATACATATGTATGTTTAATTATGATATGTGTATACTGTATACTTAGTATGTACCTTTAATGTAATTTATATAAAATTGTTGCAATTTCCCATATCGCTTAGTAAGATTCTTTAAGTTTTTAAGGTTCTCTGAAGGAAATCACTTATAGCGATAAGATGTCCTTTTCGCATTTATGTAGGTACATTAATTTTACTATGAGATTCAATTGTAAACTTCATTTCTTGTTTCTATCTATCTATCTATCCTTTTTCCACAACTATTCGGCTCTACACCGGCCGAGTTAGACGAAAATTGGAACCGAGTCTCTAGCTTTAATTTTAATCAAGCACCGACTAGAGAGTGGTTATGCGAATCACCCTAATTGAACGAAATTAACCGCAATGGGAGAAGACTACGATCAAGGGAATAGGTCCTAATTGCCGGATCTGACTGTTATGTATGCCGTTACGCAATCAGAGTAGATTGAATTATAAAACTGTGTTTGTACGCTTCCAATTTGTATTACATGGCTCAACCATGTTTTACTTTGATTGAAGTGGTCGACTAGAAGAGTTATAATCGGTTTCAACTTCAAAGTGAAGAAATGCTTCTTTTCATCATTTTTATTTTTTAAACACATTATTGTGTTTTAAAAATGTTAAAGAGGCATTTTTACAAACAAAACTTAGAAATGCAAAAGCCTTAGGATGTTTTTCACTTAATTTCAAATCTCTCGGTTCACCGGTTTACAGGTACCGGTTTGTAGGTATTATCACTAATCCGTTTAAATCTATATATATATAATTCAAAGTCCTGACTGACTTACTGACTGAAATATCAACGCACAGCCTAAACTACTGATGTTAGAAACTTGAAATTTTTACAGTTGGTTCCTTTTATGACGTAGGCGCACACTAAGAAAGGATTATTGGAAATTCCACCCCTAAGGGGTTTAAATAGGGGATGGAAGTTTATATGAAACTCCGTCATTTTTCAAGCTGTTTCTATCAAAGTTGGTATTTGAGCTTTCAGTTAAAAATAAAAAAATACGTGTGTCACAGTTTTTGAAATTTCCACCCCAAAATCTAATTCCACGCGGACGAAGTCGCGGGGACAAAAGCTAGTAAATAAGTAAATAATAATTTATTTACCAGAATGTTTGTACCTACAGTGAGATGATAGGTAACAAAATATATTGTCATGAGTCCAGAACATTCAACTAAATTAATAAAGTGCAAATAATATGATACAATCAATTATAAAATTAAAGAGATAAGTAACATTATGTGAAGTTATTAGACAATTATAATTACAAATTCATAATAGGCAGCCAAATATAGACTTTTTATTTTATATCTATATAGAACTTACCCATTAAAGTTAACATTCTGTTATTTATTTCATTGATTTAAATCAAACACAATATTATTATCTGCATCGGTTGGAGCATGTTATTGATAATGTACACTAATTAGTAATTACTGATAAAAACATTAACAGCTTTAGCGAAAACCGCAGCTCAACAGTGCGGTCTTCTGTTTTTAGAGTTCTGCATTTTTGGGTTAACTTTAAAAATCATTCATACATTCATTCATCTCAACCCATCCATGACCCACTGCTGCAGGGTGAGCAGGGTGGCATTGTTCACAATATTATTATCCACAGGGAAAGGATAAAATGTTTATCCCCTCGCTCAGCTTTATCCACCCGTCGAGCATGGGCAAAACGGTAGAAATAATATCCACAGTGGATATACTTATAGGAATAAACTCCTCCTTGCCCCTGTCGAATTTAAACATCGTTAGTCAAATAATTTTTAATTAATAATATATTTAATAATTTAATTTAAAATATAATATATTTAAGTATTATATACGTATAGTATATACCTTTAATTTTTTTTTAATACTGTATGTTTCCATAAAATAAATAACTAAATAAAAACTACTCATATTCAGTACCCTCTCAATATACTATTTTTACTCTCCCGAGATGCAGCCCTTCACTCAGCCTCTGGTCCAATTAAGATCGTCAGAATGTCCAATATCGTGAAAATATCCAAAACGCACAATGTACAAAACGCGAAATGTACAAATGCAAAATCTATGTAAGTAGATACACACTGCAAAATGTAATTCCTTTTTTATTAAAATCGAAACTAACAATAAAATTGAAACTTCCATTTAACAATTTATTAAAACCATAGAACGACCAAACCGGGAACATAACTTTACAATTTTTTTTCGGAACTATATCAATATAAAATAGTACCTACACAATTAAACGGTATTACCAACGAAATAAACCGCGCTATTACGCAACATGCATATTCAATGAATAACTTTGAACGAACAATTAGAGTAAAACGATTTTATCTTTCGTGTTGTTGTTTGCCTAATGGCTATAACGCCTATGTACATAGGCACGTTACGCGTATTTTCCAACGATTTAACCCGTCTTAATGTTTACACTTCACTTTTACGACGAATTAATTTTAGTTACCTACACTGTAAAGACGTAATCTTGGCCGTAATAGTAGATTGTTACACAAGGGACGTAAGTAAGCTATTACAGAACAAGATCCAATTTGGCGCCAGTGCGAGCGCAGCTCGCATAGGGCGCTAATGGATCGCGTGCACCCGAGATATTTAGTCACACGAGAGAGCGCAGCGAGCGAGGGTGAATATAGTTCGAGGGTGTAATAGCTACTTGCAACCGAGGTAAGCATTCTACTTTATATCATTCTTGCGAGGTAAATAAAACATTGGTAATGCAAAATGAAATTTTAATTAGAATAATTAGCAAATTTAGAGAAAAAATAGAAAAAAATGGTTACTTGTTATAATTAATTATAGTAATATTGCTGCAATTATGAAAATTAAGTTTTCACGTAGCGCTCTTTGGACTTATCCGGCAAAAGGTTTTGCATCATTTGTTTTGCTTCAAGCAAACAAAAATCAGGCTCTCCTCCTTTTTCATCATCTGATGAAGTGCTTGACATTGTTGTAAATAACTTAAATCCCTTTACGAACAAACTTCACAAACTTTCAGATCAAATTAAATGCCGCCATTTCCATTATTTTTTCGTAAATAGTTTTCCATTTTTTTTTTACTGCTCTGAGTTCCAAGGAGTTTTGCATAGTTTGAAATGTATGGAAATTAAATGCCGCCATGTTCAGTGTTTTTTTTTTTCAGTAAAAAGTTTTCTTACCATTTTATAAGAAAAGAGATTGTTTACCAAGGAGTTTTGCATAGCTTGAACTATAAAGTGAACATTACAATTAAAGCATAGTGCGACGTAATGTTGCCTTGAATTGCAAACACTAACTTACAAGGAGACTTTCCACCATAGTAATCCCTAGTTACTGAGCAAGTATGATATAAAAATTTGTATTTCATAATAAATGTATTACTAGCTGATTCCTGCGACTTTGTCCGCGTGGATAAAGTTTAGAGTAACCTGCTACTATCCGCAAGAAGGTCCTCTATTTCCGATAATATTTAGTAGATCTTCACTACAATTGCTTAAAATATTTCTAGTAGTACAAAATTTATAATAACAAAAGAATTATCAAATTCGGTTTATATTTGAAGTTATGGAGCAAAATCAACAAAAACTTTCTTGTGACGTAAGCATTCGCTAATTTGAAACACCATAGGAATTTCGTTTTTAGGAAAATAACCAAAAACTATTTAATTTAATTGATGAAGAGAAAAGATTAATAAATAAACAGCTTTAATTACTTAATGATATAACTTAATTTAAATAATGTGTTTCTCAATCTAGATCAACACTTAAATCAACATCATTTCGAAATTCTTATCCTTAGAAGAAGCGTCGAATTAAGTGCAATTCAGACTCTACTTCACCATTCTGCAGTATGTTATAAATAATAGCATAGGTTCTGCATCAAAATCATGCATATAAAGCCAACACTAAGTATATAAATTATAAATTATACAGCTTATTGTGAGGTGATCATATCTAAGTGAGTATTGAGTGATATTGTTGTGCTTCATAATATTTGCTGTATTGTATACCATATAGCCCATATAACGTCGGGGATAGTGCAAAACCGCGAATGTATACCATTGGTAAAAACCGGGGATCTACATTAGTACAAGTTTTACAGGGGAAGGTTAAAACTTTATAAATTTCTTATTTCTACGGTTATTGGGCTAATTTTTACACAGATGTGTTCTATGTATTGATAAAAATAGATATCTTTTAAAGCGCTTGTTCGCTTTAGGACAGATTCGCTTTACGACAGATTCGCTTTACGGCAGATTCGCTTTACGGCAGATTCGCTTTACGGCAGAAGTACAGTGAACTCGAATATATATAGATAGATTTTTGTTTAAAATTAATAATACATTAAACAAGTTAGTACATTAATGCTAATAGATGGCGCTGTATTTACTATCGGTCAAGTCATGTTAAAACGGTTTTGCGTCAACTATTATTATTTTTATTACGTCTACTGTTAAAAGTTAATTATTACAATATATAACTAGTGGTTCGCCCCGAACTGAGAGTAAGCCTCTAAAAATACTATTTTAGCCACTATATATTTTGAATATAAGCTTCTAATTTCATAACTCGGCACCTTTAAAATTTAGTGAAGCATCAATAATTATAATTTATAACACATCCTATATTGTTCTATCATCAAAATGTACCTAATATTAGCATCAAAAAAAAATTCAATTTTTTTTTTACTTACTTCTTTTTTGTAAGCTTTAGGTAGGTTTACGATCCCAACAGAACCTAAGTGCCCGGCCTTCGGCCGGGCACCTGAATATTCATGTATAACCCTAACCTAACCTAACTTTAGTTTAAAGAAAAAATTCAAATGACGGACAAGTGCCAATTCACTCAAGTAGACTCGGAGACCTCGCTTCGCTCGGTCAATAATAATTAATTTAGAGACCGGATTATATGCATTTGCATATTCGCATATGCATTTGCATATTTTAGTCATTCTCAGCGGTAATAGCATATTTTACCTAAGATCTAGTTATGATGCATATTATCGGTACATTTACAATATTTTTCACTCACTCTGCGTTCCATCGCCGCCGCATTGTCCCATAAACTTAAAGAAAAGTTTGAAAACATATTGAGCCACCCAGGTTTTCAAAGCTTGTGTCAAATTGATAGTTTCATTAATGGGACGGCAGAAATTTTGCCGGAAACTATAAGTGCCATAGCACCCAAGTTCAAATTCTGCCTAGTTACCTCAATGGATATGGAGCGAACCTTTCCTACTTACAAAAATATTCTAAATGATCGTAGACACAATCTTACCACTGAAAATTTAGAAAAATATTTTATTGCTTACGTTTACACAAATTCTAAATAATTTTAATATCATATAGTGTTACTTACTGTACCTATTATCGTCTATCAAAAAATAATTTACTAATTTTATGCTGATTTTGAAATTAAAAAAATACTTTCTTTTCTATTTTTTTTAGGGATTCCTAAAATTTATCATTTAATTTCGCATATTCTGAAAGTTTTCGTGCATATTTCAAGCATTTTTCATGCATATTTGCATGCATATAACAAGCTTTTTATGTTGCATATAATCCGGTCTCTAATAATTATATAAAGGAAAGTTTTCCTTGGAGTGGAGACCATATTTTATCTCGACCTGTACAATTTTTGCCGTAAAGCGAATCTGCCGTAAAGCGAATCTGCCGTAAAGCGAATCTGTCGTAAAGCGAATCTGTCCTAAAGCGAACAAGCCTTTAAAAGTGATTTTGTCGCTACGACACTTACGCGGTTTTGATTTGACCACAAACATATGAAAATGGATTTTAATGTACTAATGCTAGTTACGCGGAATTGCACTATCCCCGACAATAACTATTATGATATAGCCTAAAGTGATCTTTATAAACCTCATCCTTTTTTAAATGACCAAAAATAATTGAGTTATACTATCAAGATTAAATAAACAAAGAGAAACAAGATTACAACCACAGATAAGTTTTGAAGCAATCGGAATAACGGATTTTAAAGCTACACAAAAAAAGTTACAATCAATCCGTTAAGTTGAAGAAACAATAGTCAAATCAATACAATAAAACAGATAGGAAGAAAGCAACAATCAACAATCAACCACTCGCTGAAGGAGATAGGAATAAGTTCAATACAAAACTAAGCTAGGAATGAAAAAAGTAGTCCAAGAGACAGAGCGACATTTAAATCGGACCAATAAGAAATTATTATTTTCTAAAAATCAGAAACAGAAGTGTATCTTAATGTGATACACATATCCTATGTATAAGTTGAGTTACGAAGGTTAGAATATATTCTATCCAGGAATAATCAAAGGCTGGACAAAGGATCATCTGCTGGACAATAAGCAAACTATCCTAAATTAAACTTTATACTTTCTAATTAATAATCATAGAATATAAGTAGTAAAAGTATATAAATATGGTCCATAAAATAGGTTTTAAAACAATATCTTAGTAAGTATGTAATTTACCAGAGTTATCAACGATTCTCTAATTGTTTTGAGTCTCAGATTTGCTTAAATATTGCAAACTTATAGGGTTCCTTAAAAAGTTATGCGTCAGACGTTCTCGTCAATCATTAATGGCGAATGAAATTGGTTATACAAACATTAATCATTGCATTAGACGACAAGTTATTCGTCACAGCAGTGACTTTCTATAACAGAAAAAAGAACCTATCATCCCTAATTGAAAAACCTACACTTCTGCAACATAATATTTGAAGCACTGGGTTAAATAACTTCAAGCGGCTGTCTCTGGGCCTAAAAGAATCAATTTGTGGAAAGTTAGGCCAAAGAGCGTTGTAAACAATAAAAGTTTTTAGACAACTTCTTCACTCCTCGGCAAGGGTTTGTAGGTAACGAATAATATAGGATAAATTATTCAGAACGCAATCGCATTATATTCGAGTCGGTTATGAAATTTTATGGCGGCGGCCGTAAAGTTCTCGCTCTTCGCCGATTTATGGATTTTGTTTTGTTCAAAAGTTAATTAAAAACGTGTGGCTGAGATAAGAATTCTCTTACATGTTTATGACGCGAGATACCTTTTTTTTTTTTAATTTACGATTTTAAGATCGACCATGATGTAATGTAGGCACATGGAACGCCCTTATCCAGGCACTTTTACAACTACATACTCAAAGGCGTCTAATAATTTATTTATCTAAGGTTGACTATGCACCACAGTTGTACAAAGATCTTGATGCATTGCCTTGGTATGTATGAAAAACCGATACAAATATTTCGTTTACGTAGTTTACCTCATTAGATTACCGGACCTAAAAATTGTCGTAGTTTGATTTATAGTATCTCTTTAATTCAGCATCATTGTACGTGTATGTACCTAAATGTAGATTTTGACTTCGTACAAGAAATATGTAGGTATAGAGATTTCGGCGCACTTCATAATAAAGGCCTTATTGTTGTCTCTATCGCGACCCTCTAAATCAAGAGGCAATTGTCCCCATTGGCACATAGCGGCAGGGCTTGGACAGATAAAACGCGTGACGGTAGCAGCACGACCCAACTCGTTTTTACTGGACCCTTGTTCTCTCTCTTCTCTCTTTATCAACCGATAGACGTCCAAAGACATCGATGTAATTTACATCGATGTAATTTACATCGATGTCCAAAGACGAATCGATGTTCAATCACGCTGCAGCAAAGCAACGCGTCGACGTGATTTTTTGCTTGGGTATAGCTGAAGACCGGGAAAGTGACAGAGGCTACTTTTTCTTCCGGAAAGTCAGAGTTCCCACGGTATTTTTAAAAACTAAATAATAATTTTTAAACTAGTAATAAATAATCTTGTACTTATAGTAATACAAGATTATTTATTACTAGTTTAAAAATTATTATTTAACTAAAAAATTATTAAAATTATTTTTTAACTAAATAATAATTTTTAAACTAGTAATAAATAATCTTGTACTTATAGTAATACAAGATTATTTATTACTAGTTTAAAAATTATTATTTAGTAGTTCTAGGCGTCGCACTGGAACCGTCACCGTTCATATTGTCTGTCCAGGCCTTCATAACCCTATCGCTCCCAGTGTGGCATCTTTATGTCCGACCTTTGGACAAAGGAAAATTAGCCCGGCTAATGTACAACTAGGGTAAAAGTGCTATCGGAAGCCTGAAAGGGAATCGATTTTGTTTGTGGTGTAGTGTCATTTGAACTGGTTAATATCGGGTCAGGGAAAATGCCACCGCTATTTTAGTACCTACCTACCTACTGTTCGTCAAAATCCGATGAAACGCACTATAAACTTTATTATTGTATACCTACAGGTATATAAATGTAACCATAATCTGCGTTTAACTTTATTAGACTGAAAATTATGCTTCTAATTCTAGCTAATTAAACTTTTTTTTATAATTTGATGACAAGATAGTCCTTGACTGCGATCTCACCTGATGGTAAATGACAATGGAGTCTAAGATGGTAGCGGGTTAACTTGGAAGCGGTATAGCAGTGTACATTCAACCCATACCCCTAATCGGTTTCTACACGCCATCGTGCCGGAACGCTAAATCGGTTGGCGGCACGTCTTTGCCGGTAGGGTGGTAACTAGCCACGGCCAAAGCCTCCCACTAGACGAACTTAGGAAGGTACACAGAAAATCTTAAGATATTTAACACATAATTTATATAAGCAGGTACTACATAGATAAACATCCCAAATCATTGCAGAAAGCGCTCTAATAAGAAAGCTTAAAAGTCACTTTTTGGAAATTGAATTAAATCATAGTTTGCATCAGCGGGATTGTAATCTTGTTCAATTCTATTTAAAGGATTTACTAGGATTATAAGTTCGAAAGTGCGTCTGTACTCGGTATGTTGTTTTGTCTTTCAATCACGCAACAGCGGAACAATGAATCTACTTTTTTTTTAGTTGAAGACTACTTTTATCCTGGAAAAATAAAGGAGATTTTATTCCGGAGGGATAAAAAAAAACAATCTCAATTTCATGTAGACAGTTACTCGTAAGTAGATAAATTCTGCTGAACATTAGAAAACTTGAAAATTTAACGACCTCCCCGGCGCAGTGGTGAGCGCTGTGGCCTTATAACTGGGAGGTCTCGGGTTCGATTCCCGGAGGGGGCAATATAGGAATTTATTGGTAGATTTGTGACTTATCATAAGAGCTACAGGTTAGCCTATATGAAATAAATAAATTTTGAATTTGAATTTGAATATAATTTCTAAATTGTCTGGTGGGAGGCTTTGGCCGTGGCTAGTTACCACCCTACCGTCAAAGACGTGCCGCCAAGCGATTTAGCGTTCCGGCACGATGGCGTGTAGAAACCGATTAGGGGTATGGGTTGAATTTACACTGCTATACCCCTTCCAAGTTAGTCCGCTACCACCTTAGACTGCATCGTCACTTACCATCAGGTGAGATCACAGTCAAGGGCTATCTTGTCATCGAATAAAAAAAAATAAAAAAAAATGCAGGAACTTGCTGCAGTAGGTACATTCAAAAATTATATTGAGTAGGTAACCACTAATGAAAGAGCTAAGATAAAAATTGAATTCTGCTCGGTGAACTCGGCCGCCATTTTCAATTCTAATAATATCATAGGGAGTCGATATCCAATCGCTTTTATCGCGGAAAAAGTCAAAGAATCAAGGGACTAAATTGAATTCCCATCGGAGACAAGGATTTTTGTTGGATTATGAGACCTCTACAATAATATTATATTTAGAATCCGCTAATTAAATTGTTTGAGGCATGGACAGGATTATTTCTGAAGTTTAGACATGTAAAGGTCGGATTGATTTATAATAATAATCATTAGTTAAATAAATTAACGACTGCTACTTGTACTACTGTTGTAGTAAAAGTAGCAGTTAGCGACTCGTTAATTTATTTAACTAATGATTTAATATTTTATATAAGATATTTAATTAATGATTCAATATTTTATTCACATTACTTGTACTACAACAGTAGTACAAGTAATGTGAATAAAATAAGAGATCGCTAGTTGCAATCCTCTTGGAACTTGTTAGAGGAGTATTTTCCGATATCGATTTTTATATTGTAAATTTTTTATTTCTGCAAATAAGTACTAATAATACTAAATATTATTCATCAAAGCCGACGTCTGTGGGACGGTAATCCGCAAATCGGTCCGACCGGCCATCTTAAGCTGATTAGTCGTGTGCCACTAATGTAACCACTCAGGCTTACCTCGCGAAATATTAATAAATACGTATGTAAGTATTTTGTTAGGGGCTTAGCTTTTATTATAACATATCTTTTATCTCGAGCCCAACTTTTCGTGTATATTTTAATTTTGGTCCGGGAGGTAGCGTTGCAAATACAAAAGTCATAGCATTCCGGCTGATATTGACATCGATAGTAGATCTTATATGACTAATAAGCAAACCGACCGTCAGCTGCCCAAGTAGTGGGGCTAATGGTTGTGGGAGGTTGCGGAAGTGGTAAAAAAAAAAAATTAAGTCATAGCATTCCGGCTGAAATTTGTTTCATTAATAGTTAACATCATTCTGAGCTAGAAAAAAATAGTCAGCTGCATCGTGGAGGGATCATTGAGATCTATTGAAAATGATGGCAATCGATCAGAATGAAATCACTAGCTAAAATGCAACGCTACCTCCCGGACCATTTTCAAACTCCCCGCAATGTCCGTCGCGTGATTTAGCATTAAAGAAACTTTTTAATAACAAGTGTATAACTATAAATGCGAAAATGTATTTATTTGTTATTTGCATCAATAAAACAAAAAAAAATGTTTTTTGTTGTCTCGAGCATTATTTACAGTTATCCATAGCAAGAGGTACACGTATTTAAGTACCTAATGGTTAGTAAAATTATCTAAGACTAGCTTTTGCCCGCAGCTTCGCTCGCATTAAGTTCGATTTTTCAAACCCTTATATTACCCTCTTGGGGGTTGAACTTTCAAAAATCCTATCTTAGCGGATGCCTACATCCTAATAGCTATCTGTACGCCAAATTTCAGCCCGATCCGTCCAGTAGTTTGAGCTGTGCGTTGATAGATCAGTCAGTCAGTCAGTCAATCAGTCAGTCAGTCACCTTTTCCTTTTATATATTTAGATTATTCCGTCGGATTGTATGATATGGAGACGATTCAAAAAAATCCGTACAATAGTAGTACCACTTGTAAAATTATAATGTCACGGCTTTTGCAATGACCTTAACTTATAAATAAAAAACCTTGTCTTCGAAAATTGTTATATTCAATTTCAAAACCCCGTAGAAAAATCTATGATTTTTGGGATAAAATCATTATTATATAAGGAGCATCCAAGTTAACCCCCTACCATCTTAGACTGCATCGTCACTTACCATCAGGTGAGATCACAGTCAAGGGCAATCCTGTCATCGAACAAAAAATAAAAAAAGTCGTGTGGCACTCGAGGACTGCCGCGGTAAAGCTATTGCATAGCATTTTTTATCAACGCCATCTAGCGGTGAGAGGAGTCCCGTGTCAGGTTATTTTCTTTACGGAATTTCTGGATTCAGTCTAAACGCTCGAGGCCCGCGATAGAAGCTATGCAATAGCTTAAAAATAAAAAAAGCATCAAGATCAAGAGGAGAAGATATATCATCAAGATTGATTCAATGGCTAAGAGCTACCGCTATTAGGTAAAAGGTAACAGACAGACAAACACAATTTGGAAGTATAGATGAAAACAATTAAATATCATAACCACATCACAGGCTTCCGTGTACATTTGGAACAAAGCTAATATTAGTTCCGCTAAAGTTTGTCTTTGCCTTGTTATCCAGCGAGTCCGATGTTAGAAGACTGTCTCTATTCTACTTCGGCTTTAGTTTGTCTGCTTCAAAAGTTTGATCTAATGAAGTTATGTAATCCGGCGTGTATTACCGCCGGTGAATTTATATCTTCCTTGCGGCGAGACGGTATAACTTGTAATGAATAGAGCACTTATAGTTTTAGAGGTAGTGGAAATGTTTCTGTATTGAATTTTACATCGCGCTTTAAGTATTTTTTCGACCTTAATGAAGTGAAATTCGACATTAGTCTAGTACGTATATCTCTATTTATTTTTTTTCAGAACACCTTACATGGTGTCTAACCTGAACGTAGGTAAACCAAATTAGACCAGCTTGGAGGACTGGCTTCCTTCGAGGCGGATGATCAGAGTAGTACGTTTATCTCATGAAGTTACGGGTGCTTTACTTGTGGTTACGTCGTGTACATGCAAAGTGCGGAAGTGTGCGTACCAGTCAGGAGCCTAGGTGGTAGCGGTCAGGCGTGAGCAAGCTCTCGCTCCCACTTTTATAGATACGATACACACACAACCATGAGGAACTCGCCCTCGTGAATTGCAAGAACTATACCACTCTACTTGTAAAATTATAAATGCTGTACCTCTATAGATATTTATAACCTCAACAATCATGGTAACGTCTGACTTACCATAGTATAATATTATGTTGAAAGTTAAATTTAAAGGTGCCTTTTTGTTAACCTTTCCATAATGTCTCCGTGGCTCTTTCTCTCTCTTGTTAAACTCTTTCTTTCTATCCCAGAAAATAAGAGACTTCCCGCGGGAATTAAAAAAAACTTAATTCACGCGAACGAAGTCGCAGGTACCAACTTGTTTATAATAATTGTTTGTGAAACTATAATTAAACATAATTATAATATATTTTGAAATTGGTAAAAAACTTTAGATGTAAAGAAGAAACAAACACACTTTTTTTTTTAATTTGCCACAAGCTCTTAAACTATAAGCAGGTGTTTGTCTGTCCTTACGTGTACGTATCCATGTGAGAAGTTTGTCGTTATTGCTCTCGAAATTCCTAAAGTAACCCGCAGTATTAACTAGGATTGGAAACTTCACAGCAATATTGTAGCTTAATAGGTTCGCTGTCTTTTGTTTATTGCAATGTGCGAACCAAGTTTTCTCTCCGATATCACTCTGATTTTATGACTTACTTCCTGCTAATTACTTCTTCTATTGCTTAAGGCTGTCTGTAAGATGTTCAGTTCTCTGAAATATCCTAGGGTTGCCTAGTCTGTTAAGATATGGAGCTGATTTTATAACTTACTTCCTGCTAATTACTTCTTCTATTGTTAAAGGCTGTCTGTAAGATGTTCTGTTCTCTGAAACGTCTTAGGGTTGCCTAGTCTGTTAAAACCCTATTTCGCCAAATTATCTTTTATATCAGGAATTTTAATTTACTCTCAATATTTACCTACTCGACAATAGTACCTACTGATTTACTCGCGAATAGCTACAACAACTGAATGAACCGGTTTGGCTGGAATTCAGAATGGTGATAGCTCATACCCAAGATTAACACATAGGATACATTTCATCCTGGAAAATTAACGAGTTCCCGCGGGAAGCAGAAAACCTTAATCGACGAAGTTGCTGGCATTTTTTTTTTTAAAGAATATTAGCCAAGCTGAAGTTGACTAATATATTCCTCTCCCCTCCAAATAAGCAGAAAGCTTGTGATAGGAGTGGGTACGACAATAGTGCAACGGGTGGGATTCGAACCTGCGAAATTTAAATTTTCAGTCCGCGCCTTTAACCGTTGGGCTATTGAGGCTTTTAACTATCAACTAATTAACTATTAACTATCTAGTTTGATATAATTGCAAAGTGAGTTCGCTTTCGAAGTGAGTTTTATTTTAGTGAATAGGTACCCTTACCAGGTTACGTTGCAAAATCCACCGGACTCGCCAGATTGAACTGTTTAAAATTCACCGGCAATACGCAGCAGTGTACATCGAGGACGTCCGTCCGCAAACATGGTGAGGGACGACTCCCAAGCGAGCCCACTAGTCGGCAAACCAGAGCAAATGCTCTTTGGTAGCGCTTGCTTTTTCAGCCAAGTTATCTAGATAAATTGCATATTTTGAATACATAGCATAGTTTCAATAACAATTGTAAAATTTTTATTTTTTTTTGAAAAGAGCAACCGCCGAGTTACTTGCTGGCTCTTCTCGGCAGGAAAGGCATTCCGAACCAGTGGTAGATTCATTGACGATTCAAAAGTGCTTGTAAAAGTTTATTTGAATAAAAAATATTTCTATTCTATTCTATTCTATTCTTTGGATTTAGGTCAAAATCACCCGCTAAATTGGTTATAGCCTCCTCCTTTTTGGAAGTCGGTTAAAAATATAAGATCATGCGTAAGTTGAATACTATGATTTATATAGAATTGTTCTAAAACCAGCAATATGTGGTTAGGTTAGTACGAGTTTGAAAATCTAGACAACTATGAAAGTTTTCCTGTATTGAAAAAGCTATAATACCACAGTACAGAATCTGTTAAAAATGAGTTAAGAACGGTACTATGTAGGAATGAATGCGTATGTTGAGATGGATGTGTGGTGTAACAATAATGGATAAAACAAAGAATGAATATATAAGAGGAAGTTTGAAAGTAGCGCCAGTATTCGAAAAGATGAGGAGTAATAGGCTCCCGTGGTATAGGCATGTAATGAAGAGGGAGGAAGACCACATTAGTAGAAGAACACATTAGTAGAAGAATGTTAAATACGCATGTAGAAGGGCAAAAGAGTAGAGGAAGACCAAAAAGAGATGGATGGATTGTGTGAAAGAGGATAATATGCGTGTAAGAGGAGTAGATAATGAGTTGACGAATGATAGAAGTGAGTGGAAGAAAAAGACATGTTGTGCCGACCCCACATAGCGTGGAAAAAGGACAAGGACAAGAAGAAGACTATGTAGGAATGAAAGGATAAAGATTGGTATAGTATGTGCAAACTACAATAGACAGCTCCCAATCCCAAAGTAAATGCACTTGTCAGCAAACCAGAGCAAATGCTTTCCCGTAGACGGTGCGGCGGTCGCTTTCCGGTCTCGGTCAAATCAAGTCTATGATTATGACTACTACTGACACACAACAGCTCTTAATAGGGTCAGCAAATTTTTTCACATAAATGATATAATGTTCATTTATTTTACCGAATTTTAAAAATTCTGTGGATTGAAAAAAAATCATTATAATTTTGTATTTTTATAACGATTTTTGCTGCTTTGAAGTTAACTTACCAGACTTTCATTTTGACAGGTAGATAACTAAATATTATATAATTGTGAACTTGATATATTATATCTCTCACACTATAATTTCACCTTACTCACTTTCAAGGGAAGCTGGAAGAAATTTCTTTTTTTAGAGATAAGCTTCGCCTATGTCTACTTCTTCTAATATAATATTGTGTTTTTGTCTTGTAATTCCTGTATAATACTCCTTTTATGTACATAATATATAGAACATAAAAAAATATAAAAGAAACTTACATCATCAAATACCTATCCTTCAGAAATAAATAAAGGCGCTTAAAAAGAATTAATTAGGAACGAACAATGTTGTTAGTTATATTCAAATAAATAATATATACTTGTTATTTTTTCGACTTCTGTATAAGAACAGTTCCCCGGCGGAAATGCGCTTAATGCCCTAATATTTGAATTCGGTCTTGCCTAATGATACCTAAGCGGCGATGCCATCTAACTTGGAAGGTTTTGGCAGTTTAATCAAACCTCAATCAAACCCTTCCACGTAGTCGACTCCTACGCCTGTCCAGTGGCCATACCTTTTATATGTCATTTTATAATTATTTTCAATACTAGGAATACCCAAATCACATTCAGTATTATATCTGAAATATAAATTAAAAATACTAAGTTAAGTCCGCGTGGAGTTAGATTTTTAAAACTATCCAGTTCCGAAAAATTAAAATATGTAATGAAAGCCTTTTATTTCTTTAAACTAAAATTAGAACATATTTACTTCTTACTCATATATATTTCTTAACATCTTGTGGAATAAAATATAATTTATACACAACTTAAAAATCTTCTAATATCCATAAGTGTGTAAAAATCAATGGCCGTTCGTTAGTCTGGCTAACTCAAAAACGGCTTGGCAGATTTGAGTTTTTTTTTTCGTTTTGTTCACCTTAATAGTTTGAAAATAAAAAATAGAGAAAACCCAAAGGAAGTAATTACAGTAGTAACTATTATTTAGCCAAGTAACTTAGCTTATATCTTATGATATAGCGGATATAATAATGTTGTATGTAGTGTCCAATTTATTCCCCACAGACGTCCTGGGTCGGAAAGTGTCCATTTTCACAGTCCCCACTGTATTATGATTTGTGACTTACCCCATTTCACTGCGTAACACACCAGCGTTTACTTCCCTTAGGTAATAATGTGCTGTGTAACGAGAAACCCAAATATTATCTGACTTAGGGTCGATATCACCAACGTACTCGTAAAATATGTCTTATCTGAGTGTGATATTTTGGGAGATTTTCAAAACAAAATTGTCAAAATATCAAATTTTTGTGTGTAAATTTGATATTTTGACAGTTTTGTTTTAATAAGACTTATTTTACGTTTCCAAAATTGGTCTTAAGTATACTCAGACTTACGAATATTGGCAAACTTCACACGCCTTTCAAAAAATTATGGACAACTCTCAGGGCGTGCAGGTTTTCTCACAGTGTTACTCTTTTGTTAAAGTTATTTTTAAGTATATTACACTTTTGCTACGTAGCTACAGATGTGCCAAGAGCCTATTATGCTATTAGCAAGGATACAAGGTTTTTGTTTTAGGTCGACACTCTTATAAGCAGAAGTAACAGCCTATGAATGTCGCACAAAAGGCCTTTATCCCATTTAGAAGTGGGTTATGGACGTACTTCACGACAATGTTTGCTCAAATTGTATCTACAAATCTCGCATCTTTTTGCTTACTTTCTTGCCGTCTCGTTGTTGTAAAACACAACTTATTACGCTATTTAGCTAAAAGAACATTAAATCGAATGACTTAGAAATATCTCGGAATGGATAGAAATATCCTACTGAGGTTGTCGCTTTACGAAATGAGGGAATTATATAAGGGCTAAATAACATCAAAACCCCATGCATGAGAAGAAAAAAGTTTTTACAAGTGACGTATTCAGGGATTCGGATGGAAGCTTAAATTGAGAATTTCATAGGTTCTCTAGAACAAGCTACCAAAAAACTCAGTTAATAAGCGCCGAGCACTATCAGGGTGAAAGTTGTGTCTTCAGATTTATCTAACTCGTACATATTAATTGTTATTACTTTATTAGTACTTATTCTTTATCAAAGATAGGTGGAAGAAAGCATCGATAAAAAAGGTAGATATCTAACAAACAAACACGGAATTGTGAATTATAATTGATATAGATAATTGATTCCAAAAACTAAATGAAACCAAAAAATCCTATTGAAAAGAGCAATGTAGTAGAGAAAAGGAAAACTGACCACTCTGTCACTCTTTTAGGCAGACAGACTAGTTATCCCGAAACCTAATTTCCAGTGGCCTCAATTTGCGCCTACCAATAAATTGCAGCAAAGAGCGAAATTCACAGATTGTGAGATTGCCTGGTCGATTTCAAAGTTAGCCCAAACTTTGTCCGAATTCTGTACCGGCCAAATGCCGTGTCCAGCAAAATTCCGTGATCACCTTTGTAAGCGATTATCAAACTCTCCAACAAGAACGATCCCACTGCAATCAAGCGTAGTTTAGGTGGCCATTAATGTTTCGAAAAGCTTTGTACTTCATGCCATGTCAGGAACAAGTCTTTTATATGATTGGATGGGCTTATGATTTTAGTTGTGCTAGGAGTGGTACGTACGATAATGGGTGCATATAGTTGGAACCTTATAGTTTTGCTTTTGAGTCCACGCCTTTACATACCTTACACATTGCCATAAGATCTGCAGGAGCCTGAGAACTGCCAGAGCCGCTAGAGTGAAGCAATAATGACGGAAGCAGCATCGCGTCGTTGAAGAACGTAAACAGTGGTAATGTTACAGAAGATCTGTTTTAATAACAACAGCATTTCTTTACTATTATTACGTTTCTGGAGTCAACCAAAAACTTTGTTTTTAAATGTCTCCGTGCAATTTTCCCGACTTTTGCTAAAACTTTACTATGTTAGCGGTCAAAGTTTGAACTGGGAGTAGCAAAGTTATTTGTGATACTCGTCCTCTGACAAAAGATAATAATCAGAGAATGCGCAGCGAACATAATTATACCTAGGTACTCGTATAACGCTCGATCGAGTCCTAACTCGAGACGAAGTTGGACTGCCCCAATGGGGCCGCGATTCATGCAAACTACTGCGCTGTGGCTTTGTGTGTTTTGCGAGAACTTTTGAATGATTAACGTGCACTGCCGTTCTGAATGGTAGTTTTTGTTTTTGGCTACATCAAAATGAGGCGGTGAACTATCGTTGTTGTATAAACGCTGTTGTGTTGTAGTGAACTAGTTGGTCCTTAGTGAATGAATTTTTATAAAAATGCTATGTGCAAAAGTAAAGAATTGTAAAGTCGACATCTCTTAAGGATGCTCCGGTGTCGAGAGTAGTATAAAAGTCTTGTGTGGTGGTGCATGTTAGTGGTGGTGGCATAGCTTGCTTGGGAACTTTGCTTTCTTGCTTGGTTGGGTAGGTAAGCGGTGCTTAGCTTGTAACTGCATGTTTGACCATACAGATTTTTCTGTTGGCGGATTATAGCAAAGTAATTCTTACCTTTTCTTGCTAAAAATGTTAAGCTTTCATTATGTAACTGCTAAGCCTAAATTGTATCTACTTATATATATTTGTACGCCACTCAGACGAATGAGTTGGAATTAATAAATAAGTAGGTACATAACGCCATCGAACTAAGTAGGTAGGTATGTGTAGCGTCTAAAAACTGCATACTGCTCTTTAATAAAGAGCTATTAGGTACATTATTATTTATCATGATTCAAATGTCTCCATAAACTGCATAGAGATAGACGATGATACAAAAGATCAGATAACAACAGAATACATATACGATTTGCCTTGAAACTAATACGTAATGGGCATTTGAGACCATTTGCAATACAATTTCGAGTTCAATCGGTGGTTAATTTGTTGGAACTGTCCTAATTACGCGGAATAGTTTGCACAATGTAACGCTTATGCTTATTGAGTTGGATAACATTGCGTCTATGAATAAAATTAAAACCTTGAAGGGATTGTTTTTATTTACTTCACACTAATATTATAAAGCCGAAAGTTTGTATGTGTGTGTGTGTGTATGTTTGTTACTCTTTCACGCCAAATCCCGGAAAATCAAAGAGTTCCCGCGGGATTTTAAAAACTAAATTCACGCGGACGAAGTCGCGGACATCAGCTAGTTTGGTAATAATAGTGTCCTCCCGACTGAATCCGGCCACGGCGGCCAAACTCCGCAGAGATTAGCCATCTGAAGATATTATAGTGCACAAGTGTGTGCGCAAACACAGGTGCACTCTATTCCCTTACTCTCATAGTCCGATGGAACGGAGAATTCAACACCACCGGAGAGAGATCAGGCGCAGGACCGACGGCTTTACGTGCTCTCCAAGGCACGGCGGGGACTCGGCGATCAAAACGCAGCGACTCAAAACTCGGTGACTCAAAACTCGGCGACTCAAAACTCAGCGACTCAAAACTCGGCGGAAGCACGCGTGCTAAACTGCTAACAATTTAAAAAAGAGTGCAAACATCGATGTAGCGCAACAGTTTTCAAAAAACCCACCACGAAATCATTCAGTCAATCTCAAAAAATCACATTTTATTCCACAAGGGAGTAGGTATTTATTGTGAAGGAAAAGCAATATATTGCTATATTTAGGTACTGTGTGTTTGAGCAGTTAATAAACGTATTCTACTATCTTTTTTTATAGACTTAGTAAGTAATCTTCTATTTAAAGACTACTTCTAGCATAAAATATATAAGTATAATATATTTTTCGTAGGTGCTTGTCGCAATGAAAGTGGTGTCACAGGCATTTCGTTACGTTTACTTTAGTAATGTGTTTGCACTTAAGTGGATTGTGGACGTCGGATGCCAGGTGAAGTTGTGTGTGTGTGTTACCTATACGAGTAACATTCAAAGTATGGTTGAGAAGGTAAGGAAAACATTTAGTAGCTTTTGCCTGCGATTTCGTCCTCGTTTCCATGTGAACTTTTTTAGAATCACTTGGGGTAAAACAATGTCCTTTCCGGCTTTGTTTTACGGAAGCAAAAAATGTACACTTTCATGTGACTATCATATTCAAATTCAAATTCAAAATTTATTTATTTCATGTAGGCTACCTTGTAGCTAGGGAATGCAATCTCGATCTCGCGAGATCTCGTTTTCGCGAGATCTCGGCCTTTTTTAGCGAGATTGATCTCGGCTGAAAAAAGGGCGAGATCTCGCGAGATTAACGAGATTGCACTCGAGCATAAAAAAGTCTTATTCGAAGCGCGGACTGACACTGACGGAGTTGCGACCTGTCGGTTTCGTTTGGTGCGCGAATTAATTTTTAAATTACTAAAAGATTTGCGTTTGATATTAGAAGAGAAGACTGGTTGTTTTTTTCATTTGTTATTTCAAATTCAAAATTTATTTATTTCATGTAGGCCAACTTGTACCACCCACCGGTTCGTAATGCAGATTCTGTTGAGAAGAACCGGCAAGAAACTCAGCAGTTGCTTTTCAAAAAATAAAAAATAAATTTTTTTACAATAGGTAACCAAACTGTGCTATGTATACACTGCCCTCGTAATTGAAAACACAGTAACTTAAAGGTAACTTCTATTTAACTTACTTTGTTTTCAATTACGAGGGCAGTACAGTGCTTCCACAGTGATTTGATTGATACGTACGTCAAAGTTTAGTACTTAGAAGTTTATTAAAAAATTATAGACAATTTGATTCATAAAATTCTATTGAAAAAATTCGTGAAAATAAATGTTATCTTATAATACTTATAATTTTTATTATTTTTTTTCTAATTTATTCAAATATTGTGATTATTTGCAAAAAAACACACACAAAACTGCCAATCTCGCGAGATCTCGCTTGAGCCCTAATCTCGCGAGATTTGCATTCCCTACTTGTAGCTCTTATGACACGTCATAAATCTACCACCGGTTTGGAATGCAGATTCTGCTGAGAAGAACCGGCAAGAAACTCAGCAGTTGTTCTTTTCAAAAAATAAAATAATTTTACAAAAAGTAACCAAACTAAGCTATGTATACAGTGCTTCCACTGTAAAGCTTCAAAAATGCACATGTCAACATGGGAAGACAAAGCAGACCCATTCCCGTTGGTGGCACACGTTCACGAGCACGACGCATGATCCAGCCGTTGCTTCGCTCAACCATATTTGAGGGAACGTAACATATTTATAACACTTTCATTTATTTTATTTCAGGCTCAGCAGGAAAGCGGACCCTGGCGAAAGCCGGCAAAAACGCTAAGAGGAAGACAAAAAAGAACACTTTCATTTATTTCTTTACATATTTACATTCCATTATTTTTTTTAATGTTTACAAAAATATATATGTGATTATAAATGTATATACAGAACATTCTCAAAAATAATAAATAATATGATACGATAATACCAATACTATACCATCACTTTACCAATTGCAAGAATGTTAACGTTAGGTGACTAAATAAATATTGCTATCAAAATGAGATAAGAAATCACCCCAAAATGGGTAAGCGCTGTATTTGATAACACGCCAAACATGATCAATTTGTCAGTGAACGTTACACGTTTATAAATGGTAAGTACCTACCTACCTACCCGACCCAGTATAGGCTTCGACCGTCACAGCGGCTGCGGTCAGTCGGCCAAACCACATGCAGCTTTATGTTACATACCAGCAGACTTCACCCACGAAAACTAGACTACGTTGTCTTTCAAGGTCTTGAACTACAACCATAATATTATGTGCATTGTACAATAGCTACAGAAGGGCTGGCTCATTTTTTGCACAACGGATCAGCCTGGCTGTCCAGCGCGGAAATGAAGCCAGTATTCTTGGCACCATTCCACGCGGGCATGATTTGTATCGTATTTAGATTAGTTTAGCTATAAGTTTTATTGTAACATTTTAATTTAAAAAAAAAAGACGTGTGGCACTCGGGGACTGCCGCGGTAAAGCTATTGCATAGCATTTTTTATCAACGCCATCTAGCGGTGAGAGGAATCCCGTGTCAGGTTATTTTCGTTACGGAATTTCTGGATTCGGTCTCCACGCTCAAGGCCCGCGATAGAAGCTATGCAATAGCTTAAATATATATATGTACAATGTACATGTTACAATCTGTACTCGTACAATGTACATGTTATGGGTATTTGCATAGGCAAAACGCGTAATCGACGAACTTAAGACATTTTAGAGTTTAGTTTTTCTCTTGTAGCCCGGTTTCATTGTCAGTGAGGTAAAAACGACCTATCTAGGTGCTGTGCGTACTGCGCTACTTATGCCTTTTTGCGAGTAACAGCTTACGCGTTTCGCCGTAACTTTTTCACCTTTCAATCCCTAATAAAGGACAATCAAATTGCAAATCAAAAGTATCTACAGCTTCACATTAATTTATTGTTGGGAAATAATTTAGGGCATCTATCTCATAATTATAATATCTAAAAGATGTGTGTTCATGTTCGAGTTTACATTTCATCAAACAAAATTCTTTCGCCAAAACACAATTGTTTTCCTTGAGTTTAATGGAATTCTGAAAAGTAACGGTTATGTTTCTATCCAATTAGGTACCTAAAATGTAGGTTTTAGTGAAATAATAGATAGAATACTGAATATAGATTGATTTCACGCCAACCTGAAACGGGTAGTTGGACTGCGCTTTCATGTGGAGATTGTTTGAAATTATGAAACGAAACGTGCTTTACGAGTTGCCGTGAAATGTGAAATTCAAACACAAACGGTAATGTGTGGCTGACGGGTGTGTTCATTAAGGTAACACATAGGTATAGATAGGTAAAATGAAATTTCAATTTTCATTGCTGGCGATGTAATTGCAGAAATACTGCAAATAGATATACTTACCTACAATTTGAATTTATTTCAACGACGAATTGAGGACCTCCTCCTTTTTTATACGACTGCTTGAAAAAAGGAGTATATTGTTTTCAGGGTTCATGTATTTATGTATGTATGTATGTGAGTTTCTATATTCCACCATAACTTCTATACGCCTGAACCGATTTTGTTGAATGAGGTACGATACCTCATCATAGAGTATCATAGAATCCTTAGCTTATTCCGGGTGGCATAGGCTAGTAAAATTAAAAAAAAAATGATGGCGTGACCATGATCCCGCATTAAAGACTAAAGTTGAAAAAGAAAATTCGAAAATAAGATTAAGTATATAATTAACATCTAGAAAATGATGAGTAGATTCCAAAAATTCCAAAAATACTATAGTTCAATATCCAGAGTGAATAAGATTCCAAAGTCATTACGACTGGGTAGAAGTATTTAACTTTTTAATTCGTTTTTTGGCTGGGCAGTCGTGTTTTTTAATTTTTTAAATTATAGCTTGTTTTATAAACAATATCCCATTTTCTATTACATGCGAAATATTTTGTTCAAGACAATAACTTGAATAAACATAATTAAGAATAAGTATAATGAACAATATAATGAACGCCTGATGGATATCAATGATATTTTAATATTTAGAACGAGTTTGCCTAGAAAATGCTAAAAATTGTGCTACCTAGTAGGTATTTGAAATACAAAAATAGTAGCAATTTAAATATCGTAGACATCCTTAATTTCATCCGTTAAATTAATTTTTTAAAAGGAATTTTCTCAAAATTACATTCAAGATGCCAACCGCTTCAAGGAATGTGAATTTCTGCATATTATAATCTTTATCTGATTATTTTTATACAAAAAAAAAGAATATTGAATACCTACCTATTTAAAACTAAACACCTATATAGTTGCATACCTACTGGTATTTAGGTTTAGCATTTACTTAATCACAAAGATATCAGATATTGCAATATTGTTAACTAGTTTAGGCGTTAGGTTTTTTTCTAGGTGCAGGCGTAATAATACGTGAAGTAGAAGTGACGTACCTACTCGTACCTTCAAGACAAGAGTGAATAGGCATTTTCTAGGCAGGCGCGCTCCAAGACCTCATCAATGCTTTCCATCATTGATTGTCGTCAAGCGCAACCATCTATATATATAAAATTCAAAGTCCTGACTGACTGATTGACTGACTGAGATATCAACGCACAGCCTAAACTACTGAAGTTAGAAACTTGAAATTTTTACAGTTGGTTCCTTTTATGACGTAGGCGCACACTAAGAAAGGATTATTGGAAATGTCTCCCCTAAGGGGTTTAAATAGGGGATGGAAGTTTGTATGAAACTCCGTCATTTTTCAAGCTGTTTCCATCAAAGTTGGTATTAGAGCTTTCAGTTAAAAATAAAGAAGTACGTGTGTCACAGTTTTTGAAAATTCCACCCCAAAATCTAATTCCACGCGGACGAAGTCGCGGGGGCAAAAGCCCCCGCGACTTAGGTTATCCCTACTAATATTATAAATGCGAAAGTGTGTTTGTTGGTTTGTTGGTTTGTTGGTTTGTTGGTTTGTCCTTCAATCCCGCTGCAACAGAGCTTCGGATCGACGTAATTTTTTACATGTGTGTAGTTGAGAACCTGGAGAGTGACATAGGCTATTTTTTATCCCGGAAAATCAAAGAGTTCCCGCGGGATGATAAAAAACTAAATGTACGCGGACGAAGTCGCGGGTATCAGCTAGTTAGGAATATATAGGAATTAGGTTTTTTTATTTTATTTTATTACTAGCTTTTGCTAGTAATAAAATAAAATAAAAAAGTCGGTGTTTATTAGGGGAAAAAACATTAAATTATCCGGGGAACAGTCTGTGCTGCGGTGACCCGATACATATATCTCGGCTGCAACTTTATTAATATGACGTGGTAGGTAGCCAGTTTGTGCGTTAATTCATGTCGCCCCGTTAATAAGTTGGCCGCGCTATGTTAACCGCGTGCGGCGACATGTTCATTATTTTAAATCACTTTTTTTTATTAAACACGGATAAAAGTTTAAAAACTGCAACCCAATTACGGAATATTTGATGTAACATCATATCATATTGTTTTTGTTCATATAAAATGTGGCTTATGACACCCATACAATAATAACCATCGATGTATATCGATGTGATGTCTTTTTGAGCGATTTTGACAGAATTTTCAAAAATTACAAAGATTTGGCACAGCATACAAATAAGAGGGTTCTCGCGGGAATTAAAAAAAACTTAATCTACGCGAACGAAGTCGCAGCAATTAGTACAATAATAATAATTTATGTTCGAAATCCGCTACAAAAGAGTTTTGAGAAAATTTTACGAGTTCAAGGAAAATAAAACTAGTTCCAACCAAAGCTTTCCACTAGACCAAACTTGAGGTAGAAAATGTTATTTCCCAGAGTGCTTTTGCACCAACACGCTCGGATGTGCCAGATGGATCGTGAAAAAATTTAATTAATAATTTTAATGTGTAAAATATTTAATCAAATTAAATTAAAAGTGATCGCATATTTGTCAAAAAACGAGTTTTAAAATTGGTAACTAATGAAATCTCACAGATAGCTAACTGAAACTACAGCAGCCATTCATTTAGTTAGGGTGGCGCGTCAAAATGAATTACGGCACTTCATTACGCCAAAGTGCTGTCTTATAATGGCTAAAAAGGCCCTATTATACGAACGAAATGGCTTTTCTCCTTATTCATTAACTTCAACAGTTGATTTTCCATTCAGCGAAACATAATAGAACAATTAGGGTAAGATTGTCTGTACGGTTCATATACGTTTTAGAAAAAGTCACTGTTAAAATTATTACTTTTTACAAAAAAATTGAACCGACGATAGAAGCAACTAAAAAGGGACAAATAAAATGCAAATCTCTTTAGTCATCCTACTGCTCTATCTGCATTAATGTTAGTGTTAACGGCTGCGCTCATATCGCCTTAATTAAGGCATTAAAAAAAACGCGTTAAACAAGTGGCTACATTAATGAAAAGATGCTGTCAAAAGTAATTTTTCATGAATTAGTGCGTTAACTGGAGTAATAGTGTTTTGCTCTGTCGGCCGTGTTAAAAATCACCTTCAAAATGGAGATAGAAAAGATGCGCTGCACAGAATGAGACAGCGCTAATGTAACGCGTTAAAATCCTGTGATGTGTTCAAAAAAACCGCTATCGCTTAGTGTCTAAAGTAATGCTACAACACATTTAACGCATTAAAATATTGGTCCCATCTGCGTAATGCCTTTATTGTCGTGTTAATTTACGCGTTACGGCGCAGGTGGAGCACTAGCATTACTAAGCTCCTAAACTTTTGAGTCGGCGACAAACTTTTTCAAAAGCAATCTCCAGCATTGTATCCAGCAGTTATTGCATAAAATAATTATTCAAGTCAACCTACAATATTTTGTTCGAATTTCCCCAGTAATTATGTTCGAGTTCATAAAATGTCAAGAGTCGCTCTCTTCACTGAGAGCATGCCAGGCGCTTAAGATACAAAAAATATAGAACGAACGTTATTTGAAAAGCTCTCGTTAGCCTTGGTATAAAAATTGGTTTAATTAATAATTTGCAAGTACGTACATAATTATTGCTTCTAGTTTTGGCATTGCATTTATAAATTAAAACGTACTCTGAACAGTCTGAACTCAGAATAAAAACCAAAAAAAGAATTAAGTAGAGTAATTCTTTGGGTTGTATTCAACATAAATTAAACCTAACTTCAATCCATTATATTAAAAGTAAAATTTTAAATGACGCTAGCTAGGCCTAGTGGTGATCGGCTGAAAATGTTTTTTTTTTTTTAAAAGAATATTAGTAAAGTTGAATTTGCCTAATATTCTTGTCTCCCCTCCAAATAAGCGGAAAGCTTGTGTTAAAAGTGGGTACGACAATAGTGCAACGGGTGTGGATCGAAACTGCGACCTTTCAGTTTTCAGTTCACACGTGTAACCGTTGGGCTATTGAAAAGGGTTTTTAGGGGAGTCGTTATGGGATTCGATACTAGACACCCATCAGCTTTTCGGAGTTATGTGCATTTTAATCAATTTTTAACCAAAAACGATGGGGTATTATAAGTTTGACGTGTCTGTGTGTGTGTGTGTGTGTGTGTGTGTGTGTGTGTGTGTGTGTGTGTGTGTGTGTGTGTGTGTGTGTGTGTGTGTGTGTGTGTGTGTGTGTGTGTGTGTGTGTGCGTGTGTGTCTTTGGCATCGTAGCAGCTGAACGGATGAACCCATTTTAATTTTGTTTTTTTTTTGTTTGAAAGGTGAATTAGTCGGTGGCGATCTTAGCTTTGTTTAATGAAAATCGGTCCAAGATGGCCGCCGCCACAAAATGGCGGATTACATATTTTTATTTTAACGATTACTGACTAGCGATTAGGATGTTGGAACATGTAGAGGGTGTTTTAAATTTTTAATTTACACATGTTATAACTTGGTTTAACGGCGAAGCTTTGCTCCATAATGTTTTTAAAGGTGTGTAAAGTCTACCAAACTATGGACTAAACTAAACCTTACTCATTAGAGAAAAGATCTGCGACCAGGAGTTTATGATAGGTAGTTTAAGTAAGTAGTAGTTTATGGTAGAAATAAAAAAGATGTATTCAGTTAAAAATCAAAATAGTCTATTTTCATTTACCTAGACGTGAGATTTAAAAAAAAAAGAAAACTCAATTGAAAGAGTGGCTCTCTCATTATTACGTTTTATAATGATGAAAAAAGTAATAACATAAGACGAAGAACTTAAAAGAACGCTTAGTTCCACTCAACCATAAAGCGGAGTCGAGAGGCCATCCAATTTGTAGAGCATTTCTTTTTAAATATTATAAGACTAAATATGAATCTTTGTAGTTTCGCAATGTTCTATTTACATCCATATGAGCTAGCTTATGATTTTTCAGTTGCTTTTTTTTTTTTGGGTTTTTCCAATTTTTTTATAACCACCCCTGTTTTAGAGCAATCAAACAAAAAAAAATTTTAAAAATTCAAACAGTTTTTGAGTTTTAGCGAAACTGACCAACAGCAATTGATTTTTATTGAAATAAGATAGATAACTCAAGTGTGGGAGCTCAACGACCTAGCTTATAAAATATTCTTGTTCTAATTAGAGAGGTGGATTGGGTAATTTGTAAGTTAACATGCAGTATTGACATTTAGAAAGCGCGATCATTCCATATCCATATACATAATTGAACACTGGAGTTTCGTCAGACCACATTTAGTTTTAGGTTATTTTAATATCAAACCCGGGGACCGAAATCGTTAAGAGAGCATGTGCATCTGCCAAAGTGGCATTAATGAATTCACAGACGATCCAACGTGCAGAGAAAATTAAAATTGTCATTTAAATAAGCTGCAGGTCGTCCCTAAGCCGTAGATAGTCTATTATTTTCATTGCTATTAATTTTTGAACAATTTTTGGTGTTTGGCGAATTCAATTTAGAGCAAAAAGCCTTGTACAGCGATCGGGCATCAGCATGCCTATATATATAAAATCTATTTTTCCTATCATTTATGACGCTCTTACCACTAACAAAAAATGAAAATGCATTGCAAATGGACAACGAAACTTAAGGTTATGCGTTTTATTTATTTATTTATTTATTTACTTATTTATTTATTTACACCAACAACTTCCGTACAAAAAAGACAAACAAATTCTATTACACAATACAGTATGGTTGTCAATTACAGGCGTAAAAGAAAGAAAATTAAAAGCTAAACATGCACTACTTTAAATAAAAAATGACAAGAGAAGAAAGACGGCACTAACTAAACATGCATTACTTCTATAACGTTTTTCGATCTTCGCTCGATACGATTTTTTTTAAGCTATTGCATAGCTTCTATCGCGGGCCTTGAGCGTGGAGACCGAATCCAGAAATTCCGTAACGAAAATAACCTGACACGGGACTCTTCTCACCGCTAGATGGCGTTGATAAAAAATGCTATGCAATAGCTTTACCGCGGCAGTCCCCGAGTGCCACACGTCTTTTTTTTTATTCGATGACGAGATAGCCCTTGACTGCGATCTCACCTGATGGTAAGTGACGATGCAGTCTACGATGGTAGCGGGCTAACTTGGAAGGGATATAGCACTGTAAATTCAACCCATACCCCTAATCGGTTTCTACACGCCATCGTGCCGGAACGCTAAATTACTTGGTAGCACGTCTTTGACGGTAGGGTGGTAACTAGCCACGGCTTAAGCCTACCACCAGACCAGACCAGAGACAATTTGGAAATTATAAATTCCCAAATTGCCCCCGAAGGGAATCGAACCCGAGACCTCCCAGTTATAAGACCACAGCGCTCACCACTGCGCCAGGGAGGTCGTCAGATGCTATCGTTGTGAGTACCTGTGTTTAATTCGATCCCCGTTGAAAGTAATTTTGGTAATTTGCGTCACATTTACGTCCTCCAACCCAAATGTGCACCAGTTTTAAGTCGTACGTCAATATCGTATGCAATTAGTGGGGGATAAATTGACGTAGCTTCAACGTGCGGATGGGAACCACGAATATGTAATGAAGCAATTAAGTGCTCGCCTAACGCTCGGGTACAGTGCGCCTTTTGTATGTACGTGTAAGTGGGGAATTGCGACAATTGTTTGCTCGTGCCCATTCAGTGCTCGTTGTTCAGCTGCCATGCGGTCAGGAATCATAATTTGATATATTTCAACCTAATTGTATTGAAAAGTTATCCACATGTCAGTATTTAGAATAGAATAGAATAGAATAGAAATATTTTTTATTCAAATAAACTTTTTACAAGCACTTTTGAATCGTCAATGAATCTACCACTGGTTCGGAATGCCTTTCCTGCCGAGAAGAGCCAGCAAGAAACTCGGCGGTTGCTCTTTTCAAAAAAATAAAAATTTTACAATTGTTATTGAAACTATGCTATGTATTCAGTGCTTCCACGATGAATTTTCCTGAGTACAATACAAGTAAAAATAAATACAATACAAATACAAATAAATACAATTCAATACATGTCAACACAAGCAGGCAAAAGCAGACCCATTCCCGTTGGTGGCACCCGTTCACGAGCATGACGCATGATCCAGCCATTGCTTCGCTCAACCATATTTGAGGGAACGTAACAACCCGCATCACACGACACCACCACAGAAATATTACCCGACGACGCCTGCCTAGTAACTTGAAAATCCCTAGTCAAGCCCTTACATTTGAGGGAAAGAGACCGTGGTCTTTTTCCCTCAAATGTAAGGGCTTGACTAGTGGAATACAATACACTATGATAAATTTCAAATCCAAGATGGCCGCCACCACAAAATAGCGAATTTTTTTTTTTTAATTTCACATGTCGGGGGTGCTTTAAATTTTCAATTTACACTTGTGCAACTTAGAGTGCTCACAGAGTTTAGAAATATACTCCTATTGTGGGCAACAACCTGTTGCTACCTAAAATTACATACAGAAATACACAATTAGAAGATTAATTACGCCGGGGTATTAACAAAATTGGCAGTGTTCTAATCGTTCCATTAGTTAGAGCAGCTGAAACAAATTATCTCACAATTGATGCAAACTGTAGGTACAGCAAACAAAGCTGATGGATTATGAGATAAATTGGATAATGATATCCGATATGGAAGGATTTAATACAAAAATGATATATACGTAAGCTCTCTTTTCGTGTTCTATCGGCTATGTAACGGGGACTATTCTGAAGAGCTATTTGATCTTATCCCACCCTCTAACTTCTACAACCACATTGCACGCCACCGAACGCAATTTCACCCTCACCACCTGGGTGCCTGGAGCACTTCGACCATTCGTTGCTCCAGATCTTTCTTTCCACGTACTACCAAAGGAATCATCTCCCTTCGACAGTGTTCCCACTTAATTACAATATGGGGTTATTCAAAGGGCGGACCAATGAGTTCCTGAAAAGCCGGCAACACCTTGGTGGTAATCACTTAACATCAGGTGACCCACCTGCTCTTTTGCCCGCTATTTATATTAAAAAAAAGTTTTGTCTACTCTTACTATAAAGCATCTGAAAGTTTATGCACGTCTCTGATTATGCTATAGCACTAAAAGCTAGAATAGTAGCCGTAAAATTTAAGTTTTTACGGTTGGCCACGACGAAAACAATTCCCTGAAACATCTCAACTCATAATCTTGGTGTTCTCCATTAAATTTTGCTCTTCTTCAGTAGATATAAAAGGAAATACATTAACAGTTAACTTCTTATTTTAATCGGTCATAGATAGTTATCTTCCTATCTATGACTGACTAGCTTTTGTTCGCGGCTTTGCTCACGTTAAGTTCAATTTTTCAAATCCCTAATTTTACTCCCTTAGGGGTTGAATTTTCAAAAATCCTTCCTTAGTGTGCGCCTACGTCATAAAAGGAACCAACTGTAAAAATTTCAAGTTTCTAACTTCAGTAGTTTAGGCTGTACGTTGATATCTCAGTCAGTCAGCCAGTCAGGACTTCGAATTTTTTATATATAGATTAAAATAAGAAGTTAACTGTTTTATGTATTTCCTTGATGCCTGCGACTTCGTTCGCGTGGACTTAGGTTTTTTAATTCCTCTACTGGGATAAAAAGTAGCATATGTGTTATTCTAGACTATTATTTATCTCTGTGCCCAGCCAAATCGTTCAGTTGCGGCGTGATTGAGTAACAAACATCCATCCATACATATATCCAAACTGTCGGATTTATAATATTACCTAATAGGATAATAGGATTTTTTTGGGTCAAAATTTTCAGTAAAAATTGTAATAATTATACTTTTACTGAAATTTTGATGTGAAAGTAGGTCTTCAGCTTTCTCTTCAAAATACTTCCCGTTATAATATAAACTGAAGGTATTTTTCTAGAGCAATCGACTGTGTAGGTATCTTAGTTTCCATATATCAAACCTTTCACTACTAAAGCTTGCCGTTTTATATGTAATCCAAAACCGATTCTGTCTTTATTCTTTGGCACGTCCGTGTCGTATACAGTTTTTATTATGCGGCACTGTTTTGAGTATCCAATTTTCTAGTTAGCAATTTCGTGTTCCTCTTTTATTTTCCGTTGAGGTTGCTTTGAATTTTGTATTAGGATGCGCCGTCGTATCAGCGTTTTTCCGGTATTTAACTGGGGTCAGCCTAATTCTAATCCAGATTTAAACGCCTGTATTGCTTAAAAATATTTTGCCTAATACGTATAAAGCATAAATAAAGCACATAAGTCAAAGCCGTTCGCTTCAATTTGAATTCTCAAGCGAACGGCTTTGACTTATGTGTTTTAGTCAGTCAGTATAAAAATAAATGAATATTGGTTCTACAAAAAAATATGAGTTTTTGTGACGTATGTGCTTTAGTCTGCCGACCTTAGAATTATAAATTAAGACGGTGTTATTGCTTTTTTCATTTATTTATTTATGATCTTCAACATGTTTTATAAAAAAGTACCTACTTATCATTTTATCTACTCTTGAAACAACGAAAAGAACTTTTACGACTACGAGGCAGTATTTTTTTTTTGTTGGCAAGTAATCACGAACATTACAAGTCTAAAAATTCTGTAAAGAAGATGGGATGGTCAATAAAATCTCTTAATAGGTTGCTTATCATTTAAACGGTAAAAATCAGGCCTATGTTAACGGGCCGTAAAAGTCTCACTTTAACGAACTTAGCGATAGGAGGTACTGATAAAGGGCGAGCTTTGCAATCTCTGACAGAAGGAGGGGTGTTATAAGTTTAAACGCTTTGTCAGTCTGTCTATGTCATCGTAGCACTCAAACAGATGAACCAATTTGATTGCGGTTTTTGACGGGGTGTTATAAGTTTGACGTGTCTATGTGTGTGTGTGTTTATGTCTATCTCTGGGATCGTAGCTCCCGAACGGTTGAACCGATTTTGATTTTGTTTTTTTTTTTGTTTGAAAGGTGAATAAAAAAAATATTTTTATTATTTGTTGTTATAGCGGCAATAGATATACACATTCTATGAAAATTCCAAGAATATGTCTGTCAGCGGGCCGGTTCTTGAGAACCAGCCCGCTGACAGACAGACGCAGGGACGGATGGACGGACGGATGTACAGCGGAGGCTTAGGGTCTCATTGGCACCCTTAGGTTTTTTTTTAAATTTTATTTAATATCTCCAATTTAGGAGAAGCCAGCGTCCTCTGACATATTGTGTCAGAGACTTTGTCTATTTTCAGTTCTTTTGTTTTATTTTATTTTATTTGTTTATTTATCCTACGAAAGATCTTGAACAGTGGAATTTTCTAATGAAGTGATCAAGCGCCACACGCTGAAAATTATAAAAGTTAATTCGCCCCCGAGTTACGCTAAGCGTAAAATACACTCACGTAAAATCAGATTATGTCGGGGGAAAATGAAATTTCAGTTAAAACTCCGTAGCAGTGTAAACAAAGTGAATGAGCGAACTTGTTGAGAACGCTAACACTATCATGGCGAAGCTATCCGGTTAGCTGACAAGTTGACTTTCAAAATTTAGAAAAAGTATAATTCCAACCCTGGTAGCATGGGCGGGAGAAATTTTATCCCCGGGAAAAGGATAAAACGTTTATCCCCTCGCTTAGCTTTATCCACCCGTCGAGCATGGGCACAGCGGTGGAAATAACACTCAGTGGATATACTTATAATATACATCGCCTTCTCCTCTGTCGCCATGCTTTAGCATAGGGAAAAGATAATTTTATCCCCTGTCAGTGGATAAAATAGGGGGATAGAACTTTAACTTTTAGGGGATAGATAGTATTTTATCTGTGTCTCTTATATATCTTTAGTCTTTGTCTCTTGTCAAAAAAGTATTCTAGAACAATGGTTGTATTTTGTTACGTTCCCTCATATATGGTTGATTGGAGTATAGAGCTGCCACTATTCCAAATTTCAGCCAGATCGGTTCATTCGTTGTGGCATGAAGGAATAACATATACACACACACATACAAACTTTAGCCTTTATAATATTAGTGGGATAAGTAATAACCTAGTGAAATAATAATGAAATTGATCCCATAACATAATGACGTGTTAGTAACAAAATACCTTATACCAATATGTTAGTAATTAAATTATATTATGGATACAATATGTATTATATTACTAGTACATCTACCGCCTCGAGCGTTAGAGCAAAATATGCTCCAAACCAGCAAACACAGCGTAAGTAAGAGATTTACAAAAATATATCCGTTACTGTATAATCACACGTCAAAGTATTCCAAATATTTTTACGTAAACAAGCGACACTTACGCCCGTTTTCATCAACCTTATCTAAATCGTCCCCTAAATAGAAGTCTCTTTACGTAGTTAGCCTCTTTTAATCTCCTATCCAGTGTCATTTCCACCTTAATTTGTTCCCTAAAAGTTCGTGAAACAGAAAGCGTCACCTCACATAGTTTAGGTAGCCCGTAAAAGTTATGGAACGTTGATGAAAATGGACACTAGAGTGGGTTATGTACTGAGAATAAAATTACTCAACAAAAAGTGGACCAGTTTATTACGAAATTATATAGCTTAATCGAGCATTGTATATAAAGTGAACAATGCAAACAAAAACCGAAAAACCGCCAGTAATCACTGAAAATCCAGTAATTTAATCGGCCGCATATAAAATATTATTTAGGGCTGAGCCAAACAGAACGCGTAACGGCAACATGACCAAAGCGATTACGAAAAGTAGTAATACTAGGAAATGTACAATAGAACAGCATTCCCACTGCGCAGCTCGCTTTGTAGAATTGCGGCGTCTCTACGGTGCCTACAATTTTTCGTATCGATGTTAAATACATAGTAGTCCTTTTATGTGCGTTTCAAGCTTAAAAGCTTACCACACTTAGTGGAAATGCACTTGCATCGGAATGACACAGCCCAATACTGCTAAAATGAAATTGTATGCAACGCAACTGCGGTCAAATTTGGTATTTTAGAATATGTGGATCAACTTAATAATATGTCGTGACGAAAAAATGACATGATACTCTCTTATGCCGTACTCCAAACTCTTCAACGCCGTTCTTTACTCACTTGTGTGTGCGTGGCATATTATACCGACTATATTATTGCACACATTTACATGCAGTATAGGCATTAGGCACACAGTATGAAACGCACACGAACTAGCAGATACGCAGCCCGTTTGTTTAGACCTTTAGTGCCGCCATGCGAGTGCATTCGATTGGCTCAGCCCAATATGAATATAAATCGAAATTTAATTCCACGGAAATAGCGATTAAAAATTTTAAACCCACGCGATTTAAGTGCCGAAATTATTCCCACTTTTCCGATGATAAAATAATTTTTATGGAATTCGAATCGAATATTTCGTTATTTTTATAATGTTTTTACCGATTCTTATTATGTATTTTGTTATATTGTAAAATTTATTTTTCTAGCAATTCGCATTGCAAGCGGCCAGCGTGGTGGACTACCTATAATCATTCTCCAATAGGAGACTTGGGGACTTCTGTGGGGTTAAGTATAAGATTTAACCCGATTGATGGTATCCGTATACTATGACATTAGCGTTAAAGTAAAATGAACCATAACTACATTGCGTTAGAGCTTAATTTCGTACATCCATACTTATAATTTTACGTATACGGATACGCTCCAAACTAAAATCGGTTGTATCGGGTGTTAAATCTTATATTGTACCTACTAACCCCACAGGAGTGAGACGTTAACGGTTAAAGGTGCGGACTGAAAACTGAAAGGTCGCCGGTTCGTACCTCACCCGTTGCACTATTGTCGTACCCACTCCTAGCACAAGCTTTTCGCTTGTTTGGAGGGGAGAGGAGAATATAAGTCTCAGGTTATTCTTGAAACAGTTTAAGCTCAGTATGTTCCATCGACAAACCATAACGTCAAGCGATTTAGCGCTCAGGTGCCTACGATGCAGTCGAGAAACTAGATTGGGTTAAGGGGTCTTCACTTTGTGTTGCTGAGTACTCATAACTATAAGGCAATTAGGTTATAACTCTAATTGGCTATTCGCAACTGCTTTGCGCTTTCAACTTTCGTTTAGAAATGTCAGTTCCAGTACAATAAAATAATAGCGAAGGCTAAACTCCTACAGGATGTATTAGGGCTGATTCATGTTATGTAGGAGAGCCAAAACCGATATAGCTCGTAAAAGGCACATAGTTCGAAGACCTATGTGGTCACACACACTTAGTACATAGGTCGTTTGGGTCCCAAGGTGCTGGAGTGGTGACCTCGCATCGGAGAGCAGTATTGGCAGACTCCCTAGTCTGTGGTTAAAATTAAGACGACAACAGGCAAGGTTTTTTTTTTAAATAAATATTTACAGAATGATATTTCCCTTTTCCTTCCAACTTAAGCGTTAACGTATGCTAGAATTGGGCACGAAGATAGTTTCAGTCAGAATTTTCAGGTTTTTCTTTGCTAGTTCAGCTATTTAGGCCTTTTAATTAGAATTTGAATGACACTTGAATGTGAAATTCCTACTTTCTTTCCGTACCTTGGACTCCAATTACTGCATTGCTTTAGGCACCATCAGGTGACATCGCTATCAAGCGATAAAATAGAATTATAAGCTTACAGTAGAGTTCGCTGTAAAGGATCCAAAGAAAAAAAAAACAACAAGCCTAGGCAATTTCAACTTCGCGAAAAGAAAAAAAAAAAACGCTAACGTAAAAACGATTAAACGGGGCGGAACGATTTTTCAATTTTTTACGCCTGTCGCGCGTAGGAAAAGCTTTTATGGTATTTTATGATGGCTTTATAGTTGATTCGTGAGCGGAATTCATAATTTGTAATTAAAACCGAACAAAACGGTCGGGTCTCGAAGCTCGGTCGCCCGTCCCGCATGCAAAAACCTTTGAAGGAGAACCCGCATTATTTATAGCTTTTCCCAACAATGCTTCACGAAAACAAGACGTTTACGACGCTATGCCTATCCTGAAGCTATTGCGGTATGGTAATCGGAATCCGTTTTTCTTATACTAGTGCGTGATAGCTTGAAATCTGCGTGAAATGTAACTCCTCGTCCACTGTTCCTTGAATTTCCCCTCGATCGCCCCTTTTTTGAAGTGAACCTTGCCATTAATAAAAAAGTGTTTTAAGTTTCGTACTGACATAATATAAGTCATTTACGACGCGATCGGCGGGATTAATATGTATCTCGCGACAGGCTTGCGACAGGCGTAAATCTCGCGATCGTTGCTGTCAAACGTCACTTAGGTCATAGATAAATGATTGTATTCATTTATCTATGCTTAGGTATAGGTTAACGTAACAGCTGCTACCGAGCAGACAGTAATCGGCCCTCTATTGGACTGACGTTTGACAGCAGCCCTTTAAGATTTACGCCTGTCGCAAGCCTGTCGCGAGAATAACGAGATACGTAATAAGCCCGCCGGATTTTGCATATTCTTGGTAAATAATTTTTTTGGTAAAGTTCTTGTTAAGTTTTTTGTCACAGGTCATTATTTGTTAGTGTTATCCTTTGCTTTTATAATAAATTGTCACTGTAACTTATAAAAGTACATCTTTCTCCACGCGTACAAATGACCCTCAATTATCGTTTATTATTATACTCGAAGTATGAAATATCTCTCTCCTCATTCGTGGAACATTTCGCTGTTATAAACGTAACAATACAAATTGGTGCCTAAATTACAATTTCCACGACCAAAATATCGGCCAACCACAAGCAATTTCTTGTCCCCCCGAAATATTGTTTGTCCCTAATTAAAATTCCATTGAATTATATCCTCCGGGGGATGTTCGAGGTATTCGCCGTTAAAGACCTTCGGCTCAGACGGGGGCCACGAAACAATGGATAATTAGGGGACGTGGTTGTTCACAGATTAATAATCATACAGCTGTATTGTAGTGAATGTGGGGTACTTTTGAGAGCTTAATGGCCAGGCCAGGCCGGAAACGGTGAAAAATCTACTAAAAGCGATGGCCCACGGTGCGTTGGTATTATTTCCGCATTTTATTATCCGTCTACGGAAAAAGAAGGGTGTTATAAAGACCATTTTGTCTATCTGAATCTGTGAGACATTGCAGGGCTCAAACGGATAGACCGATTTGAATGCGCTGCTTTTTATTCAAAAGCTGATTTAACTGGAATGTTCCTGAGCTATGTGTAATGTGAATCTATCCAACTATTTAAGGAATATCAGGTCTTTTCTCATCCTTGATTTGAATTCTATGATAGTTATCCCTACTAATATTATAAATGCGAAAGTGTGTTTGTTGGTTTGTTGGTTTGTTGGTTTGTTGGTTTGTTGGTTTGTCCTTCAATCCCGCTGCAACAGAGCTTCGGATCGACGTAATTTTTTACATGTGTGTAGTTGAGAACCTGGAGAGTGACATAGGCTATTTTTTATCCCGGAAAATCAAAGAGTTCCCGCGGGATGATAAAAAACTAAATGTACGCGGACGAAGTCGCGGGTATCAGCTAGTTGATAATAACTTTTTCAACACTCGGTATAGAATCTTGCGAGCTGAATTCTGAAGTATGCGAAAATCTGAGTAAATGTGGCAGTTGAACTGAGTAAAAATTCTGCGTCACCCGAAAAGAGAAAGTAGACGGCGTCTAATTCATCCAGATATTATGACAATATCACACATACCATATATTGCAGCGGAATTATGTCTTGACGACCTCCTTGGCGTAGTGGTGAGCGCTGTCGTCTTATAAATGGGGTTCGATTCCCGGCGGGGGCAATGTGGGAATTTATAATATCTGGATTGTCTCTGGTCTGGTTTGGTGTGGGAGACTACCGTCAAAGACGTGCCGCCAAACGATTAAGCGTTCAATGGAGGTATAGGTTCAATTAGAGGTATGGGTTCAATGTACACTGTCGTATCCCTTCCAAATAAGCCCGCTCGCTACCATCTTAGACTGCATCGTCACTTAACATCAGGTGAGACCGCAGTCAAGGGCTATATTGTACAGTGTAATATTAATATTATGTTATATCTGCATTGATAAAATCGGAATTTTAATTCGAAAACTATAAAATTTGCACGCTCTATATAATAATATTATTATTTTAGCGTTTGAAATACTTTATGAGCAATATAACGATACAATGGGTTTGCTGATTTATATCTTAATAGAACTTTATAATCAGGGAACAAAGTGTCACAGAATACATATAACAATATAAAAAGAAAAATACATACAATAGTACAGGTACAGAAGATTCACAAAGTGTGTTTGTTTGTTGGTTTATTGGTTTGTCCTTCAATCACGCTGCAACAGAGCTACGGATCGATGTGATTTTTGTTTTTAATTCCCGCGGAAACTCTTTTATTTTCTAGGATAAAAAGTAACCTTTGTGTTATTCCAGACTATAATCTATCTATGTGCCAAAATCAGCCAAATCGGTTCAGTCGTTGCGGCGTGACAAACATCTATCCATCAATCAATCAATCCATCCATACATCCACCCAGCCATCCACATACATCCAAACTTTTGCTTTTATAATATTAGTAGATATGATAGATTTGTCTGCGGTTAGATGAAAAACTTTTTCATTACATTAATTGCACAGAAGCTTTTCACTTTTTATAATCAACTCTTTGCGTGTAGCCAATAATAAAATTAGTTGTATTATAGGTATACGTTAGCAACAAAGTTTACAAACAATACTTAGTAATTAATATATTTAGGTAAATGCGAAAGTAACTACACAGCTTTGTCGTAGATTAGAATTGCTGACATGATGAACAAGAATAAGGATAAGTTTTTCACATAAGATTTTTTACCTTAGACTTTCGTCATGAGCATCAGCTTCAGCTAGCTAACAAAAACTTACCTTTCTCACCATCTAACACCAATATTTCACGTGTTTTCACCAAACGAAATCCAAAAATCCACACTAAAGCACTTTCGTTCCAATAAAAAATACACACAGTACGTAAGTAAACAGTTTTGTACACAATTACTAATGAAATAAACACTGGAACGTTTGCGGGCAAAAATGTAAACACAAGCTAACCAAAATAAAATTTCATCAAATCGTCACAAAATCCTCGTGTTTGATTTCGAAATCCACAAAATCTAAACTCGTATAATTCAATTTCGTCGGGTGAATTGTTCTGGCTTTCGCGAGGGTTTGTGTTATTTGTTTTTCGACACAAACAACATAGGTGCAGGAAATAACCTCACCGCGACTGCAGTCAAAACTGTCATTTGTTTGAGTCCATTGTTTCCGCGCACGCGCGTTCGTGAACCCTGTACAGCGCAAGTGCATACTCTAGATGGCCTTTGAATTTAGTTCCCCTCGTACTTCAATCGTACTCTACCAGATCGTACTATTTCGTGGTGTACGGACTTAAGTGAATGAATAATTCTAATAATGAATTTAGTTATCACGCTACCGTCAAAGACATGCCGCCAAGCGATTTAGCGTTCCGACACGATGGTGTGTAGAAACCGTGTAGGAGGTATGGGTTGAATCTACACTACCATACCCGACTGTGATGTCACTTAATGGTAAGTGACGATGCAGTCTAAGATGGTAGCGGGCTAACTTGGACGGGGTATGGCAGTGTAAATTCGACCCATACCCATCGGTGTCTACACGCCATCGTGCCGGAACGCTAAATCGCTTGGCGGCACGTCTTTGACGGTAGGGTGGTAACAAGACACGGCCAAGCGTCCCACCAGAAAATTTAAAAAAATCTAAATTAATTCACAATTTTATAATCTAACGAACTTACCGTTGATTGCTCTACTAAGCAAAGAAAATCTACAACTTACATACTTTTTAATGAAATCATAAGTAAAGTTTATCGCTCCAAGGCGGTCATGAGATGTGACTTATGGGGAAAGTTCCGCCACACTAAGTGACGATATAGTGTTAAAAGTTTAATTAAATTTTTAAGTAATAGCGCATTTTATAGAGATAAGCGTAGTTTTTTTTTATATTAAAATGTGTAATAAATTGAACCATTCCGCTGCCCCATATCAAAGCCCAAAGTGCTTTGAAGAAAATTTTACAGGAGAGCGCAAAAATAGCTTTTTATGTATGACCACGCATAACTTTTCGCAGAGTCGTCCTATTTTGATGATTCTTTTTTTTATTGATAGCGGCTACCTTGAAGTTGGTTCCATTTAAAGAAAAAGAAATTCCACTTCTAAGGGTAGTCACACACGCTTTTTCCGATTCTATCACGCACAACTTGGTACTGGGTTGTCCGGTTTTAATGATATTTTTCTTATTAAATATAGTTTACCTCAAAGTTGATACCACTTAAACCACACCTAAGGGTAGCTACATACGATTAACGGCATCTCACAGCCATTCCTAAAAATATAGCTCGTACTTATGCTTTTAAAAAAGTTTGTCGCCGTCTCAAAATTTGTTAGTACGTACCTATTTACATTAGTTTAGAAGCTTAGTTAGTAAGACTAAAAGGATTTATATTTTATTTTTCCCTTTTTAGTTATCTATCGTAGGTTCAATTTTATGTAAAAAGTTATTATTCATGCAATAAAGTTGTATAAATAAATAAATTATGATATATCAGAATCGCTCCTATTTTGTATTAGGACAAATGTCATCACCGTTCCTTTAACCATACCTTAATGGTAAACGAAGGTGAAGTGAGTTTGCTGTTGAAGTGAAGTTATATTACTGAATAGCCATGATGATGTTGAACACCGATCTCATAAGATGTATTAGAAAATCGCTTATATCCAGATTACCTACTTCGAAACGGTTTAGTCGCCAAGCACATCGCAAACACGGTTTTCGATTTCCTCCCTGGATACACGCAAATTACATCCCTTTTGGGTAGAACTCACGTGTTACATTGCGCCAAGCGAAAACGTCTGTTGCAAATTGCAATACACGATGGCGTTACCATTTGCTTCTTTTAAAGCTGAACGAAAATCCTGATAATATTATAATGGCGAAAGTTTGTGTGTGTATGTTTGTGTGTGTGTGTGTGTTTGTTACTCCTTCACGCCACAACGAATTAACCAATTTAGCGGAAATTTGGAGAAAGCTCCCCATCCAGGATTAAAACATATGCTAAATTTTATCCCGGAAAATTAAAGATTTATTAATTAGTGGTTAACTTTCGCTTGCTGTGTGATTGAAGAACAAACTAACAAACATATTGCATTTAAAAAATTAGTTAGGATCTCTGGTCTGATTCAGGATTCAGCGCTATACTAGAATGCTTTATTTTACCAGTTTCGTTTTTAAATTGAAGAGAATATAATTAAGTTTTTTTTAAATTGAATAGAAAAGACGAGACGCAGGGAACCGCTGGATACAAGGAGAACGCAAGACCGAGCTATGTGGACGTCTAGGTAGAAATACAAGAGACTTACGTCAAGCATTGGAAGTGTGTCAGCTGATAAAGAAGAATAATTTTATCTTTTCTTCTGTTACGGTACCTACCAATGTAGATCCAATGGTAAGGGTTGCAATCGTATCAAGAATATGGATTCAAGAATGAGTCGGCATTTGTGAAATTGCATGAAAACAACTCTCACAGACCAGAGGTCCTGCATTCAAATGTCTAGCTAAGTCATCCTTACCAATATTATAAAATGCGGGAGTTTGTTTGATTGTTGGTTTGTCCTTCAATAACTCAGCAATGGGGCCACGGATCGACGTGACTTTTTGCATGGGTATAGTTGAGAACCTTTGATTATATATTGTTGAGAACTTAGATAGTGACGTAGGCTATTTAAATATCCCAGACAATCTATATTTATATCCCGGACAATCAAAGTCCCAAGGGGATTTTGAAAAGCTAAATCCACGCGGACGAACTCGTGGGCAAAGGTTAGTGTTACAATTTTGTTCGTTATATTATGTTCATTTCATTGATTTTTATCATAACCTATAAGAAATTAATATCATAAATATAGTCAGGTTTTAAATTTTGTAAAGCAATCTCGCTCAATATGACTAACACGCGATGCGTGTAGACTATAATTAATTATTATTATTATGAGACAATTAATAAACTAACTCGTAAATGTTACAAAATCTATTTTAAGACCATTTTATGCCAGTGAAATAGACTAGGAAACAGATAACGAGAATATCTTTTTCTATAGATAAGTTTGAAGCATACAAAGGCAACCCTTGTCTGAAGAAAACAAGTGTAAATTAATTTAATGCACTCTCGACGTGTGGAATCTATGGCCTGACTATGTGTAATATATAGATAACACCTTGTTGCCCAGTTTGCTGTTCCATCTTTAAATTCTCCTCCTCGATCCTCAATCATCATTTATCACCTTCTCACTCTATCGGCTGCAAGTTGCTGAGGATTTGGATATCCAGTAGACTACTTGATGCTGTAGTAGCAGTTTTACCAAGGTTACCAAGCCTTGGAAATAATTCGAATTCCGAAGTAACGTTACCGTAAGCCCAAATTTCAAATCAATCGCACCAGTAAAAGTTTGTAAGACCCAATCAAGTAGAAAATTAGCTGATAATCTTCAAAAAGATCTCACTTCAATTACGTCAGCTTTCAAACAACAATCAACATTCGTTAGGGAGCTACGAGGGAACAGACATATACACACGTCAAATAATTGTTATTAAACAACCCTATTTTCCGGCGGGGTTCAAAAACTTTTAGGGCTGAAAATTGTGAAACCGTAATTCGCAAACATGTAAGAGATCTTAAAACATACGATTAGATAAAAAACGTGTTTAATTTAAATGTTTCTTTCAAAAACCGAATCAACCAAATATGTAAATTTTCAGTCATGTAAATCACAATGAAAAGCTTAGCTATGAAAATGCTTATTCCCTTCAGAAAAATTGTACCTTTTTAAAAATTACCTGCTATATAAAGTGCTAGCTAATTGAATAAGAACGCCATATTGCAACTTCACTCAGACAGATTTCCCAGAAGGTTTTCATTTCTCTAGCCTTTAAATGAAAATTATCAATTCTGTCTAATATTTTCAATATCCCTTCCACATTATAAGTGAATCTGAAGGAAATTGAAATATTCAAAACTCAAAGGTAGTCCACATAGAAAGAAAGAATAAATAAATCTACCTTTAAAAAATAAAAAACCGGTAAGAGAAGGAAAGCGTAAACATCCGACTATATTCTAATTACTGTTCTCAATGAGACTACAGTTTTTACAGGAAAAATAATATTAGTTGTGGGATGAAACCGCTGGATGCAGGCGGCGCAAGACCGAGACTTGTGGAAGTCCATGCGAGAGACATTTGTTCGACGATTTGCGTCTATCAGCCGGGGAAGTTGTGGGATAACATCTCTGGGAAAATTGCATTGGAAAAAGACAAGGAAATAAATCATTAATAAATAAATCCCTAAAAAGACAAGACGCTATTTGCATGTATTGTAGCGAAACCTATGATGCAGTGCATACCGTATGTGGGAAATGGGATGGCGATAGATATAAAAAAATAGAAGATATAAAACTGAAAACTTAGTAAATGCTAGAAACGAAGGAAAACTGAAAACCTGATGCAGACCATATTAGCATGTAAAATGAAGAAAAAGGAAGAAAAAGAAAAGGAAGACAGATTAGGTTGTCCTTTTCTAAAAGTGAAAACTAAGTGGGCCTATGATGGGTTGAAATTATGATAGACCAACTTCAGCTTGGAAAAAATTTCGAAGATTTTTACATAATATAAAGTCACTAAACCATCTTGACTTATAAAAGCTTCCTTAACGTGACTTAAGTAAGCGTTCACCTTGAATGTAATTTCTTGATGTGTCGCGACGGGAAACGCAGGAAATGGATCCATCGGGAGCCCGAAAATTTTCATTTACATACATTTCCTTCATCGACGTGGTTAGGTGACGCCTACTTTAAGCTCATTACTTTACGTTCAACATGAATGATGTTGTGTACATAGTCAAACTGCATACGTTTCAAAAGAGTAGGCCATGAAACCAATCTTGTATTTAGTTATCTATACGAGAGCTAGACGCAGACTTTTGAAGGACCGAAGATTGGGATTGGAATTTACTTTAAAGGGAATTAGGTGTAAAAGGGTTATTAAGAATCAAGTAGGTATAATGTGCAAGGAGTCCTAACTCACACAGCCACTTAGTTGAGCATGATATTCTAAATGTATGTATGTATTTTATTATGATTTTATGTATTTTATAATTGAAAATCATAATTTACACGCATTGAAAAAAAATTTTTAAATTCAACTTTTTTAGCAGTTCCTTATTCAAATCCGTGTAGCAAGTGTCCAAGGTGGGCGGCAATAGTCAGTTTGGTATTATTTTGCTGCAAATAACAAGCGAAAAATGTCTTGAACCACAGTTGATTTGAGATAAGAAAGTAAGCAACAAATCGTGGTTAACCGCATTGAAAGCATTGCTAAAATCAATCAAAAAATGGATTTAGTATTAGATAGATTTGTGGCGAACCTCTATATTATATTCTTGAAATTAATATTACTTCATAATGATATGACCAATATAACAAATATATTAAAATAACAAAAAGCTTCACAGTTCCTGTAATTTATATTCCCTGAAAAGTAGAAAAGTGTCGAAGTCACGCCATGTCGACATAACCCAAATTACTGCAATTCGGTTTAAGTAATTACGGTCCTTATTTGTTTTACTTGCTTTAGTATTTCGGATTCTAATAGATAGAGCTTTTTTTCAAATAGCAAAAGTGTCGTTTAATAGGTCCATTGGCTTTGCTTGATACGTACATAAATAAACAAACTATTTTGTCGCTAGTTTTAGTCCGCAACATTGACCGTGCGCAGTTAGGTGTTTTTAAAAATCCCTCAGGAATCCTTTGTTTTTCCGGAATAAAAAGTGTAAGTAGTATAAGTATTTTCCAGAATTTAACTCATTGAAAAGATCACGTTGTTCCATTTTTCAGACATTCCTTTTTTTTTTGTTTAGAATTGCGTAATATTTCCTGTTCTCCCAATTTTTTTATTGACATAAATCATAATATTATTAACAAGTACTGCCATTATGGCATCTCGTTTTTCAGGATCGATAACGTACACGTAAATAGGTAGGAAGGAGGCACATTGAATAAACAACAGCAAACGGTTTAACTGTATAACTTTAATTGCTCCATCACAAAATCGCGACTAGAGTTAACAAATAATAAACTATGGCAGTGATTTAGCGATAACCCTTAGTACTAAATTTAAAGTTGAGAATATTGATCAGGTTTGGAGTTGGCGAGGTTGTAGGCGACAGCCCTGGCGATGTACTCAGGTACTGGCCACGGGGTGGGGAGGTGAGCACCCTGCAAAAAAAGAAACATGAAATTAGCAAACAGATAAATAACAATTTCGTGGCTTGACAATTCCGAAAGATTTTTCGCGTGATAGATTCTTCGGGACGTCTTTTAATATAAAATTTTAATATTCGCTGCAACGTCAAAAGACGTACGCAAAAAACTTGATATTATACTACTGCGCCTCCTAAACGAAATAATATGATATTTGATTGTAATACCTGTTCTATTTCACTCACAGACAGAATAGCAACACTCTCTCTATTCTTAGGAACATTGTTATACCTGTTCACGTCGTCTTAAGCCACGTATTCACTGGGATACAAACCACCTTTGTACGACATGTCTGCTGACATCACTCAACATCACTCGGTTATGTTTCCGCGTCGGTTTCAGTCGAATAAAGAAAGCTTTGAAAATGTTTCAAAAACTGTTGTTGAGATTTCAGTAAAATGAGCCATCGGAGGATTAGATACACTAAAATGTTTTTTTACTTCTCTCAACGATAAAACATAGCCAACTCCAGTAATGATAAACAACAACGATGGAATCGTCTGAATAATACCGAAAAAGTTTGTCAGACAAGGTATATAATCCTAATGAATACACGGCTTTATAAAGGTCATGTGGCACAACAGATATTAGAGTTTCATAAGATAATATAATAGCTTTCAGACATCTCCAATAATGGTATGTCACCTTTAAATCCTACGTAATTTATTCTCGACGATACATCGTGCATCGTCTGACCTACATAGAATGCTAAATTTATGCAACTGTGGGATGTATAAAAAATGTTTCTAAAGATTGCAGTTATCACACTATGATCGAGAAATCGATTTAATAATAATGAGAAGGTGTTTTTTAATTCAGTTAGATCAGTTTTGATATTAAAAAAGATTTTTGAAAAAAGCTATATAGTATGTTATTAATGTACGCTTATTCTATTATTATTAATGTCCTTATGACACGGGACTGTAGTTTATTACCGTAGAAATCCATTTTGGAAAACCCACGGCAAATCAAACTCTACGTTTGACCAACGCTTTGTCGCCGATGAGTTCTTCGTCAATTTACAAAGGCCGTGAAGCATTACAGTCGCTATCAGTCATTGGATTTGAGCAGCACAGGATCGTTTCTGTGGCGACCATTTCAAGAGACCGGTAGCGGACGTCTATCGGTCTATCGGTTGAGATGCCTAAGATGAGTATTTACCTGGGGTTGGTATCCACCGAGGGCATCAGCGGTGTAGGTGATAGCGTAACGAACTCCGTCAGGGCCAGTGTAGGCGTTGGCTCCTTGGACTGCGATACCTTCATCTTCCTGTAATACAAAAAAAATTACGTCTTAACAATAAATAAACAAAAAAAATTGGGAAAGTTTCTGCTGAGAGGAGCCGATAAGAAACTCGTCAGTTGCTCTTTTCAAAACTCAAAATTGCCTTTGTCAATGTAAAAATTATACCATCTTATGTGAATGATTTATTGAATAGGCTATTTCAAGAACGGGTCCCATTTAAAGTTGATCAAAATTAAAATTATCACTCTAAGCGTAAAGTTAAGGAATGAATCTCGTTCATTCCGTTTCATTTCATTGTTTCCGTGAAAAAGAAGGCTTTAGAAAAGAATTTAGTATTGAATAATGGATTTTCATATTAATAAAATATTAAAAAAAATTTAAATCAAAAGTTATGTAAGTAGGTATTGTATTGGAAAATATGGTCAAGTAATAAAAATTTTTGATAAATGAATTATTTTCTCATACTTCACCAAACTTCAATAATATGGCAATTTGAAAATATCCTTAAAATGAAATACCTAAGGTCAAAGCAGCACGCGGTCACATAGTGTTCTCGGAATTTATTTAAAAATTATGTATTAAACGTGACCCGACCTTGAGGGAAATATCAAGGTTCTTCATTTTTTATTTATGAACATGATTCGGCAACTAGCTCATCTTGTGTAAATGTCACTTCCAATTCATTTCCGTACTGATTAAGTAATTAATTGATTAATTCCCTGACTCCTTCATCTCAATTTATTTGTTGCCTTTTTGTATTACTTATGATGTCATGATGTCATATCTGATGCTTCGGAAGATTATTTTGATGATAAGTATTGTATAGTTTTTCAAATGTTACAAACAAATTTTCTTTAATAATGTTTTCCCTATTGCAATAGTTCAAAGAGTTCAAGATATTTAACTTATGATCTTAAGAGTGTTTTTAGTTTTTGAATAGCTATTGATTTTTTTAGATATAGCCGCGTCTATACAAATAAAAGTTCGAGTTGTGTGTCGAAAATTATCCTGTTAATGCATGAACTTTCGTCTGTTAGAAAATTGCGCTGAAAATATTAACGCAGCAATCTGCACGTAGCTTTAAGAATTCGCTAATTTTTTATTACGATTTAGTTCTACTTAAAGATTTGGCACATTTCACATAATTTTAATGCAGTACCAAAAAATACCACGGAAAATATTATTATAAAGACAGAATTAAAGAAATAGCTATTACAAAAAGAATAGAATCTATAACGTACTGATTGCCATATTCCTGTTATATTCTTGGTTTAAGTGTAACTTTGTTAGCATATTATGAATATATCAGCCTGTTATCGTAGGTGGGATGCAATGCAAGGTTTATGTGATTTATAACTTATATTGTAGGTCAATATTTAAAAGTTTTCTGGCTAATACATTGAATGACATTTGAATTTTAATTAACATATATTCTATCATGTATTGTAATTTTTGCACTACCTCCAATTTTACCATCTTTAGTTACTTTTGCTTAATGTGTAATATATATTAGCGTAATAAATAAATGATTATTATGATTATAATATTAACTAACTGAAGATATTTTCAAATGTCTAGATCCCCTGTTTATCTTCTGATTACATGGAATTTGTCTCGAAAGAAGATTGTTTCTAATCCGACTAAAATTCTCCAGTCTTATCTGCTGATGAAGTTTAAGAGAGAGATTCTTACCCGTCCGACGTTCGTTAGTGCACCTCGCTCTTCAGCCTGGATTCCATTGCTGGTCTCAAACTTGTATTGGTATTGGTCGGGGAAGACGTCAGCGTCTTGTGAGATGATGACCGCGTCTTTTTCGCTGTTGGTGCGGATCTGGGCGACGTCAGCAGAAGCGACGGCCACGAGGGCAAGGATTGCGATGAAGGATTTCTGAAAAACCAATAAGCACTGAGAAAAAGAAGAGTAGGTAATTCAACTAATACACGGAAAGGGGTTATAGAGGCCAATATGAAAAGAGTGAGTCTTTTGTGCCGCGTTTCAAGCATTTGTTGGCAAGTATTTCTGAAAAATCAATAAAGATTGAGAAGGAAAAAGACTAAGCCATCCATCTACCTACCTGGAAGAAGGTTAGAGAAGCCAATATAAAAAGAGAGGGTGATTCTTAATACCATATCAAGGTAGTAGCTAAAGACAAGGATGTAAAACTAAAGCTCCAGCCTTATCCAATGGATGAATCACGCAATCATTATATAATGATTATAAGAAGACCTGTTATCGTTGAAAATCGGTTCGTAAGCATGCTTAAACAAGTTCAATTTTTATAAGCAACAGATAAAGTTCTAAGGAGACTAAATTATAGCAACTCAAGTAAATTTTAGAATTGAAAAGAACAAAGATTAGTAAAAAAAAAGGATTCTAAAGTATTCTATAACAAATAAGGGTAAGGAAAATCAATGGTTCACCCTTTACCCTTCATACATAGACAAAGATTGAAGAAGGGTACTATTAAAAAAATTGGGATGAGTCATAACAGACATTTTAGAAGTTTGAGAATTTTTTATGGAATTGCACTTTTCGTACCGTAATAGCTTACTTATTTTTTTGGATTAGCGACACAAGAAAATATAATAAATAGCTTTAAAATTATTATTTAATGCAAGATAAGGCATGTTAGAGAGGGTTTCGAAATAGGGTAGTTTTCTTTCTCCTACCCTCATGGTAGTACTTAATAGATTTATTTTGCTCTTAGTCTTTGAATTAATAAGTAGAACTGTTTGAGATAGATAAGAATTTTTTTTAAAAGGAAAAATATGTAATGGAGAAAAGCTTTGGAACTAGAAATATTTTCAAAAAACTCGTAAAATGAGTGATTGAAATTGTAAGCCCAATATCATAGCATGCAATGCATCGAATATTTTTACTGTAAATTATAAAAAAAAAAGAAACTAGATTATTTATATTTAATTTTTAATCTAAGCTAACGATTTAAGCCTAATAAAGCCTAATCGAGTAATCCACTCACCATGATGTGTGTCAAAGTTAACAGGCGATGTGTAACTGTGGCTATGAAATAATCGCCCCGCATTTTTATACTCGGACGATTATAGTTCTATGTAGCGGCATTTGCATTATTTTGCAACAAAGAAGCTCCGATATATTCGGTGTGGTGTGATTTTTTTCACAAGGTGAACGCGATTTAATGATTTTTTTAGCACGCTGTACCTATGTGGTCCGATTAAAGGTTAATAGGTAAAGATGATAATATTATTCTAACAGGAATCTTTGTAAACGGAAAGGCTTACAATTTTTTTTTTAATTCAGATTTTTTATACACATCTTTCCGAGGCTAGTGGGAATCGATGTTTTTTAATTGGTTAGGTTTTTTTTTAATTCAAAATATAAGATAGTTTTTAAGATGGAAATTCTAATTTTTATCTTAAAAACGGGAATACATAAAAAATTATAGAAGTACTCCTTATTAAAATAATCTATACATCTATATACATATAAATAAAATTGAAGTGTCTGTTTGTAAAATCAAAATAACAGCTTTTTTCTGATTCCATATGTAAGTAAATACGGTACTTATAACAAAAAACAATTTTTAAAATTTTTGTCTGTCTGTTTGTTTACTGCCGCTAATCTCGGGAACAGTTAGATTGATTATGAAGGGACTATCACTGATAGATAGCTGATGTTACCGGGAGTAACAAAGGCTACTTTTTAACCGACTTTCGAAAAAGGAGGAGAAGGTGTTATGTTTTTCTACCTATGTATATTGATATCTTGATTTCTAAACCGATTTACGTGAATCTTTTTTTAATCGATACAAAAGCTTAAAGAGATAGTTCTATAAAAATTTCGGATTCCAACTTCTCCATCCTGATGCTGCAGGGGTACTGCCCTCCTAAACGGTGAAGATTTAGGAACTGTTGATTATGAATAGTTATTGTAGGCATGAAGGTAAGACTACGTCGTTAAATTCCAGGACCCAACTCCTAAATCCTGATGCTGCAGGAGTTCTGTCCACCTAAACTGTGGGGATTTAGGAACTGTCGATTATAAATTGAAGAAGTGGACGAAGTCGCGGGCGTCCACTAGTAAATAATTAATATAATAAATAGGTCAGTATTCCATAAGTAGACGGTCTTTAAAAAAATCCATTCTTTCTTATAAAACCTGTTTCATTTCGCACAGGTGTCTTGATTAAGAATGAAATATATTATAATAATATCTATCATAATATAATACATTATCTGATGACATTTTTACAGTTTGAGGTCTAGGCAACAGCCTAGCCACATCACCTCATACTGTAAAAATGTCGTCCCTATAATGTCCCTGCTCCACCTGCGCCGTAACGCGTAAATTAACACGATAATATAAGTATTACGCAGATGGGGCCAATACTTTACTGCGTTAAATGTGTTGTAACATTACTAATGGCGTTAGACGTTAAGCGCTAATCCATAACATTAATGCAGATGGAGCAGTAGCATAATACATAGTTATTATAGAGATCAAATCAAATCAAAATTTATTTATTTCATGTAGGCCAACTTGTAGCTCTTATGACACGTCATAAATCTACCACCGGTTCGGAATGCAGATTCTGCTGAGAAGAGCCGGCAAGAAACTCAGCAGTTGCTCTTTTAAAAAAAAAAAAAAAATTTTTTTTTTTTACAATTAATTGTTAACAAAACTAGGCTATGCACACAATGTTTCCACAAAGAAGTTTCAAAAATGCACATCTACCACAACCTAACACATGTTAACATGGGTAGACACAAAGCAGACCCATTTCCGTTGGTCATCAATCAAACTTCAATCATCAATTTCAACTTCTTCTATTTAATGTGCCTCTCCAAATAAAGTTCATTGGTCAATATTTTTAAACTTCTCCTCGTCAACGCCAAGTAGGAATATATCTTGAGCCAGTTTCTTGATGAAAATCTTATCTTTCTTGTTGAGTAATGTTAAACCCTACCATTACCGTACCCTACCGTCAAAGACGTGTCGCCAAGCGATTTAGCGTTCGGGCACGATGGCGTGTAGAAACCGATTAGGGGTATGGGTTGAATTTACACTGCTATACCCCTTCCAAGTTAGCCCGCTACCATCTTAGACTGCATCGTCACTTACCATCAGGTGAGATCGCAGTCAAGGGCTATCTTGTCATCGAATAAAAATAATAAAAATAAATAATAATGTTAAAAACTATATGTACGCAACGCTTGTACAATAGTAAACTTCAGCGTAACTACGTTAGTACGTTAAACTTCAGCGTAACATAAAAACGATCTCTAAGTTATAGGGCATTTATATGTGAGTGGCATTTATATATTGTGATATATTTTCCAAGTTACCCCGCTACCATCTTAGACTGCATCATCACTTACCATCAGGTGAGATTGCAGCCAAGGACTCTCTTGTCACTGAATAAAAAAGAAATTGATCTACAACCTGCTGTTGTTACTGTAATTTTCACTGTAACTTTATAATTACTGATATTTCTTCCTTGGAGAGTCCTTCTTCTTCTAAAATCTTATCAACTAGAACTTATAAAATCTTCGCAAGAATATTTTTCCCTTTTTCAGGAAATAATTAAGTGTAATGTAATGTGTGTAGCATTTTCAAGGGTCTTATTTTTAATTATGATATTCATGTTTCTTTTTTTTTTTAATAAAAAGAATATTAGCCAAGCTGAAGTTGCCTAATATCCTCCTATCCCCTCCAAATAAGCGGAAAGCTTGAGCTAGGAGTGAGTACGACAATAGTGCAACGGGTTGGATTCGAACCTGCGACTTTTCAGTTATCAGTGCCGCTAGAGCTCGCCTCGTACGCATGAAGACTTTTGGTATATTCATCCCTAGGTACCCAGAATTCAATGTGCAAAGTCTCAAAACTTTCGCAATTTTCCAGAGGTTAAACCTTCTTTTGACTGGACTATAATATTAACTTGTGGGCTTGTTATGTTTGTATGTTTCTGTAGGTGCAACGTAGTGAGTTTTCTAAATAGGCAAACCATTATGGTGCTTCTGTTTCTTCATTGTGTTTTATTTCATCTATCGCGGTTTTTTTTCAGGAATTCTGCGCACTGTTAACGCGCCATGTAGTATCGCCTGTTGAATTTCTAAACGTAAGATTTTATAGTCTTTGTCTGTGTATCGGTCTCTGTGGTAAAAACGGAGTGATTACATTCTCTATGGTCAACTCTGCTCTGTACGGTCGTATTTACTGTGTTGTAAATAATTAATTGCACGTTCCATGGTATCTGAAAATAAAACAATAATCCAAGTGCATCGATATTTTAATTGCATCAAAACCAGCACCACACGACATCGCCGCAATTCTACCTAACAGCTCTTCGCGTTTCCAAAGCTTTTATCACTCCTTTAGATGAACACTGATTACAGTCTAGCATATGTCACTCTCGGGATCATTAACCATGCAACAAATTTACCACCTGGGTGCCTGGAGCTCTTCTACCATCCGATGTGCCAGATCTTTTTTTCCACGAACTTTGAAACTGTTGAACCAGCTTCCTGCGACGGTGTTCCCGCTAAATTACAACATGGGGTTATTCAAGGGGCGGACCAACAATTGGTGGGGCCTCAGGTGCTACAAATGTTCATGGGCGGCGGTAGTCACTTAACATCAGGAGACCCGCCTGGTCGTTTGCTCGCTAAAATGCTTACTTGCTTTTTATAGTAGACTTTGCCTACCCTGCCAATCATAGAAATATACAATTTTTAATGTTTTCCTTAAAACGAAAAAATTCGCACTTAACAAGTTATTGAAGAAGCTGTCGGGTTAGGTAATAAATTGTAATCGTTGACTTTGGCATTTACTTGTAAAAGAATTATTAATGAACAGAATACGCTTATTTAAGATAAAATAATTCGATGGATAATATTTATGCTAACCTTATAAAATAATTTTTTTGACGACCTCCCTGCGCAGTGGTATAAGAGCTTTAGTTTTATATCTAGGAGGTCTGGGGGTTCGATTTGCGGCGGGGGCAATTTGGGAATCTATAATTTCTCAATTATCTCTGGTCTGGTCTGCTGAGAGGCTTTGGCCGTGGTTACCACCCTGCCGTGAACGACGTGCCGCTAAGCGATTTAGCGTTCCGGCACGATAGCGTGTAGAAACTGATTAGGGGTATCTATGGGTTAAATGTAGGTACTACCCTTCCAAGTTAGCACGCTACCGTGTTAAACTGCATCGTCACTTACTTGACTTACTTACTTACCATCTGATGAGATCGCAGTCAAGGACTATCTTATCATCGAATAAAAAAAAACAAAATTAAAATTAATGTACTAATTCGTTAAATGATCATGGTGCCGTAAATTATAATTATTTTATTTTTATATTTTATTTCTTTGGGTTCATAAAATCAACGTCACAGTAAGTATATCTTACTCTGAGATTTTCGTTTTAGAAAGAGACACATACAGAACAGCTTTCAACTTTTTGTTTTTGTACTGATTTATTTTATGTTTTAAGTTGTTACATGTTATTCTTACATGTTATATTTTCGATTGTTATAAAAAAAAATATTATTAAGTAATTTCTTTTTTTTATTTTAATAAAATTCTACTAGATTCGAGCTTGAATAGAAAACCAAATTTTATAGACACGCTCTAGAAACTAATAGATATAAATATCTGTGGTTGTTTTCCGTAAAAATTGATATGTAGTTTCAAAGTTACCTGACCCTAACTAATGTTTTGTACGAAAATCTACAAATAACTCCAACTCCTCTAAATCAGCTAGGAAAAAAGAGATTGCAACTGTTAAAATTATTTCTTTCATTATCAGTAGGGTTAGTATAAGATTAAATGCAGTTGATCGTATTAGTATTCGACAACATTAGCGTCGAAGTAAAATGAACCTTAAAGACATGGATTTAAAGTCACAAATTCAGTACAACCGATTTTAATTTGGAGCATATCCGTATTCGTAAACGTATCAGAATGCAAGCACGATATTGAGCTCTAATTCAATGACGTTATGGTTCATTTTAATAACCATACTGGTATTCAAAAATCCAAATATTGTAGTATTTGTATCCAAAACCTTTAAAGTAATTTGTGAGAATAATACTAGTTAGATATAATACTAGTGAGAATAATACCTAGGTAGGTGGACATCACGAATTCATTAGGAGAAGGTTATAAAAAGGAGTTAATAAAAATTTTACATGGCTATGTTTAAAGATAAAGGAACATCTTACAACAAAATACAAAAAACAAACTTCGATTTGCATATCAATAAGAGTGGATGCTATAACACGTTTATTACGTAAAGGTTACCTATCAATGTTTTTTTACACTTGTGATGAATATACAATAATGAAGATGCACGAGAATTTGATTCGAACTTTGAGTATACTCAAAGGATTCGAAGTATAAGTTTTTGCAATTCATGATGGCACGTGGCTCATGGTTGTGTGTGTCGTATCTGTACAAGTGTGAGCGAGAGCTTGCTCGCGTGTGGCCGCTCCCACCTATTATAGGCTCTTGACAGTCACGCACACTTACGCAATGTGCATGTACACGACGTAACCACAAGTAAAGCTCACGTGCCCTCGTGAATTGCAAGAACATAGCATGTTATAATCATTATCAACACGAGCAAACCATTATCATCTCCCTACTGAGCACAGTGGCGTTAGTATAAGATTTAATTCGATTGATCGTATTCGTATACTATGACATTAGCGTCAAAGTAAAATGAACCATAACTACATTGTATTAGAGCTCAATTTCGTGCATGCATTCTTATACTTTTAAGTATACGGATACGCTCCAAACTAAAATCGGTTGTACTGAATTTGTGACTTTAAAATAATACTTTTAAGGTTCACTTTGACGCTAATGTCATAGTATACGAATACCATCAATCGTGTTATATCCTATACTAACCCCACTGGTCTCCTCACGAGAAGGGTTATAGGCCATAGTCCACGCTGGCCTAAGATGAATTGGATCTTCACACACCTTTGAAACATTATGGAGTAGGTAATCTCAGGTGTGCAGGTTTCCTCTCCAAGAAGCATTCTATGATATATAACTTAGGCTTAGGATAGTGTAGTGGTTCAGACGTTCTTTTCGGGTGTTTTTTTTAAATATCAGCCAAGTTGAACTTGACTGATATTCTCCCATTCTTTTTGTTACCTTTCAGTTTTTGGTCTGCGCTTTTAACCGTTGGGCTATTGAGGCTTACAATTTTGGGGTTTGGGGTTTGATCCCAGGCATGTAACTCTGACATTATTTGCGTATTGTGTAGCGCAAATATCACTTGCTTTAATGGTGAAGGAAAAGATCGGAATCCGAAAAGATCCATCAACAAACAAACATCCATCTTCACAAACTTTCGGGTTTATAAAAATGCGAAAGTTTGTGAGGATGGACATTTGTTGTGTTTACACGCAAAAACCACTGAACAGATTTTGATGAAACTTCACAATGTCATAGATTATATTTCAGAGTAGCACGTAGGCTCATAGGTTATATTTTATCCGGGAAAATTAACCAAATCCCGCGGGAATCTAAATTCCTAAATCCGCGCAGACGAAGTTGCGGGTGTCATCTAGTGAATCCTACTAATGTTATAAATCTTTGTTTGTGTTTGTTTATCTTATATATTTATTATATTATATATAATACTACTACTAGACTACTAAGACTACACGCCTAGACTACTAAATCTAGACGTGTAGTCTTAGTAGTCTAGTAAGATTACACGTCTTACTATAGACTAGTAAGATGTGTAGTCTAGACTAGACTAGAATACTAATTCTGAGATCTATAGACTGTGCTCTGACTCAGCTCGGACTAAGTTAGAATTAAAACGAGACACAAATATGCTCTGACATAACTCTGTCTCGTTTTAACTCTGTCTTGAGTCTGAGCTGAGTGAGAGTGCGATAGGTTTCAGCATAAATCTACACCGACGAACGGTATCGGCTAGTGAATAAAATAAATGGCAAACTAATCTACAATAATTATAGTAAAAATTAAGATCGTAGATCGACAACTGTAATGTGTCGCTACTAGATGTCGCTAACAGTTGCTATAAAACTGATTGAAAAAGTATTATACATATCACTAATTTCGTGGCTGACGTATGGTTCGGCCGTGGTGTAGCGGTTAACACACTCGGGCGCGATTCCCAGAGAGACGTGGGTTCGAATCCCGCCGGCCTCGGAATTTTTGATATGTATTTATAAATCTATTAGTAAAAATTAAACCAAATAAATAATTGTATGTCACACTTTATTACAACTCGTTATTATCTTACATTTCACGGCTCCTAACATAACAGAAAAACAAAACAAAAAACGTGGGGTAAAATAGGCTAGTCCAACAATCAGGGGCGGGTGAAGTTCAATCAGGTCAGTATTTCAATCGGGGTCCAACGCTTAGGTCCTGTAGTAGGGCTTGGGTGGCTCAGCGAAGGGCTTGGATGGCTCAACGTAGGGCTTGTTGTTGGCGATGAAGGCTAGGGAGCGGAGGATCGCTTCTGGGATTGGTGGGGAGACGGGGATGTGGCTACCCTGTAAAAAAAAAAAAAAAAGGTTTACAACACCTCACTTTAGCAAACTTATTTTAGGTTTTAAAATGACAGGTCCTCGTTTAAGGATCTAATAGTAATCCTCTCGACCGAATCCGGCCACGGCGGCCAATTTCCACAGAGATCAGCCATTTTCGCAGGAGATATTATAGTGCGCAAACACAGGTGCACTCTCTATTCCCTCACTCTCATAGTCTGATGGGACGGAAAATCCGACATGACCGGAGAGGACCGACGACTTTAGTGTATTATTCTGTATATAATATTCGTTCTTCACCAATATTTTAAGCATAGATGAAATGTTCGCCTTTTTAGCTTGAGTTGAAAATATTGAACATGCGTCAAGCTCTCGAACATAGTCAAAAATATTAAATGCCATGTAAAAAAATAACAAAAAAAATCTTTAATCTCTATAATATTAATCAGTTACGTCAGTCAGCAGTATTCGGAGGTCCTAATGATATACCAACCATCGTATCAACGAATGACTTAAAGATCAAGGTTTCCTTAAATGAAATGAATCTTTTATGTAAAAATTCCAAGCGTATAGTTATTTTTAAAAACATTATTTATTATTATTAAGGACTCGCTACATTTTCCAACCGTAAATTGTGATTGCGCTTCCAACCAATGAGAAGAACAGTACTGATTTACTCGCAGTACTTTCTGTTTTTGAAAAGTTCTACTGATCTACCACACCGTATACAGTTTTTACAACTATTATAAAATGCACAAAAATATTGTGTTTAATTCTTATTTTACAAGCAAAAATTGACGATGAAAATCATAAAATCAATATAATAATAGGTAACACGTATCACTTTTGACAAAAAAATGTTTTTTTTTAACTGTATCCCTCTTGGTCTATCAAAAAAAATTAAAATTCAAAATTATTTATTTCATGTAGGCCAACCTGTGGCTCTTATGACACGTCGAGACTCTACTACCGGCTCAGAATGCAGATTTAGTTGAGAAGAGCCAGCAAGAAACTCAGCATTTCGATCCACGGTACATATTATACCGTGATTACAAAATTTACCACCAAATGGCAGGACTGGCGAAGTTTCGTCGCACGAGTGTTTCCAACCGTGTCATCGCGTCGCGTCGGAACGTGTAGCGGCTTCATTAGTTGTTTTGAACAACTTACTTTAATATTCTTTAGCTAGATACCTACCTAGTGAATATCTTGAACGACCTATGACTTGCATAATTATCAGTGTGAAGACATTTGGGACGGCTATCGAAAACCAATTCAGCAAAATAGAATGCAGCATTAGGATTCCCCGCCCTTGGAAAGTGATTTAAAAATGAGTTTTGTATCAGTATTTCATTATCCGTGGATACTGTTGGTAGGTGTACTTACTTGGGGTTCGAATCCGTTGGGGCCAGCGACGTAGGTGGTCTCGATGGGGGTACCGTCAGGGGCGGTGTATCTGTAGCCTCCCTTCACTTCATAAAATGCGTTTTCCTGTAACAATTATATATTACGTGTTAATAAGCAAAATTATGCACCTGTTTTTTTTTTTCATATATTTCTCTCGGGAACTATTTGTTTTTCGGGGATAAAAAGTAGCTTATGTCACTCTCCAGATCCTCAACTATGCAAAAATTCACGTCAATCCGTTGCTCCGTTGATGCATGATTGAAGGACAAACCAATAAACAAACACACTTTCGCATTTATAATATTAGTAAGGAAGGATATCAAAATTATTTGTGTCTAGCTAGCTATAATTTGATTGAGATACACTCCTTGATTACCCTTTAGTGTATCGATATCAATGTCAATGGATCAAATTTTTGACAAAATCGGTACAGCCTAGCTGGTCCAACAGTTGCAAATCCGTTTGACTTACTAGGGTAGCTTTTTATAGGTAGGTTATCTATTAGGCAAAAGTAATTCGAAATGGTGATTTGTATTCAAAGTTACCAATTTACATTTTTTCGATTTTTCATTTCGAATTTTTTAGAACTTATCGTGATTGATCTATATGCATCTGTGTTCGTTATCTTTGTTAAGATCATCCCTTTCAATGTCCCAAAAGAAAATAAAGTTATTTTCTTTTGGGCTAGGTATGTCATCTTTCCAAATGTTTTGTTCTGGGTGACTTTCAAAATGACCCTATAGGAACAATCCAATCGGAAAAATAGAGTGATGAACTTTCTTTTTGTTTAAATATCATGGGTTTGAATTATGCCATAATTCGAAAATAAAAAAATATTACGATGAGCGGAATAAAGGCATGAATAAATATCAATACCAATATAAATATAATATATAAAACTCGATATTGAAATTTTAACTCAAAACAATGAAAAATTGATACAGAAAATAGCCAATTGAGGAACCTTGTTCCCTATTCGGAATATTGGATTGTTTTAATCTAACTCTTTGAAGCTTCCAGCATAATTTAATCAACAGCAAATTTAGAATGAGCACCGTACCTTCTCGTAAAATTACCTTTTGAGTTCGTTACAATTATGCTTAGAAGACTTGATTAGTCTTTCTTTTAAAATTTTGAATAAATATTTATTGCATAATAGATACGAATCGGATAACTTGTTTAATTAAATACTAATTAACTGATTATATTATTTTATACCAATACGTAGACTAGAAAATTCCGGAAGACTTTCTATTTGTAGGGGAAATCTTCTTTTGCTAGAATTTCAGGTAACTAAGTTGAACGCTTACACCTTACTTGTTGACGACCTCCCTGGCGCAGTGGTGAGCGCTGTGGTGTTATAACTGGGTCTCGGGTTCGATTCCCGACGGGGGCAATTTAGGAATTTATAAATTGTCTCTGGTCTGGTCTGGTGGGAGGCTTTGGCCGTGGCTAGTTACCACCCTACCGTCAAAGACTTGCCGCCAAGCGATTTAGTGTTCCGGCACGATGGCGTGTAGAAACCGATTAGGGGTATAGGTTGAATTTACACTGCCATACTCCTTCCAACTTAGCCCGCTACCAGGTGATATATCGCACAATAGCACATGACGCAGTCAAGGGCTATCTTGTCATCGAATAAAAAAAAAACTTACAGTGTTGGGGTTCTTCAGGATACCTTCAGCCTGGGCGCTGATGCCATTGCCGGTTTCGTAGGAGTACTGGTAGCTGTTACCCTCGGGGCTAATGTCGTAGGTTGACCTGACGATGGGGGCCGTGTAGTCAGCGGACAGGCCGAGGTGGGCCACGTCAGCGGCGGCGCAAGCCACGGCGGCGGCGAGAACTACTAGGAATTGCTGAAATAAAGTAACGATACATTAAAAAAAATGTCCTCCCGACCGAATCCGGCCACGGCGGCCAATCTCCACAGAGATTAGCCATCTGCGCGGGAGACATTATAGTGCACAAGACAGGTGCACTCTCTCTAGGTGGAAGAAGAAATAACATCGTTTTCAGGCTGTTTTGCCTTTTAAACAAAAGCAATTGAAAATTAGTAATTAGGTATTATTTATAAACTAAAAGTTGGTCAAAACAGTGTGAATTTACAAGTTTATTTAATTGCTCCCAAGTTGTCAAAGTATCTTAAAGATTCACTACTATTATTAATCGTTGACAATTAAGTACCTAAAACATTTTCTTTTATATATGCTAAAATTAGGCCAAATTGTAGTGCCTAAGCTTTCTTTACCTTTTTTATTATATGTTCACAGTTAATTATATTCTTTAATAAATAAATGATTTATTTTTTAATAATTTATATCAATTAATTTATATATTTTTTAATAGTCTAAAATCAATAAGTAGTAATTTTCGATAGAAACACAAAAGACAAACAAATCAAGTTCAATAAAAAGCTAATTCTAGCTTACCATTTTGTATGTAGGTTATCGAGCTGCTAAAGTGTCAGTCTGCCTGGATGATTTCGATTCTGAGTTTATATAGGTAATTTCTGACTGCCCAGTACTGATCTTTGAATTAATTATCTATTTTTTGCGAGAAATTCCCACGTCTATGCAAAGAATAAGTTTACAGAGGCGGCATCCATATATTAACGCCTAAAGACGTTAAACTGACTTTTGGTTTAAGAACTTACTATATAATGCTCATGAACTCTATTTCAGTTATTTGTTTAGTTCAATTTTAACTTATTGTAGTCATAAGTAAAAATATTTTTCTCTTATGTAGAGCACTGTTGGTTGCAAGAATTAAATAAAAATAATATTAAAATAGTCAATGAATGTGTTGATAAGATTAAGTAATTATAACAAAAGGTCTGTAATCTTTTGTATTATTACATTAAACTCTAACTTAAATATAACTAAACTAATCAATTCTGGTGGTAGATTCTCGACTTGTCATAAGATCCACAAATTGGCATACATGAAATAAATAATATATATATTTTTTTCAGGTACTGTACAAATAGTGTACAAACCAATTCCGTATGAAATTATACCAAGCATAATTATAGTTCCATTTCAATGTTGAATAGCCTGGCTGGTTCAACTTTTCTGTAACAGGCTATCAGGGTAAGGCATAATATATATTATTCGAATGAAATAATGTATCAAACTGATGTCCTTTTTTATAATAACGAATACTTATAAAGCCCTGAATAATCTCGTTTTTGAATAATTAAAATTAGTCCTTTCAGAGACTGTCGATAATAGGCAGCAACTGACATGATAATATGATCTGCGATAGTAGTAGTCTTTGGTGTGAAATTTTTTTGTATTATTACAAGAGTGTGTGATCTTTATTTAATTTATGCGAAATGAGTCTCGGAGGACCCGAATGTCCTGTGGCCGTGACTTTCTCAGTGTATTCGCGACTTCACTTACTTACACACTACAAGAATTGAGGAGTTAGCAAACAAAACGCTACTTTTCCATTTTAGAAAACTGTAGAGAAATCAAAAAGTACAAATATAAGCTTTAATATGGACTTTTTTAATATTTTTTCTTTAAAACTGTATGCAATGTAGCTCAGGTAATCGATTGCCGAATTTATTATATTTTTATGTGTATTAGTTATTAAATTATTTATATTCAAAAGGAAAAGTAACGCTTTGTTGGAAGTTTCTGGAATTGTAATCTTTTGTTGGCATTAGTTTGGAAATGTAACATTTTCTCATGCAGGAAAACAACAATTTACAGAGGTTTCAGGTTTCAAAATAAAATTTTAATTATTGTTTTTATTAAATATGAAGACGAATAATTATTGCTTTTATCAAATATTTAGTCTGGAAAGTCAGACAAAAACGGCACTTTTTGTGGGAACTGGGCAATTTAAAAGATTTTTTAAAATTTTTTATATAGGAATTACTACGTTTATAAAAATACAATAGCGAGTTTATTTGATGCAATTTAGTGTTGAAAGTGTGAAAAAAATAAAAAAACGACTTAAGTCAAAAATGGAATTGTGACCTTTTGTTCGCTCACTCCTCAATTGTCATACTCGTAAGCCTGATCAAATATCAAACTTTATTCATTTATTTAAATAACAAAAATTAGCATACAAAACCATTTCTAAAATTAAAACTATCTTAATATATAAAAATGAATCACTTAATGTGTTGGTAAGCGCATCACGCGTGAACGGCTGGACCGATTTCGCTAATTCTTTTTTTATTGTGTTTGTTATTGTTAGGAGAAGGTTCTTATGAAAGAAAAAATTAAGAAAATTGCGCGGAAAATTAGAAAATTTAAGAAATATTAACCACCATATTAAATTATTTCTAATGTAACCGCTTTTACAATTCAAACTTTTTTGATGTAACCTTATGGCGTTTGACATAACATTGACAGAATGCGTGCTGCCAATTTCGTCAAAGAGGATGTAAAAAAACTTAAGACAGGACAACGTCTGTCGGGTACGGTTGCAAAATTACGTAATTTTACCGAAAAAGCTAGTAAAATACGGATATTTTACGGTAATTTATATATATTACGGTAAAATTACCGGCTACGTATGTATGCTGAAAAGTATAGCGGGGGGTGAGACGAGCGTGTAGTTGAAACATACTTACGTTACGTACTGCGAGTCGCACGATGCGACGTTGCCGTTTAGTGCAGTTTGCCTTTATGTTTTGCGCTGTTGCCATTCCGACTGAACAGTGAGCATTCGGCAAGCCGATCGGCGATCAGTTGAATTGTTTTGACTGACTGCACTATACGTGCATTTAGTAAATTATGCCACGAAATCAAGCAAAAGTGTGGGTCACAATAGTTTTGTTAGTAAGAGTTAAATTGTATTTTACCCTATTTTACCGTAATTTACGTAATTTATTTATATTTTACGTAAAATATGGTAAATTACCGAATTTTACGAAAGTAATATTACCGCTTTACATCCCTACTGTCGGGTCCGCTAGTCTATAATATAAAAATGAATTGCAAAATGTGTTTGTAAGCGCATAACTCAAAGGTTCTTATGAAAGAAAAAATTAAGAAAATTGCGCGGAAAATTAGAAAATTTAAGAAATATTAACCACCATATTAAATTATTTCTAATGTAACCGCTTTTACAATTCAAACTTTTTTGATGAAATCTTATGGCGTTTGACATAACATTGACAGAATGCGTGCTGCCAATTTCGTCAAAGAGGATGTAAAAAACTTAAGACAGGACAACGTCTGTCGGGTCCGCTAGTAATATTATAAATGCGAAAGTTTGTATGTTTGTTACTCAATCTCGTCGCAACGACTGAACCGATTTGGCTGAAATTTGGCACAGAGATAGATTATAGTCTGGAATTTTATCCCGGGAAATAAGAGAGTTCCCACGGGAATAAAAACCTTAATTCACGTGAACGAAGTCGCGAAAATCATGTGTATAAGATAATGTCCTAATGTAAACCCAAAGGAGAATGGGCGGTTTCGTCCCCAGAGTGTATCAAGTTGTGATATATGTCATTTTAAAGGTCATGATAATAGCTTCATTTTATTGTATGACACCAACTTTGAGACACGTGCAGGGAAAGAACTATGATTTTTTTAATTTTTTTATAATAGTACGTATTTATTTTTGTTTTTTTTTTAAATACAGAATGTATGCGTTATTTTAGGGGTTTCATTTATTTAGTATAAACTCAAAAAAACGCTTAAACCCTACCTAAAGCCGTCTCCAACCGCCCCTATAACGGCCCCTGACCTCACATCTAATCTATTATACGCGCGTCCTTTGTACAGGCCGTAGTTGGTAACTATTAACTACGGGGCGCGCACATATCTTTTGCTCTTTAGGATCGGTACTATTTTGAGTTTTTGACCTCTGTCCTCTGCACGTTTAACGGACTTGATTTTTCTGTTTTTGCTTTGATTGTGGCTAGTTCGTACGTGTAGTTTGTGGGGGGATCTTTTACCCCTTGACTAGCAAGCGGCTGTATTAAGGTCCTTAATACCTGCTTAATCTATTGTCTAGTTACAACATACAGCAGGGTCGTCTCCTCTGTCCGTGAGGCCTGAGGGGGTACGCGCTTCGAGGCATGGCCTCATGGCCCGGGCGGGGCACAGGAAAGAGCATTTCGCCGGTGTTGAGTTATGGCCGAGGCTCACTGGCGTTGATTAGGAGCCTGTGGTCCGTCGTATCCGTGGGGCTTCGCACCGCGGGCGGGTATTCCGCCGCCGTGTGCGGAGCGATGTCAAATCCGGTGGGTGGCTCCGCACTATGGGCGAGTGAATCGTCCAGTGGATTTCGCATCGTTTTCGTCGTCGCTGGAGTCACTTGCGTGCCTCCTCGGTGTTGGCGATCGCAGGAGCTCTCGAGGTACGGGACGTCCGGTCGTGGTCGTGGCTGGTTAGCGGTGCGATGCCGTTGAGGTGCTGGTACGGTCCGCAATCAGCGCGCTAACATGCGCCGCGCAACTGAGCGGACGTACTCTTCCACGGTAGGCATCTTGAGGTCGCGATGGATGACGTCGTTCCTCACGTACCTTGGAGCTCCAACGATCAGACGGAGGCACTTATTCAGGAGGACCTGTAGGTGGCTCCTCTGACTTGCCGAGTAGTGCGCATACCAGGCAGGTGCCGCGTACGTCAGTCTGGAGCGGATATAGGCTCCGTAGATGAGGAGCTTGGTCTTCGGTGATAGGCTTGAATTGAAGACTTGGTGAAGCATCGACCCTGTCGCCTTGGCCTGGTTCACAACTTGGTTGACCAACGGAATCAGGTTAAGGCTGAGGTCGATGCGGCACCCCAAGTAGCACACCAAAGTTCGTCAAACTATGTCCTGCCCTCGGAAGCGGACTTGATGCATAGGCTTCCGGTCTCCGGATGTCGTACAGGATAGCGGCCGTCTTTCCCACGTTGACGGTCATCCTCCATTTGACCATCCATTCCGGAAGCAGGTCCAGCAGGCGCTGCATCTTGTTGCAGACGACGATCTGGTGGTACGACGAAGCGAGATACGCGCTGTCGTCGGCGTAGAGCGACAACAGCACGCCTTCCTCCCCCTCGCGTAGATGTCCGGCGAGGGTAGGGATGTTGTTAGTGTACAATTCGTACAGGCACGGCGATAGGCAGCGGCCCTGGGGTACTCCTGCACGTATGCGGCGCGGCTGGGAGTCCGCGCCCTCCACGGAGACGTGGAAGGATCTGCCTTCCAGGAAAGAAGCCACCAGCCGCACGATCATTGGTGGTAGGTCGGTCGAGAGGTCGCCGGTATGCCACACGCGATCGAAGGCCTTCTCGATATCAAGAAAGACCCCGACGGTGCAGTACCCCCTGTTCTTCTCACTGGCGATGTGGTGAAGTCCTCTCGCCAGCTGGAGCGTCGTCGAGTGGTTGCTGCGAAAGCCGAACTGCTCGTCCCGTAGTTGGATGTACGGGGCAAGCCTTCACAGCAATAAACGCTCAAACAGCTTGGTGATGTGCGGCAGTAGGGTGATGGGGCGGTAGCTCCCTGGATGGTGGCGATCCTTGCCCGGGTTGGGAATGGTGATGACCTTCCCCCTTTTCCAGGTCTCCGGGAAGTGTGCGGTGTGGAGTACCTCATTGAAGAGTCTCGTTAGGGCAACGAGACCTCTTCTGGGCAACTGCTGAAGTGTGGCGATCGGAATCCTGTCGTAGCCTGGCGCCTTCCGTTTGGGGAGTCGGAATACGGCCTTCCTCAGCTCAGACGGGGAGATGAACTCGCCTCCCCGGAGCTGGGGAGTCAGGGCCGACAGGAATTCCCGCACTTGTTGGTCGATCTCTTCGTGGTGCCTGTACGCATTGTCACTGGCCGGTGGGTTTGGAGTAAATTGTATCTCCATATACTCCGCCATGATCTCAGCACGATCCTGGATGGAGTATTTTTGCCTACCCTGGCTGTCTAGTACAGAGTAGACGAGTGAGTCGGTTCCGGTGAGTTTCTTGCACAGGTGGTACAGCGTCGTTTCTCCCAGGCAGGCAGGGGTACTGCGTAGATATGCAACACGGAGGTGAAGGTGCAACACAGACAAGCAGCCACACCGCACTATATAAAATAAAACTAATTACCGTCGTACCAACTAGCCACAATCAAAGCAAAAACAGAAAAATCAAGTCCATTAAACGTGCAGAGGACAGAGGTCAAAAACTCAAAATAGTACCGATCCTAAAGAGCAAAAGATATGTGCGCGCCGCGTAGTTAATAGTTACCAACTACGGCCTGTACAAAGGACGCGCGTATAATAGATTAGATGTGAGGTTGGAGACGGCTTTAGGTAGGGTTTAAGCGTTTTTTTGAGTTTATACTAAATAAATGAAACCCCTAAAATAACGCATACATTCTGTTTAAAAAAAAAAAAACAAAAAAACAAAAATAAATACGTTCTATTATAAAAAAATTAAAAAAATCATAGTTCTTTCCCTGCACGTGTCTCATAGTTGGTATCATACAATAAAATGAAGCTATTATCATGACCTTTAAAATGACATATATTACAACTTGATACAGTCTGGGGACGCAACTCATACAAAAGTGCCCATTGTCCTTTGCAATAAATGAGTTTGAATTTGAATTTGAATCATCTAGTGTACTATAAGTTCTTAATTCGAACCGTAATTAATGTATTTGTATAGTTGAAAATCTTTCGCCTTGAACCTCAGTTCATTATCATCATTGTTTTTGTCAAGCAATTAATTATAACGATGCTTTTGATCGTACCTTTCGACGACCTCCCTGGCGCAGTGGTGATCGCTGTGGTTTTATACCTAACTAGGAGGTCTCGGGTTCGAATCCCGGCGGGGCAATTTTCGAATTTATAATTTCTAATTGTGTCTGGTCTTTGGGCGTTGCTAATTACCACCCTACGGTCAAAGACATGCCGCCAAGCGATTAGCGTTCCGGTACGATGGCATGTAGAAACCGTTTAAGGGTATTTTTTTTAATATAAATAGCGGGCAAACGAGCAGGCTGGTCACCTGATGTTACTTGATTACCGTCGCCCATGAACACTTGTAGTACCAGAGGCACCACCAATGCGTTGCCGGCTTTTCAGGAATTTGTTGGTCCGCCCCATGAATAACCCCATATTGTAATTAAGTGAATATGTATGGGTTGAATGTACACTACCATACCCCTTCCAAGTTAGCCCGCTATCTTGCTGAATTGCATCCTAGACTGCATAGGCACTTACCATCAGGTGCGATCTCATTCAATCAAAGTCTCAGGGCTATCTTGTCATCGAATGAAAATAATTAGGTATAAAAAAAAACCTAATACATAGTGTTTGCGCTCACACTTGTTCATGCCTAATTGTTTAACTCTGTTAAAATTCGATTGATTTAGCCGACATTTTGCAGATAAGTTGTTAATAGAAGACGTGACTACATGAAATGTTTTTATTATCAAATTATTTTGTAATTTTTTGTCCTCATTTTGTTGCCAAGCTTTATGTTTTAATAAATAAATATAAAATAAATAAATGCGTTTTCTTTCTTTCTATTTTTTTTACTACTCCGTTATTATGTTAGACGAATAACATAGGTTTTTCTTTCAAGAAATTCTTAGTTCTACCCGAAGTAACTAGAAAGTTGGCGGTGTGTCACCTCCTTGTGTCAGAGAGCACTTAAGGTTCATACTACACGGGCGGTTCTCCCGCTGCGGGAATCCGCTCGACAAAGCTGCCGCAGACCAGCGAACTACACGAGACGCGGTTTACCGCTGTCTTTTACGCGGGATGGATTTTGCGCGGGATCTTGGCGCGGTAAACCGCGCCAAGATCCCGCGCAAAATGACGTAATAGCGGGAAACCGCCCGTGTAGTTTAAAACGGCGGTTATCAGCGGCGGTTTGACGCTGCATGCGGCGGTCGTATTTCTCCCGCCTGCAAACCGCGACGGGAAACCGCGCAGTGTAGTATGCAGCATACAACTTTCATATTAAATTGTGACTAGTGCGGTTCAGAAGCGGATTCCTGCAGCGGGAGAACCGCCCGTGTAGTATGACACTAAAGCCATCAGTCCCCTACCTGATCTCTAGAATAGCATAGAATAGAATAGAAATATTTTTTATTCAAATAAACTTTTACAAGTGCTTTTGAATCGTCGATGAATCTACCACTGGTTCGGAATGCCCTTCCTGCCGAGAAGAGCCAGCAATAAACTCGGCGGTTGCTTTTTTAAAAAAAAAAAATTACAATAGGTAACAAAATTATGCTATGTACACAGTGCTTCCACAATGAAGTTTCAAAAATGCATAAGACCTACATTTGCATGTTACAATCCATGTTAAGACGGGCAGCCATAAAGTAGACCCATTTCCGTTGGCGGCACCCGTTCACGAGCATGACGCATGATCCAGCCGTTGCTTCGCTCCACCATATTTGAGCCGATCTCTCTCCGGTCGAATCGTGTTTTCTTCCCATAGGACTATGAGAGTGAGGGTGTAAAGGTGGCACTTAATTTTACACAGACTTGCGCACTATAATATCTCCCGCACATATTATGGCTTGTCAAAGGAGATTGACTGTCATGATTTGGCGTATAGAATTAGAACACGCGTGTGTGTGTGGGGGGTTTTTCAGTAGGTACAATGGCCTTAAGAACAAAAAAAAATGTAGATACTTAACCGTTTCAGTGCAATGATGGAATGAACTTAAAAGTTCCAGTAACTAGAATAATGTGAACCAGAAAAAGTGTGAAATGGTCACACACAAGCACAACACAAAATACTGCTTTTAAGATGATCATAAATTAGTAATTTACTGGCTCATAGTGCAGACTGCAGAAGTAAGAAGCGCAAAAATCTAAATGCAAAAAATTTACAATTGAAAATGGCGACCGCATGGTTACCTTGACCTCAAACGTTAATAAGACAAGTTCACAAGAGTCAGTAGGTACCTGTTATAATATTTAATACTAGATATAAATAATATTGTAATATATAAAAAGTCAGAAGCTTGAAATTTTGACAGTAGCCATTAAAAAAGGATATTTTGGAATTCCACCACCAAGTAGATTAAAAAGAGGGTCAGAATGAGAAGTATGAAAGTCCGTAACTTTTTTTAAAGTTATATCCATGAACTTGATATTTTGACTTTCGATTAACAATAAAGAAGTAAATTTTTAAGAAATTTCGAAGATTCCACCCCCAAAGGGATTAAATAGGGAATGAATATTTGTAAAAAAGTCTGTCATTTTCTAAATTATATCAATGAAACTTGGTACATATTTTGACTTTACGCATTTCGTTGACGATGAAATGCTTGAGTACTTCAGAGTTGATGTAATTTGAAAATAGATGGAATATAGAAATAGACATAGATAGAGTTAATCTGGAAGAGAAAACAAAACATAAATCACACCCAAATCCATATTATTCACGCAGATAATAATATAGTGAAAGGCTAAAGAATTGCTTTTTTTAAGAAAATCAGCCATAATAAACTTGAGTAATATTCCCCTCGCTCCTCCCAAATTAAAATTAAAAACTAAGTAAAATTGAGTTACTACTTATCAAACTGGTATTAATACAGGTAACGAAAGCATTTTAAAAATTACCATACTATTTATAAATACACATAATAAACGATATATTATGTTTATTCAGGTTTTAAATGATTTATACTCGTACCTATATTTTTTTAACAAAAACGTAGGAACCTTCAATTTTATCTTCCTTCTTATTGTATATTTTATGATATTAAGAACCTATTTCACCAACGTAAAATAAGTCTTGTTCGAACGTTAAAATATTTTGATAGTTTTTGTATTGAAAATCTGTCAAAATCTGGCCCAGCCTTTGTCGGATGAGGCTAGGGCGCTGTTGAGGCTGTACAGACAGTGTCTGAGGCGAATTGTCTAAATTGGTTATTGTGAAGTCAAACGTAGTGACTTAGTCCAACAGGACCAAACTCCTCAAATAAAGATTTAAAAAAAAAACTTGTCGCTCGTGTATATGAGCCCTAAGATGTAGGACTTTCCTCGTTAGGCCGGTAAAATAACAGCATCTATAAATAATCCTTAGATTGGCATGACACAATAAGAGGCAATAATGTACGTATGTACTTATGTGTTTGACTAAGGAATAAACGATAGACCAATTTATTACAATCTCTTCTAAATTAGCGGTCATACTACGACCTTGTACTTAAACAATAAATGAAAACCAAAAAAATTATTTGTAAGTCACACTTTATTTCAACTTAGTAACTTACATTTTAGGACGCTTATCATAAAAACAAAACAACGCGGGGCCATGTGGTGAGTCCAAATCAAGTCCGAGTCAAGGCGGTATATTTTGGTCTAGAACTGAGGGCTTCCCTGCTTGTAGGCTTTTTCGGGGAAGGCGGCTGCGCGGGCGGCGGTGTACGCGAGACCACGGAGGATCGCTTCTGGGATGGGAGGAGACACCGGGATGTGGGCACCCTGTGAAAAGAAAAAGCGCATATTAATTAAGACGATTCTGCCAATTTGCATCGAACCAATGTGGGTAAATTATGATATATGCATATATATAAAATAAAAAAAATTAAAATCAAAAAACGACTCCGACCACCACGTTGGAGGAAGCCGCTTTGTCCATTACAATAATGGATATAAAAAAAAAGATTATGGCTAATATGGCCCGGCGTACTCGAAAGGTCGCAGGTGACGCAGCACAACAAGCAACCTTAGTTTCGCATAATTTCACCAAGTCCGTCGTCCGTCTGTCCGGGGCTTAAAGCAGAGACTATATTGATACTAAAGAGCTATAATTTGGCATGAATATACAGGGTGTCCCACGGCTATGCCACATGGAGGGGAAGTACCTTAAATATTGTAGATGGAACATTTTACTGAAAGAAGACTTCATTTTAATTTAAAAAACAATTTAAACTGAATTCATAGATTTTTAAATAATTGCCTGGTTGAACCGGGACTCGAACCCGCTATACGAGAAAAAAAATTAACCTGTATCTTTATCATACCGATCGGAAGGCTTCATCATAAGGATTATTTTTTGTTAAATAACATAGCATGAGAAATAAAAGGAAGACCATGAATTTTAGCCTTTGATGTAAAATTTTGTTCAGAAAAATGAAAAGCTGACATTGGCGTATCGACATACAACTGACATGAACTATTACTAATGAGTATGCAATTCGTAGCTCTGTTGCAGCGGGATTGAAGGACAAACCAATAAATCAACAAACAAACACACTTTCGCATTTATAGGTAATATAAGTAAGGATTAGTAAGGATTAGTAAGGATAGTAAGTATCGGGAAATGATGCGTACTTCTCAATTGGGTACGTCGCGACGTACAACTGACATGAACTATTACTAATGAGTACCCAATTGAGAAGTACGCATCATTTCCCGATACTTACTATCCTTACTAATCCTTACTTATATTACCTATAAATGCGAAAGTGTGTTTGTTTGTTGATTTATTGGTTTGTCCTTCAATCCCGCTGCAACAGAGCTACGAATTGCATACTCATTAGTAATAGTTCATGTCAGTTGTATGTCGATACGCCAATGTCAGCTTTTCATTTTTCTGAACAAAATTTTACATCAAAGGCTAAAATTCATGGTCTTCCTTTTATTTCTCATGCTATGTTATTTAACAAAAAATAATCCTTATGATGAAGCCTTCCGATCGGTATGATAAAGATACAGATTAATTTTTTTTCTCGTATAGCGGGTTCGAGTCCCGGTTCAACCAGGCAATTATTTAAAAATCTATGAATGCAGTTTAAGTTGTTTTTTAAAATAAAATGAAGTCTTCTTTCAGTAAAATGTTCCATCTACAATATTTAAGGTACTTCCCCTCCATGTGGCATAGCCGTGGGACACCCTGTATACAATATATTAGTTACGACTCCAAATAATAAAATCTTGAAAAAACTATTATTTTGGGTACCTGCTCTGCACGTAAAGGGGGATATTTTTGTTACTGAAATGAGCTGATGATCTTCAAACATCGTGGTCTGACACGTAATTTACCGTAAGTATAATTAAATCTTTGGAGATACGGCTAAGTCTAATGAAAGAGTTCTTTTATTAGCCAAGCTAAACTTGACTACTGGTTTCTTCTCACCTCCAAATAGGTAAGCGGAAAGCTTGTGTTGGGAGGAGGTTGAGGCTAAGGGTCGAACCGTCGACTTTTCAGCTTTTAGACCGCACCGTTACCCGTTGGGTTATTGAGGCTATATAGATAGAGGCTATATAAATTTGGTGTTTCTAATATTTCTGCTGGATATACTATGTGAATACTTACAACGGGTCGGAATCCATCCTCGTTGGAGATGTAGGAAGTGTCAATGACGGTACCGTCAGGGGCGACGTATCTGTAACCGCCTTTAACTTCAAGAGTGGGCTCATCCTGTGAAAGTAATACACGAAAAGTTAATGTAAGGTCATCATCAGCCCAAATGCCATCTGCATCCACTGATGGACATAGGCCTCTCTCCAGTAGCGCCAAGTCGCTTTTCCTCGGACTTTCGCACCCAATCGATGCCTGCCATCACTCCATTTAGCCGTAATTTAAGGTCAGACAAACAAATTATATTCTTCCTCTAGTGAGACGTTGTCGTAAGACCTTACACATCGCGTTCATGCGCCGCCTATATGTTCGTTAAAGTCGGCTGGGGAGTTAGCCGATTCACCTTGCTAACAGCAATAAATTATTTTAAGTACTAACTTTAGTTATTTTTTATAAATTAATAATGCCATAAAATAATGCATAACTAAATTCTAAATTAAAACTAAATCCTATACAAACTAATACTGTATGGAAAAACTTAAATCGCTGTGACTTCAATCAAATCTTTGGTTTTTTGGGATAGAAGTCACTCTCCAAGCGCTCAACTGTACCTACTACCTACCCATGCAAACAATCACGTCAACCGGTAGCTCTGTTGGAGCGTGATTGAAGGACAAATCAACAAACCAACAAATAAACACACTTTCGCATTTATAATATTACTAGCTGTTGCCTGCAACTTCGTCCGCGTCCATTTCTGTCATTATGATCAGCGTGATGTTAGATATATAGCCTAAAGCCTTCCTCGATGAATGGACTATCCAACACAAAAAGAATTTTTCAATTCGAACCAGTAGTTCCTGAGATTAGCGTGTTCAAACAAACAAACTCTTCAGCTTTATAATATTAGTATAGATTAAGAAGCGAGCTAAAATAAATATGATTAACTGAAAAAATCGTTCCCCTTTACTTACAGAGTTTGCGTTCTTCAAAACACCGTCAGCCTGAGCGATGATGCCATTGCCGGTTTCATAGGAGTACTCGAATTTGCTACCATCGGGGCTGCTGTCGTAGTTAGACCTGATGATGGGGGCCAGGTAATCATCAGATTTGACGATGTGGGAAACGTCGGCGGCTGCGCAGGCCACGGCGACGGCGAGAACTACTAGGAATTTCTGAAAAATAAACTCTATTAATATACATATCTTCGCCTTCCATAAACGATATAGACGATTGGATATAGTTCCTGCCGCCTTAGCAATCTCTTAGTATCGTCTCTTTCTACGCCGCTAAAGCAGGGCTTCTCAATTTTTGTTATTACGCTTCCCTTCTGAAAGGTTAAGATGTTCGAACAAGACTTATTTTACGTTGGTGAAAAACTTTAGCGTGAGCGATCGTAGAAAGAGACGACACGTTTGTAATATGGCTAGGGCTTGATATCTTTCGACGTAGAAGGGTCTACGAACACACCTAACTAGCGCTTTTCGCTCCTCAAAACCCAGCCCCGTAATTCTTTTGTAAGGATTCCACATGGTTCTGACCGGGATTTGATATCGTTTATCACCCAATGGGGTCTACCATCATTACAGCTCAAAATTGCAACCCGTGATTGTTACTACATGCCCCCTTTTTGGGTAGAAAGTAGACTTTTCTAAGACTTCTAGTAGTATCGTATTTACTCAAAAGCTTCATCACACACCAATTGATTGGTTTTTATGGACTTAGTGTTGAAGTTAGAGTGAAAAACAAAAAATCCAGCTAACAATTATTGGTATGTTATATCTAGAGACCGGATTATATGCAACATAAAAAGCTTGTTATATGCATGCAAATATGCATGAAAAATGCTTGAAATATGCACGAAAACTGGCAGAATATGCAAAATTAAATGATAAATTTTAGGAATCCCTAAAAAATAGAAAAGTAAGTATTCATTTTTTTTATTTCAAAATCAGCATACAATTAGTAAATTATTTTTTGATAGGCGATAATAGGTACAGTAAGTAACATTATATGATATTAAAATGATTTAGAATTTGTGTAAACGTAAACAATCAAATATTTTTCTAAATTTTCAGTTGTAAGATTGTATCTACGGTCATTTAGAATATTTTTGTAAGTAGAAAAGGTTCGCTCCATATCCATTGAGGTAACTGGGCAGAATTTGAACTTGGGTGCTATGGCACTTATAGTTTCCGGCAAAATTTCTACCGTCCCATTAATGAAACTATCAATTTGACACAAGCTTTGAAAACCTGGGTTATTGCTCAATATGTTTTCAAACTTTCTTTAAGTTTATGGGGTAATGCGGCGGCGGCGGAACGCAGAGTGAGTGAAAAATATTGTAAATGTACCGATAATATGCAACATAACTAGATCTTAGGTAAAATATGCTATTACCGCTGAAAATGGCTAAAATATGCAAATGCATATGCGAATATGCAAATGCATATAATCCGGTCTCTAGTTATATCTCTAACAACAAGTGCATCTATACTTAATATCCTTCGCATCATCAAAATTAAGTTAAAAAAAATCGCGTGAATCGGTTCAGAAACCCCTTAGTAATCGGTGGACATACATAGAAAAAAAAAAAAAAAAGATACCGGCCGAATTGATAACCTCCTCCTTTTTGGAAGTCGGTTAATTAAAAAGCTCGATCTTAATAGATGCTGTTAAATCTTGTACGATTGTAGGCACGGAACCCTCAGTGTCTTTTTTTTTAAATATATAGACTAGCGCTTGGCTGCGATCACACCTGATGGTAAGTGAAGATGCGGCCTAAGGTGGAACGCGTTTGCCTAGAAGATGCCTATTCACTCTTGATTTGAAGGTACCCAAAAGGTATGTCTGCGGGTAAGACTCGCAATTTTTGGGTTTTTTTTTAATTTCTTTACTATTCGAAGCTCTCTTACCATATTGTATGTGGGTTATCGGGCTGATAGAGCGTCAGTCTGGCTGATTGATATCAATACTGAGTTTATATAGGTAAATCCTTAATAGAGCTTTGAATTAATTATTTTCTTGTTTCGTGTGATTCTGACGCGTCTGTGCAAGTAATAAGATTGCATTTTATTTGCATAAGTTATTCGTAATTTTCTGACAAATGTTATCTTTAATTTATTCCTTAGCTACAATACTTAATTGTTTTATAATATTTTAAAGTTTCATTAAAAAAATTATAATTTATATTTATTTATTACACATACTAGGTATTGGTATGTTATCTTCATTACAAATAATAATTGATTATAATTGATGTTCATTAGTCTGGCTAAAACTCAAAAATGGCTTGATGGCTATTTTAATTTTTATTTGTTTTATGCGCTCTAACATAGAGGGGTTTAAAAAATAAAAAAAAATATTTTCCTATTTTTTTTTTATTCAAGAAAAGCTGAAAAATCTGTACTAATCAAATTGGTAATTTTTAATTGGAATTAGCACGTCGTATTACTTTTAATAAAATAAAAAATCATCTATGTATATCATAAATCCATGAAAAGTGCAAAAATATGGTACCTATGTGCACATACATAATAAATCATACTCTAATTTATTACATTTTATATTTCTCTTCCACATTACATATAATATTTTATAATTTTTTTTTTAAATCAAATCTATGAATTTTTAGATAATTAATCGGATAACTAAGGATATTTTTAAAGCTTTCATATATTTTTTATAGTGTTCTTGTTTATAGCTTTTGGCCACGACTTTGTCTGCATAGCATTAGGTTTTTAAGATTCCCACAGGAATGCAGTTTTTTTGGGATATAAGGCAGCGTATCTTCATTTCAAAACACTTCGATTCCTTGTTCCGTTGTTGCATGATTGAAGGAAAAACCAACAATCAAGCATACATTCACACTTATAATAATACTAGCTGTTGCCCGCGACTTCGTACGCGTGGATTGAGGTTTTTAATTCCCGCGGAAATTCTCTTATTTCCCAGGATAAAAAGTAGTTATACCAGACTATAATCTATCTCTGTGCTAAACAACCAAATCGGTTCAGTCGCTGCGGCGTGATTGAGTAACAAACATGCATCCAAACTTTCGCATTTATAATATTAATTAATAATAATAGGATTTTTAGTATTTATTTTAAGCAATTTGCAAATTTTTATTTCTAAAGGCCAAAATTCAAATTGCCCATGTTGCCTTGCCATCTCTGTTTGAATAATCTGTGACGCCTAGAAAAATTTGTATTATTATCAGAACTTGTGGTATTTGTCTAAATGTATGCAAGACGAGTCAGTGAACGTGGATCCCGAGCTCTATTCGATGATTCAAGGTCAAATGATCCTGCGTGTATGCGAGGCACATAAATTAAACCGACCAAACGTTTGAACATCCTGACCTTTATTAGATACTTGATACCTAACTATGATTACTATGATATAGTATAATATGTATAAAAAGAGGTGGATATGCTACAAGCGGATGAAAAATGAAAATGAAAATGAAAAATGATTTATTAATAAAAAGTTTTCCAAATACATTAATCCGTCGCTGGGACATCCTTTTAAGTAAGTATTATACCTGCGCCTGCACTGGTAGCATGGGCAGGAGATAAAAGTTTTATCCCCCGATTTTATCCACTCACAGAGGATAAAATTATCTTTTCCCTATGCTAAAGCATGGCGACAGAGGAGAAGGCGATGTATATTTCTATAAATATATCCACTGAGTGTTATTTCCACCGCTGTGCCCATGCTCGACGGGTGGATAAAGCTAAGCGAGGGGATAAACGTTTTATCCTTTTCCCGGGGATAAAATTTCTCCCGCCCATGCTACCAAGGCAGGATGTCCCGCTCTTCCGTAGGAGATCTATATAGTTTTAATTTATTTAATTTATTTATTTAAGTTTTATTTTGTCGATATAGTTGAAGACCTGGTGAATGAACAGGTGACTTTTGTCCCGGAAAACAAGGTCTCCCAAAGGATTAGAGAGCCTAACTCTACGCGGACGAAGTCGCGGGCTGAAGCTAGTTAATATAATGTAATGAATAACACAAATTAAAATCAAATATGTATTCAAAAATAATTAAAACATAAAAATATAATGAACTTAATATTAAATAATCAACCTTACAATAAAATTAAATTTAAATAACCAGAAAGTATGTGTTTGTGTTTGTGTGTGTGTGTGTGTGTGTGTGTGTGTGTGTGTGTGTGTGTGTGTGTGTGTGTGTGTGTGTGTGTGTGTGTGTGTGTGTGTGTGTGTGTGTGAAAATGAAGCGTGTAATGGGCAGATAGGTATTTGTCGTAATTTGTCATGTCATTTAACAATGAAGTACTCTATTATACTCTTCGTCGTTCGGAACAATTTTTTCGCTTGTTTTGTGAATATATAACTCATCCCTAGTAGAATATCATAGATACCTACTGGTTCTATTAATTATCATCTGAATTTTTTGTTGACAAATTCCGGTTGATTAGGCTTTTGTTAGATTTTGACTAACGTGGAAACATCATTCATTCGTAGAAGTTTCTGTGAAGAACCAACCGACAAAAGACTTTGCGTGGAATTAGGTTTTGTAAAAACCTTGTGAGAACCATGCAAAAAATATCGTCAATCCGTGGCTTCGTTGCTGCGTGATTGAAGGAAAAACCAACAAAGTACCTACATACATACCTACAATATTTCGCCTAGATACTATTAAATAATATTATGATAATTATATTTTAGCATATGATTTACGATTTATATAAATGTCAAAGTCAAAACAAATTGCAATCATCTCCTTAATTTGCTAAAATAATCATACAAACGAGTAAAAATTGTTTTAAGTCAATTAAATAACAGTAATCCTACGTTGGTTCTATACTCAAAGAGTAATCCACAAGGTCATGTACATGCTGAATGAGGTACCTAATAAAAATAAAAGCTATTTAAATAATCACCTTTGAGAGAAAACATTTAGATAAACTTGTTATTACGACGTTTATTTCTTTTTTTACGAATATATTATATACTTGCTTATCACTCACAGGAGCAGACGATTTTGAAAGACTAGGCGCCGTTTTCATGACGACACGCTATGTCTGAGTATTTTTAGAATGGATGATAAGTACGACGATAGAGAGAAATCACTATGGCAAATAAGTATCGCTTACTGTAACTTAAGCAAAGTTATGGTTATTTGTATAATCTGCCGATATATTTTATCAACTAGATGTTTTACTCGGGAGAAATACTTTTCGAAAACTGTCTTCAGAATACAAGCTTTCGAGCATGCTGACTGATATGTCTGTCGAAACCTTTAGCAAACTAATATGGCAATGGGCAGATGAGCAGTTCATGGCTGGATCATGCGTCATGCTCGTGAACGGGTGCCACCAACGGGAATGGGTCTGCTTTGGCTCCCCATCTTGACATGCGTTGGATTGGTGTACCTACGTAGGCATTTTTGCATTTTTGAAGCTTTATTGTGGAAGCACTGTGTACATTGCATAGCTTTGTAAAAAAAAAATTTTTTTTGAAAAGAGCAACTGCTTAGTTTCTTACCTGCTCTTCTCAGCAGAATCTGCATTCCGAACCGGTGGTAGATTTATGACGTGTCATAAGAGCTACAAGTTAGCCTACATGAAATAAATTAAATTTGAATTTGAATTTGTCATTGTTGCGATGGCCGTTAAAGTTGAAATGTCATGGAGTAGAGACTGAGTATAAGGAAGCACAGTTTAGAGTGCTCTCCAGAATATTGGACGGACTGTATAAAGAGGGTGGCGGGATGTGGCTGTATGAGGATGGCTGAGAGCTGGTATAGCCGCATGTTAAAATGCGTTAAGCCATTGTGTGCTGAAGTTTCGAGGAAAAAATCCGTTAGTAGACAACATGTCTTTGTGTAAACGTGCTCTTCATAATACGCGGTGTTCCGCCCACACTGTCCATAAAAAAACTGACAAGGTAAAGAAAAATATATTTTTGGAAGATAAATCTGTAAAGTATAACGACTGTACACGTTAAGCTTAGTATAAGCATTAATGGGGACGTACACTTTGACATTTTATTTTTATATCTTATTTTATTATAATAAAGTACCTAAGTGCCTATTACTCTTATTTTTTTGTGATCGAAGCTATTAGTACCTATCCACTGGCAGTTGTAAAAATAAATAAATAAAATATGATCAGTTGATAGATACTTATTTCCGTTTACGGTCTCTATGCACTTATTTACATTATAATTTTAGGAATAATTTTAGTTTAAGATACTAGATAAGAACTAATTCTATAATCTATTCCCTCAAAGGCCCTTTCAATTACGCAGCAACAAAACAATGAATCGAAGTGTTTTTTTTTGCTTGGGTATATAATAATTTGAAGACCTTTAGAGCTAACATGCGCTCTATGAACATAATTTTGAAACAATTAATTGTTCTTAGACAAGTCGATGCTTTTAAGAAGTTCACGCACGAGCCTTTTTGCTAGTTGGCAAGGGTCGGTCCATACTGAGTATATAAGTCAATGATTATTTTATATATTAAATGGTAAAAGTAACAACATCAAAAAAACACTATACCTACCTACAATATAAAACTAGCTAATTATAGCATAGAAACTAGACGTCGTTGATGTCAAGATAATAATATTTTAGCGGATATATTAAAATAATTTTATGTGATTTAGATACATTGGTACCTATTTTTTTTTTTTTCTCTTTTTTTATTTGTGTTTCTTTGTAAATAATATTTTTAGGTAAATTTAATTCATATTGGATTCTAATATTATATAAATTTAATCCAAAATCGCTTAACTCAATATTGTATTAACATTTCCTAATGAAGTTGATTTTTTCTTTTATGATCTTAAAACTTGAGTTCACTAGGAGCAACAACGACCGCCAGTGATGTAGGGCTGGCAAAAATCTCAATATATAAAGTTGCACTATTAAATAGTTAAATTTTAACGCTAGTTCAAACTTCGGATTTTGACTTTTGTAATCGGTGGATAGACGCGCCAGAAGACTCATCGGTGACGATTTCAAAATCTGGAACATCGGCGCAAGGTGGCTTATCCGTCGGTATTTCTAAAATATACATATATTTTGGAACGAACGATGCTCAAGAATGATTCAATTTAGTTTCACCATCACTTTTCTACCACCGAACCGCAAGGCACCCCGTGAATCTCAATCACCGCTACGTGGTCGAAGTTCCACGATCTCGCATTAAGCGCTTTGCTGCCTCGTTCCTAATACGCGTTGCAAAAATTTTTAATGCCTTTCTGGCTTCTGTATTTCCAACTAACTATAACTTACCATCAGGTGAGATCGCGGTCAAGCACTAGTCTATACTTTTTACAAAAAAAGATATACAGAAAGATATACAGACAACGAAGTACCATAACGTAATTATGGTTCATATTTTATGGAATCTTTATAGTTTACAATACGTAAACGTACGACTAGATCAGCTTTCTTTTTTCTTATATTCGTTTACTAATAGGTACATTGTACCTATTATGTAAGTAATTGATGTATGCGTATTTACGGGGTTGATAAGAATGCCTGCTCTTGGTAATCTTGTTTGTTGTCTCTTTTCCAACGAACAGGAAGCAATTTGTGGCTATCGATTCTTTCTTTCTTCTGTCTATGTCTGGTTTCTTAACTTTGTGTCATTGTGTACAATATTTACGTATAAAGTGTTAAATCCTTATTAATATTATATAAATGCGAAAGTGTGTATCTGTGTTGGTTTATCCTTCAATCACACCAGAGCAATAGAGCTATGGCTTCATGTGTTTTTTGCATGGATATAATTGAGGCTCTGGAGAGTGAATAGACTTTTTACCCCGGAAAATCAATGAGTTTCCAGGGGAAACAAAAAACCTTAATCCACGCGGACGAAGTCGCGAGTAGCAGCGCGTAATAAATAAATAGTTTTTCAACAGCTTCAAGTGACAGCCCTGAGTAATAAGGAAAGTGAGTCTTCTCAAGGTGACCCACTAATATTATATAATAGCTGTGGAGGTATTGCCGCGCGGGTCACAGCGCTCGTTGATGAGCCATTATTGTGTCATCCGGGGTCGGCACAATGGCGTGATCATATGAACATTACAAAGCAGATGTCAATCCACCAACTTATCTGTTCAGGTGACGGGGGTCGCTAGTGGAGTGTTTAGTATTGCTAAAAAATTGTATGGGGAAATCGGTACTGCATTTACATAACTATACAACGTGTATTGAAACTCAATCAATCAATGATAGTAAATCAATCAGCTGCTCGGCAATTTGGTATGGGAAGTCCAAATTTTTTTTTTCACATTTCGACCTATGTTCCTTGGGGAAAGTTGTTCAGTTTCATGAGCACATTCACCTCCTTCAGTATTATTTCGGAGTTTCAATACACGTTGTAGGTATACGGTAGGTACTCGCACTAAAAATAATTTACAGCTCCGCAGACTATGAACACTTGGACTATGAACATTTGGTTTTCCACAAAAATTCCTTTTTTGGGATGCTACGATGCTGCCGATAATCGTAAACTGCAAGTTATCGTTCTTTTTGAAGATAATTCGTATCGTAAAAAATATTTACTAGGTATTTTAAATAACAATAATTCTTGAAACTTCCATTTGATGTTTATTTTGCGTAAAAAAGAGTGCAAAGTAGTGTACGCGTCTGCAATTGCAGCACTAATGACAGTTATCTTGCATTTTTTTATTGTATGACAAGCTAGTCCTTGACTGCAATCTCATCTGATGGTAAGTGACGATGGAGTCTAAGATGGTAGCGCCCTAACTTGGAAGGATTATGGCATTGTACATTCAACACATACCTCTAATCGGTTTCTACACACTATCGTGCCAGAACGCTAATCGCTTGACGGCACGTCTTTGGCGGTAGGGTGGTATGGTGCATATTTTTGATGTTTGCCACTGACATTGACGTTAATTTACCACTGACAAATTCGTTAGATACTTTACATAAAGATACTTCATACTTTACTTTTTAATTCGAGTGTAAAATTTTGTGATGTGGTTTTTTTCTATTGAAAAATACTATAAATATAAAATAAAAAACATACATGCCAAAAAGGCACGATTTTAGTGGGATATGGAAGCAGTTTTCTAAAGGTCCACCAAGTGTATTAACTAATGCTGTTTGTAATTTTATTATAAAAATTTTCTAGAAATACCTACGTTACAATTATAATATTTAGATTGTATCTCTAAAATTCAAATAAACGTTGATTACACTCAATTATGTTATTTAATTCCATGTAAATAAATTAATCGTAATGTATTCGTTATTGCATTCGTTATCGTAATCGCTAATATTATGATGCATTCGTCATTCGTATCGGAATCATTATCGTTGCATCCCTACTCTATCTATAAAATTGAACTCGTTTTGTCCTTTGCCATGCCTTTACCCAATTCCGCGAACTCATATTCAAACTTTGTATCAGACCATCACAGTCAAAATGGTTTAAAATGTAAGCGTAGATGAAAATATTTTATACATATTTATGAGAAAAAAACGTATTTACGCGCCTCCAAAAAAGGACAATAATTTATGAGCACACTTAGCTGAGAGAGCGGCTTGTTTAGCGAATAATTCATGAACTCCTCCGCATTAATACGAAATATTAAAACACATATTTTACTCTCTGCTCACATCTTTTCTTATTAAAAAGTGTAGCGCTGTTATTTAAAAGCAGAGAATGTCTGTTTTACCGAACCTACGGGACCTATTTTACACCAACAAAACTTAGGGCGACAATTTGTCGTTTTGAAAGTTTTCGTATTGGCAGTCTGAAAGTTTACTTGAGGGTGGTAGAATAGGCCCTAAAAGTTTTTTTTGATAAGTTAGACTTGTTGTATGGTTTGATGATGACAAAAGTGGCTCTTCAAATTAATCCATAATTTAAGCTCTCATTTGTGTGCATAGATTAATTAGGTATAAAGGTCAGTGGATGCAGCTCTTCCACAATCGTCCAGCAGCTTAACCACGGCTGAAGTGCAGTAAACATCGAAGCTTCCACCACCTACTAAAATTACACAAACAGCTTCTTGAATGAAAACCCTGATTCAGAATTTTCTCAGCTTCTTTACCACACAGTCCACAGTTGCAAATGTGCCTCTACTGGACATCGCTATCACTCTGTTAAATCAGACAACCCAAAAAAGTGTTGATCAGCCATTCAGTTCGCAGCATGAAACGGAAATCGCTCCAAATAGCCAATCGTGAGTCTTTGAAACGTTTGATTTCAAACATTCTCCCTTTTTGATTTTTCCCCAAAGACTTTGATGACGTCATTAGTGACTGAATTTAAGTCTGATTTATTATTATGTCTAATATTAAAAGACTTTTGCTTCTATTGAATTTGTATCGGGAACGGAAATGATGATATCGTTCGTTTTTATTGTCTTAATTTATCACTTCTAGAAATATTATTATTTATATTAAATAGCATATAAAAATAATTATTGCGACTCGCTTTTAGAATGTTCATCAAATATGTTGACGCTTGACTTTTGAGGTCTGATCTCAAGCGAGTCATTACAATTACAGTAACATTAAAAATCAATAACTAGCGGACGCCTGCGATTTCGTTCGCTTCTTCAATTTACAATCGACAGGCTCCGCAGTTTAGGATTGAGGATTTGGAACCCGAAGTTTCTATGGAATCATCTCGCAAAGTTTTTGTATCGATTAAAAAGAGATTCACGCAAATCGGTTTAGAAGTCACGGAGATATCGACATACATAGGTAGAAAACACGCAACTCCTTCTCCTCTCTCCTACGTTACTTCCGGTAACAACAGCTATCTACCACTGAAAGTCCCGTCAAAATCGATCTAGCTGTTCCCGAGATTAGCGGTAACAAACAAACAGACAGATAGACAGACACAAAAATTTTAAAAATTGTTTTTTTGTTACAAGTACCGTATTTACTTACATATGCATTTAGTAAAAAGCTGTTATTTTGATATTACAAACAGACACTTTATTTATATTTATGTAGTATTAGGGTTTGTTCCCGGGAATTCTCGTCCCGGGAATTCCCGGGAAATCGATCGGTCTCGTACCCGGGAAATTCAGCTCGAGAAAAGTCGAGACATCGAGAAGTTTAAATAAACATTTTTACGCTTAGCTTTCTTTGTAAATGCGAGGCGGCAGCGGCATCCTTTGACAGCACGGCTCGTGTCTGTCGGTATCCTTTGTTTTTGGCGACAAACGCAAGCGCGACGCGGCCCCAGTTGTATTTTGTTCATTCGTGTTTCAACTCCCGCCGTGTTCGGATCGGTCGGATCATAAACCCAGCATAGTGAGTGTATTTACTATTTAGTGACGCACGAGTAATAGAATCGCAGAACAAACAGGTAAGTATTGTTATTATTTATTTAAATAGTTCAAGTGTTTGTTTTGTTTTGTAAGTACTTTTGTATTACCAAAATAATATTTTTGTTTAAAATGAATAGGTATGTTAAAGAAATAAAACTTTTGTTTTTAATCAAATTATTATATTACGTATTAATAGTAGATAGATATCTCTTATTTAATTACATTAAAACTGCCAAAAATTGTGATACCATACCACCCACATAGTGAGATTAGTGAGTGATCTTTAGTTATGATGAGAAAAATTATGATTGTTTTTAGTTAAGATGTTTGTTTTAAGCTGATTGTTAACAGAGATTTTGTTTTTTATTAAAGATTAGTGAGATTAGTTATAATAAGAAGAAGTATGATTGTTTTTAGTTAAGATGTTTGTTTTAAGCTGATTGTTAACAGAGATTTTGTTTTTTATTACAGATTAGTGAGATGAGATTAGTTATGATAAGGAGAAGAAGTATGATTGTTTTTAGTTAGCAATTTTGTTTTGAGCTGATTTTTTATTGAGAACTTGTTTTTTTTGTTAAAAATTATGTTGATTTTTTCATGTAAAATAAACACAGTTAAATTAAAGACTCTTTTTATTAATTAAACAAAAATTTAGACGTATTTTATTTTTTCTCGACAACCCGAGAAGACCCGAGAAATCAGGCTCGAGAAGTCTCGACACCCGAGAACTAAAAAACCTCGAGAAATCGGAAACCCTATGTAGTATGTATGTATAGAATGTATAGATACCTACCTACCTATAGGTACCTTAAAATAAGTAGCTGAATTTTTCTATCAATGATTCTTTTCATTTCAGATATATACGTATCCTTTGAACTCATAAATTGATAGCGAGTTGATTTCGTGCGCTCAGACAACAATTTCGTTCGAGATAACGAACTTTATCGTCGAGATTTAAGGTTTAAAATGCAAATGTGGCGAATAAAGGGGGCTCTATCTCGTAACAAAGCCATTCAAGTTCATTAGGCATGCGTTGGGGGATCGTTTGGGAACCTCCGTCCCCGAAGCGTATATAAAACTGCTTATTGAGCGAAATAATTGCCGTAATCAGTTTGAGCGGAATTTAGATACTTGATTTTTCGTTTTATCCTAACTTTTTTTTTTTGTAGAACGTGTTAGGTATGTTAAAATGTCATTGTGTTTATACACAATAAAATGTCAGTCAGTATCTACTGCTTAAAGTGGTTTATAAAATTAATTCATACAGACCTACATTCTTGAATTTTTCGCAATTGTTTTTTCGTAAAAATATCAAATTCACTCAAAAAATATTTACTAATGCTCATGCTCTCTTAAACATTTCTGTGGTGGTGTCGTGTGGTGCGGGTTGTTACGTTCCCTCAGATATGGTTGAGCGAAGCAACGGCTGGATCATGCATCGTGCTCGTGAACGGGTGCCATGGGTCTGCTTTGTGTCTACCCTTCTTAACATGTGTTAGGTTGTGGTAGGTGTGCATTTTTGAAACTTCTTTGTGGAAACACTGTGTGCATAGCATAGTTTTGCTAACCATTGTAAAAAAATTTTTTTTTTTTGAAAAGAGCAACTGCTGAGTTTCTTGCCGGCTCTTCTCAGCAGAATCTGCATTCCGAACCGGTGGTAGATTTATGACGTGTCATAAGAGTCACAAGTTGGCCTACATGAAATAAATAAATTTTGATTTTGATTTTGATTTAATAGTTAATTCGGCTCAAAATATTATGCTCTCTTACGTAAGACTCTTATCATTCCTAATTCTTAAATGTAACGCCAAAATCGAAAATTATTCCAGCTAACTTTAGATTAAAACTAAATATGATGCCCGCGACTTCCTTCGCGTAGATTAAGGGTTCATTACGGCGCGGCTCGTTGTCGATTTTAGGTATATTTGCGCCAGCACAGAATCGTCCGGCGCGCTCGCTCCTTCTCGCTCACACTATATGCAGGAACAGTGGGCATTGAACTCGTACAAAACCAGGGACTTGACAAATAATAAAACTATTATCATTTTCCGAAGTTTGGAAAAACTAGGTGAACTACCTAAACTGAAGTTTTCGAAAGTTTATTTTAACCACCTACTGAAAAACAATAAATATATAATGATAACAATAAATAAACATATAATGTTTTTAATAATAAAAATTTAAACTAAATCCTAAATATCCTACTAATATTATAAATGCGAAAGTGTGTTTGTTTGTTGGTTTGTCCTTCAATCACGCCACAACAAAGCAACGAACGGATCGACGTGATTTTTTACATGGGTATAGTTGAGGACCGGGAGAGTTACATAGGCTCCTTTTTATACTATAGTAATGAAACAAGTATACTAGCTAGTAAAGCTGTGATAGCCATGTTTAGGACTGCAGTCTTAGGAGACTACCTGGGGGTATTCGGGAGGTCGCGGGTTCGATCCCGGTCACGCATCTCTGACTTTTTAGAAATTTATCTTTGTGTCTGTAATATAGGTAGGTACCTACCAAAGGTTAATGCAAAAATGACTCTTCTGAATTCATTGTAATAGATACAGTGGATATTTTAAGATTCTGATTAGACTTAGATCCTGCAACATCGGAGTATTATTGTGACAATGTTATGATAATGATAAGCATAAAATAAATCGTGGACGAAATCACGGGAATTTATAAAACACAAAAGTTAGTCTGAGTCGGTAGGTAGGTACGACGATACAAGTTTATTTGTTCAAATGGTGGGCATTTTATCTGTTTTTACTCATGTCCAGGTATGCTCGGTAAATGAAACAAGCACCTAATAAATTAAAACTAAGATTTGTAGATACACTTTTAAAATTAAATGACATACTTATACAAATAATAATTTAAAGTATTTATTGTAGGTACCTACTGATTCTTAATTATACTTCGCATATTTCCCGAAGATGATTATTGTTTACAAGCAGATGGTTAGAGCATCGAAAAAATGCAACAACATTACATAAATTATTTCTTGTTCGTTGATACTTGACAAATTAATCGACAGAAATAATTAAGAATCAAACGAACTTACCTTGTGAAGTTTGATATCTAATTATACGAGGGTCTTGACCGAAGATGATTATTGTTTACAAGCAGCAGATCGCGAGATTATGCTGTCCTTATCACACATTTAGAGCTATTTAATATATATAAAATATATAATTTTATTATTATTTTTAAATTTTATTATGATAAAAAAGTTTCTTATTTACTTCCACTGAGTATTACTAACCTCCCACCAAACACACCATCCGGCCGCTTGAAATCCCGCTTAGTGTCATTCGTTAGAGCCGTATTTTTTCGATAGGTCGAGGGATTTTGAAAAAATTAGGGTGGGTGGGTTTGTAATCATCTTCGGTCAAGACACTCGTATAATTAACTTCACAAGGTAAGTTCGTTTGATTCTTAATTATACTTCGCATCTTTCCCGAAGATGATTATTGTTTACAAGCAGATGTTTAGAGCATCGAAAAAATGCAACAACATTACATAAATTATTTCTTGTTCGTTGATACTTGACAAATTAATCGACAGAAATAATTTACATACCAAACTATAAGTCATTAAATAACATCTACATTATTCTTGTATTAAGGTAGAAATTAGTTATTTGTTGAATAATAATTTTACTTTGAAATTAAGTATCGAAGAATTCAGTTTTACCAGATTTTTAGAAGTTTTATTGTACTACTGTAATAGTACTTTAAAATATATTAAATGAGGATTCAGACTAACTTGCTGCTTTTAGAAACACCTGCCTTGCGGTCAGTTAACTTCGACGCATGTCACGTGTTAGGGGCACCGTTTAATGTTATACGTAATTAATGCCACATATCCAGAATTGATTTAACACAATGAGATAAAATTGGAGATTTTTTTTTTAACTGACAAAAGACAACCTTCCTACTGATGCAAGGAATAGGTTTTATCTCAAAATGTTTTAAGGGAGAACTGGATACACTTTAAAATTTTCTTTAATAAGTATATGGCAAAACAATGAACGGTTAAAAACTATTTGGTTTTGAGCCTTTCTAAAATCTTATATAAATAATTTATATTATTTTAATACGAATATTTTCCGATTCAAAAGGAAATGTTTTGAATATTTATAAGGCTAAGGATGCTTGCATTCTTTTTTAAGAGTTAATGTATTTAAAGACAAGTCTTTTAGAGAGATTAATTCATTAGGGAAATTATTCTGTAGATACTTTAATAGATACTAGATTAGGAAATCAAGACACCTTTAAAGACCTTTATACCGTAGTATTATGACCAGAGATTCCGCTTATTTGGCCAGATAAAAAGATAGCGCGAACTGATAACTGTTTTCCTGAAATAAAAATATAATATTAGAACCACAATAATTTAAACCTTTGTTCTTGCATAAAACAACCATGACTTAATCGTACTAGGAATGAAACCATTACTTTGTCTAGCGATGCATTAGAGACATCGCGCCTCAGTAGTGACTGTCTAATAATTTCCCTGCCACTAGGGTTAGATTAACATGGAAAGGACGATGCTCTTTGAAAGAGCAGATAAGTAGGATTTTAATATAGGTTAGGTGGTTTCGAAACCCGCAGGTTGATCTGTACCGGGCACAAGGCTAAATGTGCCAATATAGCAGTACGACAAAGCCCTCTGCCTTGACACATTTAATGTGGCGTAGCAATTAGATTTATCTGTAAAAAAAAAACATAAAAATTTAAGTTGAATGCATCAATAATTTCAGACTAAGCTTAATTTCCATGCAGCGTATCTCTGACATTCATAATTTTGATTATTGGTAAATAAATCCAAATCAGGTGTATCAAAAAATTCCTGTATCTGACGAAACGCGTAATCTATTCAGTGTTTATATTAACCGTTTGACGAGATTCAAAATCTGAGATTAGGTTCGTATTGGACTGACGCAATAAAAGTATAAATTGGATTCTTCACACCATTGCCATATGTTACGTGCGATTGTGTTGGTATTTTTTTTTTTAACACTTGGCTGCGATGATGGTAAGTGAAGATGCAGCCTAAGATGGAACGCGCCTGCCCAGAACCTTTTCACTCTTGATTTGAAGGCACCCAAATTTATTTGAAAGATTTTTTTTTTTTATTCGATGACAAGGTAGCCCTTGACTGCGATCTCACCTGATAGTAAGTGACGATGCAGTCTAAGATGGTAGCAGCCTAACTTGGAAGGGGTATAGCAGTGTAAATTCATTCAAGATGCGAGAATATAGCGCCCATTTTATTGATATAGGCAATAGCTGTCTATTCCTCATAAGATATTGCGATTACTTAGTCATGATGCATGACTGAGACTTTAAAGGCTACAAGCAAGGTGAGACGAGAAGAAGGCGATATATGTATTTTGTGAATTATTCTACTAGGGAAAAGTCTTAAAATGAGGAACCTGCAGAATCAATATAATCCTTCCAGTCCTTCCGCCATACGAAATCATCTGTTAAACGTTCGGAAAGAGTCATATATATTATATATTATTTGTTATAATTGTCAAAATAGTTGAGTGCCAAAAAATTCTCCTTTTATAAACAACCCATCCATAGTCACTGGGCTGTCTAGCGTCAGCAAACCAACATAACTAGCTAGTTTTCTGATGGTAGGTACATTTTTCAGTATTGGATAGTTCAAGGGTACGCATTCTTACGTTACGTTGTAATTATCCATTTTTTCTTTTTAAATTTAAAACCCACAAATAAATATCTTTTCTGTGGGCCAAGTTTGACTTTTTTTATTTTCTTAATTAGTTAAAAAACCTTATTTGTATACATTATGAATCTTTGAATAAAATAATACTGGTAAAATTATTGTTTTTACATTATGCGTAAAAAATTTCCAATACACAAGAAATCGTCAAAAAAGAATTATTGATAAGTGACCTAACGAACTTGAAGACGGAGGAAAGGTTTCAATAACTTTATCTTTTGTAATATACATAAGAGATAGTAAAGTACAACCGAAAAACAATCAAACTTTAAATTCATACAGTTAATAATAAAGCTAGTGTTGTTAACGACCAAAACCGTATTTCGATCTATGATCCAAAAAGCTGCAATTTATTAAGAAATTGCGTTTTTCAAATTGCTATATCAAAAACTACAGCAGTAAAGAGAATGCCAATTAGATGGATTGATAGAGAATTTTTTAAGTAAGATAGCATAAAAAACAAAAAAATCGTATTTGGTCAAATGTTGGTTAACGGCGTTATAGCTTGAGGAGGGTAGAATACAGTCGATTGCTTCATGTAAATCGAAGATTCTATCACTTGTAGCCACTGGTAGTAAAAAATATGCATTTTTTGTCTAAAGTGGCCATGAAGCAAATTTTATAGATCAACATTAATGCCGTATCAATTTTCAAGTGAATGGCATAGATTATTAAAATCTTTTAAATTTCATAAACCAAGGGTTTAGGGACTGTAAAGATTTGTGTGATGAATTTACCCAGAAGGCAAATCAAAATATAACCTGAATATAACAATTCTGTAATGCATTCACTGATTTTGAGAGAATACGATCTATTTTAGATTTATTAATTGTTTGATGTTCTAGAACTATGAAATGGAATTTTTTAACCTTTTAATTTTTATAGGTTATAAGGGTAAAATTTTTATAATCCAAAATGATTTTATCATTCCCAGTCATGATGAAAATACTGCAGTCTGCCAGCGATAGGTCAAAACATTTTTCTGTTTTTTGTACCTGTGACAAAGGACCTTTGGAGTTTGCGCGTAGGGTCGAACGCTAAAGTGTCCCGTCCCACTCGTATGGCGCGGACTCAGACGCTTGTGGTACCCGCCATAGGGGATGCTGATACTAGTGCAAGTATAATCGCGTCTCGACGCGGAGCCCCCCGTGCGTTTAGAGTTTCCGGGTTGCAAATCGAAACACTCGGTTGAGAGCGCAGCTGATTTGGTTTATCGCTGTTAAATCTCAATTCTGAGAAGTAGAAATGGCCTTATAGCATTTTAATTATTATTTTATACATCTTGTTTTTGTTTGCTTACAGCAATCGCCCTCCAACGCTTAGTATTTTAATAACTTCATGGCCAATTACAGATAGACATAGAACTCGAAATCTGATTCTGTTTCTCCAGCATAACCTCGCGATCTGCTGCTTGTAAACAATAATCATCTTCGGGAAAGATGCGAAGTATAATATAAAGCGAGCACGTGCAAGTTACCCAGTTCAAATAAATACGTTTAATGAAACCGATACACGATGCTCGCCCGACTATGCTATGGTCTATGGTCTTATAATTGGGAGGTCTCGGGTTCGATTCCCGGCGGGGGCAATTTAGGAATTTATAATTTCTAAATCGTCTCTGGTCTGGTCTGGTGGGAGCCTTTGACCGTGGCTAGTTACCATCCTACCGTCAAAGACGTGCCGCCAAGCGTTTTAGCGTTCCGGCGTGTAGAAACCGATTAGGGGTATGGGTTGAATTTACACTGCTATAATACCCCATCCAAGTTAACCCGCTACCATCTTAGATTGCATCGTCACTTACCATCAGGTGAGACGGCAGTCAAGGGCTATCTTGTCATCGAATAAAAAAATTCATGTATGCATTCTTATACGTTCCAAATTAAAATCAGTTGTACTGAATTTGTGACTTTAACATTTTACAAATTAGGTTCATTTTACTTTGACACTAATGTCATCAAATTCTTATACAATCAATCGAATTAAAACTAGGTAGAAACTATTAGGTATTCTGTGTTTAAACTAAGACCAGGCAGATCAGGGTAGGTAGTAGGTAGACCATGACAGTTCGTAAAGAAATTGGTGCCTCTGGTAGCTCTGGTAGGTACTACAAGTGTTCATGGGCGGCGGTAATCACTTTACATCAGGTGACCCGCCAGCTCGTTTGCCCGCTATTCATATAAAAAAAATCTAAGTAGGTAGGTACGATCTTTATCAGTGATATACACCTATTGGTTATATCCTCCCTGTATACACCAGGTAGGTACTTAGGTAGGTAGGTAGGTGGGTAGGTACGGTACGGTAATAAATCCGTCGGTCCTGCGCCTGATCTCTTTCAAGTCACATTACCATCAAATCACACTAATATTATAAAGGCGAAAGTTTGTATGTGTATGTGTGTGTGTGTATGTTTGTTACTCCTTTACGCCACAACGCATGAACCGATTTGGCTGAAATTTGGAATGGAGATAGCTCATTCCCGGGATTAAAACATAGGCTACTTTTTATCCCGGAAAAATAAAGAGTTCCCGCGGGAATCAAAAAACCTTTATCCACGCGGACGAAGTCGCGGGCATCATCTAGTAAAAGTATAAAATTGATGGTATAGAGTGAACACATTTGAGCAAATTATACTTGTAATACTTACCTAATAATGTCCTTCCGACCGAATCCAATCATGGTGGCTTCCTTAGAGGCTAGCCTTCTGCGCGAGAGATAATAGGTATAGTGTACAAGTGTGTGCACAAACACAGATGTACTCTCTATTCCCTCACTCTCATAGCCCGATGGGACGGAAATCTGACACGACCGGAGAGAGATCAGGCGCAGGACCGACGGCTTTACATGTTCTTCGAGGCATGGCGGTGGATCACCGCCAACTTTCAAACTGCGGGCTAATAGCTAGGTACCTACCGACTGCACATTTCTTGACAGAAAAATCCAATAAGTAGGTACATTTTGTGACCCGACCCGAGAATCGAACCTCGGACCTCGTCTACATCACAATGTCACACATCACAGGTGCTACGCTATGCGCTAGAAATGTATAGGTAGGTATTACATATTATATTATTATATAAGTATAATAATAATACATAAAAACCTAAGAAAAAAACAAAGTCAACATTTTATAAAAATACAAACCTTCCTCCTCGATTTTGATAACCCTACCTCGGTACGCACTGTACGGATTCCACTATCGACATACAAATTCGCGCGTAAAATAAATTGGAAAAAAAAATTGCGCCGAGAAGCGTCCTTCCTCCTTGAAAGCCCGAATGGGAATGAAATTGGAGGGCTGGCGCTGTCTATTATAACGCTCCCCATACTAATTTGTAGAAGAGTTTTATGATTATATTTTTCATTAAATAATGAAAAGATGTAAGTCTAAAATAAAAATTGCTGAATATACTTTGATTCCTTTACTTTTGAAAAAGAAATTATTTTTCTGGTTTATATCAGTAGAACATTTCACGCTCTTAGGAATTCCACAAGTAGTTTTTCTAGTAAAAGTGAGTTCTTAGTGATATTTGAATTTTTTTTTCTCAATAAGTATTATACTTGTATCATATATAAAGTTGTTGAATAAACTTCAACTATCGAAATAGCTACACAAATTTTTTTTTCTTGAAAATATATCTGTTTACTGGGTTAAACTATGGTAAGCAGAGAGCGTGTTTGGCGTAATGCCCCGTTAAGGTCTTTTTGATTCCTGCGGGAGCACTTTAATTTTCCGGGATAAAACCCTATGTGTAAATCCTGGCTATAAGCTTATAGCCAGGATATATATAGATATGTGTGTGTGTGTGTGTGTGTGTGTGTGTGTGTGTGTGTGTGTGTGTGTGTGTGTGTGTGTGTGTGTGTGTGTGTGTGTGTGTGTGTGTGTGTGTGTGTGTGTGTGTGTGTGTGTGTGTGTGTGTGACGTGAAGGATAGATAGATAGATAGATAAAAACTTTATTGCACACAAGAATGAAACAAAAATAAATAAAACTTAGAACTACGCATGCAAAGGCGGCCTTATTGCTACAAAGCAAAGAAGTAACAAACACACACACATACACAAACTTGCGCCTATGCCTATAGGTAATAGGAGTGTAAAGTGCTAGCATATAAATAGCACTAGCATAAAATCTACCCATGTACGACTTAAAATTGCTCTTTTAGAACACTTAAGTGAATTTAAAAAGTTTTGAAAATTATATTTTGCTATTCGGAATGTAACGAGCAAAATCGGAATTGATTCGAAAATTGTATTCGTACATTTTAATGCGCGACCGAATGCGGCGTAGCGCGAAATGGGAAATCTTTTTGGATTTCTCGCCGCCTAACCGGAATGCAATATCGAAACAGACTTTTTTAATCGCTGCCTGGCGATATTGCGTTCCTTACAGCCAAGGTGCTTAGATCAGCATTTAATAAATAATTTGATTATGTTCTCCGCATTATTTATTTTTCTTCTCCTTCAACCGATAAACCGCCATGGTTGCCTCAAAACTGAAAGGTCGCAGGTTCGAATCCCATCCGTTGCACTATTATCGTCCCCACTCCTTGCACAAGCTTCCCTTATTGCTGTATATTATTTTTATTCGATGTCGAGATATTTGCTACCTACTATTACTTTATCTAACTTATTGCTAACTAGCTGATGCCCTACACATCATCAGCGTAGACTTTATTTTTAAAATTCCGCGGGAACTCTCGATTTTCCGGGATAAAAAGAAGCCTATGTCACTTTCCAGGTCCTCAACTCTACCCATGCAAAAAATCACGTCGGTCCGTTGCTCCGTTACGGCGTGATTGAAGGACAAACCAACAAAAAAACAAACCAATAAACCAACAAACAAACACACTTTCTTTTTATATATTATTAGTAAAGATATTAATAAGGATAGTACGTCCATTACCATAGTCCATTGCTCAATGCGTAGTAGTCCTTGAATGCAGATCTGTATTCAAGGACTACTACTATTCAATCTATTGAATTTTCTTCCAAACTTAGTTCTTTGAATTCACGAGGGCGCGTGAGCTTCCCTTGTAGTTACGTCGTGTAGATGCATATTGCGTGCGTGCCTGTCAAAAGCCTAGGTGGGAGCGGTCAGGCGCGAGCAAGCTCTCGCTCACACTTATACAGATACGAAACACACACAACCATGAGCCACGCGACCTCGTGAATTGCAAAAACTATAACTATAGATTTATATTATGTACTCAGTTGCAGTTATTTGCACTGCAACATCTTGTAAGTTTTTTCACGATAAAAAGTTACACAAGAATTAGTGAACAAAGAAAAATGAAGGAAACAATATCTAGTTAAATTATACAAATAAGCAGGGCCACGACTTTCGCTGTAATGACAGCTAGCGAAAGTTTCTTTCGCAAGATTCCATTTCATTAAACGCAAAATGAGTTTAATGAAATGGAATCTTATGAATGATGATTATGAATTAAACTCATTTTGAGTTTAATGAAAGTTGGAGTTTTTTTTATAAATAAAATGCAGTGAGCTTCCAGATCTTCCTCTATTACGTAGATGCAAGAGCAAGAGCCGAAATGCTCCTATGTCGATTTTTATTTTAGCCCTTAGGTTTAACTATTAATATTATTTTATTAGATGTTGTATGATATTTTCTCAAAGCCATGAAATAAACTAAAGGTCGAGTTCGGCATTCCATAGTCGGTTACCCATCAGGTTACCGAATTGGTTCAACGCTGCTTACTAAACAGAATCAAATGAAATTCACTGTAGCAACGTCTGAACGACGACGTAAAGAGATATCGTTTTCATACATACACCTACCTCATAGACTCCCAACTAGCAAACTCATGATTTAAGATGATCTTCAAAAGTTCTTCTTTTACACTTAAAAAATACTTGTAGCATACTATACAGGTGGATTTTCTATAACGATCATATAATCTACTTGTGCTTATGAAATGCTATTATAAGTAAAAGAGTGTAGTACAATGCCTTTATAAGATCTTTATTACTATTGATAGACTTGTAGTCTTTCGTTATAGGACTGACTACTTTGCTAGTTGGGCTGTTTCTTTGCCGCTCACGCTTTTACGAAAAAGTAGTGGCCCTGTTGTAAAAGTATTTCAGAAACTGAGCACGTATCCTATGTAACCAATGCACCAGCAAATGTTGAAAACAAATTTAATAATAATAGGTATTTTATTTTTAATGACGCCATTGCAATTCTAAGCTCATATTGAACCTACCTTTGTACAAATTAGATCGCTTGGATTTACGTTTTTAAAAATCGATTTCATGAATATAGCTTACTTGAATTTCTTACAAACATTTATTCCCTAATTAGCCCTGGGTGTAATATTAAGAAAACCTGGTTTAATGAGAGTCTATGATGATATCGAACTATACTTTCAATATTTCAAGTTTCAGGGCCTATACCACCAACGCTTATAGCAGTATTATTTATATCTTCTTCTTCTTTGTAACTAACTGTCCACTGTTGGACATAAGTCTCTTGCGCCGCCTGAATCCAGCGGCTCCCTGCTATATTATTTCTATTTTGTTTTGAAATGAGTCATACAATGTTAACCTTAAAGCAATTACTTCAAGGTTACCATTGTAAATGAAATAAGGTGTTGTTCTGAGATCTATAGGGCGTGCTCTGAGTTCTGACTCAGCTCAGACTAAGATAATATGCTCTGACATAAATCTGTCTAGTTTTAACTCTGTCTTGAGTCTGAGCTGAGTGAGAGTGCAATCTATAGATTTCAGCTTTAGATACAATTATCCATTATATGATTAGATTGAAATACTGTTGCCTAAGTTCAGAACTCGTAATATACCTAGGTAATCATCAGTGCTCTCCCTTTACCTTATCCTCTTGTGCTAACAATACAATTATCTCGTTTGTACTAACCTTTATTTATTTATGAGCATACAAGTGTGTAACATTATGACCTCTCATAACAATATTTAAATAATATATCTACTATAAACGTTGGTTGTAGGACCCCTGGTTACACCAGACAGGTAGTCAAGACAAATCTTTTGATATACTTAGAATTAACTTTAAATTGTCAAATAGATTTTATCGCTAAAGCAAAATATGCTACTAATATTAAATAGATAAAATTAATTAAATTTGATCGATTTGTCAACGCCAATAGGATGCACCGATAACGAAGCTTCCAAATGAAATTGATAAGATGCGAACAACCGAGGAGGGAATTTGATAATGTTAATGAATAATATTATTTAGTGTAAAACGAAATGAGCAGATAGTAAGCGTGGCAACAGTTCCATATCGATATTTATTACAGTTTTCTCGTGTGCTTTTACATACCTACGAATGGATTCCACTACAAGCGAGCCGACCCTTCGTCCCAGCTAATAGAAAACCGCACATGCGCATTACATACCAGCCAGCCGCAAAACAAGGCCTGACGTCGCCCCCAGTTGTGTTCCGTGCATCAAAAATACTCATAAACAACGAACTAAAAGCCAAAAAGCAGCACAAATCACTGTAAGCTTTTAGCTTTTTTAAACAATCACATTACGCATGAAGCTATAGACGCACACGCGAGCCCCGACCAAAACAAAACAGCGATTTGCGATGTAAACATGAACGAGCGTAAGATTTTACTCTTCATATTCTCCGTTATTTTTTATTGCCTCTACAGTGTGCATATGTGGTTTACGAAGAGCAATGTGAACGAAGAAAAACCGCTGGATAACGTAAACACCGGTAGCAAGCCAGAAGTTAGCGATAATAAACCAAAAATTTCACAGCCGAATGTTGTGAAGCCGAAAGTGATACCTTTATTCCTCAATGACGCCTGTAGCGCTTTGGAAGTGTTCACGCAAAAACCTCAGACGGTTAAATTAAAACCGACCAAGTTCAAGGATATGAATCTTGAAAACAATACAATTACGTGCATAGGAATAACAGTGTTTCTAGTTATACTGGTCCTGAACGCTCTTTTCGACGTGTTAAAAGTGAAAGAGGAAGAACGTGCCAGAAGAAAACTTAATCCAGATGGAGAAAGGAGGCAGTCACTGGCCGAGTTTGCTAATAAGAAAATGCTCCGAAGGGAATCGAGCAAGTTCAGTCTTCAGCTGTTTCAAATCAATGAGTCAGCAGTGACTCCCAATGAAGAGGTTAAGAGTCCCCGAGAAAGCAGGCCTTATACGAGAGCAGAGTCCATTAATTCATACCTCGGTGAAAAGAATATAACCAAAAGTTCAGCACCAGCGTCGATTGGAGTCACTCCCGTTGAACACACATTAGTAAAGAGGGAGTCAGTTACGAAACTGATTGGTATGTAATATACGAATATCTATTTTTGAGATGCATTTTATTTTACTCTTAACACTTCAATTTGTAATTTAAATGTAAATAATATTTATTTATTTGATGTTACGCTTGAATTTATTAGAGAATTTCAACTTTGTCAGTGTCTAAGCGATTCCTCTCTACAGTACAAGGGTACTTAGAGAGTATCTTATGATATTGTAAATTAGTAACATTTTCCCCCAATTAAGTCCTCTAAATAAGTTTCTTCTAGTTTGTATAAACCCTCAGTTAACTTACTTTTACTTGAATTACAAACTAGAAGAAAATTTAGAGGATTAAATTGGGGGGAAATATTACTAATTTACAAAATCATACGATACTCTCTAAGGATACTGTAGAGAGGAATATTATGTCTATACATAAAATTTTATAGTAAATATAAGCGTAAATCAATATTACCTAAATGTGCTATTGAATGTTTGTTATAAATTATTATACTCAATGTTAAACTTTTTACCTCTTTTTCCTGCCGTTTATATTTTTCTTTATTTCTTACAAGGTCTCTCAGACGACTGAAAGTAAAAATCAGGTAATAAATTTTCTACAGCGTTTGGCATGCATGCAGTTATTTATGCTTAATGCGGAAAAACTTTGTATTTCTTCAAATCACGCTTTTTCTTGAGGTTTAAATGTCACTTGCTTCGATAAAAGTATTTGTGATCAAATTACGACGCGTTTTACGCACTTCGCACATGCTTTACAGGTATTTTCACTCTCCCTTGCAATTTTGGTGTGTGAGCTACTTGTAGAAATGAGTTGCGACTGTAAACAGATTTTTTTTATTAGATAGAAGCAGACGTTACTTTGCGGAGGTTCATGATTAGCAAGAAAAGGTTAGAATTATTTTGCTATAATCCGCCGGCGCCAATAGAAAAAATCTGTATGGTCAAACATGTAGTTACAAGCTAAGCACCGCTTACCTCCCCAACCAAGCAAAAAAGCCAAGTTCCCTTAGTATGATTAACAAAAAAATTCTAACACTTTTCATAAACAACTGCAACCTTATCGATAGTTTGAGGATTGATTGAAAATGGGAACTGTGTGTTACAGACAATAGACATGTTTCCGGAACAAGACATATCAGTGCTAGACACAGATCCTATAATTCACATGTACCTGTATACCCCACGGTCCAGTGAACAAGCATTTTCTTTATGAATAGTCAAAGCTATTATCGCTACTATTGTTGCACCAAAATATAAAGCAAAATATACTGCTAGTGATAGAGTTCAGAGTTGATATTATTAATTTATTAATAAACTAGCTTTTATTAATAATAAGGGTTTTAGTTTCTTTAATTCTAACTCTTTAAATTTCCGGGATATAATATAGCCTATGTGTTAATTTTGGGTATGAGCTATCTCCATTCCAAATTTCAGCCAAATGGTTCAGTTTTTGCGTTATGATTGAGTAACAAACATCCATCCATCCATATATCCATACATCTAAACTTTCGCATTTATAATATAAGTAGGATGAAAATTATATTCTCGGCTAAAACAGCATTCCTTAAGATTCATTGACGATTTAAAAGCACGTTATTAAAGTTTACCTATTTAAATAAAAAACTTTTCTGTTCTATTTTATTCTAAGTATAGGTATTTTCTAAACTCCGTAGACAAATCTCAATTTAATGCTCGGTTATTTTGTAATCTTGTAAGTGAAGTTTCTGAACTAGCAAATAGATACCCATTTGCTAGAACAGAAACTTTGCTAATTGAATTACATGACTTTAGACGTAGGTAAGTCAATTATCTTCGACGTATCCCCAATTACTTTTACATTGTCAAGAGATTAATGCCCGTTTTCACCAACCATACTTATTCGACTGAAAAAAGGAAAAAAGGTGTATTGTTTTCAGGGTTTATGTGAGTATGTATGTGAGTTTTTATATTCCACCATAACTTCTATACGCCTAAACCGATTTTGATGAATGAGGTATCGTTAGAAGTGAGAAGAGTAGAACCCTGTGAGAGGGGGAGGACGTTTAGCAATGAGGAAAACGACGTAGCGAGAGAGAAACTCTCCTTTTATTCAAAAAGTCTCAATAGCCTTACGATTAAAGATAGGACTGAAAACTGAAAGGTTGACAATATAATCACTCCTTACACAAGCATTACCCTAATTTTGAGGGGGGGGGGGGGGGAGGGGAATATTTGTCATGTTTAGCATGGAAGTGGGAAAATTAGTAATTTTCAATATTCTTTAAAAAAAAAACAAAGTTAAACCTTGATACCCTTTATTCTAGGCGCCAGGCCAGCTCCGATGGTACGTCGCTCGTCCTATCCAGCGCTGCCTCTGAACCCTGAGATCCAGGCCCTGATGCTGAGCAGCAGGCAATCTTCCTTCGACGGCGACGACGAATGCGACAAGAAACCCCGGCGTGTTAGGATCCTGCGTAGATTCTAAGCGCCATATTTACATCAATCAACGAAATTATCTTGCCTAAATAATAATATTTATAGTAAGCGCGATACCACACACAGTGGACCATCGTTAGTGCATAATTTCTGCGGTGCCGTTGCGATATCTAGTGCTGTATTTACTCTATCAATATATATAGGTACTAGATATGGATGTCCGAACATCCACTTTGTTCCACTGAACCCACTGCAGTCTGTACGCTTATAATCTAATTTTATTGACTAAATCTATACTTTTTTGTTACTTACTTGAATATTTTGAATTTTGATTCACAATTAGGTGTTTTAAAGAGCGCCCGTCCTTACACCGCCAATGCCTAAGGCACGCGACAAGGTGCACGGACTGCAGTGCAGTTCAGTCGAACAAAGACAGTGCTGGAAATGTTATATCTAGTACCTAGTACATATATAGTATATCGATGATTTACCCAAAAAATGTAGCCCGAAGAGACAGGCTGTAAGGGCCGGCACAAGCCACCTTTCCCAACTTCAGATAGAGATCTGAAGTTGTGAAGGTTTGTGAAAGGAGAAAGGCCAAAGGTAAGAGTGCTGAGAGCAGCATCTTTGGCCATTTGGATGCCTTTGAAAATCGTTTATTCTATTGCTATTTTATAAAGTTTATTCTATGCCTTTTTTTTAAATTTATAAGCCCAGAGCGCTAAATGTAAAAATACTCGATTTAGAAAAATCCGCATCGCGATTACAATGGATACAAGTGAAGTGAATATCGACGTCGATCGATATTATACACATTATAAGGTTAGCGAAAGTTCTAATTGGTAATTTGACACAATATTATAATAATTACTAGCTTTTACCCGCGGCTTCGCTCACGTTAAGTTCGATTTCTTAAACTCCTATTTTACCTCCTTCTGGGTTGAATTTTGAAAAATCCTTTCGTAGCGGATGACTACGTCATCATAGCTATATGTATGCAAAGTGGTTTAAGCTGTGCGGTGATAGATCAATCAGTCAGTCAGACAGTAACCTTTGCCTTTTATATATTTAGATTTAGATGATGCCTTTTGTGGTAGATTTTTCAAAACCTGTGACACATGTATTTTATTTATTTTTAATCGAAAACCCAAATACAAAGTATATACAACTTTAAAACCTTTCATACTAACATTCATCCCCTATTAGATGCCTTTGGAGGTGGATTTTTCAAAATCTGTGAAACATGTACTTGTTTATTTTTAATCGAAAGCCCAAATACAAAGTTTATACAACTTTAAAAATGAAAAACTTTCATACTAACATTCATCCCCTATTTGATCCCTTGGGGGGTGGATTTTTCAAAATCTGTGAAACACGTATTTCTTTATTTTTATTCTAAAGCCTAAATACAAAGTTTCATGGATATAACTTGAAAAATGACGGACTTTCATACAAACTTTAACCCCTATTTAACCCTCTTGGGGTTGAAATTTTCCAAAATCCTTTTTTAACGGATGCCTACGTCCTAACAGCTACCTGTATGCCAAATTTCAACTCAATCGGTCCAGTGGTTAGAGCTGTGCGTTGATAGATCAGTCAGTCAGTCAGTCAGTCAGTCAGTCAATCAGTCAGTCAGTCACCTTTGCCTTTTATATATTTAGATGAAACATGTATTTCTTTATTTTTAATCGAAAGCCCAAATACAAAGTTTATACAACTTTAAAAATGAAAAACTTTCATACTAACATTCATCCCCTATTTGATCCCTTGGGGGGTGGATTTTTCAAAATCTGTGAAACACGTATTTCTTTATTTTTATTCTAAAGCCTAAATACAAAGTTTCATGGATATAACTTGAAAAATGGCGGACTTTCATACAAACTTTAACCCCCTATTTAACCCTCTTGGGGTTGAAATTTTCCAAAATCCTTTCTTAGCGGATGCCTACGTCCTAACAGCTACCTGTATGCCAAATTTCAACTCAATCGGTCCAGTGGTTAGAGCTGTGCGTTGATAGATCAGTCAGTCAGTCAGTCAGTCAGTCAGTCAGTCAGTCAATCAGTCAGTCAGTCACCTTTGCCTTTTATATATTTAGATTATAGAAGAAAAAGGAACATTTGTAGCAGGGTTATTATACTGACAATGTCGTGATATTACCAAGAGTAAGGTATTGTAAAGCGCGAAGCTCGCGAATGAAGCGATGACGTACTTAGTTAGTGCTTGAATTTATGTAGTCGAATCTCATGTTTATTCAACATATTTTATAAAATTTAATAATTAAATTTGCTTTCACTACAGATTTTCCCAAGCAGGTAAATATTATTGATAAGTGACTTAACAATAGATATCTACTTCTTACTTAACAACCTACCTATTTTCCGATTTATAAAGACCATTGTAATGATATTAGGTGTACACTACTAAGTACTAGCGGTTTTAAAGTCTTTTTTTAAAGGTTTATAAGATAGCCAGATCTTAAAAAAAAACGTTACCATTAGGTACATTAATTTTTGAATAAAAAATCAGATCGGCTCTAACACAAACTTTTGTTTATTTCGTCACGATCGAAAGCACTTCGTCAAAGTTTATTTGAATAAAAAATTATTCTATTCTATTATATTCTATCGTAGAACAACGACGGATCTGCATTTTATCACCTTTACAGTACAGCCTTTTGAAATAATTTCCAAAGTTTTTTTGTCATTACTTTTTAAATTAAAAATGTGTTGCAATGAAGTTTCACATATACCCATTAAAAAAGTTCTGTTCTGTTCTGTTCTAAAATAGTAAACAATTAATAACAATTTTTAATTAAATGTCCAAATGTACCAAAGAGTAATTTTTGGATTTTTTGCGAATCCGTCGTTGTTCTACGACGATTTGTAAAGTTAGTTGTACTATATTAACTACTTAATAATTGTTATATTTATATAACACATAACATCCTTTAACTAATTGTATATTTTTAATAAACTTGAGCTTTATATCTACTATAATTCTTATACCTATATAATACATATTATGTATATTTAAAACCATAAAGTTAGCGTAAGTAATGCTAAGTAAGGCATACTAACTTTATGTTTAAAACACACTTCAAAGTCTGATTTTAATTAGTATTTACCTAAATACTTATTTACACAAACTAGATAAAATTATACCTACTTACTCACTTTTAGATTAGAATAGATATATTTTAACTATCTACATAGTACTTAATTCGTACTTTTTCTTAAAAAAAATTCTTTGTAGATTTATATATCTATATAACAGATAATATTTATTATCTTATAATTATATATTTACGTCTTTACACTGTAACTTAAAAATGTGTAAACAATGTGTAAACCTTACCACTAGCACTAATGTTTTCTTATAACTTTGAGAAAATTATAAACAAGAATAAATTTACTTACATCAAAAAAAGTTTTTATTTATTTTTATTTATTGTATACTCCTGCTTTTTCTGCGCGAGGCGAAAAAGTTGGGCTCCAGTGCTTCCAGTCTTGATTCCAGTCCAATTCCGAATGTTACGAAGCCAAGACTTTTTTCTGCGACCCGAAAGAATATTCAGAATTTCCACGTCAACTAGTAAGGATCAACTTACGTCTTCTCAGTCGTTTTGTTCTTGAATGAGCGGTCGTGGTCGTCGCTTTGGTGTTGTGGCACGCTTGACTATACGTCTCCAGGAGTGGAGTGGAGTGGGAGGAGTCCCAATTGCCTTCTTCATACATTCATGTACCATGCACCATGCTATGTTCATCTTATGGGCGATCTGCCACGTGCTCTGGGTATGCGATCTATATATTACTTCTCTTTAAATAGTCCAGGAGATGACACCAAAAGTAACGCGCCCGTGTTGCCATTGTTTATGTCTGTGAACGTGTGGCGTGTCCTCGACCCAGCAATTTACGATTCTTGGATGTGAGCCAAACACTCGTACTCAATATCGAATTCGTTTCGCTGTTTATTAGATACCGATTTTTATTTAGCCTGTTTTTTGTGTATTGTTTACATTCTTGTGTTAACTTGTTTATTATAATACTTTATGAGATTTTTTGGGTCGATCGCACGTCAAGCAGTTTAATTAAAGTTTCCGGTAAATGGTAGTCCACCAAAAAAACAAGCTAGGCATATGATAGTATTTGTTCCTCCAAAGGTGTTTTTTGATGGATTAATATGTATGTGTGTATGTATGTCGTTGAATCGACTCTTACCACCTGATTTACAGGCCCATACTTCTAAGTACCTAAACCAAATAACATAACTACACATAACTATGTTCTGAAAATGTTTATCAGTTTTCAAATTAGATTCTTTATAACACTGCATAGTAATATTGCATTTTCAGACCGCGACCGTACATAACATCATCTCTAATTTTTGAACATTTCTGAAGTATAATTTTGAAAATTAAATAAAAAAAGTACATTTTTTGAAAATAAAAATGTGAAATATTCTTCTGGCAATCGAAACATGACCGTTAAAAAACGCAACATATTTCTACTTTAGTGGTAATTTTAAATGAAAATATTGGGTTGCGATCCTGGATCGTGATATTGATGAATGATGATATTCATCTCTGTATATTTACGATACCTACGTGGATCGTGATAAATATTGGCAAAGTATGCCAACCCGATTCGATAAAAACGATGAAATTGATGCTCTAATTTTAAATGAAAGGCCTTGCATGCTGTTTTATAAATAATCTTCCCTAACCTCGGACGTAAACGCAGTCTTATCGAGACGGGAGTAAGACAAACGCGTCTTAATTGTGAAAATAGGAACATTTTGTTAGTACAGTAAATGTAGCAGAAGTTAAAATTGCCGCATAAAATAATAAAGAATCAATGCGAAGTCTCAGATCAACTTCAGAACACAAAAACACTGCTAGAGAGTTATGAAACAAAAATTCAAAGGTAAAATTTTAAATTGTAATTTGAACAAACACAATAACATAATAAAATCTAATGATGAAGAAAATAAGTGTTAAAATATTTAAAGTGGTGAACGCATAAAATTAGAAAGGAAAGAAGCCTAAAAGCCTCATAAAAGCGAAAACTAAAATGGACTACAAACAAGCCATGAACACTGTGCTACACTGGAATTACCGAGGTTTCACAGAATTTCCACTACAACACCTCGAGGGCGAAGAAGCCGAAATAACAGACATTTATTTGAAGGAAAATTTAATATCCCGTATACCCAGTGATATTGGTAAACTGAACAACCTAGAGAGCTTATATCTGAGCGGGAATGACATTACCAAGTTACCGAGAGAGATATCAAAGTTGAGTCGCCTTAAGTGCTTGGACCTTAGTGGGAATCGATTGCAATTTATACCGGACGAAATCGGTGAGATGAGGAGCCTTAAATTTTTGATATTGGACGAAAATGAGCTGCGTGAATTGCCTCCGAGGATTGCCGAATTGCGGATGCTACGATATCTATCGGTTTGTGGTAATTCATGTTGTTGATAAGTTTGAGTGTTACATAATAATTAGTTTGTGAAACATACCAAATTACACACACTAGAAAAAGCTAAGCATAGAAAATGCCTTGCTTTTTTAAATTACTTTATTGATAAATAAATTTTAAAGAAAATCTCAAGGTCACTTTAGACTACGCTTCATAATATGTCCATGTTCTACTATCCTATCCTACTTCCTACTAATGTATAAACTTCCTACTAATTTTATTAGCATGGATTTAGTTAGAAATCTAGACGATGACAAAGGATAATTTTTATAACATTTAAAACAAAGAAATCGCGGGATTTTCTAAAATCTAATTCACTTGAAAGAATCACGGCCAAAAGCTGCTTACTAATATTTGACTGAATTGATTCCGATAAATCTAACACCCTACATTTGATGCTTCCAATACTAGCAGAATTTAGTGTCGCTCGTAAAGCTACGGAAGCAGTTGTAACTGTTGTAGTTATGTTAGTAGATAACAAACTAACCGTTATAAATCAAGTCTAACGTTTCCTTATTGATCTGTTTGACCCATTTAACTCACAACTTGCGGAAACCACTGAAGGAAGTTAATTGTTCGCAAAAATCAGCACTAAGCATTCACAAAGAGCTTTTAAGTCTAAAACAAATATACCTAACTTTATATTTTTTACCTAAATAAATACAGATTTTAATTTTTGATTAGAGTCAATAAACTTTTAAGTGTGGTTTCCTCGAAAGCTTCGAAACACGGCCCATACAAACGAAGCTTGTTTCTTGTTTTAATAGTTACGCCATAGAAACTAAATCTTCAGTGTATATTTCTTCTTGCTGGGTGGTTCTCCACACATTAACCGCGACAGTCTGTTGAGTGTGTGTGTGACTATAGTTTACAAGATAATTACGTATGTACAACAGTAGACGTCAATTGGTTGCGCTCATTAGTTGAAATTTTCTAATCTATTTCAGACAATAAATTACAATGGCTACCGCAAAAACCTGTATATAATTACCATCACTGCGAATTCAGATTTTGGCGAAACCGAAGTCTGAGCACAATACCTTATTCTCTTTGGTACCATATGTTCAGGGGACAACAGACTCGAAGTCTCAATATAGGGTAAGTAATTTGGATATTAAAATAACATCCCTTCCAACTTTACCAAAACTTGCTAACACATAATATTAGATGACATAAGGAGTTAACGAAAATCCACACTTTTCCATCCTGACTAACTCCAAACCGATATAGTAGACTTGTCATAAGACCTACAAGATGACCTATATGAAACAATTTTATATTTAAATTAGATTTTTATAGACGCACCGCATTCATTTGTCCGAAACTATCACACAAAAGATCATAACTTCATTAATAATAATAAAACTGATATCTAGACATCTACTCATGATAATTCTTTAAATGCACATATATTAGCTACGAAGCCAAGAATTATTATACCGTTTATATTAATAGCTACTTTGTATTTTTCTTGTCTACAGGTGCTTTGGCAATTCATTGCCTGACGATACAGATTACAAAAATACACTTCTGCTTCGATTTGGCCATTTAAAAGAATCCAATGGAAGAGAAATAAATTTTCCAAAAAAATTTGAACACATTTTAGACAAAAATATTGTTATTATTCCAAGTCTTATGGAACTATGCAAAAGGAAATTTTACCAAATGCTCGATATTGCTTCGAAAAGATTAACTACGTCACCGACGATTAGTATCTATTCAGATGTTAAAAATGACGATACATTGGAAAACAATAACAACAACAATAGTAATAATCTAGAAGAATACTTTGAAGAATTTAATCTAATGAATGGATTATGTTCAAAAAGGAATATTAATGAAGAATACTATGAAAAATGTAAAGGAGATACCAAAGTAGATAAGCTATTTATTAAAGCAAAAATGAAAGGCTATTGTGTACCATCGGACATTGTTGACGAACATTTTTTTTATTTGCCAAAATTTCTTAAGGATGATTTATCCAATGGTCCTATATCGAGATGTGAAAATGTGAACTGTAAAAGACCTCTATTCGATTTCGTCTATTTGGAATTTTGTTTAGAGTACGTAAAACTTTTTTATTGATTCGCTTTTATTTCTTCTCTTTATCTACCTCGATCTCTATAGGTACTTAAACTATTACTTCTTGTTTTGGTTACAGAAAAATCACCTTAATTGAAAACAGTGAAGACGTTATTTTAAACGCTGAATTTTGTTCCAAGTTTTGTACTGAAATATGGAAAACTGGCAAAGCTCTACTGCCTTGGGAGTTTGTATCATAATAGATATACTTAGTTAATTCAATAATTAATTTATTAAAAATTTTAAAGATATTAATAGTCTTTTCTTAATACGTACTGCTAATTATTCCAAGATATTTTGAAAGTCTTGTCGTCTTGTAGATATTTAAAAAGGAATCCTATGAACTGGGTAGGTACTCAAGATGTTTTTTAACTTTCTACTTTGAACATAGTTTCTCGACCTAAGTAGGTATGTATTATGAAACGTACCTACAGTAAAATATTGTTATCTATTGTTCACCTATGGACATCACATAATACTAGTTATGCAATAAAAAGATTATTGTACTATAAGCTATCTAATATCGCTAAAATAGCTATCCTTTTCAAATAACTTTAGGGTAGAGAGGATTCTGTAAATAAAGTAAGCGGAATGGGTGAAAGCAGGTATAACTAAATAAATAAAGAGTGAAACAATAGAAATATGTTAAAATAACTTAAAGTAAATATTAGTGAATAATAGACAACAGATTGAAGGAATAAATTCTTCTACAATAACATAGACAATACTTGCGTTGATAGTGTTGAAGATTATAGACTTGTATTAGGTACTGTCATTTAATTAAAGCTCGAGTATAAAGTATAATAATATATGTGTATAAAAACCTGAATTTTAAAATTAAATTCAAACTAATCGAAAGACTACAGACATTATGTAAAATACTAACAAAAAAAAAATATTTTAATGCACCTACTTAAATTATAACAATGTCGCCACGAGTATCCAATATTATGGTAGACGAGATGAAGACAAAACATGACCAAGACGAATCCATAACATCACATGGTTATTTCCGAGGGCACAAATGCTACTTGCCCAAGGGTAAAATATCAGGATCCGAGATAGAATGCAGTCGACTGAGACGGTTTATATTGGATTTAACATTGGTACAAATGGCGGACATTAGAGCCAGAAGGCTTTACAGGTAAATAAATAAGGAAACCCTTTTATTTACGGTAGGTACCTATTACGCTGACCTTTAAAATGTCGGGCGGGTGTAATTTAATTCCGTCGATTGGTACAATTATGGTCGATACACAATTCATTATTTATGTTGAACTACGTGGTAGGATGTGTTGGCCCCTTTTATGATTCGGTACAAAAACTAAGAAAAACTAACCCCGAAGGCCCATCAGTACAATTTATCAATGCCGATGTCACTTGGCCTGTTTTATTTAAAATTACTCAATACTTCTTTCTTAGGGTTCCGTACCCGAAGTGTAACCAACGGGACCCTATTATTAAGCCTCCGCTGTCCGTTCCTCTGTCCGTCTGTCCGTCTGTCAGCGAGCTGTATCTCATGTTCCGATATAAATAGAGAGTTGAAATTTTCAGAGAATGTGTATTTCTGTTGCCGCTATAGCAACAAAGACTAATATAAAAAATGGTTAACCTGTAGAATCGTGAGTCACGAAATGGGGGGGAGTGGGGAGGGGGAGAGTGGGGGGAGGTGTCCCCTACCCTCCAACACCACTTCCGTAAAAAGATAATACACCGTTCTTGAGAAAAATGAAAAAGAAAATCCCATAGACCTAACCTAACATTCATCATCTCAGGGAGGAGGGGAGAGGGGTAGGAGGTGTGGAGGTGTCCCCTATCACAACTGTAAGGAGTTCTGGGTGGTAAAAAAATAAACACGAAGGCTGTGGCGGGAGCTGTGCTTTGCTATAAATCAAATGGGCTATGCCAGAAGACTCGCTCCGTCGCCCCTTCATTCAGCTTCACCTACTCGACCTTCGTTTCGCTACGGAGGTCGCCGGCTCGCTTCGCTCGCCACCTCCCCCCTTCGCTCCACTCGGCCTCGTAGGCTCGCTTCATTCAGGACCTCCTTCGCGAGCTTCTGGCTTCGCGCTTCATAAAAACACTCTAGGGGTAGGGCAGACAAGACTACGTGGAGTCGAGGTTGGCAAATTCGGTTCTGTCACACTATTCGACCTATATCAGCCCATGTCATTTCCGAGTGGAAAAGCTTTCTTGCCATAAGTACTTATTTTTTTCAAAAAGAAAGTTTTGACAGTTGACAGTTTTGACAATATAAGACTTGTCTGTGACATGATCTTACGTCCTTGTCACACTAAGCCAAAATTATGCATGCTATCCAGCTCTCACAGTTATATTGCATTCGTTTTTCGATGTTTTACGCGTTTTTAGGTTAAAATGTTTGTTTTTGTTTTGTCGAAAAATGTGCATTGGATTTTTACGCGAGTGGTATTGTTATAATTGGGGGCCAAACCTCTACCGAATACAACACCTTTCTCCCCCCATTTCATGATTCACGATTCTACAGCCGACCCTAAAAAATAAAGAAGAAACGTGCCTCTTGCTAGAAACGTGTTTTTTTCGGCGTTTTTGATACGGAACCCTTCGTATGCGAGTCCGACTCGCATTTGTAATGTTTTTAGTTTTGGAAGTATTGATTTTTAATCTTACGCGACCTTTTGTTTTATGTTATCTGGTAATATTAATTCTAATATTGTTTTAAAAAATGTATTTTAAAGGTCCTATGCAGAAATGTGCGCCGAAAAGTATCGTCAGTTCAAGTTATATCCCTACTCCATACACCCGTTCAGCAAGCTCAGGGTCTGGCTTGAAGTGTTTTTCACGGTTTCCATGGCTACCACAAATGTTCTAGTGGCGATTCATTACAGTGCCACTCACCCTACGGAAAATGTATGGATTTTTACTTACATGTAATACTAACTGATGCCCGCGACTTCGTCCGGGTGGATTAAGGTTTTTTTAATTTCCTCAAGAACTCTGTGATTTCTCTCTGGGGTCTGCCAACACTGCGCTTTCCGGTGCGGGGTCGCCACTTCAGCACCTTGGGACCCCATCGACCATCAGCTCATCGAACTATGTGCCCCGCCCATTTCCAATTCAGTTTCGTAACTCGCTGAGCTGTCGGTGACTTTGGTTCTCCTACGGATCTCCTTATTTCTGATTTGATCTCGCAGGGATACTCCGAGCATAGCTCTCTCCATCGCCCGCTGATTGATCCTGAGCCTTCTTATGAGCGACCATGTTTGGGATCCATAAGTCATCACTGGCAACATGATGCCGAAGATCGCATTTGAAAAACTCTCCTTATGTATGAGCCATTACTCACATTAGTATCCTTATTGTCACTTTTGATTTTAGGTCTACAGCGAGTATGCACTACTTATCCTAGACCTAATCTACGCATTCAATATTTTCATAGAATTCTTCACTGGCTTCGTAAATGGGTACAGCTGTAAAACCGTGATATTGGATTTAAAACTAATTCTAATTAAGTACTCGGGATTTTGGCTTCTGGTTGACCTAGCGTCTATAGGCTGTATGTTACATGGTCTGTTCAACTATGATAACATAATATTGGAGCTTATATTGGCCTCTATGCGTATTTTAAGGTTACCGAAGTTGTATATTTATATCAAGAATTTGCTGGCTTCGGTACAAGCTGGGGTAAGTTTTCTCACTTATTCCTATTATGTACTAGTGGGATTGAGCTTAGTAGTACAACTGCGTCTAAATTTTTTCTTTGTCTGGTGGGACGCTATGGCACGATGGCGTGTAGAAACCGATTAGGGGTATGAGTACACTGCCAAAGCCCTTCAAAGAACTCTCTTCTTTCAGAGGGGGAAAAAAAGATCCCCCGCTACCATCTTAGACTGCATCGTCACTTAACATCAGGTGAGATTGCAGAAATCCATTAGGGGTAAGGTTTTTAAGTAAAATTGCTATACCTACCCCTTTTCAAGTTAACACGCAACCATCTTATACTGTATCGTCATTAACATTAGGCGAGATAAGAATTTTATTCTTTGCATTAGGTACCTATCTAATAACATAAGTAAGCTGTTGAGAGTACCTATCTAATAACATAAGTAAGCTGTTGAGAGTACCTATCTAATAACATAAGTAAGCTGTTGAGAGTACCTATCTAATAACATAAGTAAGCTGTTGAGAGTACCTATCTAATAACATAAGTAAGCTGTTGAGAGTATCTATCTAATAACATAAGTAAGCTATTGAGAGGAACATGAAATTTTCAAAATCCTGTCTTAGTGGATGCCTATGTCATATTTAGCTATCTATACGGCAAATAGTCTGATCCGTCCAGTGTTTCGATAGATAAGTCAGTCAGTCACTTTTATACATTTAGAAGATGATAGATAATGATTGTCTGCAACAGGTGACTACAGAATTGGTAGCAAAAGTGACATTCTTCCTAGTTTCATACCTGACATGGAATATGTATTTTCAATACGCGGTGGAATACATAACAGAGGGAACCTACGCGCCAGTAGCACCTAGAAACTGTTCCTGGATAACTATTGGCAAGCTGTGGAATCACACGTCGACAGTTAGATTCATTTATTCATTCGATCGTGCAGGTCTGGTGTCTTACTTTACTTTTTTAAAAAAGAATATAAGCCAAACTGAATATGACTTATACTCTCCTCTACCGTCCAAATAAGCGAAAAGCTTGTGCTAGGAGTGGGTACGACAATAGTGCAACGGGTGGGGTTCGAGCCTGCAACCTTTCAGTTTTCAGTTCGCACCTTTAAACGTTGGTCTATATTTTCATAGGTTGATTATGTTTTTTAGCGTGCTCGCGCCTGACCGCTCCCACCTAGGCTCCTGACTGGTACGCACACTTACGCAATGTGCATGTAGGTACTTACACGATGTAACTACAAGTAAAGCGCCCGTAGCTTCGTAAGATAAACGTAGTATATCACACCTATCTACCTAATAATAAATGTTTACAGTGGGAATGTTAAGAGGAAATGCAAATTTAAATCTACTTGAAGAAGAAGGTTGTTTCGAGGTGTTTTTCATGATCTCATGGTTCATCTCAAGGGTAGATACTTTCCTAACATAATAATCTAGCTTTGAAGATATTTTTTAAATCTATTCTACTTATTTGTTTTAAATCAAATCTCTCTAACGCAGTAATGAGCAAAGTGGCGTTATAGTTGTAAGGTATTGGGTTCGATTCCCAGCAGCAGCCGCCAAGAAATTTAGCGTTTCGGTACGATATCACGTAACAACCGATTAAGTAGTGCCAATACTAAAAGCGAAATAGTCCGCTTCCATCTTAGACTGCATCATCACTTTTCATCAGGGAAATAACAATCGAGGGCTAACTTTTTGCCTAATAGTAAAATTTTATTAAGCTATTGCATAGCTTCTATCGCGGGCCAACGTGGAGACCGAATCCAGAAATTCCGTAACGAAAATAACCTGACACGGGACTCCTCAACGGTGAGCCGCTAGATGGCGTTGATAAAAAATGCTATGCAATAGCTTTACCGCGGCAGTCCCCGAGTGCCACACGTCTTTTTTTTAATATTACGGCCTACAGCTGGTATCCTCTCGCTTAGGTCATGGTACTGCATTGTACGTTCAAATACATTATTTTAATACTGGGCTCAGAAGCGGCTAGAGCGAAATATTACATAATGGCGAAACAAGTTGAAACGTACTTGGATCAAAGAAAATATCCACCGAGGATCAAAAATAAAATATTGAAGTTCTACACGATTCGGTTTCAGTCACACTTCTTTATGGTGGGTAATCTACATTTAAATTTGAAATTTCCTTAAAGCTATCTAAAGGACCTAGATTTATGTAAGTAGAGGCTAACAAAAATTTAAACTGCATTGGTCGATGCTGCGGTACTTACCTATCTACGACCCCACAAAAATTGTTTGGTTAGTGAGAGAGAACAATTAAGTATTTACAGAGGTCGGTGCGCCCTTTGCAATGTTATAAGCTCCAGAGGCACTCCTATGTCATGAAACGTTTTCATACGTGCCGAGGCTTGGCACAAGCTTCAAGCCTTTACAAGCGCTTGGATGCCATTTACACACTTGCGAGTGTGTTAGTTTGTTACGGACAGGCAAGCTGTGCAGACGTGGTGCAGACAAACATGGAAGACGTAGAAGTTGAAGTTATGACGGCTATAGCGTTTGTCGTTTGACCAACTACTCATGATCGATACGCCGGCGTAGAAACACCCGTTCGGCGCGAACTCATGAGCGACACTAAACAGTAAACACGCACCAACGTGTATATGCGTCGCAAGCGCTTGCCGCAAGCTTCTTTTGATCTGTGTTCAAAAATCGACATTAGCTCTGATCAGCGACAAGCTCACGCAAGCCAAGCCAAACGGGGTGTTTACGCGCTTGTGTTTGTGGACGCTTGCCGAGACTTGCCAAGCGTGTAAACGTAGCATCAAATGTGGCGCTTCAAATTGATCCATAATTAAGCTGTCCTTCGTATAGGATCAGCAAATCAAGGTTTAATCATAGATTAATTATTATTATAGAAACCAGTGTTTATCTTTTAACAGGAAACCCGAATGCTGTCCTGCGTCACGGGCCAATTGAGGGAGGATATAATAATGCACACGGGCCGCCAGCTCGTGAGGGACGTGGCGTTCTTGAAGCAGATGCCCCGTGCGTTGCTGCTGCAGATCGGCATCAACTTGCGAGTCGTTATATTCATCGCTGGTGATATCATTATCAAGATTAATACTATTGGTACGGCCAAAGACAAAGTAAACATTATTATTTTTAATTAAAAAGTACCTACCTAGTACCTAGATAGTAGGCGGTCCCCTGGGAAGATAGCAGCTTACGGCACAAGCAGTCTAACTTCTTAGTAGATAAGGGTACACGTTCAAAAGTCTGGGGGTTATTTCCTCAATCGGAGTCGCACAAGGAGGGTTCTGGTTGTGTTCTTAAGAGTTCTTGGAGCCTTCCAATATGCGGCGAGGATGAGGGGGTTTTAGTGGGTAAAAATTCCACATATCCCGAACTCTACCCCAGGATTTCGCGTATCTTTTCCAGATTTCCCCCTCGTTAAAAAAAAGGTACTAGGCGGTCAGGTTTGGGCTATTATAAAATATAATTTGAATCTCCTAAATGTCATTCACATAAATTGCCTTAAGTCAAACATAGACAAAATCTAAGTGATGATATGGCCCATACAATATCGAAGAGAGATGAGTCAAATAATCGCGTCATATACCTAGTTAGATAATAATGTGTGACCAGTCTATCAGAATATTATTTTACTCTTTTACATAATACGGTGCTGACCTTGGTATCGCCATTGGTATAGATTGGCTTGGTATCGAGAGGTTTTATTGGCAAATCTTAGAGTTGGAAAGGAACTATAAAATTATTATCATAATCGTAATATTCCAGGGGACTGCCTCTACTTCGTCCATAAGGGCACAGTGGCCATTTACTCCGAATCTGGCAAAGAGGTGTGTCACTTGGAAGACGGTGATTTCTTCGGCGAAATTGCCCTCGTAATGAAGCATAGACTGCGAACCGCTTCAGCTGTCGCCGTCACCAACTGCGAGCTTTTCAGACTCGACAGAGAGGACTTCGAAAGCTCTGTGGCATCCTACCCTACAGTATATGAGGACATTAAGAAAATAGCCACAGATAGGTTGGAGAGGACAATCATCCTAGACGAACACCATAAGACTGAGATGAAAATGAAGGAAAATATTACTAATACTTAAGAGGCTAGAGGCACATTGTGAACCAGTCGAAGCGATGCAACGCGTCTTTATTAAAATGTTGCAAATCAAAGTGAATTTTATCTCCTGTGTTATTTGCCTCACACATTTCTACAACCGCACCGCTCGCCACCGAACACAATGTCACCCTCACTACCTTGGTGCCTGGAGCATTTCGACCATCCGATGTGCCAGATCTTTTTTCCCACGTAGTACTTTGAAACTGTGGAACCAACTTCCTACTACGGTATTCCCACTAAATTACAACATGCGGTTATTCAAGGGGCGTACCAACAAATTCCTATAAAGCCGGCAACGCAATGGTTCTGCGTCAGGTGCTACAAATGTTCATGGGCGGCGGTAATAACTTAACATCAGGTCGCCTGCTCGTTAAAATAATATTTAAAAAAAAGGGGAGCTAGACGTGAAGAAAACGTGAGTTGTTACGTACCTATCTAAAGTATATCATCTAGTACTACTAGTAACCACAATGGTACTAAGTCATTTTACTTGTAACAAGAAAAATGCAAAGAAGTCTCGCTCCGAAATCTGAAACTACTCTGCAGTATCTCTACTTAGTTTTATTTTGCAATTTTTGCAAAAAAGCATCTAAGCAAAGTTGTGGATAACTTTCTTTAATCTACTCACCTTGCCTACCTATCTAATTACATAGGTTTTCGCTATTAAGTACAAGAATAAACATTTAAGTTTAAGATATTTTCTGGAAAGATAAAATAAAAAACTATGTAGAATATTTTTGAGAGTTTTATTTTTCATTTTCATTTTATTAAATAACCAGCCACCATAAAAAATATTGGAATAAATAAATAAAAATTGCTGACAGCGCACATTACAGATCGGTAAAAAATAAATAATTCGATGAGGTAAAAGTTAAAACAATTCGTAATAAAACACGGATATTCGAAATTATGTATCACAACCGAAGAATACAGTCAGATATGTACCACATCTTAGAAACAACAGTACAAACGTAGCAATGGAACGGTACCTTTAACCAGTTGGTTAAAGGTACCGTTCCATTGTTATACGCACCTCCCTTACATTCCGGTTAGTGCATAACAATGGAATGGTACCTTTAACCAACTGGTTAAAGGTACCGTTCCATTGTTATGCACTAACCGGAATGTAAGGGAGGTGCGTATTAAACAAGTATACATTTATGAGGCAATACCTTTCGACATGCTTTCGATCCAACATTTTTTACTTTGTTTGTTTTGGCTTAGCCGCTTTTTTTATTAAGTGATTTCATTATGGCTTTTGTAAAGATATTTGCACTAGGACAGTTTTTCTAATACTTTTTAATTTGGAAGGACAGTTATTTCTAGGCTGTGGTATAGTCTTCGCGTTTAACACCGACCCATTCGCACGCAGCAGTGATACGATAAACGCTCTAGGGGTAAAAGTGACAAGTGGTACTACAAGTGTTCATGGGCGGCGGTAATCACTTTACATCACGTGACCCGCCAGCTTATTTGCCCGCTATTCATATAAAAAAAGCATGCGAATGCATCGGTGTGATAACGTTTTTAATACAACCATGCATTTCACATGCGGCAGCGAAACAACGCCTTTACGTCATAAAGGTGTCAATCATTTCGCTTCCAAGTGAAATGTTTCGGTGCTAAGAAGTAAAATTTTAAAACAAGTTTTATCGATAAAAAGGGAAAATCTAGCGGAATGTCGGCGCGGGAAATTTCGCTACATTTACACCCTACTCTAAAGGTTGGTCTGCACTGAACGGAACCGCACGACAAAGGAAACGCGCGGCTTAACCCGAAACCGCACTTGAACTGCAGCGGAGCAACAGTACGCAGCCGATTTAGCCTCTATTTGCTGATAAATTATAGCGCACAAAACTGTCAACTCGACGTTTGTATAAGCCTGCCTGATATACGTACTGTTACGTCAGGAACAAGAACAACCAATTAAGACAAAACGCCATAAAATTCGGGTTACTGCAAGAAAGACGATGCTAGTTCCATTTAAATTATCTTCTATCTATGTCTTGTCTCTTTCAAAATTCGTTGACTCGGCTGAGGGGTTGGCGGTTTTTAATTTTTTGAGTAAAGATGAAAGAAAGTGACATTGGATGTATTAAAGTGACATTGGATTGATAATAAAGGAAGAATTAAGATTTATTATAAATTAAGCAAAAGCGACTTTTCCGTTCCGCTGTCACTTAGTATATTCTATCAACATTTAGCCGCGTAATATCCGCTGCATTGCAGTTCCACTCAGTGTGGAATTACCTTTAATATTACAACATAATTTAAGTACTCGATATACAAAAACGCGTGGCACATAATATAATTTTTTCACGATCATCATCGATCAACAAAACTATGCAAAACTAGCTCATCTATTCTCAATAATTTAATTTAAAAATATGTCTCCGCTTTTGTGCCTTATATTAATGGAACATATCAGCCAATCTGAAGCGAAACGGTTGAGATCACAGTCTAACAATCGCACAGTTAGGCATAAAATTAATTCGCACAAAACAAACGCTGCGTTGACAACGCCGATTACGGCCTAAATAAACACTTGATGAGAATGTCGACCCGATTGAGTTCAATAAAAAATAATTATTATGCAATATACTTATAGATATCAACTCTTTATTTACAGATAAAATTTAAAATTAAAATAAATACTAAAGCTATAAATACTAAAAACTAAGTTTGAAAGTTTTGATTTTTTGACAAATCGACTACTTGATTATTATTTCTGAATGGCATTATGCATTAGTGATGAACTACAGAGCGCGCTTTCAAAAACACGTTTCAACGATGACAGTTCACTGTATGATTGCTAAACTGTGGTTGATGCGCAAATGTAGCAATTGCGATATGTACGAGTAACATAATATTATTCATTTAAAAAAATAGTTTCCGCGAATGCCGGCCGCTTGGTTTTGGATGTAAAATGGCGTAATATACATATAGCTTCGTATAAAAGGTTATTATTCTATATAAAAAGTATTTATATATTTTGTTTTATAAAAATATATACCAAGCCAACAGGCAACTCTGGCAAGTGATTTGAAAATGCGAAGTAATAACGATTCATGTTTTAGACCGTTTAGCTTCAGATCTGTGAGTCTAGCAAAGTGGGGTAGTTGAAGATTAATGCCCGTTTTCACCAACCATCCCTAAATCATGTAGAAGATTCTTTACGTAGGAAGCCCCTAAATTCAATGCCTTATCCAATATCATTTTTACCTTTAGATGTTCCCTAAAGGTTCGTGAAAACGAAATTGATAGAAAGCGTCACCTAACTTAGCTTAGGTAACCCGTATAAAATAGGGAACGTTGGTGAAAACGGGCATGAGTACAACATTTATAGACTGTTTTCTTTAAGTTAAAAATTTGAATAATATTTTCCTCTACCCTCAAAATAAACGGAAAGCTTGTAGTAGTTAGAGTGGATATGACAATAGTGGATCAAATCGTCAACGTTTCAGCTAAGATCTATACAGCGTGCTTTAACTCAGCTCAGCCTCAAGATAGAGGTTAAAACGAGACACAAATATGCTCTGACATATATCTGTCTCGTTTTAACTCTGTCTTGAGTCTGAGCTGAGTTAGAATGCGGTCTGTACATTTCAGCCTCAGTTTTCAGTCAGCATCTTGAACCGTTGGACTATTGACGCGTTTTTGGTGTAAATTAAAACTTCAAATCACACCGCGTAAGAAATGAATGAATGAATGAATGATTATAAAAGTGTAAAAAGGTATTTCTGTACCGTTGAAATACTTATGGAAAAGTTTTGAAATATCAAATAGTACTGAATATGAGGAAAACATTTACCATTTTTTTTTTTCGACAAGTATACAGTAAATATGTTCTCTTTAGGAAAAGTGTTGGAGCCTACCAATAACAGAATCACTACTAACGGATTGACGATTTGAAAAAAGGAAGCAATATACTACTTCGATTCATACTCCACTTTGCTACAAATATAAAACAAGAACTTACAATCTAATTCGCAGAAAATTCATAACTTCATTCGTACTTTAGTTTTTCTGTCAGACTTATCACACTCATCGTAAGCTGAAGTTATTTTCGGTCGCTATCCCGTAATAGGAACCGTTTATCTCGTATGGGCCCTCGCATCTGAAAATAGAATAGAATATATTAATTTTTTATTCAAATAAACTTTTACAAAACATTTATTTATTGCATTCCAATATGTTACAATGGGTCTGGGTCTCCCATCGGGCGCGTCCCCGGGGTGGTGGATAGGGGAATGCCTCCCAGATATGGGTGGTACCGGGGAAATCAAATACCCGGCGTGAACCAAAACCAGTAGGCATGGGCGTGCCTTTAGTCTAGTAAGACGCGGCCTAGGGGACTTCACCCCGACAGAAAAAGCAAGCTGTAGTTCAGCCAAAAATGGAAGCGAATAGTAAAATTAACGTTCCCCAGGTGGGTACCGCGGCTGGTTTACCCTGCGGAGAATCCCATACTGAACCTAGTTCAGGTAGCCCCATCGTATCTGGGGGGGGGCAACTATCGCTTTGCACAAGGAGACGAAAATCTAGACAAGGAAATTGACAGGCAGAAAAAACTGGAAGAATTGATAAACCCGTTTGAAAGGAGAGACACAATACGAAGATCGCCACCTGTAGTGGAAAAGTTTCAGAATTATCAGACACCAGAAGATAGTCAACACATGGACACAGAGGAACCAAAAAGCGAGAACAAGAAAGAGACTCCGACGTCAGAAGACCGCCCAAAGAAGAGAAAGAAAGTATCGAGCCCGATTGAAATACAAATAGATGAAATCCAGCCATCGATAGAACTTGCTAAATTAAAGAAAAGGACAGATGAGCTAAATAATTTTATAAGGGGTAACAAAAATGTACACAAAGAAGTAAAGAAGTTTGCAATGGAAATGACGAGTTTGACTAAACAGGCAATCACACGGTACAAACACGATAGTTATAAAATTCAAGAACTACAGAAGGAATTGCAGGAGTATAGAGAAACACAAGAAAATAAATATTCTAAGCTAAAGAATGAACTAGAAGAGCTCAAATTATCTTATGAAAAAAGATTTGAAGAAATAGAAAAGAACAAAGGAAACAATTACTGTAAATGCTCCAATAATGTAGATAAATTTAACCTAAACACGACAGAGATAAGTAAATATGAAGAGTTCATAAAAGTTGTTGACCTAGAATGGACTGAAGATAGTTTTAAAAGTGTTCGAATTGACCATGGTGACCCGTTCAAAGACATAGCTGAAAATGTAGTATACTTCTGCGATGAAGAAAGACAAACGAGAATGGGGAAAAGAATCCTAAACAGACATCCTGAACTTGCAGAGGGTGAAAAAACAGAATGCAAAGGAGGAAGTTATACGACAGTGAAGCAAAGTACTACATATAAAACCGCTGATGGTGAATGTACGAAAGAGAAAAACATTACTGCTTTTTTCTATAACCCGTCAAAACCAAATGATGGTTCTCAGTACGATGTTTTTCAGTTATGTAGAGAACTTAAAAATATAAGCGCAAACTATGAGAAGCGAGAGTTAACAATAGTTTCTCCACAAGCAATAAGACCAGATAATATGAAGAAGATATTGGAGGTTACTTTTCAAGACACAGACTTCAAAGTAAACCTTAGAACAAGAAAGAAAAATAATGACTATAAAGTAAAGAAGAAATTCAGCTCTGAAGATAATATCATACTAATTAAAGAGACAGCTACTTACGCAGAGACAGTTAAAAAGCTCAAAGAAGGTTTGAAGGATAGTAACAGCTTGGAGTATATAAAAGGAGTAAGGAAAACAAACTCAGGAAAAGTACTGGTCAAAGTCTCAGACACGGTGGATAAGGAGAAGGTTATAAATAGAATCACCGAAAGCTGTAATATAGTGGTACAAAATAAAATGAAAAGGAAGTTCATGCATATCAAAGATCTAGACGCAACCACAGAGAAAGAAGATATTAGAGAAGCAATAATAAATACAAACTTAATTTTACACCAAGACCAGATAGAAATTAAAGCACTACGACCGATGAAGAATGGAAACCAGACAGCTACGATTTGGATGGAAGAGACAGATTGCAGAAAAATTTTGGACCTACAGAAACTCAGAATAGGACTAAATATATGTCATATACAGGAAAGAATAGAGATATTAAGATGCTACCGCTGTTGGGGCTACGATCATAGGGCTGCCCGATGCAATGGAGAAGACAGGAGTCAAAAATGCCACAAATGTAATGGAGATGACCATAAAGCGAAAGATTGTAAAGAAGAACCATACTGTCCACATTGTGAAGAACAGGGGCACGCTGCTGGTGGGAGCAGGTGTAAAGCCTTCCAAAAAGCTCTCAATACAGCGAGGAAAAATATAGACCGTAGAAAAAATTAGAACATTCACAGTTCTCCAAATAAACACAAACAGGAGTGTAAGCGCACATGATATGGCTAACGTAGTTGCAGCAGAGAGAAAATGTGATTTTGTCGTCATCAGTGAACCAAATATTACAGTATGTAAGCTTAGAGGAAAGCACAGCTACAGTGACGTCAGAGGAGATACTATGATTGTAAATTTTAGCAGAAAATATCAGGTCAGAACTTACCGAGCAGCCGAGGGTTTTGTGTGCATAGAAACAGCAAACACTGCACTATACAGCATCTACCTAAGCCCTAACAAATGCACATTGGAGGAGTTTAAAAACCATCTAAACGTAATACAAAGCGATATCGTCGAGGCCCAAGGAAGAAACAAAAAAATTATAATCACAGGAGACCTAAATGCAAAACATCCTTGCTGGGGTGGAACGCGAACAAATAAGAAGGGTGAAGAGCTGCTGGAATGGATACACAGGCTAGATCTTGTAATATTAAATAATGGCATGCAGCCCACCTGTATTAAACAAAATGGGAAATCTTATATTGACATAACTATAGTAGATGGATGCACCTCCAATGAAAACATTACATGGTCTGTTTTAGAAGAAGAGTCAATGAGTGATCATAAATTTATTTTAACGAACGTTTATAAAAGGAGAGGAGAAAATAAACCTAAATTTATTTATGGAGAGACAAATCTAGAGGACTTTAACACTCACTTTAGAAGAGAAACAGATAAGGAAGAAGCTGACTATGAACAGTGTCAGAAAGCTCTCAGTAGCGCATATAAGAAAAGCATAAGTCGTGTGAAATGTGATAATGACTACAAACTCCCATACTGGTGGAACATAACTGTACAAGAAAAGATTAAAGAAACAAGAAAAAAAAGGAGATCTTTTCAGAAATGTAAAGAGCCAGAGAAGAGAGAAAAACTGAATGAGGAGTATAAGACTTCTAAAAAGGACCTGAAAAAAGTTATAGCTGCATCTAAGGCACAGGCGTGGGATGCCCTTTGCATGGGCCTTGAAACTGATATATATGGTGATGCCTATAAAATTGTAAAAAGACAAATGAAAATTGCAAACCCAAAAACACATCTAACCCTAGAACAAAAAAGAGACATTTTTAAAAGCCTATTTATAACTTCGTCATATGAAGGAAAATTAAATGGGGAAGTGGTAGAAGAAAAGAATTTTGAAAGTATCGCTTTTACTCTAGACGAAACAAAAAAATGTGGAGAAATGATCAAAATAAAAAAGGCTCCCGGCCCGGACGCGATACCACCAGAAGTAGTTAAGTCAGCTATCTGCAACAATGTGGAGTACTTTGCGCGTCTTTTCAACAAACTTTTAAAACAAGGAAGTTTCCCTGACAGCTGGAAAACTGCAAAACTTGTACTTATAGAGAAGCCAAAAAAATGCCAAAATGAACAGACAAAGTACAGACCTATTTGCCTTATCAATGTCGTCGCAAAAGTATACGAAAGACTCGTGAATACTAGACTAATGCAAGAGATTGATAGAAATGGTGGTCTACATCAAAATCAGCATGGCTTCAGACCAGGAAGAACAACTGTGGACGCCATCAATGAAGTAGTCCAATCAGCGAAGGAAGCTAAGAGATTAAATTTGTGGAATTCCCTGATTCTTGTTGATGTCCGGAATGCTTTCAATGCAGCCACATGGTCTATTATAATTCAAAAGTTAAAACATAGGAACATCAATAAATATATAATAAACGTGATTGTGGACTATTTTACGAAACGTTACATACAATTGGAAAGCAAAGTTATTGAAGAAATAAGTGGGGGAGTTCCACAGGGCTCAGTACTAGGTCCTACCCTGTGGAACATTCTCTACGACGACGTTATGGACATACAAGTTCCGGATGGGGTAAAACTTATCTGTTACGCGGATGATCTGGCAATCTCAATAACGGCAAGGGATGCACATGAAACAGTAGTCAAAGCCAATGAGACGCTGCATGCCGTTGACTTGTGGATGCGCCAAAATAAACTGGAAATTGCGCCGGAAAAAACCGAAGCAGTTGTTTTCAACAGAAGACAAAAGGCTCATGGTATGGTATTTGACTGTGGAGGAAAGATGGTAGTCCCTACAACCAGTGTAACTTATCTCGGAGTCAAGTTGGACTGGGGTCTCACCTTTGGCCCGCATCTGAAATCTGCTTGTGACAAGGCATCCAGGACCGCGGGAGCTCTGTGTAGGTTACTGCTCAACACGAAGGGACCTAGTGACAGAAAAAGAAGGACTCTGGCTATGGCAAATCAGTCCATAATCCTATATGCGGCTCCTATCTGGGAACCGGCGATGAAATTTGCCTCGCATAAAAGACAGGTCCTTAAAGCGCAAAGAGTGCTAGCACTCCGGGTATGCTCTGCCTACAAAACTGTCTCCACAGACGCAGCGCTAGTGCTAGCAAATCTGACGCCCATCCACTTGCTAGCTCTCGAAAGGTGTGAATTAGGAAGCATTAATGAAACAAAGAAGCCCGAGACTATTAGAGCCGCCAAAAAGAAGACAGTCGATAGATGGCAAAAAGAGTGGGATTGTTCAACTAAAGGTCGATGGACATACCAACTAATACCAAACCTGGAAAAATGGACGAGCAGAAAACATGGCCGACTGTCGTATCGATTGACGCAATGCCTGACTGGGAATGGAGTATTCATGGACTTCCTTGCAGGCATCGGAAAAAGACAAACCGCCGAATGCATGTACTGCGACGATACCGATGACGCAATGCACACCATATTTGTGTGCCAGAAATGGGATAGCTACAGACAGGTAGTTAAAAACAAAATAGGTGACATTTCCATTGCAAACCTAATACCGAAAATGTTAGCCTCAAATGAAAACTGGCAAGTTGTTGCAGACTTTTTTGAGAAAGTCATAAAAGAAAAAGAAATAGAAGAAAAAAGAAGAAAGGAAGAAGATATTATACCTTGAAGGCAAAAAAAAAGACCATAATGTTGCCGTGTTTTAGACCGCAAGGTGGGCACACGGTCAACAAGGAGACAGTAGGGGTTTTAGCCGGTAAGAGTCCGGCACTACCCAAGTGGGTGTCCATGAGGATTTCCCCTACTGTATAATAAAAAAAAAAAAAAAAAAAAAAAAAAAAAAAAAAAAAAAAAAAAAAAAAAAAAAAAAAAAATATGTTACAATGATTTTTAGAACTAGGTATTCAGAGATCATTTTTCATTGGAACCCCGTTGGGGCACAGCAAATATTGGCTTAGTAGAAAGACGGGCGCCGAGTTATTCATTAAGAAAATCATTTATTTTATACAGCCGTCCACAAGCTATAATGCCGTTAACTACCAAGACCATATTTCCTAATATAAACCCTAAATAAAATGTTTTTGGATTTATATTAGGAAATATGGTTTTGGTAGTAAACGGCATTATAGCTTGTGGACGGCAGGATAGTAGGCTTTATTTATAAGAAATTTTTTTAAGAGTTCATAAACGTCGTATCATTCTCCTTTTCTTTTATGTTTTATGTTGAATCGTCGAGTGAAACTACCACTGGTTCGGAACGGCATTCCGATTCACTTGAGGATGCGGTTAAAAAAGTAGAAAAAGTAGCCTATGTTACTCCCGATAACATCGGCTATCTTCCAATGAAAGTCCCGTCAAAATCGGTCCAGCTATTCTTTGAGATTAGCGGCAACAAACAAACAGACAAAAATTTTAAAAATTGTTTTTTTGTTATAAGCACCTTATTAACTTACATATGCATTTAGTAAAAAGCTGTTATTTTGATATAATAAACCGACACTTCAATTTTATTTTTTTGTATAGAGTATAGATTATTTGTTTTAAAAAGAGTAGTTGCCGAGTTTCTTGCCGGTTCTTTTCAGCAGAATTAGCATTCCGAACCGGTGGTAGATTCTCAACTTGTCATAAGAGCCACAATATGGCCTACATGAAATAAGTAATATTCTTGACTAGCTGTGCCCGCGACTTCGTTCGCGTGGAATAGTGACTTTTCGGGCAGCATATTTTGAATTACATATACCGTCGACGCTCAGGCGCGAGGCGTGTAGTACGTACTCTGTACGTTAAAAATGTTCGCCGTGATTCTTTAAATTGACATAACTTTTTTATTTATGAACCGATTGACATGAAATAAACACTAAATGTTAAGTGAAGCTTACTACAATACATTAGTGAAAACCGTATCTAAATCGAATAAGCCGTTTCTGATATTAGCATGCATAAACACACAGACAAACAGACAAAAAAAAATTAATAACAATGTTGGGTTCGGCATCGATATAATAACAACCCCTGCTACTTTTTTTTATATATTTCCATTGTACAGACACCACTTTTCTACAATTTTATTATATGTATAGATAAAAAATTAAAAAAAAAAATATACATATAAAAAAAATGGAATTTGAAATAGTTGACTCACAGGTGGCGCGGCCCACACGGGCCCGTGGGCTAGGAGCCGGGCGCGGCGCGCGCGCTGCGGTAGAACAGCACGCACGGGCTCTTCCACCAGCTGCTGAACTGGACCACCTCGTCCGCGCTCACCGGAACTATGCTGTCAACAATTTACGTATTTGACAAATTTTTTTTTATATACTTAGGCCGTCTTGCACCAATTTGCTTCGTCGTGTTTAGTTAATTTATTTTTAAGTCACTTTTTAGCAAGTTTAGTCCAGAGTGAACAAGAAAAGGACAGGTATAGAAAATTTAACTTAAATATATTTAGGGGATCGGTGCCTTAAAAGCGTTTTTCATCACACTTCACACTATCACACTAATCACACTAATCACACTAATATTATAAAGCCGAAAGTTTGTATGTGTGTGTGTATGTTTGTTACTCCTTCACGCCCCAACGAATGAACCGATTTGGCTGAAATTTGAAATGGAGATAGCTCATACCCAGGATTAAAACATAGGCTACATTTTATCCCGGAAAATTACAGAGTTCCCATAGGAATTGAAAAACCTTGATCCACGCGGACGAAGTCGCGGGAATCGTCTAGTATCTAGTAATATTATAAAGCCGAAAGTTTGTATGTGTGTGTGTGTGTGTGTATGTTTGTTACTCCTTCACGCCACAACGAATGAACCGATTTGGCTGAAATTTGAAATGGAGATAGCTCATATCCAGGATTAAAACATAGGCTACTTTTTATCCCGGAAAATTACAGAGTTCCCGCGGGAATCAAAAAACCTTTATCCACGCGTACGAAGTCGCGGGCATCGTCTAGTATTATCATAATACAAAACTAGTCTTGAAAATATAGAGCTTTTAAGTTTCCTGCTAGAACATGACGTCACGATTCAATAATTCCATATACTCTACATACGAAATTTCGTTTTAGTCAATTCCCTCGGGGATCCTTTGTTTTTCCGGGACAAAAAGTAGCCTATGTCAAACTCCAGGTACCCATGCAAAAATCGCGTCGATCCGTTACAGCGTGATTGAAGGACAAACCAACAACTTTTGAATTTTTAATATCAGTAAGGATGTAAGATATCAGTCCTCAATTATGCTCACCAAAAAAATCACGTCGATCCATAGCTCTATTGCAGCGTAATTGAAGGATAAACTAACAAACCAGCACGCTTTTGCATTTATAATATTAGTAAGGAAAACAAGTCTACTTACTTCAAATCATTGAACAGAAACCACCGAGATTCATCGTCTTTGTCCGGTATTCTGACGTACGCGACCAGGTTCTTCGGGTTGTCTTCAACGCAAACGACCACCGAGGACAGAGTGTATTCCTCCTCGTGTTGGACGTTCGTTGGCTTTTTCTTGGGTTTGCTGAAGTCAATCCTGGGCTCGGTGGGTGAATTATCAGTCTGAAATTGGGTATCACAATGACATTTTTCATTTTTTAATATCTTAACTAGTCTCGAATATATAGAGCTTATAAGTTTCCTGTAAGAAAATGAGAACACTATTGCAACATGACGTCACGTTTCAATAGTCTCCACACAAAATTTTGTTTTAATTAAAAAGAGACGGAAATAGTCGTATTAAAACAGCTTATAACTTATTTGTTTTTTTATCGATTTATCTTCTGTTTTTACAAATGTTATTCTTACATGTTACACTTTCAATATTTTATTAATGAATATCTACATCGGAGAAATCGAGGGAACTCTTCAAGTTTTATAGGCACAATTGATATACTTTGTAGTGGCGTTTGAAGTCGGTTTTGTAAAAAGAATTTTTAGGTTTAAAAACGGGCATAAATTTAAATTAAAAATTAAAAAAAAGAATATTAGCCAAGCTGATGTTGACTAATATCCTCTTATCCCCTCCAAATAAGCGGAAAGCTTGTGTTAGGAGTGGGTACGACAATAGTGCAACGAGTGGGGTCCGAACCACCTTTAACCGTTGGGCTATTGAGGCTGGTAATTATGACCTATAGAAGCTGTTTGCTGTAATGGTTGTCGATATTTTAAAATTAGCCCTATGGTCAAACTAACCTTATCATCAATGGTAACCTCGCCGTCAGATTGCAATCGAATATGCAATTGGTGAGGTAGAACGCAATTGCCTTCTTGTTGGCCATTCTTGAGGGAATTTATCTGTGGCGCCGATGTGGGCCTGAAAATATTTTTTTTACTTAAGTAAAGTGGGGTTAATATAAGATTTAATTCGATTAATCGCATTCGTATTCGATGATATTAGCGTCAAAGTAAATTGGACCATAACACCATTACATTAGAGCTCAATTTTTTCTCAACGTCATTTTTGCATGGGTACAGTGGGGTTAGTATAAGATTTAATTCGATTGATAGTATTCGTATTCGATGACATTAGCGTCAAAGTAAAATGAAACTCAATTGTTTGGTTTTAAAGTCACAAATTCAGTACAACCAATTTTATTTTGGAGCGTATCCGTATACGTAAACGTATAAGAATGCATGCATAAAATTGAGCGCTAATTCCATTCTGTTATGGTTCATTTTTCTATGACGCAAGTGTCATCGAATACGAATACGAGCAATCGAAATAAATCTTACACTAACCCCACTGTTGTGAGACTTCGACAGTGACGTAGGCTTCCTTTTATCTCGGCAAAAACAGAACGTTCCCGCTAGATTTTTAAAAACCTACCCCCGCGTAGAGTTGGATGAAGTTGCAGGCAAAAGCCTGGTGTTCCCACAAAATTACAACATGGGGTTATTCAAGGGGCGGACGAACAAATTCCTAAAAAGCCGGTAACACATTAGTGGTGGTGCTACAAATGTTCATGGGCGGCGGTAATCACTTAAAATCACATGACCCGCCTACTCGTTTGCTCGATAAAAAAATATAAAAAAAATATTGTATAATATTCACACCACACCCAGTCCTGTTAAAGTGTATAAGACTCGATTTTCCATATTACATCATATTGTATCATCATTTTGGTGAATAAATAATCTATCTGTTTATCTATCAAAAAAAGCTAGTTGTATAATCGTAAAAAAAGTATTTACCGTTCTGGATGCTTGAATCTACATCCCGGTCTGGCGCAATGTAAGCCGTAACGACAGGGTTTACTGCTGCTACCTCTCTTCGTCGCATCGGGCTGAAAAACATCATTGCAAGAGTATTTCTTGCAAATATTTACAAAAAAACTATAAATTTTCAGAATAATAAATAAGTAATACATGATTTATTTAGAAAAAAATAAATAGACAACGCTTAAATGAGAAAGTTACTTATAATAAGTCCCAGATAACTAGCCTAATCCTCGTTTTCACCGACCATACCTGAATCACCCCCTAAGTTTCTAAATATAATCCTTACTAATCTTTACTAATATTATAAACGCGAAAGTGTGTTTGTTTGTTGGTTTGTCCTTCAATCACGCCGCAACAAAGCAACGGATCGACGTGATTTTTTGCACGGGTATAGTTGAGGACCGGGAGAGTGACATATTTATTTTTTGACACTTTTTATCCCGGAAAATCAAAGATTTCTCGCGGGATTTTAAAAACTAAATCCACGCAAGCGAAGTCGCGGGTATAAAGTAATCCATTATAAAGCATTTCCAGCTTTAGGTGTTCCCTAAAGATTCGTGAAAATAAAATTAAGAAAAAGCGTCACCTAACTTAGCATAAAATATGTAGCCCATAAAATTTAGGGAACGTTGGTGAAAACAGGTATCAGTAGTCTAACAGTTAAAGGCGGGGACTGAAAACTCATAGATTCATTAGAAGAGGGGAATATATATTAGTCATTTTCAACATGGGTAATATTCTCTTTTTAAAATTAGTACTTATTCGTTATAATTGCTCTCCCCAATGTAACTAGCCTTAGGTCATCGAATGATAACGCTTAGAAGCGCAAGAGTCGATGCGGTCATAAGCCATTTTTAGTAAGCCTTCAAAGGCCGACTATGCAATATCGTCGCGTAAGTTCGACGAGTTCCTAAGAAATAAAAAAAAAATTACATATGTACTGTGCTATTTTGACGCAACGTTTAGAACCGAAATTTGGTAGAAACTTCTGTTCTAAGCGCTACATTTTCTTAAAATAATACTATATCTCATTAGGTTTGGTCAAAAGCACATTCGACTAACTCATGTAAAACTTACTCGTATAAATCCCAGAAATGTATATCTAATTTATAAATTTCATCTATTATTTTATATATTTAGCTTGCTTTAACAAATCCGGGAGGTTCATTACAAGCAATAGGAAGCTGGCGTTAAAAAAGCAATAGGGTATATGCATGTATTTAAAGTTTCTAGTTCATTATCAACCGACGAAAAATTTACAAAAAAAGAAAGGTATGGCTCATGAAATTAATTACTAATTGTAAATTGCAAGGTCGCTATTTTGGCGCACTTCCAAAATGCAACGTCACACACCAAAGTTTAACGCTCCTGATTGACTGGACAACTGCTGTTCACATGTTAGTTGACGTTCTAACTAACCAATGGCATGCGATTTGCATTTTGAATATTCCGCCTACCTAGGGCGTTGATGCAGCTGTGTAGAAAGTGTATGAAGCGAATCGTCTAAAATTATTATTATAAAGTGAAACGGAGTAACTTAGTCCATCAGGACCAAACTCCTCAAATAAAGATTTTTAAAAAAATCCGCCTACAAATAGCATTTAAATAGGATAGGATACAAAACAAAAAATTTGAACCCAATCTAAACCATATACATGCATATTCCCTACTGAAAGCCTTTTGTGTAAGTAAAAACTATCTTTACCATATCTTTTTGGACACCTTTAGTCCAATAAGCCTTTTCATGTGCCGTGATACCACCGCAATTTATTGCCAAAATAGGTGGCAATCTGGAAATTAGAATGGTGTTCAGGATTTGAAGGGTTCCAGTTTGTAAGAAGAATTTTAATAATGTGGCTGTTGTACAAAATCTCTTAACAAAAGTGACAGGTCTACATCTACTCTCAGGTACTACTCGGTTGGAACATCTCTCTTCTCGGTTGGATCATCTCGACATTCCGAAGTAGATTCACTTAAAAATTCTAAAGCCCTGTGTAAAAGTTTATTCGAGAAAAAAAATCTATGCTATCCTTTTTCCACAGGAAGAATTATGAAAGAGATAGCGCGATATTAAGATATGTCCATTTAGTTTAGAGATTTTGTACAACAAAATTGAGCGTTTGTCTGAACTTTCGGAAGTACAGTTTTGTCTGTACATGCATCAAGCGTTTAAAAGTGCCAGTCCATTGAAGTAAAGAGAAATGAAGTTGATATGCGTGAGTTTCGACCAATTCAATTCTTGAGCCATGACGTGAGAAAATTGTCACGTCATTTATATCATCTGATTAGTGTACTGAAGAGGTATCCGATTTACCCCGCTTCAATGGACAGGCATCATTAAAATGGTTAATGAAAAATAACGCATAATATACGAGTATGGACCACTTTTCAATCAACTCTTTCTTGTCAGCCCTGAAATTACTTTATCAAAAAGTGGCAGCATAATCCCTCTCAATAAAGGAATTTCATAAAGCAACACAATCAAAGTCAATAGAAATAAGAATAATGTACTTGATTTAAAAGAAGTCAGATACGGGATTGCAAAAATTCAAATTTCTTGTTCTCGCGTATACTTTAGCAAAGGCCTAAACCACGATATAGGGAGCAAACGGAAGGTCAGCTCAAAAAATGCATGATCACATCATTGTACATCTTAAACCTTAGAACGGGATAGATGAGATACATTTAACTTTGAAGGCTTACAAATCTGTGGTATGGTGCAAGAGGTTTACAATAACCTCCCTCCTTGCTTGACATTCAAGAAAAGCAAGCAATCCAGAACCACCTCAGAAACCCTCCAAGCCACAATCTTTTACAAGATCTCTATTCACTTTTCTACAACGAACGACTAAAAGGACCTTTGGATCTTCGAGGATGCTCCACTGCCAGAAAGAAACGTGGAACCACATGTTATACCCACGAGGGTATGTGTGGTGTTTTGCTGGCTTGCTTGCTTATCCTGCATGTCACCCTCTTGGTGAGCGATTTTCCTTGTGAGTGGACCTTCCATTAGTTCCCTATTTTTTGTCCAAACTGTCACATTAAAGGCCTAAATCATTTAAAATTACCTGAGTATCCTGCCCCTCTGTATGGTTGGCGTGAACCGTGCGCAGTGTTCGCACCAGGCAGGTGTCGAGCGGCGCGACGCCAGCGAGGCCCGCACTAGCTCTAAGAACCCCCCCTTTTCACTTTCCGTGTTCGCTACGTACTGTAGCGCGCACGCCAATACTACTGATTCGCGTTCTTCCTAGTAATTAACAATCTCTATTGTAACATTACCGTATCTTTTTGTCTCTTTTGTTCTGTTTTCGTTGGTCGGTAGAAGACCAGTGGCGTCGCTAGCTCCCAAAAGTTAAACCCCAGTACAAACTATCTCACTCTCACACATACTAGCTTTGATGGAAAAGGACAAGTTAAGCCATGAAAATGAGTAAATAATTTTGCAGGTAAACACTTCCCATACCCGTAGGTCATAAGGCAATCTTTAAACGTAAAGGGCAACTTTATTGGATTTCGAAACTGATATGAAACTTTAAAGCTGGCTCTACTGCAATGAAAAGGATAGACCGTGCACATCCCTTTGGAATACCACTTATCGATAAATTCAACTTTCCCAACTTCCTGATTCCGCTTTCCTATACAATCAAGTCTTATTCAAACATCTCTTATGACAACTTTATTTTATAGAATCTATTCGTCGACACATTCATCTCCAAAGATAATTTGGATGTTGCCTTTGTCAAAAATAAATTATCAATTTCTTACTGGTTATTAAATCCTAGAGGATTTAAAGCAGTAAAAATAATAAGCAAAAATAGTCTTCTAAAATAAGTACATCCAAGGTTAGTTTTAATCGACTTTACTGCAAAAACTACGTCAAATGTTTATGACGTCCATAATATGTTGTCGGTTTGAACTATTTGAAAATCAACATTTTTTGCAGGCAGGTGGCCTTTGTACTATCTCTCCCATATTTTCATCTTCTATTTCATCCCTATTTTCATTCCTAGCGACGCCACTGCCTATTGCCTATTCGCTTTAAAAAAAAAAAGTGCCGATTCATTTAAGATTGGTCAGTCAATCTGTATGTTACTCATTTTGAAAAACAAATTAACTAACAAAACACAAGGAAAAAAAAATATTCTTTTGCCAAAGCAGACAAATCTGTATGGTACAACAATCCGATTTGCAATTTAAATAAATTATTATTATTGACATGTCATCGTGGAAATTATCCAGAATGGTCAGCTAATCTAACCTATACCAGAAACCAAATTCAGGGTGAACTTTAGACAACGAAAACAAAGAAAAAATTTAATAACACGTTTGAAAGAAAACGCTCGACAATTTCAGAGGATTATATTCCACTACAGAAGATTACATTAGACAATCAATTATAATATTGTGGTTAATATGACGTGCAGAAAGGGACGCCTAAGGTTCTAAGAAATCGCCGGGTTTCTTCTACGAACAGCTCAAACGCCAATACTACTCATTCGCGATGCTCCTGACAATGAAAAAGTATACATTTAAGTAAAGCTCAAAGTAAACTGAGTCATCCAAAATATTTAATTTTAACATTCAATTCGATATTTGTATTCGTTTTATAAAAGTATACTGCTTACTATGTATATCGTTTGTTTGGTATGACTTCGTGGTTATTAAATAAGGTACTGTTTGTTTCAGATTTTTAAATGTATAGTTATTGTCAAACGCAAATTACCAAAATGTCGAAAGCAACCTGATTACTATGACCGTTTCGAAAAATAAAATGGCGCCGGCGTTCAGTAACTTTCCCAATTTGGAATAATAGAGTAAGTGGTATTTTTTGGTCCTTTCCATTACAACACACTGCAATTTTAATTAACGTCCTAATGAATTGAATTCTTGGGGCCGATTTCAACAACGTAAAGTAAGTAAAGATATTTTGGCCGATTTTCAATACAATTACTGTCAGGACGTGCAATTTTTTCCTCGGTTTAACGCCACTGAACGTTGGTGAAATCGGCACTTAGACGAAAGTATTTTCTATTCAGGGTGTTTAAAATAAAGCAAACAACTTCCGTAATGTTTCGCAGCAGTTTATATAAACTACTTGCATCAATTGGATTGCTGCAAGTGTTTACACAGTGCAAGTGACTTGCCAGAGCGTACATACGCAAATATTTGTTATGGACACTTAGAAATTTACTTAAATTACGAATTAAGCATGTGCGAAAATTTCGAAAGAAAATAATATTTACATGCAAAAATCACAACTGTTGATACAATATTGTTACGAAAGTCTAACTTTTTTGGCGTATGAAAACCATTTTTGCCGAAAAAAAAGGCATCGTAATGCGGCCTAAATAATTTTCCTTAACAGCTAAAAACCATAGAGACAAAATCTATTAGAATAATTTTTATACAACCTACCTCTTTGTTGCATTTAGTGCACCGGTTAACCTGCTGGCGGCCGATGGCAAACAGCTGAGATATCTCAGATTCCTCGTCATCTGACTTCGAAATATTGTTTGGCAGATCGTTATCTGGTAGGAAGTGGTTGGTTTCTATGGGACCTGTAAGGTATAAATACGATGCATTTTTACTTTGCAATCGCGCAGAAGTAATCTCTTGGGGTGGATTTAAATTTCAAGACAGTCCATCACTTCGAAACAATCATGCCTGATGGATAGGGTCAAGGTTGGTTCGCGCTTGCCTAGGTGCCTATTTATTCTTGCCTTTAAGTTAACCGTAACTTAATTTTTACGTAGTAGAGTACTACAGTGTTTCCACTTTATTTGTGTCTCAGTCATGTCTTAAAATGAGTATCTTAATATTAGTATTTAATTCGATGCCTTAACATGGGTAGCCTAAGTATGTCATGCTCTCTTAAACATTTCTGTGGTGGTGTCGTGTGGTGCGGGTTGTTACGGTCCCTCAAATATGGTTGAGCGAAGCAATGGCTGGATCATGCGTCGTGCTCGTGAACGGGTGCCACCAACGGGAATGGGTCTGCTTTGTGTCTACCCATCTTAACATGTGTTAGGTTATGGTAGGTGTGTATTTTTGAAACTTCTTTGTTATGGAAATACTGTGTGCATAGCATAGTTTTGTTAACCATTGTAAAAAAATTTTTTGAAAAGAGCAACTGCTGAGTTTCTTGCCGGCTCTTCTCAGCAGAATCTGCATTCCGAACCGGTGGTAGATTTATGACGTGTCGTAAGAGCTACAAGTTGGCCTACATGAAATAAATAAATTTTGATTTTGATTTAGAACATGTATCGGCGTAAACTGGAAGCATCCGGTGCATACAAGTGGTCCACACTTATGTCCGAAGCAAAAAGTAATGCATACCTTCCTCGTGATTATTGGGAATCCACTCTTCAGGCAAGGCATCTTGCGTATCGTCCTCGCACACTGGTGGGCCCATGTATTTCATGTCAGTGAACTGATACTCCTCGTACTGTCCGTTGACCGGCAGATCCACTGCAGGTTTGGGTGGGCTATTGGTTTGAGTGAGGAAAGTGAGCTCTTTCTCCTTTTTACGTGTTTCCAGTATTTCCGAATGGATTTGGTGTAGGATGAAACGGTTCCAGCTCTAGGAATAAAACAGAGTCAAATTCAAGTCGATGCCAATTGATAGTGTGTGCGGGCCTTTTCAGAAAATTGCTGGATACACATTTATGGCATGGCTTTAAGTCTGTACAATAAGCCAGAATTGCTGGAGTGCTGTTTGTTTCCAGCGGATTCCAGCTTGAGATACGGCAAGGTTTCCTACCCAGCTCATTTGACCCAGTTTTCTATTCTAAATCTATACTAATCCTACTTCCTACTAATATTACAAATGGGAAAATTTGTATGGATGTTATGCATTTATGTATGTTTATTACTCAATCACGCCGCAACGACTGAGCCGATTTGGCTGAAAGGCACAGAGATAGATTATAGTCTATAGGCTACTTTTTATCCCGAAAAATAAGGGAATTGCCGCGGGAGGTACTTAATTTGATGTGGACCTTCAGATAGCTTGCTATTAATATTACAAATGCAAAAATTTGGATGTATGGATAGATGATTGTATGGATGGATGGATGTTTGTTCCTCAATCACGCCACAACGACTGAGCCAATTTGACTGTTTGGCACAGAAATAGATTATAGTCTATAGACTGCTTTTTATCGCGAAAAATAAGAGAATTGCCGCAGGAGGTACTTTATTTGATATGTACCTATAGATAGGACTATTTTATACCTGAATAAGAGTGACGAGATCAGCTTTATTATCAGTGCCACGGTCCGGCAGAATAAGGCCCAGGGCAGCGGCTTCGGGCACCGTGCGGAACGCGCGCAGGAAGTTATTAGCTTGGCAAGGCGCACCCCCCGAAGTGTCCAGCATGCGAAACAGGAATCCTAGGATAAAATTTCGCGTATTAAAATACAGTAAATTAATAAATAAAAAAATTTAAAATACACAAGTGTAAATTGAGTATTTAAAACACCCCCGACATTTGAAATACAAAAAAATGTAATTCGCCATTTTGTGGTGGCGGCTATCTTGGATTTGAAACTGATCATAGTGTATAGTATTCTAATAGTCAAGCCCTTTCATTTGGCCAGTAAAGCTAGCAGGAACTATACGGGAAACTCTAGCGAAGAAAACAAATAGTAATATTAATACCTATGCGAAAGTGTTTGTTTGTGGGCTGGTTGGATGGTTTGTCCTTCCATCACGCTGCAACTGAACTGTCGGTCTGACAGTGACATGGGCTAATTTTTTAATTTGATTAATGACAAGCTTTAACCCGCGGCTTCGCTCACTTTAGGTTCGATTTTTTAACCCCCTATTTAACCCTCTTGGGGTTGAAATTTTCCAAAATCCTTTCTTAGCGGATGTCTACGTCCTAACAGCTACCTGTATACCAAATTTCAGCTCGATCGGTCCAGTGGTTAGAGCTGTGCGTTGATAGATCAGTCAGTCAGTCAGTCAGTCAGTCACCTTTGCCTTTTATATATTTAGATTAGCTATCTACGCGAAAGATATTATAGTGCATAGGTATGAGCGCAAACACAATTCACTCTATTTTTTTCAGCATTGTAGTTCTGATTGGATGGAAATCCGACACTACTGAAGACAAAAATCATACGCAGAACTGGCAGTAAACCCCAATAATACAATTTCTTGGCCTAACCCGGAAATCGAACCCAGGACCTTGTCATCCGTGGTCGAACATGCTACCCGAACAAAACAAATTAAAAATATTTTTTTAAGAAAAGCAAACTACTACCTACTTAAAAATAGATAAAAAAGCAGATACTTACCCAACTCACAGCTCAGGCAAAATTCTTTGGCGCATGTATGTGCCAACAGTGTTGCCTTTAACGGCGGAATGTAATATAGTACCTGGAATTTCACAACATTGTGCTATTAACATATTCAAAAAGGTACTTACTCATCCCCCCCGATTCATTTTTTTTTTTCAAAATCTGAATGCTCTGCTGTAGTATTCCGAGAGGATTCATTTTTTTTTCAAAATCTGAATGCTCTGCTGTATAAAAAAACCTTTTCACTTACCTGTAGCATTGCGTTACAGTAAGAATTTGGCAAAGTAGACTCCAATCCGGGGAATCCAGTTTTGTTCAACACATCCATGTCGTCGGTGGATCTTGGCTTATTGAAACGTAATTCAATCTGAAAAAAAAAAAAAACTAGATTGGGCCGATTTTTATTGAATGGTATTATGGGTCAAAATCGCGGTTACGATTTCGTACACGGGAAAAAAGAAGATAAAACTAAATATCACGGATGAAAACATATTTTATGATTTTTTTTTTAAGAAGAAACCTGAAGTTGACTAATATCCTCCTATCTCCTCCAAAAGCGAAAAGCTTGTGTTAGGAGTGGGTACGACAATAGTGCAATGGGTGGGATTCGAACCTGCGACCTTTCAAATCCTGCGATCTTTTAAATTGTATCACAAATTTCTCTAAAATTGGTATTTACCTTGAGATAATATCTGGGTATCGGCTGGATATTCGTCTTGGCGTCATTCACATTTGAATCTTCCAGATCTTCCAAATTGTCTTCCACATATGGCATCTGTTGAAAGGACATTATTATTCTTTGAATTATGCTTTTATGACAAGTCGAGAATCTAACATTGCGTATACAATCTTCTTCTTCTTCTTCAACTTATAGACGTCCACTGCTGGACATAGGTCTCTTGCATGGACCTCCACAGACCTCGGTCTTGCGCCGCCTGAATCCAGCGACTCCCTGCGACTCGTTTGATGTCGTCGGTCCACCTAGTGGGGGGTCTGCCAACACTGCGCTTCCCGGTGCGGGGTCGCCACTCCAGCACCTTGGGACCCCATCGACCATCAGCTCTTCGAACTATGTGCCCCGCCCATTTCCACTTCAGTTTCGCGACTCGCTGAGCTATGTCGGTGACTTTGGTTCTCCTACGGATATCCGCATTTCAGATTTGATCTCGCAGGGATACTCCTAGCGTATACAATACAAGAAAGCAAATCACTTCGCAGCTGTATCTGAATTCTGAATTCTGAACCCGTATACTGAATTTATTTTTTGTCGAAAGTCTTATCAATGAATGTCAAGGGACTAACAAATTCGTGAAAACACAGCGAATAAGTGTGTTTTTACGTCTTTACAGCATGCATACAGCACAAGCACTGAGATGTTTTTATCTGGTGGGAGGCTTTAGCCGTGGCTAGTTACCACCCTACCGTCAAAGATGTGCCGCCGAACGATTTAGCGTTCCGGCACGATGCCGAAGAGAAAAAAAAAAGATGTCGAACCAACAAATTCCTGAAAAGCCGGCAACGCTTTGTTGGTGCCTCTAAATATATTCATATTCATGGGCGGCGGTGATCACTTAACATCAGGTGAACCGTCTGCTGTTTTACTTACTATACAAGTCTTACCTGATTCCGCCTAAAGGTCCTCGGATTCGGGGCGTAACCAATAGGACCTTGCATTTTCATTGTCTTCAAGATTTCGGGATCGACGGGTTTCGGTTTCCTAGAAATTGTGAATTTTTAAATACATAGCAAGAATTATCATTTATGTTTGTTAGTTTACGTGGACACGTAAAAATTAAATATTTTTTCACAAATATTTGCACCCTGGAATGTGTTTACATTTTTAATTTTTTATTGAAGTGTTAACCTACGCTTAAAGGAAATAACCTAATAGATTTATAAATACATATCAAAAATTCCGAGGCCGGCGGGTATCGAACCCACATCTCTCTGAATCGATTGACGAATGGAATCGGAGATACGTGACGGGGGAACCGCGAGCACAACCAAGTTTTTCTTACCGGATGTGAGGTTTGCGCATAAAATAATAAAAAGCCTGGAAGTTAATCCAGTGATGACCCAGATGTTCACAGGACACGGTGGGTTTGCGGGGTACCTACATAGATTCAAATGCAAGGACAATCCAAGCTGTGAATGCGACAATGACATCGATGAGACGGTGATTCATCTCCTGATGGATTGTCCGCAGCACGAAGCAGCACGTGAGGATCTCCAACAAGAACTGCAAATGAGTCTGTGTAGAGACTCCATCCCAGCCATACTCTTGAATAAAGAGACTAGGCAGGTGTTCCTAAAATACTGTCACAAAATAGGGAAAGCCGCAATAAGAAGGAATAAAACAAGGTAGTAAAGATAGTTATATAATTTATATTGTTGAATATGAAGAGTTATAATTATAGACACTCCTTGTTTTATTCCTTCTTACAACAAATAAATAAACAAAGAACGGCAATAAGAAATTGAATTAAAAACGACTCTGATCAAGTCAGAGGAGCACTGTCTTCCTTTAACAAGGAATTAAAAAAAAAAAAACCCACATCTCTCTGGGGATCGCGCCCGAGTGTGTTAACCGTTACACCACGGCCGAACCACACGTCAGCCACGAAATTAGTGATATGTATCTACTTTTTCAATCAGTTTTTATAGCAACTCTATAGACCGCACTCTCACTCAGCTCAGACTCAAGACAGAGTTAAAACGAAACAGATTTATGTCAGAGCATACTTGTGTCTCGTTTTAACCTCTATCTTGAGTCTGAGCTGAGTCAGAGCATGCTTAGTTCTCAGCATAAATGTCATCAGGATATTTTTTACCTGTAAGCTTTCTTGAAAAAGTCAGCAGGTAGTTCATTAAACCACCTGGTGCCAGTCGTCAGCGGCGGAAGTGGAACGGACGAGAACCGGAAGTTTTTGTCGTTGAAACCAGCATACGGGAGTTCAGGGGGCGGGTCAGCAAATTCCGTCGCCCTGAAAGAACGAAGTGTAAGCAAGCTTCCTTTTTGCAGTACAGCAAAATAAGAAAGTTGAATAGGAAGATTGCTTGGAGGATATCGCTACAACAATAAAGCCGCCTTTGCGCAATTTATGTTATTATGATCGCGATTAAGAAGTTTTTAAACGAATATATTTTAAATATGGATAATTTTCCCCGTTTTTGCAACATTTTTCACTGACGCTTCGCTCCTATTGGTCGCAGCGTGATGTTATATGGCCTAAAACCTTCCTCGATAAATGGACTATCCAACACAAAAAGAATTTTTCAATTCGAACCGGTAGTTCCTGAGATTAGCGCGTTCAAACAAACAAACTCTTCAACTTTATATGTTAGTATAGATTTATTTATGTATTTTATAAATTGTGCCACACATAACCAAATATACTATAATAATCTAGATAACCCAGATAAGGATATCTAAATTAGCTTGTCCCGGCGCCTCGCCTCGCCTCGCCTCGCCTATAATGCTTTGACTCTGATTCGGGTGATGCCACATTTCATTCTAGTGTTATTCATCATATCATAAAGATTATCATTCTACGATTGACGTTATTATATTATTATTATATTATTATTAGATATATTTAGTGTAAAAAAGTACAACTTACCTAGAGAAGCTGTTATAAACAGGCTCATGATTCTGCTTGGCTGAGAACATATGGATGTGGCCAGCTAGATCACCGAACACAAGAGCTTGGCTGGTCGATGACACGTCCATCACGCTGCATTGAGAATTATGGGTCTCCACCTAAAATAATAAATGTGTTTATCTATATATATAAAATTGAAAGTCCTGACTGACTGACTGACTGAGATATCAATGCACAGCCTAAACTACTGAAGTAGGAAACTTGAGATTTTTACAGTTGGTTACTTTTATGACGTAGGCGCACACTAAGGAAGGATTATTGGAAATTCCACCCCTAAGGGGTTTAAATAGGGGATGGAAGTTTATATGAAACTCCGTCATTTTTCAAGCTGTTTCCATCAAAGTTGGTATTTGAGCTTTCAGTTAAAAATAAAAAAGTACGTGTGTCACAGTTTTTGAAAATTCCAGCCCAAAATCTAATTCTATGCGGACGAAGTCGCGGGGGCAAAAGCTAGTTTTACATAAAGGAAGTAGATACAAGTTTATGCAGAAACTACATTCTTAATAGGAGAGTGGTTAATACATTCTAACTATTAAAATCCACTACGAACCACTAATATTATAAATGCGTAAGTGTGTTTGTTTTTTGGTATGTCGATTTGTCCTTCAATCCCGCCGCAAAGCAACGGATCGACGAGATTTTTTGCATGGGTATAGTTGAAGACCCGGAGAGTGACATAGGCTACTTTTATCCCGGAAAATCATAGAGCTCCAGCGGAATTTTTAAAAAACTAAATCCACGCGAGCGAAGCCGCGGGAATCAACTAGTCATACATATAGTAAAATCAATTGGTGCGTGAACTCAATAGTTTTCGAGAAACCAAAGTTGAGATGGTAATGGATGAGGTACATACATAGTTAGAAAAACTAATGCTGTTGGGATCCCAAAGTACTTAGTGGCGACCTCACATTGGAATATACAATGTCGACTTTAGACAATGCGGCAGGAGGGGCGCAAGAGCGAGATATGTGGGATACTCGCAGACTCACTTGGAACACCGACTGTGACTCGGGCTTGTGAGAGTCATTAATGTCCAGCACGGTGACGTGGCCGTCGCTGGACATGGCGACCGCGCGGCCGGACACCGCGGGCACGAAGTGCAGCAGCTGCGGCGGCGACATGCTGCAAGGAATACCCGCAGACTCACTTGGAACACTGACTGTGACTCGGGCTTGTGAGAGTCATAAACGTCCAGCACGGTGACGTGGCCGTCGCTGGCCATGGCGACCGCGCGGCCGGACACCGCGGGCACGAAGTGCAGCAACTGCGGCGGCGACATGCTGCAAGGAATACCCGCAGACTCACTTGGAACACTGACTGTGACTCGGGCTTGTGAGAGTCATTAACGTCCAGCACGGTGACGTGGCCGTCGCTGGCCATGGCGACCGCGCGGCCGGACACCGCGGGCACGAAGTGCAGCAGCTGCGGCGGCGACGCGGTGGGAATTTGTCGCAGCGATGAACCACGCACGCAACGCACGTCCCACACTACTACATATGGCTCTGCGACCGCACTGGATGAACTGCAGATGGATAAGAGGAAAATTACACCCAAAGCAAAAGAAGGAAAATGAAAAACCATTTAAACCACTTTTTTTTACAAACAATTCAAAACTGTAATCTTGATCTTCTTTCTAAGCATGTGTTTCTAAGTCAAATCTTCCACACTAGTATCTCAACAAACAGACATTGCAATTTGGATGCAGCTGATTGATTCATTTCTAGCTATAAGAAGAGATATAAGAATCTAATGATTTAATCTGCAGTCTCGAGTTATCGTGATCGGCTAGTTAAAGTTAATGATGTTCTTGTTGCAGCAATGCATTTTACCTAATAGTAAGAGAGTATCAGCCAATCAGAGGTGATTGTGATCATCACATTGAAGCAATCACGTTTAAACCATCTTACAGCAGTTCTATTGCAGCTGATATTAACTGTATCACACCTACCAACCAACTGTGCAGTCCATTCTACCAGAACATAAATTGGAATGCAAACTATATACCAGCTGCACAATCACTGCATAGGCTGCAAGATATAGCAATGCAGTTATATTAACTGCAACAAAACTGCAATTTTTAATGTCATCTTTTATTTTATTTGATGACAAGATGTCCTGACTGCAATCTCAGCTAATATGCAGTCTAAGATTGTAATGGGCTATCTAGTCCAAATGCAGTCCATATATCTAGTAACTTACGATTGTGTAAATCCACAAGTGATCAGCATATCTCCCTGCATATCCAGATCTGAGAGGCAGGCGGTGTGAGCCCGGAAGGACTGTTCCACGCTGCTAGGGCACCTTATATCCCTCAAGGTGATCATCCCGTTGGCACTACCGCAAGCAACCACCGAGCCACCGCCGCTGCGTAGCACTGCGCAACCCTCTTCTGGGACATTCTGGAAAAATCCAAAGCATTTAGAAACTCTGAGCTGGAATATTTTAAGAAAATATGTATCGTCACATCTACGGGAAACTTACGAATCTAAAAAAAAAAAAAAAAGTACATTGTACACTTACTATGACATTCTCCACCCATTTATTGAGATCCAGCTCCAGAAGTTTATCTTGATGACCGCCCATCAGTACCTTATGCGAGTCAACTTGAAACAAGCATTGCATATCTTCCATGTTTGGTGATCTTAAATGGAACATAGTTAAATATATCACAGATTTCATAGTAGAATATTAGACGGTTCCTAGACAGATAGATAGATTAATTATTTATTCGCCAAAACGCAGGTACAATTTGATGGAATACAGAAAATCGACCCTTATACATTTTACCAGAACTGGTGTGTGAATATTATACACTAAAATATTGAAGAAAATGTCAGTATTAAAAGTTAATAATTTTAAATGTCATAGTAAAAAAAATAGTAAATACTAATAACATTATGATTTTGAAAGCAGATGTGTTTTTTGTGAAAGGAAATTTTTTGAAACAAAATCACTTTTTTTCTACGTATTCTATCCAATTAGATACTTGAAAGAAATCATGGGAAAACCAACATTTATGACAGCTTGGCAAAGACCTAGAAAAGCACAACTTTTCTTTAATGAACTAAACTATTTGAATTTCCACTTGAGGTTACTTTTTTGTTACTATTTGTGACTTCCGGTTGCAAGATTCAAGATTTTAATTTTAATTTTTTTACTTGCCTTGCTATATTAATAAAGAAATAAGTGAATGATATAGAAAGCATATTTTTGTAAAACAATGAAGCCTTTCTCTGAAAGCATAACTTAAAAAAAAAATAGAAAGATTGTGTACTGTATATCTGTACTGAATAATCAAATTCTTACTTATGCGTATGCCTTGGTATCCCCCTTCTTATTTGGTGACGCAAAGATGTTTTAGTCAAGCAATAGATGCCTTCCTCCAAAGTTAAAATATCCCTCACTTCTTCAGACACATGAATTTGGAATGAGGTGTATTTTTGCATGCGTGGCCCATAGTAGGATGTGACATGACCCTAAAATTATAAATTTTATCAGTAGTGGAATTCTCTAAAATTGATTGCATCAATGTAATGATCGCTAATAATAAGTTAAAATGAAATGACGCAGCAAGAACACCATAAATTCAGCCAATCACCTTATTGTAATTGTTCCACTGATGCAATCATTTTTACCACCAGGAAATACCACTATAGGTAAAAACTGTTTTAGTATTCTGTTGAGAATGCCAGAATAATTGAAACCATATTGCTGCTTCAGAACTAAAGAGCCACATCTCAAAATCAATTTTTTTTTCACAAGAGCAGATTGAAATTTTTTTTTTATCTTTTTTTGCTTTTTTGGCTCTCGCTTTATGGCCCTATTTTTGAAGTAAAAGTGAATTTGGAAAATTCTGAGATGTGCCCCTTTAGTTCTAAAGCAGCAATATATCAAAGTTAGTTTGATAATTTAATAAAATATATAAGGGTAATAACCCTTATATAATATATAATGGTAATAGTGATTTAATTGGGAGTGTTCTTAGCTGTTTGATGAAAATCTGTCCAAGATGGCTGCTGCCATAAAAGGGCAGATTACTTACATATTTTTATTTTAACGATTACTGACTAACGATGAGGGTGTTCTAACATTTTGGGGGTGTTTTAAATTTTTAGTTTAACTTTTTGTAATTGATCTGAATTTTATTAAATTCTGTTTATATTGTATTCTGGGAAAAAAATGTGTTTTAGTTACAAAGATCATAGATATAGGAAAAAATGCCTGTTTTGTTGAATCCAAGTTAATATATGGATTATGAGACTAAATAAATACATAATGAAACATTTACAACAATTTAACACCAACTAAAAAGGTGATTTACTTACTTTACTTAATGGAAATACATGTTTATTTATTTTTTATATTCCTATTTATAATTTATATTTAAAAACATGTAAGTATACCTAAAATTTAATAACTGTACTTGTATACTGTCATTTTTTTACCGGGCCATGACCATTTATGTCCTAAATGGCAGTGTACCTCACGTTGCCTAATAATCTTAACTTATCAAACTTGAGATCTGAATTTAAACACTTTAAATGACAGGCTTAAAGAAGAAAAATAAAAAATACTCACTCCTTGGTTCCCCATCCATATCAGTTCTTCGTACTTATCAAATATGACGGAGGAGACACCAAAGCGGTCACCCCCATCCACCAGTACACCAGCACGCAGCTCATATTCGGCCTCCTTCTTTACCAGGAATGGTTGAGGAAATTCTGTAACATTCAGTAAACCTGATAAGATCTTCATGTTCACTTATTATTATGTTGATTTATTAATGACGAATATATATTCGTATTTATAATTAATATTTTTAGAAATTTTTTTAGCAAGTGTTAAGAAAATGTTACCAAATTTTCAAAAACCATTTTATGCCACCATTCTTATTTGATCTTAATTTACCTGCTCATTTCGTTGTTCAAGTCGGTTTTTCTTAATTAAAATAAACAATTTTGAAACAAATAAATACCTACAACATGCATAATGTATTCGTGGATTTGTTTTCGATCAGCACAAAGCACTTACCAGGCATTAGGTGTTCTGTTGGCATACAGAGATCGGAATAGTGGAATTCCATGGTAAATTACGTATTTTCAATGTCCGAGCTGCATTGAAGCAAATTCTCTGTATTATTTCAGTTATTATTCAGTTACCTACTTAAAAATTAATCAGACAAAAGTCAGAAATTAAAGTAAAATACCTACATATCAATAAACATTTTTTTTTTTGATTTGCCAATTGCCGATTTGACAGAATCATAGACCACGAACTGCGAGTCGATTCTCTAAAAATGATTGCATCAGTGTAACGATCACAATGGCCTCTGATTCGCTTGTACCCTCCCGCTATTAGTTGAAATGGTGTTAAAATACATTAATGCAGCAAGAACACCATAAATTCAGCCAATCAGAGGCCATTGCGATCGTTACACTGATGCAATCATTTTTAGAGAATCAACACGCAGACGCCGGATGCACAGATTACTATGGATGAATGGACAGTGACCAACGTAGACAGAGAAGGCAATAGACGAAGGTACTGTGTAACCGCGACTGAAATAGAGATAACATGACGTAACGATGACGTCACATGACAAGTTTGAGTTTAATGTTGCCACAATAACTGCACTCCCCTGTTACCCCAAATTAGATGGAAAATTCTTCCCAGGATTTTTAAATAAAACGACAAAACAGATGCTGAATTGTTTTATTTTTTAAATAACATACCTACACATGTAAGGTTGTCTGGGAGAAACATACCTATTAGGGTAAGCTTCTATTTTTTACATATAATTTAATATTGTGTGCAATAAAGAATAATAATATTAAAAAAAGTATTTTTAAAAAACCGACTTCAACCACCACTTAAAAGTATAAAATAAACTGACTTCAACCGCAATACGTGTACAAACTAAAATTATAATTTTAGTTTGTACACGTATTGCGGTTGAAGTCGGTTTTTTAAAAATATTTTTTTTAAGTTTTTTTAGTGTAGTTTCATAGGACCAATTCACTAGATAATTTTTTGCTCCTTAAAAAAAATATTGAAATGCCGAATAGAAATTTAACATATGTGAGTCATTTTGAAAAAAGATGCATGTAACACAAAGAAATATTTTTTTCGTTACACAAGTTACTAGTAAGAATGTTACACAAAATAATTTGTAAAGAACAGTTTATGATTTTCCTTCGATCGAGTAATGCTATTGAATTAAAAGCAACAAAAATTGTATATTTAGTCATCAAAATCATCATGAATGAAATTAACAGTATATTCCTTTTTTCAGGCAGTCGTATAAAACTGCAACTCTTCAAAGTTTAAGTTAATAATTATTAAAAAAAAAAAAACATAAAAAGTCTGCCTCTAGCTATTTAAAAATGGCTTTAAAAATTAAGAACTTTGCAAATAAAATAATTCTTAAGATCGCTAACAGTTCTCGATTGGTCCTTGGACATTCGAACGAAACTTCAGGATAATTCAGAACAGTAACCGATGGTCGCGCCGAAGCGCGAATAGTTTTCGTTTAACCGCTCGAATCCGACCATCCTGTCAAAATTTCCTACCTAATACCGACCCCCCCTGGCCTGAAGAAGTGTCAGTGCATCGATGACCGTCAATTAACATAAACGCGCCGCTAAAGCTGATGCATCGCCGCGCCGCTCCTAGTGATTCAGTGTTGATCTGGACTTGCCAACAAACTTGCCTTCTTGGTTTTCGTCAGTCGAAGGAGTGAGAAAGGAAGAGTGAAGCATCGAAAAGTATCCATGAACGTACGCGCGGCTCGCTGAAGTATCGCGGTGCCGCTCCAAAGGATTCAGGTCAGTGCCTTTACCCTTTTCCTATAGGCACCCCATAACTCCGCGGCCCAAACCCAACCCCAGTCGGATTTGAGCAAACCCCGCGAAAATTATACAGTCCACATCGAAACCAAACAATCTAGTTTCTAGCCGTCCCCGCGCCGCCATATTTTTTTGGTCCTTCGAGCCGGATTTTACCGCTAATTTTCTCGATAGTTTTACAATTTCCAAGTAGGTAATTGTTTTCCCGCGTCCTAAAATCTTGTTCCCTAAGCGAATTATTATCGTTCGTCCCGCATTGCTTAGGAAATAGGGTTCATTTAGGTATTAACTAGGTACCTACATATAGCTCATATAGGTGATAGATAGGTCATACGTTACTTATTTATCGTAATCCTAATCGTATATCGCATCCCGATCTATCCCAGTATAGATATTAATCGAAATATTAGTTTATTAGTAGTTATTTTAAGTAATTATTTTGTGTAATTACCTACGCGTCATAAACGTATTCGCTTGGCCATCGGTGCATAGTTGCAAGTACTTGTATCTTAGATTACAGCGGTGTGCGTGACCTTCATCGCGGCCGTGACCGCCCGCTCGCTCCCTTTCACTTTTTGCTGAAATTCATAACTTTAAATACTTATACGCCGAATCGAAGTTTCATTCGTGTATTAGGAACTTAGTCTCGACATTTTTGAATCTAGTTTATATTCAAAATGACGAAGACTGAAGATACCGCAGATATACAATTAATTCTATTAGAACAGAGACGCAATTCGATATTTGAGTATCTACAAGAAACATTCGATTTATCGAAAAACATAGGCGTTAACCCGTCGGTCCGGGAAGAATTTCTCGACGCAAGTAGTAATGTCGATACGTTACGCTCTGAATTCAGTAAAATAGTGGAGGATTATAATAATCGTTTATTAGCACTGAACCCGAAAGCGAAGCCGGAGTTCAAATGTTTGTTATCGTTCGAACGCCTATACGGTCGTATCAAGCGCTTAGTCTCGCAGTACGCCGATGATAATAAGGTTGAGAATGAGAATGAGCCGCGAAGACTTAAACCTTATTTGCCCCCGATTCAATTAGTGTCTTTCGATGGATACGATTTAAAATCGTGGAGTCTCTTCTACGCTAACTTTAAAACTGTTATACACGAAAATAAGTCCCTTACGGATGCCGAAAAACTTTATTATCTCTTAGGTAAGCTGTCGGGAAAGGCGAAATTAGCTTGTGCCGGTATTACACCGTGCGCAGAAAACTACGAATTAATTTTTAAAACGTTAGTAGATAAATTTGAAGATAAACGCTATTTGGCTACGTCGTATATGGATCAAATTTATAACATTAAGGCGATGTCAAACGCGACTCCGACCAACCTTGAAAATTTTTTGGACACTTTTGCATCGTCGATCGCCGCGCTTAAAAATTTAAATTTGAGTAATCTGGCTGACTTCATATTTTTATACCTCGCTCAAAAGAAGTTAGATCCGGAGACTGTTCGCCTGTTCGAGTTGAATAAACATAGTTGTGAGATACCCTTGTATGACGATTTCGTTGCTTTCATTCGCGAACATATTAAGGTACTGCAACGCACTTCCGGGAAACAAGAAGTTCCGAAAAGTGCTGAGCGGAAGGTGGATACGGCATCTAAGCCTCACAAACCACCCAAGCCGACGCATACCTATACTAGTACCGCGACTACGTCTGCACAGTCTTTGTGTTCTCTTTGTAACTCACAACACGAACATTTATATAATTGTTCCGCCTTTCATAAGATGTCCGTTGAAGATCGTTTCAAGTTTGTTAAGGCGAATAATCTTTGTATAAATTGCACTGGAAACCACCGGTTGGCCACTTGTTCTAGCAAGTCAAGGTGCCGCTGGTGCTCGTTACCTCATCATAGTATGCTCCACAGGCATTCCGCGACCGCAAATTCCGCAACTTCGAGTGCGGCTTCTAGTGATGCTTCTTCGCAGAAGATGCCCGGTGTTGTTGAGCAGCCTCCTGCTTCTATCAGCACTACCGGCACTAGTAACTCGAAACCTTCAGGTTCACCCGCGCACTCCAAGGAAGTATCGCTTTGTTCCTTATCGAGTTGTAATGTTTCTCGTGCACCGACTACGGTGCTGCTCGCTACCGCACGCGTTATAGTTTTCGACGCCAAAGGCAAGGAGTACTCTGCGCGCGCATTATTGGACAGTGCTTCACAGAGTAACTTCGTCAGTCGGGATTTATGTCAACGCTTAGGTTTAAAGACAAACCAGAATCCAAACTGTTCTGTAGTTAAAGGGATTGGAGGTACAACCAAACCGATCCAAGGCGCAGTTTCTATTAGATTTTTCTCTAGGTTTGATCTCAGCGTTTGTTTTAACATGGACTCGCTCGTGGTAGACAAGGTAACGGAACTCTTGCCCACAGTCCCGATAGATATTTCGAGTTTGATAAATTTCAATAACTTACCTTTGGCTGACGACACTTACTCCACTCCAGGAGACATTGATCTGCTGATTGGAGCTTCAATCTTTCCGCATCTCCTATTATCTCGCAAGGTTCAAGGTCAATCGAATTGTACCTCACCGCTAGCCCTAGAAACGGTGTTGGGCTATGTTATCGTTGGTTCTGCTCCTGTACGTGTTAACAGCTTCGCCACGGTATCATATTGTTGTGCTACAGATCCGCTAGATGATGCTGTGCGAAAATTCTGGCAAATAGAAGAGGTGAACGCACCGAAACAATTAAGTCCAGATGACACGGCGTGTGAAGAAATTTATAGCAGCACGACTACCCGTGAGGCAGACGGACGATATGTAGTCGCACTTCCATTTAAGGGTGATGTATTGTCGTTAGGCGATTCTTTTAAAAAGGCTAAAACTCGCTTCCTTTGCTTAGAGCGTAAAATGTTAGCGTCACCTAAGCTTAAGGAGGCCTACGACAACGTCATTACCGAATACCTAGACAAAGGTTATATCTCTCCCGCACCCCCGGACACGGAGGCAACGCAGAGCTTGCCCTCGTATACGATTTCGCACCATGGGGTCATACGAGATGACAAGTTGACTTCTAAGTTGCGCGTTGTCCTGGACGCCAGTTCCAAGACAACCACTCAAGTTTCCCTCAATGACCTTCTGTATGGCGGTCAGAATCTACAAGGGAATCTATTCAATATTATTGTTAATTTTCGCTTATATCGTACCGCTCTTTCAGCTGACATTCGTCAGATGTTTCTTTGTATTGGAGTTCGTCCATGTGATCGCAGATTCCAACGCATTTTATACCGCTTTTCTCCGCAAGAACCCTTAAGGGTCTATGAATTTAACCGCGTTTGTTTCGGGCTTAAGTCAAGTCCATTTCATGCTCTTCGTACAGTGAAGCAGCTTCTTTCAGACGAAGGTGCTTCTTACCCGCGCGCTAAAGAAACTTTAGATATAGGTCTATACATGGATGACTTTGTCTATAGCATCGACAATGAAGACGATGCTATCTCCACCGCTGCCGAAGTGATTGCTCTGATGAAAGCTGGTCAGTTCGACCTGGTGAAATGGACAAGCAACTCACAAAAGGTGTTAAATTCGATTCCGCTGTCGCATCGACTTTCCGCGATTAAAGAGTTTGAGGACTCTGAGCCACATAAGGTGCTCGGCCTATGTTGGTCTCCCGCAACAGACTATTTCGGTCTCAAAATTAGTGTTCCCGCTGAATCTTGTACAAAACGTACCATTTTGTCATGTGTCGCTAGGATATGGGACGTCATGGGTTTCGTTGCTCCCGTCGTCTTATATGCAAAGCTTCTCATTAAACAACTCTGGTTGTGTGAATGTGATTGGGACGATGTGCCCCCTGGTCACATTGCTGATCAGTGGTCTTGTTTCAAAAGAGAACTACCTTTGCTTAGCGAATTGAAAATTCCACGGCACGTAGGCATCTCGACCGGCGATATCATTACGATCGTGGGGTTTGCAGATGCGAGCGAAAAGGCTTACGGAGGAGTAATTTACTTCCACGTGAAAGACAGCAGAGGTATTCGCAAAAACGCAGTCTTTTTAATAACAGCTAAATCCAAAGTCTCGCCTCGCAAGACTATAACGCTTGCGAGGTTGGAGCTTTGTGCCATTCTGTTGCTGAGCAGCTTAATGACCAAGGTCATTGAGGCCTGCCATAACCGCCTTGTTATTGACCGAGTTCTCGCCTTTTCAGACTCAACGGTGGCGTTGTGTTGGGTACACTCCTCACCTCATCGTTGGGACACCTTTGTGGCCAATCGGGTCACCAAAATTCAAAATGAATTTCCCGCTCAAACTTTTTTCCATGTGCAAGGCACTGAAAATCCCGCTGATTGTTTGTCGCGAGGTCTTACCCCCGCACAAATAATTGATCACCCGCTTTGGTTCTCTGGTCCTAAATGGCTTGAGTTAGATTCAAATCTTTGGCCTGTTACCGCTTTCAATCCTTCCACCGTGTCACAGCCTCCAGAGGAAAAGAAACACGTTTTGCTCACTGCAGAAAGCAGTGAAAGAAATTTAATAATTTCGCTAGCTGATCGCTTTTCGTCATGGCCGAAATTCATACGTTGTGTGGTTTTCGTTTGCCGTTTCGCTAAGCTACTACCGCGTCGTGATACGGTGATTGCATCGGATCTGGATTACGCTGAAAGTTTAATATTGCGTGAACTTCAGCGCTTTCACTTCGCGAACGAGATTGTTAATTTACAAGCAGGTAAACGTTGTAGTCCAATGTTTCAACGTCTCAAACCTTTCCTTCAGGACGGCATCATTAGAGTCGGAGGTCGTCTGAGAAACGCCGATATAAGTTTCGATACAAAACATCCGATTATACTTCCTCGAAAGGATCATATATTAAATCTTTTAGTTGACTATCATCATAAAGTCAATTGTCATGCAGGTCCAGATTTATTGATGTCCATACTCCGTCAGAGGTATTGGATTCTTTCCGCTCGTAATTTAATTCGAAGCCGGGTACACAAATGTCTACCCTGCTTTAGACTCCGCGCTAAACCAAACTTTCCAGAAATGGCAGATCACCGCTCCTGTCGAGTTACGCCGGCCGTGAAACCGTTTATACACACTGGCACTGATTACGCAGGGCCTTTTAAGGTGACTGTTTCTCGCGGTCGTGGAATTCGATCAATGAAGGCATACGTTTGTCTTTTCGTGTGCTTAACCACTCGCGCTGTACACATAGAAGTTGCCAGCGACTTAAGTACAGATAGTTTCCTCGGGGCGTTTAAGCGTTTTTTATCCCGCCGCGGTTTTGTCGCTCGCGTTCATTCCGACAATGCGTCAAATTATGTTTGCGCCAAGCGCACGCTTTCGGAATTGCACGAATTTTTAGCGTCCAAACACTTCAGGTCTGAATTTGGTCACATACTAGCCGAAAATCGCATCGAGTGGTCACTTAATGTTCCAACTGCTTGCCATTTTGGCGGTAATTGGGAGGCCAACATTAAGAGCCTCAAAACTCATCTATATCGCGTGATAGGCGACCAAATTCTTTCCTTGGAAGAGTTCAATACTGTGCTTGCTCAGATCGAGGCAGTAATGAACTCCCGTCCATTGTGCCGCACGCTATCTAATGATCCATCGGAACCTCTCGCGTTGACACCGGCTCATTTTCTCACTCTCACCCCCTTAAAATATCTTCCGGCTAGGGAGATAGAAGATGGTCCGTTACATTTGCTCTCGCGTCAAGAACTTATTGATAAACTTGTTCAGTCATTCTGGAAACGATGGAAGGCTGATTATTTACATACGCTACAGACTCGAAACAAATGGAACACGCCAACCAATCCGATCGCTAAGGGAGATGTGGTAATAATTACCGTCGATAATGCACCGCCTCTTCACTGGCCGTTAGGGCTAGTCGAGGAAGTTTTTCCTGGATCGAATGGTGTCACGCGTGTTGTCCGCGTTCGTACTGCTACAGGTACCTATCTACGTCCTGTAGTGCGTCTTTGTCCCTTACCTAAACAGTAATTAGTTTAACTTCAACTCATCTGCTTAGGTTAGGATTCTTATTTAGTTAGGTTAGCTTATTATACTTAAGTCAATAAATAATTTCGTTTAAACTCTCCGCGTCGTAGTTTCTTTGAAGGTAGCCCTTCAAGCCCGGGGACATGGTCGCGCCGAAGCGCGAATAGTTTTCGTTTAACCGCTCGAATCCGACCATCCTGTCAAAATTTCCTACCTAATACCGACCCCCCCTGGCCTGAAGAAGTGTCAGTGCATCGATGACCGTCAATTAACATAAACGCGCCGCTAAAGCTGATGCATCGCCGCGCCGCTCCTAGTGATTCAGTGTTGATCTGGACTTGCCAACAAACTTGCCTTCTTGGTTTTCGTCAGTCGAAGGAGTGAGAAAGGAAGAGTGAAGCATCGAAAAGTATCCATGAACGTACGCGCGGCTCGCTGAAGTATCGCGGTGCCGCTCCAAAGGATTCAGGTCAGTGCCTTTACCCTTTTCCTATAGGCACCCCATAACTCCGCGGCCCAAACCCAACCCCAGTCGGATTTGAGCAAACCCCGCGAAAATTATACAGTCCACATCGAAACCAAACAATCTAGTTTCTAGCCGTCCCCGCGCCGCCAACCGACACTATCTAACTGAATACACTTTAATCATCGCCGACATATATTATGTAGTATCCATCATCTTTCTTTTCTTTTCTCATAATATTCATTTCTTCCATTACGACCTTATTTTGTTTCAACAAAAATTAAAAAAAAAATTGAAAAAGTAGCCAAAGTAACCCGCCGTTACGGTATGTCAGAGGACATTACTAAAAAACCTATCTCCGTGCCAAATTTCAGCCATATCGGTTTAGTATGGCGTGATTGAGTAACAAACATCCATCCATACATACATCCAAACTTTCACATTTATAATATTAGTAGGATAGGGAAAATCGGGACATTGTATAGGTACCTAAAGCTGGCAACACACATAGGTACTAAATTTTTCTTATAACTGTCAGTTTGTTTCGCACAAAAGTGTGGCGACCTTGAAAAAAACTGGTTACACGATGAGGGACAAAAAATTGGGTAGCTGCGTCTCTGTTTATCACATTAGTAACTTTATTTCTGCTCTCTTTTTAGTGTGAGTGAGAAAGAAATCGTCACTGGGTCTATGTCTTCTCTGTCTACGGTGACCAAACAGTGACAGACACTCTGACCTCTATATTTAATCTATGATAAACACTAAACTTGCTGCTCTGATTTCTTTTTTGGTCTTACTCTTATATGTTTGTGGTCCTACTTGATTGACGCTATATTTTAATACCTACTTTACTAACATTATCATGGTTATAATTTTTTACCGTTACTTAATGTTTGTGATCAAGAATTTAATGATAATGTTTAAGGAACTTTATCTACTAAAAAATTCCTGTTTAACTTGGCTATATTAATTTTTGAATAAAAGAAATTAGAGGAAAATTTTAAAAGTGTAATTCTCTATTTTTGAGATTTCCAGTAGTTATGAAAAACAATGGAAAGTTGCTAATCCGCCTACAGAGTAAGATTTTCAATTGGTTAGTCCGCTTATATCTATCATACTCAAGCTTAGGCATACCCATTCAAATTTCAAGGGCATTCAAGAGTAAACTAACAATAAGTAGGGTAGTGGTCATCAAATAAAACAGCTTGTCTAGACATGAAAGTATAATATAATAATTAAATTAATATAAGAAATTCTTATTTATGTAGGTTTAGGTATATGTATTAACTATTTAGTACTTGAATTAGACAATTTTTAAATAAGGTAACTTATGACGTACCTAGATTGCACTTACAGATTATTAATTTTTTAGGTAATCTCCAAAGAAAACGTCATCTACTATTGGTCATGCGCGTCATGATGTCATGCAGCATGAGTATCTCGCTGTATTTCAAATCCTAAGCACAAAGCAACAAGGCCAGTTATTAATTGCTGTTACCAAGTTTTTGTTTTGCACACTCACTTCCAGAAATCTATGATTAACTTTGGACTGGCCTGTGGGACTGGCTATCCCAATACAAATGATAGCTTAAATTATTATTTATGGATCATTTGAAGCGCCAAATTTGACATACGAATGTCTCAAATCAAGTATGAGTAGTCGACAGCTAGTGTCCTCACCAATTTTAGTTCCTTGGACAATCTGAACTGTTTACAGCGCCAAAATGGCGTCAATCAAGTGGGTCCAAAAAAATAGGATAGTAGCCTGTTCAGTGTTAAGTTAATCTAGATAAAGTTATAGAGGTCAATGGTTGTGCAGTATTACCTATCCCCTTTTTTTTTTTGGCAAAATAGGTTTGCGCTTGATGAATATTGTTAACGAATAGGTACCTATTGCTGATGTTACATATTATAGTGGTATTAACTGTAGTTAGGTATTTTATATATAAATGAAATTATTGTTAAGCCTTATTCTATAAAAATGTAATCTTATGAGATAAAAAGATAATACAAATAAATATAATTACTATTTTTTTAAACATAATAGGTATTAATTTACTGTTGTAGGTAAGAAGTGTTGGTAATAACTCTTCGTAAACTCAGTCATAAGATCAGGCATGGCTTCAGGTAGTGTGGTGATTAGTCTGGCAGGGTTACCAGAATATCTTGCAAATGATGGTACAACTGTTTCCGTTGGCAGCACTGAGTTGTCTTCGATCATGCAACAATCTTTCAGCACACATCTTCTACCCTGAAAAATAAATAAAGAACAATGCTCATTTTGGACTTAAATAAAAACAGAAATAATTACTGAGCTGCAATACTGTGCATTGTAAATATTAAGTATGATCAATTTATTTTAAAAATAGCCTCGAAAATGTATTCCAATATTAGTAGTAAACAGGGGAAATATATTTAACTCTACAAATACAACATTTGCTTACAGTAAAATGGAATAAAAGCGTTGGTTTTAAGCACGCCATTTTATGCAATAAGGTTTCTCCAAATGTTTTTGAACAAAACAGTGAATTATTTTGAATCATACTTATGTTCCTATTCCAAAGTTTTCACAGATTTGTGGGTAACATTGTGATTCAAATTATTTTTGCTAATTGGATGGTTACTTATGAAAATAATGTCAGACTGAATGTGGTTTAAGATTTGCTTGACAGAAAAGCCAAATAATTTTTTTGACTAATATGAAACTTGAACCCAGGACCTCATGATCCCCAGCCAAGCATGCTAGTCAATAGTCTAAAGAGGCACTCAAACTTATACTTACTATGACAACATTTTTCCCAATGTACACATATGAGCCTACAACAGCAGCATTTACAACTGTATTCTCCCCGACAAACACATGGTCCCCCATTTGTAAGGGAAAAAATGCCACTCTGAAACAATTAATGTAAATAAATTTATTATTTATGTATATTCATCTGTCTGTAAGTTTTAATATCCTTCTGAGCAATTATGGTTGTTACAATAAAATTATTACTTTCTTGTCAACAGTCAGTATAATGTCATTTTGTAATGGTCGATGATGGCCAACTTGCACGGGTAGTAGTCACATACATACACTGCTAAAATCATAACTCTTCGTTTTGGCTGCCGTAATTGAGTAAAATTAATCCTTACCCTTTGCTAAACTTTTTGAATGGTGGTCTGATTACAGAACCTTTGCTTATTATACAAAATCTTCCAGTCTTCACATTTGCCAAGTCACCTCTGATGATTGCATCACTCTGTACAATGACTTTACCATGTAATACTATGTTTTGAGATCCACATAAAACAGTTTGCCTGCTTACTTTGTTACCAGATGCCTGAAAAATATCGACCGTAGCAATTAACATTGTCGGATCTACATTTTAGCGATTTTCATTTTATTGCAATAAAGGTCTTACAATAAGAATAGAAATGCCCCCACCAATAATGAAATTTTTAAAATCAACCCACCATCGTTGGATTTTGCAAGTGCAAAAAGTAGATACATTGACTATTCTTCACTTTATACATATTTGAAACTTTGAACGGCCATTCCCTAAAGTAGTGATTTTTCACATACGACTATGTTAATTGCTACGGTCGATATATAAAAGCAGTTTTTTATAAAGAGTTTTATCTATGCTAAACATGATTGATATTTTTATTAACTTAAAGTTTGTACTCAAAGTTGGTATAAAAATAATGCAAATAGAATGATGTGGACATTCAGCCTTGCTGTTTGCTCAAAATATGTGCAGTGTTCACATAATTTCATTGGCAACCTAGCACAGCTTTATTGCAACTAGAATAATGTAAGGCAGAGTGAGTGTAATTTCTTGTTTTTTAAGCTACTGCATTTGGAATGAGTTTTAGTTAAGTACTGTATTGTTATGTACCTACCTAATAGATTGGAAAAAATATGAATAGTTTAGGTACATCAATGGTTGAAGTCTATCACTTGAAGGGCTAACTTATTCAGACACTTAAGCAGTAGGTTTAAGTATATAAATAATGTAATTTGGAACAATTCTAATAGATTATTTACTTACAGTTTCTACGTACTCAGATTTATTATAATATGAGTCTTGGAGTTCCATATTCCAAAACTGACAGAGTTGTTATTGTTAAATTATTATCATAAATAAATTGTTGGTACGTAATTAGTAATTACTCAATTTTGTAAAAATACCAAGAAAAATTCTAAACCAACGAATTATCAAGTTATCAAGTTATAAAAAATAATTTGACAAATGACAAATCTTAATTGACAAATGACTCATGACACAGACAGAAAATGAAGTCATGAGTGAAGTGAAGATTTAATGGTGACCATAGACTAGAGATGCGACATAGAGATGCGGATACCTATTCGATAGCCGGTACCTAAGTATTAGCTCGCTATTCGAATGATTCGATTTCAAACCATAGAGTTCAGTAGTTTCTTGTTTTGGAGCAAAATTATCAAAATTGTTCATTACGTTTCAATAAATATATATTTTTTCTAATAAAGAAATCGATACTTATCAAAAATAATTGAATGTTACAAATAAAAATATAAAATTATTGTAGAAATCGATTGAATTTTTGTGGAATTTTTATTATTTGGAAGCTATGGATTCTAGCCTAGAATCCATAGCTTGCAAATAACAAAACTATTGAAAAAAAAGTAATTTGATCGGAGGCGGCAAAATCACAGGTCACAGCGCAAAAATATTCAAGTTATCTACCTATAGTTGATCGCCAAACTTGTAAATTAACGAATTAAATATAATAATTCAAGTTTATAATGGATCGTTACATTATAAAAGAGCCAAGGCATAAAGGAGGTAAAGATTTTTCTAATTATTTAAATAATAGTAATTACAGTACTAAGTATTTTCTGCAAACAAAAAAGTTCCACAGAAAATAAAATAGATTTAGGTAAGTATTCAGAATCCGCAGATTATTTGTATCGCAAAATCAACGTTTTTCAGAGCACCCCGAGGGAAATCAAATGATTGCGTTTTCAGCAACTAGCAGTACAGGAAATAATATTACTATGTAAGTAGCCAGAAGATTGTTGGGCCGAAATTCCTCCGAGGATTTAGATCTTGACATTATCTTTCATAATATTATTATATTACATACATGATCCCCGTGACTTTGTCTGCGTGGATTCAGATTTTTAAAAATTCCGTAACAGCTATAGTAGGTAGTTGTAGACATAGGTAGGTATATGTCTTATGTAATTATTATTATAATCTGCATTCCGAACCGGCGGTGGTAGAATCATGACGTGTCATAAGAGCTACAAGTTGGCCGACATGAAATAAATAATTTTGAATTTGAATTTTTGACTTTTACGTATTAATAGACGAATGGGACAAGTAGGAAGGTATAGGAACTACCTATTATACTTTGAACTACTTACCTATCTAATTCTGCTATAAATATTGTTTTTGTTATACTTAGCTAAAATATTTTTTAATTTTCAGGCCTGAAAATGTGTACTACGGCGGATATGATGGGGAAGTACAAAATGCAAACGTACAGCAATTAGGAACGCATAGATTAGTAACGCCTCACGTGCAAACCTATTCACCAAACGTAATTTAATTAATTTTTATTAATAATAATTATTATAGAGTAACGTTTTTCTACGAATTCCATAGGTATTTCGTACTCTGCTATAATTGCCAACCTTAATAATTATATAGTCTGAATGTTCTGTCCTTTAACTGACCATTTATAGACAAACTAGATGATTCCCGCGACTTCGTTCGCGTGGATTAATGATTTTATTATTCCCGCGGGAAGTCTCTTATTTCCCGCGATAAAAAGTAGCCCATGTGCTATTCCAGGCTATAATCTATATCTGCCAAACAGCCAAATCGGTTCAGTCGTTGTGACGTGATTGAGTAACAAACATACATACTTACATCGAAACTTTCGCATTCATACTCGTAATATTAATAGGATTACGGTAAAATTACTTAGGTGCTACTTTCAATTTTTGGTATTTGTTTTTATTGGTTTCATCAGTTTCTAAGGTATAGGAAGGCTGAATAAACCCCACTAATTTGTATAATATTTTTCGATGGATAATAAAAAAAAAAAGAAAATTTCAATTTTCAGGTCATTCCAGCACAAGGTCAAGTATCCAGCTTTGATCGAAGGTATTCAGCTACTTATGCGGAAAATAATGCTACATTTTATGCTGACAAGAATGCTACATACCCTGGCAATAATGCCGCATATCCCGACATTAATGCTGCATATCCTAACAATAATGCTGCATATCCTAACAATAATGCTGCATATCTCGACAGTAATGCTGCATACCCTAACAATAATGCTGCATTTGCACAAACTATGCAAACATGCAATAAGCTCTCAACAGCTATGGTTAATACATTCGATAACGATTATCAAAATCGCAATTCTATCGGAGCTGAAACAAGTAATCGCAATTTCTATAAAACTCAAGCGAATATTCACAATTTCAATAGACCTGCTGGAAATATGAACAATAGTTTCAATAGAGTTGAATCAAATAACCATAATTTGAACACAGGTCAAGTAAATCATACCATAAGAGCTCAAGTAAATAATCTGAATTTTCCTGGAACTAATATAAATAATCGTAATTTCAATAAAATGCAAACTAATAATCATAACTTCAATAGAGCTGTGGCAAACAACAATTTCAATAGCGCTCCAATAAAGAATCAGAATTTCAAAGGAGCTAAGGAAAATATTCAAAATTTCAAGGGAGTTCCAGATAATAATCAAAATGTCCGCGAAGCTGTAGCGAAAAATCAACATTTCAAAGGAGCTGAAAGTGTTGAACATAAACTCTATGTGCCGCAAACAACGTCAAGTGGTTAGATTTTTTTTTATCTTTGGATAAAGTCTTCAAACATTTTTGATTAATATTCATTTGTGATCTTTCCTTCTTAACCATCCGTTGCTTGCAACTTGGTTGCAACTGCGCTGTTGATAATAATATAAAAGTGTTGTTAAGAGTTGCAGCTATTTTGATTTTTATGGCAACACAACTTTGTAGCGGTTCATATTTAGGAGTATTTAGGTACCTACTGAAATATATAAAAATAATAATTGGCAAACTATTGAATGTAGCTGCACAGAATCAGCCTACATATTTTCTGACTGCGAGCAATTTGCACTTATTCGATTTGAAGTCGGTTCAAAAACTTAAAATAAACGATTCTGATTTAAGAATTAATTCGATTCCTTACTTTGCATTTCAGTAGCTTCCAAGAAACAAACGGAAGTTGATTTATTGAAGCACGAACTACAGAACCAAGTTAAAACTCGAGCGGACAAACTAAAAGTATGTATCATTGTGATTCACGAACTTTTCATGCGCCTTAACGGCACAGCCTTAGCTTAAAGCTATGATTTTAGTTAATTTACTTTACTTATACTTAATTGTCGACTATCTTATTTGCATACTACATATTGATTTACTTAAAGTTACGCCCTCAGTAACAATATTTTATTCGTGAATATAATAAGTTGCTGTAACTACCCACTTAATATTGTTTTTTCGTATCTACCCACATTCTCTTCCTTACAAAGTTCACCTATTCTTCTATTGGTTAATGGCTTTCAAGTATTTCAGGTACTAGGAAGGCATTTTATTATAGTTAAAAGCTTCTATGTTACAATGTAAAATGTAGGTCAAATAATTCAAGTCACAGTTTTCCCGCTTTATTACAAAGTTGCATATTGCATATAACCATTGTTCTATTGTACCCTACACTTTGACTGCAAAAATTAGCCTAACTATTTATAGGTTAAACTTTCTTTAGAATTTATAATTGAACATTATGAACTTTTAGTATTAATAGTTAACTATTTCATTAGGCTACTTGAACTGTATGGAAATTAACGCTATAGTGTTGCTCTCGTGTTCGCGTCCTTTCCCGTATTATTATTATTTCTAGAGTGAACGAATTTTGATGAGGAATTACAGAGAGTTTAAGTGGGTACTGAACGCAAAGAGACAATAATATTGCTATGTCAACGCTAATTCCTCGCCACTCAACTCAATTTGCATATAAACCGTGCCTTAAGATACTTAGTGCCAATTTTAATATCGCCTAGAAAAGTTTAACAAACGAATGTGTGCTTGCACTTTGCTGACGTTAAGTTGCTCAACATTCAACGTTGAGAAATAAATAAATAAAATAAAAATCATTTAATTCGACCATGTGATCATATTTGTTAGTAAGGAAAACACACACTAATATTAATGTTAGCAATCTTAAAAACTTAAGACAGGCTTTAGCACGTGCCACAAATGACAATGGTTCAAGTACTGACAATCAAACCTGTCAGCAAATCCTTTGGGTTTGCTCAAAAAGAAAATTGTCGTGGGGTCGGTGGGTAACTTTTTTCTTTAGCAGGCAATACAATAGCGTAATAAATAGGTAGCATTAGTTCAAAGTTTGACCTCGACCGCGACGGTTCTCTTTTTGAACAAACTCTACCTATGAATAACTTGTTCGCTGTTGCAAGTAGGTCGTACGCACCATCTTGAAAAGTTGTAAAAATCTTTTTTTAAGAGACCCTTGCGGTCTACCTCTAAATCTGTCATAAAACGAAAACCCATAAAACGAAAACTTAAAGAAATTGCTCGTCATAAAAGTACCTAAATGCAGCACTTTTCTCCTTTGTCGTCTAAGTAATAGCGAGCGATTTCATCCCAGTAAATAAAGTTCATCTGGGAAGTCGAGAGTCGTGCGGCGCGCGCAATATCCGTCTCCGACGTTTTGTCTTTAAAAAACTATAAGCTTCCGAAGGACAATCCGTATCCAGTAGGTAACTTTAGTACGGGTTTATATATTTCGATAGCGTTGATAGCTTTCGATGACTTTGATACGGGTTTCTATATTTCGATAGCGTTGATAGTTTTCGACGACAGCAAACATGTCTCGAGGTGCATATCAATCAATCGATTAATAAAATAAGAAGATAAATATGTAGCAGGGAAATAACAGAAACCGAGGTTTGATCAAATCCCGGTAGATGTTAAAATAATTAAATAATCCAATTCTGTGGGATGCCCATGGTACCTACTACTGCTTGCTTCTACAGGGATATGACTTTGGTTTCTGTCATTTCCCTGCGACATATATTTATAGCCTTTTATTACAGACACATACAATATAAATTACACAAAATACATTTAAAAATTGGTTTACAATATACAATTTACATAAAATACTAAGTAACAATATTCATTTTTTTTTTTTTTTTTATTAATTTATTTAATTATTTTAAAGAACAACATCAGATCCCGCTTGATTTGCATCTGTTTGCCCTCTGGCAAAGGCCTCCTCTAACCCTTTCCACACAACTCTGTCTCTTGCCTTCCTAGTCCAAATTTTACCTGCTGTCCTTACTATCTCATCTTCCCATCTGATTCTCTGCCGTCCTTTTCTTCGTTTTCCTATTCTAGGTTGCCAAAGTGTTACCATTTTAGTCCAGTTTTCTTTTCCCCTAATCATATGGCCCGCCCATTTCCATTTTAAAGTTCTTATTCTTACTGTGGCATCTTCCACTTTTGTAATATGCCTAATATGCTGCTTTGTCTTTCTGTCCGTGATTTTTATTGCTGACATACTTCTTTCAATTGATCGCTGGCAGACTTGAAGCTTATGCAGGTGCTGTTTAGTCATTGCCCAAGTTTGGCAGCCAAAAGTGAGGATAGATATCCCTGCGACATAGGTATATTCAATTCCATAATTCCTAAATGCCCTCATGCATGCATGTACATGTACTTGTACATGTGCATGCCTTAGTTTGAGGTGAAGTCTCCATTTGAGCTTTCTTGGCCCAAGTTGAGGCACTGCTACTTTGATTCTATATAGATCTGTTCTTTTTTCTGCTTCACACAGGAACTACAAAAATCTGGTACAAGGGTATACTCTGGACCTGTCGAGAAAATCCTCAAATGGCATAAGTCTATTCAAGAGATTGGCGTAATGGTGCTGTATGAAATTGTCGGTAAGAGGCTATATTAATACTTACCTAAATGATAAGATCCTCCCGAAAGCTCTATTTTCTATATAATTAATAATTATAGAGTATAGACTTAGTTTTGCTTCAACTTTAAAACTCATGTCGGATTGATATCAAATTAAATATTTCGTAATTAAACGAAATTCTCAAGTGAAGTGTAATCGATTTCAATGAGTTGTTTCATTCGTTAGAAACGTACTAAGGTTTTTAATTCTTTTTTTGAAAAACATAAAATTTAAAAAATAGAGCGAGTTAAAATTTTACGTTCCTTAAAAATTCTTAACTCTCGTAACTCGTTTATCAATTCAGCATAATGTAGTTTCTAAATAGAAGCAAACTTACGTGTGTATAGATATTTTACTCTCTCGGCTAAAAATATGACCAGTCCACTCCCATTCTAAAGAAAATAATTAAAAAATTACATATATTTATGATTTTTAGGGAAATGCGTGAACGTGAGAGCTGGAGAATCCTGTGCCAAGAACTTGGTGGTGAGAGATGAGAACGGTCCAGCTATCCAGGTCGTTTACTATGAGATCGATTTCTTTCTGCCAGAACTGAAGCCGCCTTGTACAGTCAGGTAAGGTTTATTGTACTTATGTATGTTTCATCGTAGCGTCCAAACTACTGAACCGATTTTGATGAATCGATTCGTTATTATAATCCAGGTGGAATAGATACGAAGAAAATCAATGAGACGGATGTTACGTTCAATTTTCCGTAACCGGGTTCTTCTTCCTTTTCAATCGATGGACTTTTGTCCACTGCTGGACAAAAGTTTCTTGCGTGGACTTCCACAGGTCTCGGTTTACGTCACCTGTAGGTACACAACGGCTTTCTGCGATTCGTCTGATGTCGTTGGTCCACTTGGTGGGGGGGGGGGGGGGGGGTTGGTCCACTCTAGCACCTAGGGACTCCAGTGACCCTTCAAACTATTTTTTTTTATTGGATAACAAGTTAGTCCTTGACTGCGATCTTACCTGATGGTAAGTGATGAAGCAGTCTAGGATGGTAGCGGGCTAACTTGGAAGGGGGGGAATCTACACTTTCATAGATTCAACCCATACTCTTAATCGGTTTCTACAAGCCGTCGTGCTGGGACGCTAAATCGTTTGGCGGCACGTTTTTGACGATAGGGTGGTAACTAGCCACGGCCAAAGCCTCCCACCAGACAAAATGTCCCGCGCAATTCTACTTCAGCTTCGCGACGTAGTCGACATAAACGTAGTCGGGTTTTTCTTCTTTATCAACCGATAGATGTCCACGGCTGGACAAAGGTCTCTTGCATGGACTTCCACAGGCCTCGGTCTAGCGCAGCTCCCTGCGACTCGTTTGGTCTGCCAACACTGCGCTTCCACTGGTCCACTCTAGCGCCAGTCGGGTCACAGAATATAGTTTTTAAACGTTAGTCTTGTTGCTATTTCGCCAGGGTTATAGGTCGCATGATGCCAGGAACCAATCGCTTCCAGGCGTTCAACGTGCGACCAGCGACAGGCGACGACGTCGCGACACTGCCACGACGCGCGGCAGTCGCGGCGCACCATGTCGCCAAACTGGCTAAGGAGTATGGCATAGAAGTCCTAACTTTGAAATAAAATGCTTTGTTCATTCTTTGCGTAATTAAAATAAATTGATTAAAATAATAAACTAAAGTGCCTAATACCTATTTTATTTTAACCCAGTATAAACCGTAACCCAGATATTTATGTCTTGAAATTTGAGCATAATATATTACTTTCATAATCACAAAAAAGTTATATCCGTACTAATATTACAAATGCAAACGTGTGTTTATTTGATGGTTTGTCATTAAGTCACGAAGCAATGGTTCGACGTGATATTTTGCATGGGTATAGTTGAAGACTTTCATCTTTTACCTCTGCTTTAGCGTGAGCGATCGTAGAGAGAGACGATACCTTCGTAGCATGGCTTGGGCGGCAGTTTTAAGAACAAAATATTCGTAGCTCATAGTCAGAGTATACAGAAGGTAGTTTCCTTATTAACGTAGTTGCAAAAGTGCCCTTACTTTAATTAACTGTCCTGTCCACAGCCCACCTTTTGTCCTAAGTTACCGTAGCGGTGAAAAGCACAAACTTTGCCTTTAACCCGTGTCATTGACATAATGAGCTTAGGGTGTTAGGCTTGAGTATTACCTAAATACATATAGTAGAAAAAGCAGTGATAGCCACTTCTGCTACCTTTTTGAGGCGTCTGGAGTTCGAGGAGGCCAATCTTCTCTGATGTTGAGATCTATAGAACGTGCTTTGACTCAGCACAGACTCAAGATAGAGGTTAAAACAAGAAAAAAAGACGTGTGGCACTCGGGGACTGCCGCGGTAAAGCTATTGCATACCATTTTTTATCAACGCCATCTAGCGGTGAGAGGAGTCCCGTGTCAGGTTATTTTCGTTACGGAATTTTTGGATTCGGTCTCCACGCTCAAGGCCCGCGATAGAAGCTATGCAATAGCTTAATAAATATTCTCTGACATAAATCTGTCTCGTTTTAACTCTGTCTTGAGTCTGAGCTGAGAGAGAGAGCGGTCTATAGATTTCAGCCTGCGATTAGGAAATTTATGTTCCTTTTATAGTGCACAAGCATGTGCGCAAACACAGGTGCACTCTCTACTCCCTCACTCTCGTCTCGTAGTCTGATGGAACGGAAATCCGACACTATCGGAGAGAGATCAAGAACAGGGGATCGACCGCAGGATGGTAGTTAAGTGTAAATAAAAATCTAAATCTGGCGGATACACAGATACACACTTCAAACTTATAACACCCCTCTTTTTTGTGGAGGGTTAAAAAGAAGCCAAGGTGGTTGCGTAACCTTAAAAGTATAATTTTATTAAATGCTTATATTCATGTCGTAATAGTACGTTTATCTCACGAAGTTACGGGTATTTTACTTGTGTTTACGTCGTGTACACGCACATTGCGAAAGTGTGTGTGCCTTTCAGGAGCCTAGTTGGGAGCGGTCAGCCGCGAGCAAGCTCTCACGCCCACTTATATAGATACGACACACACACAACCATGAGCCGCGTACCCTCGTGGATTGAAAGAACTATAGGTAACAATAGCCATGTCCATTCATTAAGATTCATTATGATAGAATAGACAATTTCTAATTCAGGTAGGTACCAATTTATTTGAATTGGATTATGGGTATCTATCTCAGCAGTTCAAACTAATTAGTCACATAAAATCAAGTACAAAATTGCTTTAATTTAGCTTTATACCCGATTTGACTAAAGTTGAGTGGCTTTTACGCGTGATCTTAATTAAATCTTTTACGCCGGTCGGCTCCTTCATATCCAGGGTCCTCCACTCATAAAACGAAGATGCTGTAGCATAATTAATCGGACTATAATTTCTTACACCTAACAGTCCTGCTATTTTAACAAACTAATTATTATTAATAGACTTATGGAACAGCGGAGTCTTCTAACACATGGTGTGAACTCATACTTAAAAGAAGAATCCGGAATTAAATAATTTAAATGAATTAAAATTAGATAAGTTGCTAAAAAAAACAACGGCGCTCAGTGTGCTCAAAGAAGGCACAAAAAGTGTACTATGTCAAGTGGACGTAAAAAGAAATCACAGTAAGATGTGTTTATCAAAAAAAACCAAAATAGTTAATTTAGGCCAACTTGTGGTTTGCTTGCTTGATGCGTACGACTTCGTACGCGTGGATTAAGGTTTTTCAATTCCTGGGGAACTCTATTTTTTTTTGGGATAAAATGTAGGCTATATGTTAGTCCTGGGTGTGAGTTATTCTGGAGTTCCTACGTTGTGGAGTGAAGGAGTAACAAACATACACACACACACACACACACACGCACACTGGGTAATAATATGTGATGTGATACCTACCTACTACCTCAGCCTACTTCTTAGAAGGGCAACGCTTTTTGTAGGTATGTAGAGCAAGCACAAAGCTTTTTCTTTATCTTCGTATTAACTGCTGGAAAAGAATTCGGTTACTTTTATGTATAACATCGTCTCCTTAGTAGGTATTCTAAGTTACCTTTGTTTCTATACTAAAAATAATTACATCGTTCCACGGGAGCTTCCACAAGGGTAACGTTGACACAACGATAATGATATTCATACAAATAAAAGCATTCATGCACTCGTGTCAGCCTTCTACGGAGCGGTTTATGCAGAACAGGCGAGAGCGGAGAACTGGCGTGGACGTGCACTCAGTGGCATGAACAGAGATCGTAGTCAAGGTTATGCGTCAAGTAATGTGGGAATATGCTCAAAAACACAAAACATTTCAATGAAATTATTTATTTTAATATCTTTAGCAATTAACAAAACTCTCACACACAGCCGCACACTGTTTCCTCCACGAGTCTAATCATCTAAAAAAATATATATCCTTTGTTTCTCTCCCATACCCTTTCACTCACTCTAACATTTCATTTCCTACTTCTCTTCTTTCTCTAAATACTACAATAGTTACTAAGTAAGTGGAAATTTTCAGGGTAAGCGTTGCTTTTTTGCCTGTAATACCACTGTCATTATTATAATAACTTTTCCATATTATACGACGTAGATACTTATCACTCTACATCGAGTTCTTCATATCTGACAGACGTATTTACTGTTTCATTTCTGTGAACGTGTGAAACCTGAGTAGTTTGATCTTTGTGAGCTGGTTCTGGTTCGTTGCATTCTTTACAGATCTTTGATGGCTTAGCCGGAACAGACGGCTACAAAATCATAACCGAGAAAGTTATCTTCCCCGTTCCCCCATCGAGATAAGGAGGCCGTGTGAGTTCAGAACACCCATTAGCCGTAAAGCCAACACACACAGCAGAGCCTTGGTATATTTTGCGCATAGAACAATCCTATGCTACATGTGGAATTTGCCACAAATTTTAAAAGAGATAGGATAGGGACACGTCCCCGCCACGTCAACGCTATCGCCTATAATATAAAATGACGTGCTGTACCTATGATCAAAACGGCTCCCCCCTATAGTAGGTATAGGTACTCGTAATTACTATGAGTTTCACCCCACAGTAGGTAGGTAGGTAAGTACATGATACGAAGGTTTCCTTTTATGAGAATTGTAAGCGATTTTAAATGTTCCCGTCGCTTAGTGCTTAGATAGCGTTTAAATATTTATTTTTCCGCACTCTAATTACAGGTCTATCAGTGTAGTAACTTACGAACTACATACCAAAAATGTTCAATCATTATTATTTTCAAAGGTTGTGAAATAGAAAAATGTTTGTACTAAATTACCTTTTTTACCAAGCTTTTTAAATACTTTACTTTCTTGTTCTATTTAATTGTAATCAGTAACCTTTTAAAGACTGACGGTTCTAGCTTAGTTTTTTTTTTAATATAGACTGGCACTTGACTGCGATCTCACCTGATGTTACAGTGAAGATGCAGCCTAAGATGGTGCGCGCTTGCCTAGAAGATCCCTATTCCCGCTTGATTAAATGCTTGACGTAAGGTTCAAACTTGTTGTACTAATTTGTTGTTTCAATCTTATTGTGAATATAATATTCTGAGATGTAGGTATAGATAGATATAAGTAAATTAAATCACATAAGGTTAATTTAAAACTTAACCCTAACTATTCAATCGAAAATCGACTTGGCTGCCAAACAGTGAACTTTAAGCATATTCCTGGAAATATTCCTAATGTCCTTAGAAATGGTTCCTTTTTCGCCTAAGAGGCATTCCGGACTGTTGGGTACGACACTATACTGCTTGCGAGGGTTGGGATGCTGCCAAACGTTTTGTTTATTAGCATGAAACCCATTAACTTACCGGCTTCTTGTGATTTTAACCGCTATTCGCAAATTATGTACGTCTAAGTAATACCTATCACCATTTTCACAAAGTTTCCCGCAAATAAATCATTTAATTTCGCGTAGATCAAAAACTAAAATACTATCTAAGCAATCTGATATTCAGTATGTTGCATAAGATTAGTTCATTATTTTCTTCAAAATTTAATTAAATCTATTTTATTAAATTAAATAAAAATGAAAGAGTTAGTTGTTAGTTTGTAAATAGGCCACTTTTAGGACAATAGGGATCTTACAAGATAGCCTAATTCCAGCGTACGATGTGAAGGGGAAAGATGGTTTTATTTATTTTTAAAAAGATTTTTCTACTTTTGATACCTACTCGCTAGAAAAAACAGAACAATGGACGCAGACATCTCGGAGGTCCCGAAAATCGTTCCCTTCATAAAAAGTAAATTGAATAGTCCAAGTTAAATAGTAAGGTCGTACCTTAAATTAAACAAGACTCCAAGCCGTTGATTAAGTTTCATGATATTCTACTTTCAAGAAGTTCCCAACTTAAATTGACTTCCTAGAAAAGTTTGTAGAAACTCTCGAATGAATCCTGTGGCTATCTTTGATAGAGACGATATTATTGAAGATTGGTATTGCTTAGCTACTTTAACTTCAATGTAAATAAAGAGAAAAATTTAGAACAAAAACCAGGGTCTTATTAATTTAACCAGATATTTTTTACAATACTGGCTAAAACTAAAAGCCCAACTAGCAAAGTAGTCATATAGAAAAGCCTATAAGTCTATCAATACTAATAAAGCTCCTATAAAGGCATTGTATTATATAGCATTTCACAAGCCAAAGTAGACTATAAGATCGTTATAGAAATAAATGCTCCTGTAACTACGCCCGAATCCACCTTTATAACTACAAGTATTTTGTAAGGGTAAAAAAAAGACAGAGAAAAAAGAACATTTTGCTAGTTGGGAGGTCCTGTCACTCATTGCCGGCCCGCTATGCCCACATTTCTGTGGTCGAAGCCCACAGGTCTTCTCTATAGAATAAGAAAGGTTAGACCATAGACCACCACGCTGACCAAGTATGGATTGGCAGACTGCAAACACCATGGAAACATTATGAAGAACTCTCAGGCATGTAGAGTTCAGGGTATAGGTATTATAACGTATCCATAACAATCTTGTGGAGGAAGTCACCGTTACTCTCCTAAATTAGCTTAATAGGATCTAATCTTCGCGGAGGGATTTGGATCGGAACAACCTACCTCCGGCACTTTGAACCCCGGCCTCCCCTACAGTATATAACACAGAAAAGATGGAGGACAAGGTAGTGAGAGGAGGGAAAAAGTTAACGAAAGTATAACGAAAATAAGAATTATTTGCTTGTAAAATTATAATTTCGCGGCATTTGCGGAAATCCTGCAGTAAAGAAAATTTACGTAACAAAGTCGCTGGGTGCAACGAACGTAGCCGTAGATTTTCAGAAAACTTTTCATCCGAAACTAGATTTCACCATGACCTGGTTTCAACGCACATAAAGTAAGCCGAACTAGCAAGTTTCCGTTTTCACCCGCATTAGTGACTTTGACATCTGATTCGCGGATTCTGGATATTTCATTTTACAAAGGAAATGAGAACCTATTTTTTTCGATAAGCTGTTTGACAGATAGTTGCACGTTCAGAGATACCAGACCAAATCCACTTTGACTTTAAGTCTCCCACCAGATCAGACCAGAGACAGATCAGAAAATAATAGACTTTATTTCTTTTTTTTTACTGAATATTTATTAGCCACGTTGAACTTGACTCAAGCGTGATGAATTTTTTTGGTTGAATTGATAGTTAAAAATTAGAATAACAATATCTATACATTAATTTATAAAAAAAAATATTATAATGCAAAAATGTTTTGGACATCATCCATTTTGGGCTAAATCTGAAAGTGCCGGCCAAAAAAAAATTTTGCTGTATTTCGTTAGAACTTGTCCACCTAAACATTTTTTATTATGACACCGAAGCTGTAGAACCATTAACCTTGGTTTTATTTAAGTTTAAAAATCTGTATTTTCTCGAGTATATGAAGTGTTTCTAATAATAATAATAAAAAACTGGAGTGCCCAGCAGTCTGTTCTACATCTCAGCAGCCGAGCCCGGCTGACCTCATCGCCTTTTGGCGAAGTGTGTGGTCAAGAGAGATGGATGGCTGGATGGTTGAGGAGGGCTCTTGAATTGCGGCGGTAGAGAAAGCATGTGCCTCAATAGAGCTAATGAACCCAGTCGCCATCTCTCCGGAGGATGCACCTGGTGCGGTGCGCCGGGCCGCGAACTGGAAAATTCCGGTATCCGATGGATTGCATCATTACTGGCTGAAGGGTTTTTCGTTCTGCTATGCTATCTGGCCCAATAAGTCCAAGAAGCTCTCGAGTAAAGGGCACTCCGAGTCTTTTGTCTTTCACTCATTTAGCTCCAAAGTCCACCGATGCCGCTGACCCGACTAAGTACCGCCCCATCACATATCTTACTACCATCTATAAGACATTGACATCCGATGAGCCTGGGCGAACTGGTTAAACTAAGTCGCCGGAATTTTTCCACAGTCTGGATTGACAATAAGAAGGCATTCGACTCGGTGCCCCATTCATGGCTCTTGAGGGTCCTTTAGCTGTACAAAGTCGATAGGACAGTTCGAGGCTTTCTCGGAGAATGTATGGGGCTATGGAACACGATCCTTGGTCTTCATGATGAGCGGTTGGCAGCTTCCGATGATCGGATAAGGATAAGGCGGGGTATCTTCCAGGGCGATTGTCTGAGTCCACTATGGTTTTGTGTCTCTGAACCCGCTCAGGTCATTGCTGAAGAGATTAGGGACGGGCTTACAGTTTCGGAGAGTAGGGGCAAAAGTGCCTCACATGGATGACCTCAAGCTGCTAGCACCTAATTACACCCGCCTGAGTGAGTTGCTGAACATCACCACCGACATCAGTAATTCCATCAAGATGGAACTTGGACTAGATAAGTGTGCGGTCCTACATGTGGAGAGGGGACAGGTTACTCATTGGGCCGAGATCAATCTCAAGCTGACAAGCATCAGAACCCTCTCTGAAGCTGAGTCATACCGGTATCTGGGTATGTCATAGTCCGTAGGGGTAAAGAAGACGGACATGAAACAATCAGTTTGCAACGTCTTTGTTGGACGCCTGGTAAAAGTCTGTAAAAGTTATTTGTCAGGTGTCAATTAGGTCCGGGCTTATAACTGTTGGGTCATGCCTGTTCTCATGTACACCTTTGGCGTACTCGGATGGACTCAGACTGAATTAGGTGTCCTGGACAGAGAAATCCACATGACTATGACTCTCTATATACGCATGCACCATCCGAAATCATCTGTTATGAGACGGGCTGTCAATCCAGGCTGCAAAGAAATCGTTTGTTCGACCCTGAAAAGGTCAAGGCGTATTAAGCGTCAAAACCATGCATAATTGGGAGATGTACAACCTCAGTACCTACTTTGAGACGAAGAGAGAGAGCCCAATGCATAGAGACGTCATAGAATGTGGTAAAGGACTTACTCCCTTATCTTTGGCTGAAACCGAATGGCAGATATCAGTGGTACTAAACACCTCTGACTGGGAGAGCATGCGCTCTCCATGCGGAAGGAGAGGAAGTTGCACGGACGCTTTTTGCTAACACTGAGTACAACCAAGCGGCCAAAATCCTTCACCGAGAGCCTGCTCTGAAGTACGGTCTCCTGAATGAGAGAGTGCCGTAGTACGATTCTAGCAAATAAGCCTGATGTGCTGATGGATCGAGCACAATCGAGGGTGTTTTAGTGGATATCACCATCGAACATGACGAAAACCTCGTGAGAGTGGAGACAGAGAAAAACGGAAGTATCTAGATCTGGCTCACGAGGTTTCTGGCATGTGGCATGTTCCTCTGAAACCAACCCGATCGTGCAAATTCTGACTGGAATTTGCACGACCGGGATGGTTTCAGCCTCGATCACCATCTGAGACGGCTGGGGTACCAGCCAAGATGCAGTCTATTTCACAATTATTATGCAATAGATATTGCTTGTGTGGTATTTTTTGGGTGTGTGGTTAGGATAGAATAGGTAGCACTTAACAAAACTCCAAAAAAAGCAAAAAAATTGGCTTAGAAACACTTCATATACTCGAGAAAATACAGATTTTTAAACTTAAATAAAACCAAGGTTAATGGTTCTACAGCTTCGGTGTCATAATAAAAAATGTTTAGGTGGACAAGTTCTAACGAAATACAGCAAAATTTTTTTTTGGCCGGCACTTTCAGATTTAGCCCAAAAATGTATGAACCGCGGAGGATCTCCTTTGCAAAAATGGTCTTAACGTCGTAGCTTAGAAAAAAATTATGCAAACAACTTCTTTTGGCCGACTTAAAGTGGATATGGACATAGGCGATAAATTGTTTGCATCACATCTATAATTTATAATTCCTCTAAAGATAGTGGTGCTATTTATCTACTTCTACGTTCATGTATACGAACTATTATAGTTCTTTCAACTCACGAGGACGCGTGGCTCATAGTTATGTGCGTGTCGTATCTGTATAAGTGTGAGCGAGAGCTTGCTCGCGCCTGACCGCTCCCACCTAGGCTCCTGATAGGCACGCACACTTACGCAATGTGCATGTACACGAGGTAACCACAAGTAAAGCTCATGCGCCCTCGTGACTTGCAAGAACGATACCTAAAGCATATAAAATATAAAATTATATTCATGTAGATAAACATAATGTTTTCACAAACAATTTTGTATACCAACAAACTAACAAAAGCACAGCACTTTTTGATTTAATTCTAAAGAGTAGCATTCCGCTTAATGTGCTTTTCCCTTAGCAAAGAGGAATAAATACGGGTTCGTTGTCCTTTTTATTCAGTTTGCTTGCTGACGAGTGCATCATGTTTGCTTTTCGTTTTAATTTACCTTCCTACGTTTGAATGGAATTGCAATCGCTGTTTCTTATTTCAGGCATTGATTTGCTGGCATTAAGTTTGCTACTTGTAATTCTTTTTTAAGCTATTCAGCAACCGCTCAAGGCCCGCGATAGAAGCATAGCTTCTATCGCGGGCCTTGAGCGTGGAGACCGAATCCAGAAATTCCGTAACGAAAATAACCTGACACGGGACTCCTCTCACCGCTAGATAGCGTTGATAAAAAATGCTATGCTGTTTTGTTGGCATTAAGTTCGCTACTTGTAAATCTTTTTTAAGCTATTGCATAGCTTCTATCGCGGGCCTTGAATGTGGAGACCGAATCCAGAAATTCCGTAACGAAAATAACCTGACACGGGACTCCTCTCACCGCTAAATGGCGTTGATAAAGAAGTCGGTTAAAAATGCTATGCAATTGCTTTACCGCGGCAGTCCTCGAGTGCCATACGTCTTTTTTTTTATTTATAAAGTTAAATAGTAATTGTTAGCGACGCGAAATGCGAATTATTTATATTGATAATTTGATTGATAATAATATATTATTGCCATATTTTATTGTTGCAATAAATACTGCACAAACGGAACGTAGTTCGTACGGGGGCAGCGGCGCGGGGGGTCAACTGTCAATTGGTGACACCCTAAAGTTTGAAAAAGGTCCGTTGAAAATCGCCTCCCGACCAACCCTTGACCAACCGCCTAATTCACAAGCTCCTTACGAATTACGTTTCCACCAAGCCTTTTTGCTCTAAACCAGTGTTTTACTGTTCCCATCTACTACAATAATGTTGGAAGTAGGTACTAAAGCGACTAAGCGACTTCATCCGCGTGGATTTAGGTTTTAAAAAAATTCCGCGATCTCTACTTTTCCGGGATAAAAATTTGCCTATGTCATGCTCTAAGTCCTGAACTATACCCATATTTAAACGGTACACCGGGAACACCTATTGCTTAAATGCATGGGTGTCCGGTGTATGCGACCAATGACAAAAATTCGTTGGCTCTCTAGTAACACTTCCTGAATTTCTCGCTAACCTGGGTGGCCTGCTCTGATTCTGGAGTAAGCTCGGCTGGCTGGAGTGATCTGGTGGAAAGTTCTTCCAGCGGAATCACGACAAACAGGCGATCATTGCCTATAATAATTGCAGAAACAATTTCCATGAAGAAGAAATCCATGCAAAAAATCACGTCGATGTGATTGAAGGACAAACCTAGGATAGGATTTTGCCTATACCTATATAATATCTAGTGTTTGGTTTCTGATTTAAAAGCAAATATCTACTGAGGATATCGTTATTCTAACAAGCCAAATCGGATTGCCACCTGCGAACGTTGTTTGCAATATCTATAGCATGTAACGGATATGTTGACAAAAACTTTGTTAATACAATACTTAGGTTAAACTTACGGCCTATAATGAATTCCTATATAATGCCAATCACCTCGGAAATGATGGGTGCCAATATTGTAATTTTTGAACGCCGATACTTACAGTTAAAGCGAAAGTAGGTATGTCTATATCTTTTCACCGTTTCATTATAACGTCGATTACAGCGAAGCATCATGGAGATAAAATACGTGATTACTGATTAAAGTTCTGCACTGTGGTCGAAATTTCCATTACCAGCTGTACGCCCACAAACAACGGTTGTTTGTGCAGATTTATTACAATTATTCGTATCATTGACAGAATATAATTGAATTAAGTGATTTGTGAGATTAATTATGAAACTTGTAAATGAGTTAATTTCAGTTAGATAGCCGTGGTTGCGATTAGGGTAACCATGGATTAGCATAAAAAATGAACAGTTTTTTCCAGTTTTTTTTTATTAGGCTTGCGCTTGACGATAATCAATCATGGAAAGCATTGATGAGGTCTAGGTTGGAGCGCGCTTGCCTAGAAAATGCCTATTCACTCTTGTCTTGAAGGTACTCAGATTATACGTGACCGGAAAGACAGACGCTGGAAGTCCGTTCCATACCTTAGCCGTTCGTTTCAGAAACCCATTATGTATTTACCGACGATTTCTTAGGAGGTACTATCTCTACAGGCAACTGCCTCGTTGATCTAGTGGTTAGCATGCTGCATGCTTGAATGCGGATGACGAGATCCGAGGTTACAATCCTGGGTCGGGTCAAAACACGTACTGAGTTTTTTTTGTTAAGAAATTCTCAGTACTAGCACAGAGTTAGGAAGTAGGCGGTTTACCCCCGTGTCTCCGAGAGCACGTTATGCTTGATCTCTCTCCGGTCGTGTCTGATTTCCGTCCCATCGGACTATTATTATTCCTACCTACTTATATAAACAGACATACAGCATTTGGACTGTGTATCGACTGCAAAGCAGGCGAAATGACAACATTGAAACTGTGCAAATTTGCAGTCCGCGTGTTGATGAAAGCATGCAATTTTAGCACGAGCTAGACAACAACTATGACTAGCTAACAACAACACATCCAGCGTTGGTAGACCCCACTAGATGGACGATAAATTCCACGATCTTGCACTAAGCGCTTTGCTTCCTCGTTAGTTTTTCTAACTAACTATAAACTTGGGTATCTTTAAATCAAGAGTGAATAAGTATCTTCTAGGCAAGCGCGCACCGTTTTAGGCTGCATCTCCACTTATCATGATGTGATATCGTAGTAAATTGCTAGTCTATATACCTATTTAAAAAAAAAGGAAGGACGATGTCAGGCGAGTCGCTGACAGCCGCTGGATGCAGGCGGCGCGGGATTTATTTATTTATTTATCGGCTGAGATAATCATGATGATTTAGTTCCTTTAAATTCCTACAAATTATCTACTTACCCTAGTTGCAACATTAGTACAAATAAATTGCTCATGTTTTGTCGAGATAATCGAGGTTAATGATTAATTGCATACATGATTAATTTCATTCGTTTATTAGATTCTAAATTAATGAAATCGTCATTTGATGCGGGAACAATAATTATTATGCTCTATATTAGAATCCGGAAACATTAATTATGTTAGAATTAATTGTGAGTTATGGCCTAATTTATTTAGGAATTAGATAAGTAGGTACCTTCCTTTTTTTGTGATCGAAAGGAATTACGTAAAAAAAGGATTAGTAAACTAAAAGATCACGTCTCACAATATAAAAGTATTGCAAGTAATTTTACCTACCTATTATTTTTAAGCACACTTATTAAAGAAAGCGTTTAAGCATGTAGTAAGTAATAATGTTAATGGTATAATGTAGGTGCTTGCACTATAATGGACAAATTTTCTCGCGTTTATAAGTGCTGGTCACACACTTTCGCGTGTATTTTATAGTGGGCAACAGAAGGCACACAATTATTTTAACGTTAGGAGTTACTTCCTAAAATGACAATGTTATACTAAATATTAATAACCGTCAAATGTCGGACTCGCATACGAAAGGTTCCGTACCAAAAACGCCGGAAAAAACACGTTTCTAATAGGGAAGCCCCCTTTAATTTTTTTTTTTAACTGTTGTTATAGCGGCAACAGAAATATAGGTACATTCTCTAAAAGTTTCAAATCTCTACCTATTATGGATCATGAGATACAGCCCGCTGACAGACGGACGGACAGCGGAGGCTTAGTAATAGGGTCTCGTTAGTTACCCTTCAGGAACGGAACCCTAAAAATTTATGAGTTTATAAATGAAAATTGTTGGTATTTATGAAAAAATAATTAAAAACCTTAAGGTGTTTTCTGTCGGAAAACAAAATTCGCTACTAATTCGCCTACTTGACCTACCATTTCCCTAGCTATAAGTACGCGAAAACTATCTTTCTTTTGCATTTGTTTAGTTATTAATAATTTAATTTTTTTTTGTAATGCTATGGACTTTTGTCTGAATTAAATGATTGTTAAGCTATTGCATAGCTTCTATCGCGGGCCTTGAGCGTGGAGACCGAATCCAGAAATTCCATAACGAAAATAACCTGACACGGGACTCCTCTCACCGCTAGATGGCGTTGATAAAAAATGCTATGCAATAGCTTTACCGCGGCAGTCCCCGAGTGCCACACGTCTTTTTTTATTTAATTCCACCTCTATATTACTACCCGCCACTACAATATGCAAAACATGTATTGTTATAAAATGAGACCCTTGGGACGAGGTACGCCGGACACCGGCCCTGATTTATTGCTCTTTAATGTTGCATTGAAAACTATATTTCGGCGCAGCTCTTCGCTTAGTTATTTACGTTAGAGGAGATTAAAAAAGATTACTAATTGTATGTTTTAGTAGTAAAGTATAACGTTAATAAATTTTATTTTTAACCGACGAAAAAAAGGAGCCATGCCAAAGGTACCTCGCAACCATGCTTAAAAATACAGCTCGGAGTCTTTTAAAAAAGTTTGTCGTCTAAAATACCTACCTACTCTTCTATCACAGAAAAAAAAGTGATCGAAGCTTATACTGGTCAAACTGTCTCACCTTTTCTCGCAAGCTCAGTAAAACCTTCATCAAAAACCATTCAGGAAGAGTTTCAAATCGTGTTTCATAGTAATCATGCAAATATCGAATGTATGTAGAGCTCACTCTAATTCAGAACAAAAGCAATTTAACTTCCGTAGGGGTTGGAACTGCAGCTGTCATCTAACCGCGGTGGTCTATCCTTACTGACACTAGGCGAAAGTGCGTTGATTTGTTGGTTTGTCCTTTAATCATGCAGCAACGGTGCAACGGATCGGCGTGATTTTTTGCATGGCCATAGTTGAGGACTTGCAGAGAGACATGATATCATCCATCATCCTTTTTATCCTGGAAAATCCTTTTAATCCTGGAAAATCATAAAGTTTCCGCGGGATTTTAAGAACTAAATCCACGCGGGCGAAGCATCAGCTAGTAGGTACGTGTATATTTTAAAAACTCAAGGCAAGTTTGTACTACAAAAAGCTTTTCAAACATTCTACCCAACCTTTCACATTAAAACATGAAACAAGCTCACTTAAGTTTGCGAGGGACTATCGTAAAGATTGCAAAGTAAATCGCAGTATAGATTTATTTAACTATTCAAAGGCGTTTTGAAAAACTTGCTGGAACAAAAAAGTTTCTGTTCTATTCATGGAAAATCTTCTACAAAGTTACACTTGCTTCGATCTATCCACACTAATCATTAAGTAATACGTAGGTACTGCGTTTATATTACTTAAATAAACGTTTTACCAATCTTTTCTAATAGTATAAATACAAAAGTGTGACTGTTTATTGGTTTGTCCTTCAATTACACAGCTAAGGGATGGATTAACGTGATTTTATTCATTGATATAGTTGAGGACTTGAATAGAAACATAGGTTTCTTTTTATCCCGGAGAAACATAAACTTTACTCCACGCGGATGAAGTCAAGATAAAAGCTAGTAAATAAATAAATAAGCTTGTATTTTGAAACCAATTGAGAACATGAATTGATCCCGCATGAACTGTGTCGTAGTTATAAATAAAAATTCTAAAAATGTATAATCTTAACTCACAGGTGTTAACGTTACGCTCAGCGAGCACATAATTATCGAATTCAAACCATTTACTCCTTGTTTGTCACCAAGTACTGTCACTGGTACGAATAATTCGATGTAGGCCGCGTTGTTTGTTAAATTACAGAGGGTAATGGGAATCGTGACCACTGTGGAAGCTGTGTGGCCTAGTTTTGGTGATACACATAACAATAAATTGTATGTAACACGACTAACAAAAGTCGTGTTACACAATTTATTGTTATTGGTAGACTAATTCTTATAAGTAAAAAAGTAGCAAAACAAAACATGTGAACAAACAATGCACGGATTGTATTTTTTTTATTGTCCTAGCTCTATTCTGTAATCGTAATCGTGCGTATGGCCACGCGATTCTTATTCTTTTAGATTTTGTTATTCTGATTGGAAATCAGATTCTCGTCATGATTCTCTTAGGAAGCATAGGTTCGGACCTACCTTTGATCCTACCGACTGCGCCATGTCAGGACGTTTTAATCAAACAGCATTAGGCATGTACTGGCTTCAGAGGCGTAACTATACCGTTTGAGGCCCGTGGCAAATTCATCGGATGGGGCCCTCTCTCCCCCAATATAAAGAAGCTCAACCAATGAGATAATATTTTTTTGCTTTATAATAAATCACTAGGTGAAATAAGTACATACAAACGCGAATACAATTACTTGATTTTCTAATAACCTTTAATTCAGAGCGTATGTCACTTTCAAAGATTAAAATTCCTTTTTTCGGGCTTTTGTTCAGCAAAGGTGTTAATGACATAAGAACCAAAAATGTCATTATTGCGAGCGAAGCGAGCGCGAAATTTTTTACGATTGTATTCTGCCACTAGTCCATATACTTGATGCTTAACTACCTGCAATACCAATCCACAACCGATGGTTTCTAAATCGTCACAATTTAGGTGGCCTTACCAAGCAGCATCAGGATTGAGGAGTTGGTACCTGAAGTTCAATGATGTAGCCCAGTATTAACGGCTGCACCGCACAGTTATGTATTCCATACTTGTTACTCCGAAAATGTTGCGAGCGAATTACGCCACTTAGTAGTCTATTCTTGGCACCTACAACAGCAACGCAAAAGTGACATTTTTGCGAGCGAAGCGAGCGCAAAATTTATGATTGTATTACGACACTTAGTAGTCTATTCTTGGCACCTACAATAGCAACGTAAAAGCGACAATTTCCTGAGCAAAGCGAGCGCGAAATTATGATTGCATTACGGCACTTAGTAGTCCATTCTTGGCATCTACAATAGCAACTTAAAAGCGACATTTTCGCGAGTGAAGCGAGCGCTAAAATTTTTATGATTACATTACGGCACTTAGTAGTCCACACTTGGCACCTACAATAGAAACGTAAAAGCGACATTTTCGAGAGCGAAGTAAGCGCGAAATTTTTTATGATTGCATTACGGCACTTAGTAGACCATACTTGGCACCTACAATAGCAAAGTAAAAGCGACATTTTCGCGAGCGAAGCGAGCGCAAAATTTTTTATAATTGCATTACGGCACTTAGTAGTCCATTCTTGGCATCTACAATAGCAACTTAAAAGCGACATTTTCGCGAGCGAAGCGAGCGCTAAAATTTTTATGATTACATTACGGCACTTAGTAGTCCTTTCTTGGCATCTACAATAGCAACTTAAAAGTGACATTTTCACGAGCGAAGCGAGCGCGAAATTTTTTATTTTGCACTACGCCATATTTAGTCCTGTACTTTTGACGCTTGAGACCCTGCGCTTGTATGCGCCGCACACCTGGCATCGTAGGTAAAGTCGACTCTACCAACTATT